>JAUCBN010000059.1:7500-1257500 GCA_035048815.1 Abelmoschus esculentus
TTTGGAGTCTGTTTTGATCTCATGCCCCTGACTCCTCGTTATAATTTCATATTCGTCCAAAACTTTTTTATTCTTACTAAATAACCATCTAATCATCGATTCATAAATATCAGTACTACAACCAAAACACAGTTTTGTTATCCATTATAGAAATGTTTTTCTAGTAAGGAAAAGAATGTGAAACTTGTATATTTCAACTTCAAGAGTTTACAAGGTTATATAGGAGGTAGCACATATGAGTTAGTTTAATGAACTAACTTCCAACTTCCTTAACAGTCTAACAGAACTTCAACCTACACTACACGTGATCACACAGCCACCTTACTTCAACTATATTGCTTTACATTCCCCCTACTCCTTCAGCTTGTTGTGACTGCACATGCATCTTCCCTCTATACACCTCAAAATAAGGCTTCGACAAAGGCTTTGTAAGTCCATCAGCTGTTTGAAATCCTGCTGGAACATAGTTTACTTGGATCTTCTTGACAGCAACCTTTTCTCTCACGAAATGCACGTCCAAATCCACATGTTTTGACTTTGAGTGGTAAACAGGATTAGCACTTAACGCCACTGTACTTGTATTATCACACCAAATAACAGGAATTTTTTGTTGTTCAACTCCCATGTCAACTAATAATGCATCAATCCATGTAACTTCTGATGTTGCATCCGCAATACTTCTGTATTCTGCTTCAATGGTGGATCTTGACACTGTTTTTTGCTTCTTCGATTGCCATGCTACAAGATTGTCATTCACATACACACAATAGCCTGTTATTGATCTTCTGTCTTCAACACTACCTCCCCAATCTACATCAGCAAATGTTGTGATCCTTACTCCATTTGATCCTGCTCTAAACATCAACCCATAGTCTATTGTACCTGCTAAGTATCGCAGTACTCTCTTAACTGCTACCATGTGTATCTCATGTGGACTATGCATAAATTGGGCTAATTTATTAACACTAAATGCTATGTCAGGTCTTGTATGACAAGCATAAAGAAGTGATCCTACAATGCTTTTGTATTTATGAGGATCAGCTAGCACATTACTCTCCCCATTGGTTCCTTTTGAAGAGACAACCATTGGAGTCAAGGTTGGTGTCACATTTTGCATACCAACATTACTTAAGAGCTCTTGAACATATTTCTTTTGACTCAGCAGCAACCCTTTCTCAGTTCTAATCACCTCAATTCCTAAAAAATAATGTAGCTCTCCCATATCCTTTAGTGAAAACTTCTCATGCAAAAGTTTCACCACTTCTTCAATTACTTCATTTGAATAACCAGTAATCACAATGTCATCCACATACACTAGCATATAAGTTTTCACAGCTCCATTAGTTTTGATAAACAAAGAAGCATCAGCTTTTGATTCATTAAATCCAAGCTGCACCAAGTACTCTTTCAGCTTGTCATGCCAATTTCGAGGAGCCTGCTTAAGTCCATAAAGTGCTCTTTTCAACTTGCACACAAGAGGAGTTCCATCACCAGCTTCTTGCACAAATCCTGGTGGTTGCTGCATGAACACATCCTCACTGAGATCCCCATTAAGGAAAGCGTTATTTATGTCCACCTGTCTTATGCTCCAATTGTTGGTGACTGCTATTGATAGTATAACATTCAACGTTGCTGACTTCACTACAGAACTGAATGTGTCCTGAAAATCATGCCCAGGTACTTGAGAGAAGCCCCTTGCTACCAGCCTTGCTTTATATCGTTGCATTGTACCATCTGCATTTCGTTTCAATTTAAACAACCACTTACATCCTACCACTGATCGTCCTTCTGGTAAGACTTCAAGAGACCAAGTACTATTCCTCCTTAATGCCTCCATTTCTGCTTTCACTGCTTTTTTTCAGTTATCAGATAGAAAAGCTTCTTCTATAGATCTCGGCTCTACCTCAGCATCATGTGTAACTTCATATATCTTGGGCTTAAAGATGCCACATTTGCTTCTGGTCAGCATATGATGCTGATTTACTGTAATGGGTGCTTGCACTTCAGAATTGTTCATTATTTCATGTGACCTTATGGTGTCTGGAGCAGGTTGATTTTCAGAACTATGCTGCCCTTCATGTTGTATAGAACCAGGTTCTGGTGGAGACATTTCTGTAGGTCGAGGTTGAGTATGAAAGCTAAGACTCATACTTGACCTTAGACTAGGACTTGTACCAACATGGCTTTGGACTCCAGGACTCATAGCTTCCTAATCTTCAAACCTTGAACCATCACTATGTATTCCTGGAAATACTTGACCAGCATCATTCACAGCTGCTTGATCTCTTGGTTGTGCTCGAACCACACGACAGATCTGTGGAAAACTTTGACATTGAGTCCTACATTGACATGATGCTCCTTTGTTAGCTGAAGCACCTGCAAAAGGAAAATTATCTTCATCAAAAATCACATGTCTAGATATGTATATTCGGCCATTCCCTGCCAAGCATTGATAGCCTTTATGCTGAGGACTATATCCAAGAAACGTGCATGCTTGAGATCTAAAGTCAAGCTTATACTTCTGAAAAGGTCTCAAATAAGGAAAACATCTACAGTCAAATACTCGCAGCCATTGATAATCAGGCAGCTTGCCAAATAACTTCTCAAATGGAGAAGTATTATGTAGCACCTTTGTTGGTAACCTATTAATAAGATATACTGCTGATATAACAGCATAAGACCAATACTTCAGGGGTAAGTTTGCTTGTGCCAATAGTACAAGAGCCATCTCAATTATATGTCTATGCTTCCTCTTCACCACTCCATTCTGCTGAGATGTGTGAGGGCATGTTATACGATGAAGAATTCCATCTTTGAGAAGAACACCAGCTAACGTCCTGTATTCACCTCCCCAATCACTCTGAACAGCTTTACCATCTTTTGAAACAATTGAAATGCCAGTAGTGCTTGTGACTTATCTTTTAACAAAAAGAGCCATGTATGTCTAGAATACGCATCTACAAACGTGACATAATACCTATACCCATCAGATATTGTGTGTGCAGGTCCTCAAACATCTGTAAACACAAGCTCAAAAGGAGCATTATACACTGTTTCTGAAGTAGTAAAGGGCAACTTATGGCTTTTCCCTTGATGACAAGCCACACATATTCCACTCATTGATTCTGAAATTTTTACATTTGCAATTTTACAAGTTTGCATTAAGACTTCATGAGCTGGGTGTCCCAGTCTCCTATGCTACACTTCATATGACTTAATAGCTGAGCTAGCTATGTGAGCCTCAGCATTATTCTTCAAGATACCTTTCTCCTTTATACTGGTAGTAAACTGGTACAAGCCTCCACGCTCATTTTTTCTTAAAATGATTGCTCCTGTGGTTTCATCTCGCACATAACACTCATTGGCATGGAACTCAAGAAAGACTTGATTGTCCCTAGTAAGCTTTGACACCGAAAGTAAATTTCTGCTTATCTTAGGTACATGAAGCAAGTTAAACAATACTAAAGGCTTATTCGCAGTATACAAGGTAGACTGACCAACTGATCTAACTCCTAATGATCTGTCATTGGCTACTGTAAGCTTACCTGGACCATTGCACTCAGTGCCATTTGTGAGATTGGTTGAATCTGGTGTTACATGATGTGTCGCACCAGAATCAATCACCCAATGATCACGATTTGCAGCTAAAACATGAGCTTGTGGTGTAACTTCAGTTTCTGTATCTATGGAGTCTCAAACACAACAACTGCAGTGTGCTGCACTTGAACCTCCTCGAACTGGTTCTCTTTTCTGAGCAGATACTCCAGAGAAATTCTGATCGAACCTATGCCAGCATCTGTCCACCAAATGGCCCAGCTTTCCACACAACTGACATTGAAGCCTGGATCTCCCTCTACCACGACCTCCATTCCTTCCTCCTATATGACTTTGAGAGGCAACCACTCTTCTGAAAGTATCATTCAAATTCAAAACACCTGGATCATGCCCTTTAACCATACTAACACTTATCGGAAGCAACTCAGATTGAGCAAAATTTAATATTTGTGCCTCAGCATCTATTAAAATTGTGCAAACATTCTCAAGTGAAAAAGAACCTTTACTAGCAGTTATAACAACCATGAAGGGTTGATAATCTCTTGGCAAACCATTCAAGATACTAGCAATTTATTGTGTTGAAGACAAAGGACTGCCACACGAGGCCAAAGCATGACATACCTCTTTTACACGTGACAAATACACTCTCATACTCTCATCTCCTTTCTTCAATGAATGCAACTTGGAATGTAACTCCATCACCGAGGTTGTTGATTTGTTTGCAAAGAACTGTGTAACTGTGTGTCATATTTCACTAGCTGTTTCAGCCCTACAAATTGAGGAAGAAGATGGGGACTGATCGTAGACAGTAACCATGAAGCAAGAGCACTGTCCTCGGCCACATAGTCTTCATAACCGCCATTTGCCACTTCCTCACCCTCAACCATAACAGTCTCAGCAGGTTTCTTGACTGCCCCAAGCAACATCTTTTCAAGCTTATGACTACGAACTGTAAGTAGGACCTGCTGCTTCCATAGAAGAAAATTGTATTCATCCAATATCACATTCACTTTCTTGTTTGTGAATACTCGATCAATCTTGGATGAATACTCAACCTGACTTCCAACAGATTCAGCAGTTTGCATATCTCCACTTCGCAACGCCATTGGAACATAAGAAGAGCAGGAAAACAGAAAATAGAAGCAGAAAACTCACAAGAAAAGAAAAAAAAACAATTTTAGTTTCCTAGAACCCTAGCGATTGATACCATGTAGAAATGCTTTTCTAGTAATGAAAAGAATGTGAAACTTGTATATTTCAACTTCAAGAGTTTACAAGGTTATATAGGAGGTAGCACATATGAGTTAGTTTAATGAACTAACTTCCAACTTCTTTAACAGTCTAACAGAACTTCAACCTACACTACACGTGATCACACAGCCACCTTACTTCAACTATATTGCTTTACATCCATGCTCAGTTGCCTCCTCTAAAAATATAGACAATTGGACATAATACTTTGTTATGAAAGATACTAGTATGGAATATAAGTTAATACACTTAGAGATAGGATCATCTTATATCAAATACTATATTTTTAATTTTACACTAATTTAAAAACAATCATGTAGAAAAATTTAATTAATAATGAAAATTATTGAATATTAATAATGAAATATCCGAATTTTTTGGATCGGGTATTCGACCCGTATTTTTTCCTGGGTATTCGGGCCAGGCCAGAGTCGAAATTTTTTAGAACCGAGTACTCGATCCAATAATTTTAATAATTATAAGTATATTCTAAAATATGTTTTTATTTTATGTTTCTTATTATTTTTCTTAAAATTAATTTTAAATCCCTAACTTCTTTTTATACTTGTATTATATACTTTTAACTTTTGAATTTTTCATAAATATTTATATTAATTTGTCAAAATGTCATTCGAAAGAAAAATCATTATAGAGGTTAATACATTCTTTTATCAATAAACTTTAATGTATACATATATATCCAAATATTTATCTTTTAAAACTAACCTAAAATCAATAATATTTTTGTGTTAGAAATATATATCATGAAAGTGTATGTATTTCCTATATATATAAAAATAGATTTAAAAAATATATAAAAAATAAATTAGATATCCGAATTTTATAGATACCTACTTTTATGGGCCAAGTCACGGATCAATATTTTAATACCGGATATAAACACCCATGTGTGAATGGTTTATAAAGGCATGCACAAATCCCTGCTTTACACTCTGGCACCAGCCATTCTCTCATCTCCTTGAGAGATGCGAGGACCACCGTTGCCTCAAACACTCCAAGAGTGTTCAGGAAATCATCACCACACTTGAAGCAAAACAGACGGTATCACTTATCAGTTATTCTATTCAAGGCACCCTGCAGGCAGCATTAATATTAGTTCCCCTTCAACTAATTGCTTTGAAATATATTATCCAGAAAATAGCATAAAAAAATACAAATGGATTTGATCTCAAAGAATGTCCATATAACTTTAATGATGATAAATAAAAGAATTTTGAAAAGTAGAGTTCATACTGTAGCAAAGGCATGGATATCGATGGACAAAGTTCATGCTAATGATAGATTTGACTAGACGAGTATGAAGATCCTCTTGGTGGAGGACCATGGAACTCTAACCCACGTGCCGCCATGTGGGTTATGTTGCATTCTTTACCTACGAAAAACATAGAGGATAACACTTCGTGACTGAAACCTAATGCTGTGGTCCTTTAGTATTTCACTCTTACCTATATCAAGATTAATTTTGGATTAATTACCTTTTAATTTATATCGCGTAACTAAAATAAATAAAACATCATACATTATCATCATTATTACTTAAAGAATATGTAAAAATATAAGTAAATATATTGATAATGTATAATTATATACATTAAATTAGACAAGACATAACATTAAAAAATAATTTTAAAATTTTATAATAACATATAATTATATGATTTATTGACAACGTATAATATATATATATATATATATAAACCGTGTGCAAACAAGCTAATTAAAATGATCTTGATCTGACCGAAGGATAGAAGAAAACAAATAAAATCCAACGGCTGCATATCGATGCAATGACTATGTACCATGCCTCCTTTCGGTCACCAAAAAACTACTTTTAACAATTTAATTTTTTTTTTTGTTTCAAGTTAACAATTTAGTATAGGAGTATATGTTTAATGACAAGATTTTGCTGCGTACGGCTTTTTCACGTGGACATCTCGTGATGCAAATATAGTACAACCTGTAATGATGCGAACATGCACTTCCATTGATTGACTTTTCAAAATGATTTGTGTAAGTCACTCTTATAGTGTCACATGATTTTCAATTATAAAAGCAAGGAAAGACTTAACATAACCTACATATCAAAAGAAAACCACACCCCCCATGGGTGGTATGTGTACCCTAAATTATGTCCTAAAGGTATCATGTACCCTTTTACCTAAACCCATGGTGTCCCACAGTGTCTAGATTCTCTACCAAACAAAACATGTCCATCGTCATCTCTTTTTCTTTTCCCCTTTTCTCAATACTCTATTGAATTTGGAAGACAATATTTTTCGGCTTGTTTTTACGTGTCCCCCTCAACACCCGCATCACGCATGTATATATAGATCTCTCGCCTCCTCCTCCATGCATCATCAGCAAGCAACAGTAGTCTCCTAATTTACCCTAGAGCAACACAGATAGAAAGCAAGACCGAAAAATGTCTGGAGTTTGGGTGTTCAACAATGGTGTATATCGGCTTGAAAGTAGCCCCAGGAGAAGGGTTTTAGTACACTTGGCATCAGGTGAGCCTGTATCATCCTACTCTTCTCTTGAGCACATTTTGAGAGATTTAGGGTGGGAGAGGTACTACGGGGGTGATCCTGATTTGTACCAATACCACAAGCACTCTTCTATTGATCTCATTTCGCTTCCTAGGGACTTCTCCAGATTCTGCTCCGTTCACATGTACGATATAGTTGTTAAGAATCCCAATGTCTTCCACGTACGAGATATGTGAGACTTGAACCTACCTATATGCAGTCTAGTAGTTAGTTCTATGTTTTCTCCATATATATGTCATAATCAGTTTCTCTAGTGCTTGTGTGATAGTTTCCCCCCATTTCCGAGGTTGCTTCGATTTCATGCTTTAAGGAAACGTTGTTTTGGGATTTAAGATTGGTTCCACTAGGGTTTTAGCAGCTCCCCTTAATTTGCTTGCTAGTTGCTACAATAAACTGGAGTTGTGTGTCTGTCTGTATTTAAGTCTTGCTTTGTTTTATGTTTGTATGTAATTATTTGTCATCTTTAATAATACCAATAAAGTCATGAGTACTTGAACAACAGTTTGAGGATGGTTTCATGCATAATTTACTTCATGTCATATCAGCCTGCTAGGATTTGCTTCTGCAGTTGTTTTGTCGAGACAAGACAAATAAAATGTGAGTCTCTCGATCATTCTGCAAATGATCCGGTAAGTTCCATCAAACAAATTTAGGTCAATGTATTAACCATGATCATCCAGCAATAAAACAGATAAAAAATTTTTCTCAGCATCATATTTATAAGAGAATTGTATTTATGATTTATAATTTTATGCATGTTGAATTAATCAAATGAAGGTATATGATTTAAAATATAGTTAAATATATTTAATTTAAATTTTGAAAACCGTGTTGTTATTTAATTTACTCATAATATCATCATTTAATTTACTAAATTAACAAAAATTTCTCCGTACAAACAAACCTCAATGCATTAATTATAGATGATATCCATAAAAAATTATTGATCAAGGATAAATTAACCAATTAAGGGAAAAAGATATATGAAAAATACTTTAATATATAAATTGTAGTTAGAATTTAGAATAATTTTAGGATTTTATAATTTAAAGAGTACAGTTGCCTATCAAATTATAATTTAAAATTAATGATATTATAAATATTGACCGGTATGGTACTAAATTAAGCATCTCGTTTGATATTGATAAATGTGAAGAAATGGTGTAATTTAAATCTTTCATATTTTGTCGAAATTTTTTGAATATATTTAAAAAAAAAAGAGCTCAACACACGTTCTTCTCATTCAATTTTTTAGAATCTTTTTAAACAAATTAAATAGACTTTGAACGTGTTACTTGTCAGATGTTAATAGTTACAATGTTGATAGGGAACACGATACAAATGTTCTAAATCAATGTTAAAATTTGCTATTTTTCAAAACTTAATTCCAACGAAATTACATGCTACAATACCCTGAGTTTAGTTGATAAAACTAGTTAATGAAATGAAAATTATTAGGAGACAACTTGGCGTGAGAGAGAAAAGTGTTGGGAATTGAGAGAGGATGAACTTATAAGCTGGAATCTAACAAGTATACCTCCTGAGTCCTGAGTCCTGATGATGGACCTGAGTAGGCTGATCCCAAAGTGGCCGAGAGGTCCCAGCCCAAGAGCAGATGGGGTATCACGTGAAGTAGATTGCGACACTTCATTCCTTGCTGCCACGTGTTTGCAATCTGTGATGTGAGTGCACGTGAGACCCACCTCTCTTCATTTGCGTAATAATAGGTTGTTTTCCATGGAATCCCCGACAAAAGTGATGACTGACCACCTTTGCACATTCCTTATTCCTTAACATTACATCTCCCAAATCCAAACACGTTTCTATTTTGGAGCCAGCAAGTGCAACAAGGTAATACAAAATTGACTCTCATAATAGAATGCAATTACACGAATGGAAAAAACGAAAATGTAGAAACTTTGCATCACTTTCAAGTCGAACGACGTGTATGTATTTTTATCTTAGATTACTTTCTTATATTCAGAGGTTTTCTGAATATTTTATGTAACATAAGAGAGTGGCAGAATGTATGGTTGTTGTATTGGCATTTAGCTGGTACATATAAATCGAGCCTGAGCCTGCCCGGTCCATTTTGAAGAAACGTTGAAGTAGGCCCTTTCATTTTCATTGGATTGCAAAAATGATTTAGCAAAACATCTCTCCCCTCTTCTTCCTCAGCCAGTCAGCCTCGGCAGCCTCACTTAGGTACTTTGTTGGCTTACTCATCCCTTCTCTTTAAGACTAGTGGGATATTGGGGGAAATTCCAAGAAAATTATAATAGATTGCGATTCAAAAACACAACGATTGCATATTGAATTTTCATAAATCACTCCCAACCTTGTTTGATTGCTCAGAAACCCTAAACCAAACAAAAAAAGCTGTTCAGTATCCTACTCATCTAAGTCGGATAGTTTGAATCTCTATTTTTTGATTTTATTTTAAATGAAGGAAGCTCTTCAAATCTGAAGTAGTTGGGAAAAAAAAAAACATGAATGCCGTAAAGTACATGCCCAGCTAATTGAAGACATTTTGGGTTGCTGTAGTATTGATGCGGGGGAGAAAATAAACTTCGCGTCGGATTCTAGCTCACTCTAACGAGTATTACGTATAGGTTATCAACGTTTTCATTTTTAGGTTAAGGTCACCACTATCTTTAATCTTATTATCTATTACTTGAGTTTCCCGTGAATTCCTGCAACTATTGAGCATATGCGACTATTTTCTTAGCTTAAACTTCAAATTTTGGTCTCAACTTGTTTCATCTTTAATTGAAACATCTGATTGTTTTTTGGCTGCTAGAACTATGCCTCCAAAAGTTAACTATGGAGTTGATTATAATGCTGATTATGCAGATGACTAGATGAATATGACTATGGATATGAAGTAGAAGAAAATGGCGAGTAGATATTTTTTCTTTCCATATCTTAGCTTTGTGATGGGATACCAATCAGGTAATCTTGTTTTTCTCGTTGGTTTACTCTACACTTCGCTAAAGGCTCTCAAAGACAACTAGTTAAATTTGATTGGAAGTAAAATGGTTAACAGCTGTTACACTTGTATCTGTCTTTCGACTGACTGAATGCTATCTATTTCATAAAACAGTGGAAACACTGAGTGTGGCATTGCTCCATTTGTACGTATGATAATGATGAAACTATGTCATTATGTGATATTTGTGGGGTACTTCGTGGTCCTTTGCTAGAAAACTCAGCATATGATGAGAAGAGAGCAGGAATCACAATTCCCCTTAACCTATTGGTGTTGCTGTACATATCATCTATTATGGGAGAGTGAACTGCTGAAGCAGCTCCGGGGAAGGACGATGGAAGCACAGTGGTGTTTGGCAAAGATGAAACTGAGGGAAAAGGAAGAACGAAGATGTGAAAGGGTTGAGGCCTAGAGAGGTTTTAGAGAATGGGTCTTCTTGTTTTATTAATCAGCAAAAAATATATATGATACAAGGCTCAACTTAACTTGGGCCTTAACCCAGCTATCCTATTTATACAAGAAGGGCTAACAAACTTAACCATATACTAACAGTAACCAAATCAGTTATCGGGTCATGTTGCTGGAACATTTTGTTCTCTAAATTCCTGGATTCTGCTGCTGGTTGCTGCCTCCGGGAGTAATGTTGCTGCTTTACTTTTGAAAAATGGTGGTAGGTATATTATGCTATCATATATATGCTAACTTTACGTGAGTTAACAATTTCATCTCCAGATAAAATTATTCCCTATTTGTTTCATGTCTGGACATTGAAGGAACTAGAGGATTGTTTTATCATTGCTCTGAACCATTGCTTTTGAGCTCTACTCAGTTTTGTTTTTAGATTGAATTGTTGGAGTAAGGTACATCACATCACATGATATATCTGTCTTGCTCTTTGGATTTATATCTCTCTGCATGTTGAAATAAATATGCAAATGCAACTCTGCATTTTAAATAGATGCTGGTTTTTATTTTGTGTAATACTTTCTCATTTCTGAGTGTTTTAAGAGTATATTTATGCATGACAGTTCACATCTTTAAAATAGACCTAGAGTGGATGGGTCTTGTGGTAAACTTTAAATTTGTATCAAGTTGAACTCTGGTTGTATCTTATCCACGCTTTCATTCACCTGCAGCCAACATGTTTGACTTAAAATCTTCCAGAGTTCCCTCGAATGCGATTGGGGAGGATGAGGCAGTTAAAGCAAGTTCTAAATTTCTGGTAGTTCAAATGTGTCAACAGCAAAAGGCGAGCACAATAGACTGGATGAGATGACCTTTCTAAAGCTCACAGTCATTGATGCCAAAAGAAAGAAATGTTATGGTGGCTAATCGCAGCTCTTCAAGGAATGCAGGTGAGGCACATGATCTTGCCAATAACCTGAAGAACATTTCTTTTCCTGCTGAATCCGGGCACTCCAATGATAAAAACCCTGGAAGAGCAAATTCTCTCGCACAGTATAAACCTGAAAAGTGGATGCTCCCAGAAAAACCAGAACATTCACTGACTCAACTACATCTTGCCATTCTAAGTTACGTTTATAGTTTGAATTCTATTTTTTGTGTTATTATCTTATACCTTTTTTTAATTTAACAGGATTTGATTATATAACTCTTCACTTATCTTAGGTTGGGCATGTTGATTCTGGAAAATCACCATTCACGTATACTGAATGAAAACATGTCTGCTCAGACTTCATTTGTCTGTTCCATGCATCTATTTGGCACAGTAAGTGAGAAACACAAGAGTCCAAATATATATTTTAAAATGGTTGACGTAACTTGCTTCCAGCGTGAATCTCAAATTTTGAAACTGTTAGGATTTTACTGCAACACCTACAGTGGATTCCATCCCTTATGATCCAGCCCTTTGGCATCATTTTTGTTCGCCTACGGTTTATATACTACACCTTTTAACTCAAGTGCACAGTCTCAAAATCAATCAGCTAAGCAAGCACTGCTCTTTTCCTATAATATGGAAGAAAGTCATCACCCTCTAAACTTGGACCCACATTAGAACCACGAATCAACAAGGTTCACTTGCCAAATTGTCTTCCATGAATATGTAACAAACCAAAATCTAAGAACAAGAATTAAAAGGAGATTAAGAAGATTAGAAGAATTTGGGATTCAAGAAGAGAGAAATTTCTTCAGAATATTCATTCGATAAAAGATAGAGTCGGCCAGAAAAACATACCAGACTTACATAGCCCTAACTTACCCCTCAAACGACGTCGCATAACCCAAATAAAACTCCCCTCAAAAACGCCCCGTATCATTAACTTATTCTAACGGCTAAACACAATTAAAACATAACTGAATTTTAAACAGAATAACAGGAGAAATTAACCAACTCTTGACAATGCCTCTTCCTTGAAAAATAATCCTTGACCTCAAGGATTAAAGTCTGAAAATTGCCTCTGTATTTGCTGCAAAACTTCCCAAGTAGCATCCTCCGGAAATGAGTTGGTTCACTCAATTAGCACCTCAGTTACAGCTCGACCTCCTCTCTTTCCAATTCTCCTCTTTAAAATCCTCAAAGGCTCTTTACTTATACTTCCATCCGGTCCGATAATTGGCAAATCCTGCTGTGACAGATCACTTCCAATATGTTTTTTCAACTGTGATACGTGGAAAACTGGGTGCACTCTTGAATTTGCAGGCAACTTCAACTTGTAAGCAACTTTGCCAATCTTTTCCTCTATCTCAAAGGGACCAAACCACTTGGCAGCAAGTTTTTGAGAAGTCCTCACCTTAACCGATTGTTGTCGATATGGTTGTAATTTAAGAAATACCCATTCACCCACCTGGAATTCTCCTTCAACCCTTTTCCTATCAGCATACTGTTTCATCTGGTTTTGAGCTCTCTTCAAATAAAATTGAAGCATCCTCACTGTTGCTTCTCTATTCATTAAAGACCTGTCCACTGATTCCACCCTAGAATCTCCAGCCACATAGGGAAGATGAACTGGTGGTGGTTGTCCATACAAAGCCTGATAGGGACTCGTGTGAATGGCCGAATGATAAGATGAATTATACCAAAACTCAGCAACATATAACCAGTTACTCCATTCTTTCGGCCTCTCACCAGTCATACATCTCAAATAGCTCTCTAGACACTTGTTGAGTCTCTCGGTCTGCCCATCAGTTTCTGGGTGATAAGCTGTTGAAGGAGTCACTGCAACACTTAATTTGTTAAACAATTCCCTCCAAAAGATACTCATAAATATCCTGTCTCTGTCACATACTATATACCCGGGCAATCCATGCAATTTATACACATTTTCCATAAAGGTTTGTGCCACATCTTTTGCTGAAAATGGATGTGACATGACCATGAAATGACCATACTTGGTCAATCTGTCCACCACCACCAAAATACAGTCTTTCTTCTTTGAATTGGGCAACCCTTCAATAAAATCCATTCCCACACAAAACCAAGCAGATTCATGGATTGGAAGAGGTTGAAGTAACCCTTTCGGATGCTTAAGCTCTTTTTTGTTTCTTTGACAGATCAGATACACCCTTACCCAGTTTCTCACATCTTTTTTCATGTCCTTCAAGTAGAAAATACTTGCAATTCTTTGACTGGTCACATGAGCACCAGAGTGCCCTCCCAAAGAACTGTTGTGAAAGTATTTCAAAATCTCCTTCCTCAAATTTTCATCCTGTCCCACAACTAATTTTCCTTTCCTTCTTAGCTGCCTACCATCCTATGAGTACTTTCCTCCCATTCTTTTGCCTTCCTCAATTTCTCTAATAATTTTCTTCAATTTCTCATCTTGTTTCCAAGTCTCAGCCACTTTTTGCAATGTATCAGTGGATACCATACTCACATTCAAATTGAGACAACTCACATTAGCAGGCCTTCTTGACAAACAATCAGCTACCACATTGTTTATTCCCTTTTTGTAGCAAACTTCGTAGTCAAATCCCATCATCTTGGCTACCCATTTCTGCTGTGCAGGGGTAACAGCTTGATTTCCAGCAAGGAATTTCAAGCTTTGATGGTATGTTCTGATTTTGAAATGCATTCCAGCTAAATATGGAGACCACTTCTTTACTGCCATTAATACAACCAACATCTCTTTTTCATATACTGACAGCTTCTGATGTTTAATTCTCAGTCCCCTATTGAAGAAAGCCAAAGGTTTTCCTTTTTGTACCAACACAGCTCCTACCCCAAACTCTGATGCATCAGTCTCAACAATAAATTCTTCATTAAAATTAGGTAACATCAGTACTGGGGCTGAACACTCAACCTCTTTAAGTTTCTCCAATGCTTCAGTTTCCCTTTCTCCCCAATTCCAAGCTCCCTTCTTGAGTTGATCAGTCAGTGGTCTAGCAATTCTTCCATAATCTTTTATAAACCTTCTATAATACCCTGATAACCCCAAAAATCCCCTTAACTCCTTAATTGTTATAGGTATTGGCCATTTCATTATACTATCAACTTTGGCTTTATCCATTGCTATCACCCCCTTAGAAATAATATACCCCAAATAATTAATTTCCTCAGCTCCAAAACAACATTTGTTCATCTTAGCAAACAACCTATGACTCCTTAAAATATTCAAAATCTCTCTTAGATGCACCAAATGAGTCTCCCAATTTTTTGAATAAACTAATATGTCATCAAAGAATACCAATACTGTTCTTCTCAACTGGGCTTTAAAGACCTTATTCATCAAGCTTTGAAAGGTCGCAGGGGCATTAGTAAGCCCAAATGGCATTACTAAGAACTCATAATGACCTTCATGAGTTCTAAATGCAGTTTTGTGAATATCTTCCTCCCACATTCTTATTTGATGGTACCCAGACCTCAAATCTAATTTGGAAAATATTCTGGCCTCTCCAAGTTCATCTAACAATTCTTCAATTATAGGCATTGGAAATTTATCTTTGACAATGGCTTGATTTAACTTCCTCCAAGAATTGTCTTTTTTTTTTTAACCATTACTATTGGGGATGAAAAATTGCTATTACTATCCCTTATCACCCCTGCCTCCATCATCTCCTTAACCATTTTCTCGATTATATCCTTCTGCCAGGCTGGATATTTGTATGGCTTCATCTTAATCACAGCCTTCTCATCAACCAAAACTATCTTGTGATCCTGACCTCTCTCGGGTGGTAACCTTCTTGGTTCCTCGAACACATCATTAAACTCCCTTAATAACAACTGCAACTTTTCTGGTAATTGCTCAGTTCCCCTTTTAAATTCCAGTTGTGCATTCAGAACCCACATTGAAGCTGTAAAACAACTATTGGTTCCTTTTAGCACCTTAGAACACTCCTTTGAATTAATCCATTCAATAGTTTGTTGTTGAATCCCTTCCAGTTTAACTTCCATTCCCTTTTGACTGAATTTCATTGTCATTGCAGCCAAATTCCAATGGATATCTCCCAGGGTAGCCAACCACTGTACTCCTAACACTACATCATTTCCTTTTAAAGGAATCACCAACATATCTCTTACAAATTCATGTTGTTGCACCTTCCAATGAACTTGCTTACAAACTCCCAAGGTCTCAAATGAATTTCCATCAGCTACTGTAACTCTCAATCTTCTTCCCTTCTCCACCATCAATCCCAACAACTTGATTGCACTCACACTAATAAAATTGTGAGTACTTCCAGTGTCCAGTAATGCCACTAGCATCTTCCCTTCCACCTCCAACCTCAATTTCATGGTTTTTCCACTCATATCTCCCCATATAGCCTGTAAAGAGACTGTAGGGCCCTCATTTCTCTCCCCTTCATTAACCATAATTTCCCCAGTTTCTTCACAATCAAGAAACTCTTCTGGCTCTCCTTCTTCTTCTGTCTCTTCTACTGTGATTTGGAAGACTTGTGATTTGGCACACTTATGGCCTGGTGTATATTTTGATGCACACCAGAAACATAAGCCTTTCTTCCTCCTATCTTCAATTTCTGTTGGAGAAAGAGATTTCCCCTTTCCCTTATAATCTTGGCATGTCCCCATTTTTTGATTAACAGAACTGAACCTTCCAGGAGAGCTATTTCTAGATATCATCACTGAATTTGGAACACTGCCTGGACTTAAGGTATTTCGAGACACATTATTACCCTCCTTAGATGGTACACTCAAGACCGATGGGGCTAATGACTTATAACTACCACCATAATACTTTTTTGGACTAGGACAAAACATGCATTCAACCCTCCTAGCCATATTAAAAGCATCTAACAATGACTTAGGTTGCAATAATTTCAAGTACTGATTAATTTCTACCCTCAAGTGTTTCTTAAACATACTTAAAACATAATCATCTGGTAATTGTACCTGATTCAGTAGGTTAATAAACTCCTCGTAAAATTGCTCCACCGTATTTGTTTGTCTCAATGCTAACAACTCTGTAAAGGGGTCATGAAATCCATCCGGTGCAAAGCGCTCCCTCATCAGTTGCATGTAATTCTTCCATCCCACTTGATTTAAGTCTCCATTCGTTTTAGAAAGGAATTGATGCCATTGCAAAGCCCTCCCTTCAAGATGAAGCATTATCACTCTCACTTTAGCTGAATCTGGCACCTCCTCTGCTTCGAAATATTGTTCAAGTTTCGAAACCCATCCCCTGAAGTCTTCCCCATCAAACTTTGGGCACAATAGCTTGTATGCGAAATTAGTCACTTGAACCTGATTTTTCTGACTTGAATCATCATCTACTGAGATCACTGGATCCTTTTCCTCCTGTTTCTTTTCTTCTATGGAAACCCCCATCGACGATTGAGCTCTCGGTTCTTTACCCACAATCCCATCCTGAGGACTAGGAAGACCAGGTGCACTTATCTTCTTACCCATTGCAATCTCTAAGAGTCGATGCAAATCTGTCAGTACCGAAACCCGCATCTCCTGTATTTTGGAGTCTATTCGAGCATCCAAACGTTCCTCCAACTTATCTAGCTCCGATGGCTCCTGATTCGTCACTGGTTGAGCCTCTGTTGTCGCTGTCTGAGCTGCTTGGGCTGCCAACGCAGCCTGATGTCTTGTTACCACTCCGTCTACCATTTCCGAGGATGACCTGGCTCTGATGCCTTTGTAACAAACCAAAATCTCAAGAACAAGAATTAAAAGGAGATTAAGAAGATTAGAAGAATTTGGGATTCAAGAAGAGAGAAATTTCTTCAGAATATTCATTCGATAAAAGATAGAGTCGGCCAGAAAAACATACTAGACTTACATAGCCCTAACTTACCCCTCAAACGACGTCACATAACCCAAATAAAACTCCCCTCAAAAACGCCCCGTATCATTAACTTATTCCAACAGCTAAACACAATTAAAACATAACTGAATTTTAAATAGAATAACAGGAGAAATTAACCAACTCTTGACGGAATATGATGAGAATTGGATATAGAGGATGGTTTTTCATAGCTATCATGCACGTGGAGAACTTTGACCTTTTGCATTTCCACTGAAGGCGTTTCATTGACTTACCTTTCATAAAAGAAATTAGTTTCCCGTCATGACTGAAGCTATCCGTACTCTCATCTTCATGCCTGGTACTTGAAGATTTCCTAGCAACGGGTTCTTAGAGCATCCTCATTGTAACTTTCATCTTTCCACTTCTTTTTTATATTCAAAATATACATTGTGAACTAAGGATCAATATACTAGAAAATTAGACATCAAGTTAGACCAAGAAGAATATGGAAGATAGTGGCGGAGAAAGGAAGTAAAAAATTATAAATGTATAATTATACAAATTGTTTTGTTTTTAATGGTCAAAATATGAATAAAGTAATAGTTTAAGGATTATATAAGTAATTTATCTTTCTTTTTATTGTGTCAGATTAGACTCTCGTTAACGTTTTTAATGACAATAAACATCTTAATAACCATAGATTTACATATCAAAATCATAAATAACCATAACAATCGAATTTAATGTAATAAGTACTGAATCCGGGGACATGGGGACTCCTGGCCCCTACTGGTAATTGTTTGCCTTCTCTTTATTTCCCTGATTCAGGCTCAAATCAAATGAATGTCTGAAAAAAGTTCGAACATATGTGGTGACAGTGTTATAATTATGGGTGAGTATTCGACCGAGTCAAGTCGAGTCAAAAATTTTTGAGTTATTTAAGTTGACGAGTCATATTTTACAACTCAAATTTATTTAATTTTTTTTATTCGAGTCGAGTTCTTATGAATATATAATTGTAATTATTTATTATGTTATAGTATGATTTTATTCCAATTTAAACAACTTTCTATAATCATATAATATATATATATATATATATATATATATTTCTTTATACGTAGTAATATTTCTTCATAATTTTATATATTAATATATATCATAAAATATTAAACGAAATTAAAAATAAATCCTTTTAATTACTAAAATTGTTGAGTTATTCGAGTTATTCTAATTTTCATTTTATAAATAGAATTTTATTTGAATTTTTTTCAAGTTGAATCAAAATTATAAAATTTCGAGTGGAGTCAAATTCTATTCACCTGTAATTAGAATCGAATACACAGCAATATCACTAGCCCATAGTGAAAAATCATAGATTTTAATAGTAATTTATTTTCAGAAATTAATTGGTAAGGACAAGGATCATTTCCCACCACCACATATTTAACTAAATGTTGAACTGAACTACTACTATATGTTCTGTGCGGAAGAAATTTCAGCTAATTATTGCAGCTGCAGAAATAAGCTTATGTTGTTACAAATTCTCAATATTTTTACTGAAGTAAAGGCCTAGCTTGCGAAGTGAATTCATGTATGTCAAGTTGTATTTTAATACAATGTTAATAGATTTAAAAGTAAACTAAACATATAATAGTATTATAAAAATGATAAATTTTAAATAGATGGATTGATGTGCAATAATAAAGCTTTACATGCATCCATCTATAAATGATTTTTTTATCGATATTAATTTTAAAAGGGTCTTTAAATTAAAATATCATACTACTGCTTTATGAGTGTTTTTATTCAAATTGCTTTGCTTTATTGTAGGGTTTCAATTTAATTGTGTTATAATAGTTATTTTTGGTTGTTTATAGATTCAATTATATCTTATTACGTTAACTTGTTGAATCTTATTGTTTTTTTACTAAATTAAATTTTATTTGTATCTCCTTTCAAACAAATAATAAAATATCATTGTCCAATTTCTCCATTTTGTATCTCGTAAGAAATTAAAAGTACAAACCCTACAGGCTGCATTCCTGATGAACTAGGGCCTAGGGGTAACTTTAAACATATCGTTCCCAGACCCACGCCCCAATAGACTAAAATATGAAAAACAAAGTCAACAAAATCCAGCTGAATAAATGAAAAGCTTTGTCAAGCATTTGCATATGGACCGGAAGTAAAGGTGTTCGGTGTCCAACAAATATTGACGATCAGGTCACAATTGGATTTAATGTCTAGCATAAGGTCTGGAGGAGTAGGACTAGTGATCATTTAATTTTATTTTCAAGGGGTAGTAAGCAAAAGTCAGTTTTTAATTAAACTGCAATCAAGTGATTGTTAAAGAGTATTAAAAATGGATTAGATCTAATACGAAACAAATCTAACTTTCTTGGGATAAAACCCAATGTCGAGTAAAAATATAATATTATATAAATATTTATAATTTATGTTACAAAAAGTAAGATTAATGAATAAGAGTAAAACAATAATAATAATAATAATATACAAACTATAGTATTCAATTTATTGACTATTAGCTCTATTATTTTTATAATTAATATATTATTATTTTGGATAATTGTTTGTTGCATTGTTGTCCAATAAACACTAAAACTACTAGGAATAAAATGTATACAACCGAAAGGTGAATCAAGCCAAGATCCCCCGATTTATACAATTTTAATCTTTTTCATTAATAAATTATAAATATTTTTTTATATAAAACTAATACATTTTAATTAATGTTATAATACATTCTTATAATATTTTATAATTTTTGTCTTAAGAAATTCATGTTTCATCCTTATTGGTTACGACTTATATTTTTCTTTTTTTTTTATTATTAAGATGGTTACACGCATTGATATCTTATTTGAGTTATTATTTTATTAAAAAATACATTTTCTCAAAATTCAATTACCAATTATAATTATGTAATATAAATTTAAAATTTATTGACATATGATGAGAATAATAAAAAAATATATTATATCTTTAAAGAAAAAATATAAATTCTAATTTAAAATTTATTGAGACTAATGACATCATGCATAAGATTGTGTGGAAGAGTCAGTTTCTTAAGCCTGCCGATGTTTGAAATTAGAGTTTGATCTCTCCATAGCTTCCGTCTGGTCCCGCCCAATGCTCCTTGTAGGTTGAGGTCAATTAGCCATTTAGTACCTTTGAAATGTCTTCCACCACACAATCAGGTTCAGATTTGTATTGAAAAATGACAAATTCCACAGCTTTGATTCTCATTTATTATTTTGGAGAGGACAAAGCAAGCACGAAGAAAAATAACACAAATGAAAAGGATCTATTGATCGAAGTCAGAGTCAAAGGGGATTAATTCATTATCATAAGTAATTAAATTACCAACCACTCTTTTTGGTCCCTTTTACCCCAGTAACATCATTCCAGATTTTTTTATATAAAATACAGTTTACAATTAATGATAGCACAACATATTTATTTATCTCTTATTATAGGACTTTACCCGTTAAGTTTATAATTTTTATTTTAAAAATATGTTAATTTAATCATATATTCAAATATTTTAAATTTAAGTTGAATTTTTTATCTAAATTTAGAATTGTTGGCTTTAAATGTTTTTGGAAGATATTATATTGGGCCAAACCCATTTTTTTTAAATATTATAGTTTTGAATTAGGTTTAAAGCCTAAATATTATACTCGATCGAGAATGTTATGTTTAAAGTAACGGGTTATTGAATTCTATTTAGGGATGGGCATGAAAATCTAATTCGACGGGTTTCAACTCGATCCGAGCTGATCGGGTCAGAATTTTTGATAAAAAATTCAGATCGGGTTAGGTCAAGTTTTTTCAAGAACTAAATTTATCCAAAAAAATAAGATATTTGTCAAAAATATATAAGTTAAGAGAAATTTATTTTCATTCTATTTAATTATTATATATATTGGTTTGAATTTCCATTTGTAAATTGAAAATCATAATTATTCTAAGTGAATTGAATTATATAATTTATTTAGTGATTAAAAATATTTATATTATTTTATATTATATCACTTTGAATCTTTATAGGAAAAGTTATTATTTTTTATTTAATAAAAATAAAACAAATAGAGTGAAATCATTGACAATTCAATTGTATTTGATATCTATCCTATTTTATATTACAACTAAATATAAAATACTACTCACACACATTCCTCTATGGTGTATGACTTTCGTGTGGGTGGGGACATAAGAAAACAAAACTTCCACATGAGCGGAAATTTCCTACCACAGCCACCACCATCACCTTTTTGAATTTTGACAAAGGGATGGATGGGATGGGAGAACCTAACCTACACAAGGATTATGAAAGTAAAGTCTGAGATTTAATTACAAACATCTCCTTCTCCTCTTTACCAAATTGCACTTTCCAAGTTTAGAATAATACTAGTAATACATATATTTTGATTTCCATTATATACCCAAATTCAAAAAATGAGAAGTTGGTTGTAGTGTACATGGAATAGGACTCCTAGTCCTATTTTAAGGACATGTAGTGTCCCAAGACGTCAAGCAACAAAAATCAATCAAAAAAAGACAAGGGAAATAGGAATGCGCACGAACCCAGTGTCGCAGACAAGGCAATAGAGTCACCGTAACCCATCACAAAGATAAGTTTATTCTATAATTTGTAGCAGTATATTGAAATAATAAATTGTTTACCTCAATTTATTAATATAGTTAACCATTCGACAAAATTTCTCAAGTTTACGTTATAATACATTATTAGAGATAATTATCTTTATATCATTAATTTTATATTTATTTATTTGTATTAAATATTATTTGCACTCTAGCTAAAACTCCAATGCTAATTTAAAGAATTTTTTTAATACTATTATTTAGAGATCAATATTTGTTATACTTCAAAATAAGTGTAGAGATATGCTTGACATTAATTAAAAGGGAAACACTGAGAAAGCTGAGAAAAGTCCGTGGAGATTCTGGGGACGAGTGTGTGAACTGTGAAGTAAAGAGAAAGCAGCAGCGCGTGAGGGGTGAAGGACTGGACCAGGCTATGAGGGTCCCACCCACCTTTGGTACGCTTCTCCTTTAGCTTCCCCCATGTATAAATGGAGGGAAGGGCTGAAGGCGCTTCCCTCTCCTCACCAACTCCACCACACAGACTCCATTCGTTTACGTTTGTGATACACCAAAAGGTAAAAAAAAGGGGAAAAGAATTGGTTTACGTCTCTCCCCCTTCATTTTTTCTTCAACTTATACTATTAGACTTTTTTATATTGCTCTGAATACGAGTATTTAAGTGTGTGTGGTGTTTCTCTTTTTTGTATCCCAACAGCTTCTTCCATCTCTGGCTGCTACCAGTACCAAGCCTGGAAGATGGGCATCAGTCTCGAGGAGATCAAGAACGAGTCCGTTGATCTGGTATCACGCTTTATCTTCTCCTTCTCCTTCTCCTTCTCCTCTACAACTACAATACATGATTCTTATAAACCCCATAGTCTACATACATGCATGCAGGTCTGGTATGGTTTGGTTTTCTCATCACAGTACTCAGAAGGCGTTTATTTTATGCATGAATCATGTTCTGAAAACAGGGGATTTTTTCCAGTCCTTTTTGGCTAACCGAAAAAATAGATTGAACCGACGCCTACTTCAACTTTTATGAATTTTGTCCAGAAAGAGTGAAAAACGATTTCCGGCCTTTCCTTCCTCTTCCCTGTAGAGTCTAGATACTCCTAATCAAACGCTGGTTTAGTCGTTTCATTTGTTTCTTTTTCAAGCTTTTGTTGCCTTACTAAACATACACATGGGTTACGATGAGATGTTATTTTTGGTACAAAAATTTGTTGGGATTTTACTTTAAATCAGTAGTCCAGGGTCTAAGGATATTTTTTAGGGATAAAATTTAAAATTGAAGTCATAAAAATTTAATTGAAGGAAAAAAATAGTAGAGGGCACGTTGAAAAGTAAAGAATTTTTATTCATTATTTTTATTTAATTAAAAATATTAATTTTATCACGATAAGATTTACTACCATTCATAAATCGACATTCCATCACGTGCTTGCAACGTATCCTTCCTTATTTGTCTGTAAAAAGTACGTACTAAATTTCCGATATTTTGACATCTGTGCCTTGTGTGAATAGAGTTTTGGCTGTTCAAGTATTTCCGTTGACTTTTTCCCTTTCAGATTACATAATAAATGCCTTGTATTAAATAAAAATAGAAAACAAGAATCCAATTCCTTTTCTTGTAAACTTTTGTTGGTCTCTTTTTTTTTTAAAGCCAATTAATGAGTTGGAAAAGATGGCTAATTACTTCAATTGACGGGCTGCAAATATCAACGTTACTACCGTTTGAAACTCAACATGAATCTCTTCACGTGTTGAGGAAAAGCTATACTCTGTTCATAAATAACAACATCCCCTCCTTTTTTTAGGCTTCTTTTCTGTGTTAGGCTGTGTTTGGTGAGAGATTATATCATAGGCTCGGATCACCATGTCAGCCGATGTCCCTAACCAATAAAAATCATCCACTATAATTAATATAATTTTCAAAAATTATATTTTTAAAATGACATGAAAAATATGAGTGAAGATTCATTAATTGAAAAAAAATGAGTTGGAGATTAATAGTGAAATAGGTAGTTTTTATTGGATGAGACCATAAATGACGTGGTGAGTCGGACCCATGATATAATTTCTCGTTTGGTTTGGTTTATCACGTTGGTTACTTTGAACAGCCTAGGTGCCACATGGTGTCCTGGTTGACCAAAATTTTCACCAAAACTAAAGGCAAAGGATTGGAAATTTATTTAACTCATTTTGAGAGTAAAGACAGTAATAATCACCGGTTCTTGCATGCTTCACAAGTCGCAAACTAAATCATCAACAAACATGCTCCTAAAATGCATTTTCTGTGAGTTGGCTAACTGACAATTGCTTACAGGAACGGATTCCTATTGAGGAAGTTTTCGAGCAGCTAAAATGTTCAAGAGAAGGTTTGACTACCGAGGAAGGCAACAATCGCCTTCAAGTTTTTGGACCCAACAAACTAGAAGAGAAAAAGGTTCATACCATAAACCACTTACATAAAGGCTTGTAAAATTCCAGCTTGTATAATTATGTATGACGTGGTACGATACTGTGCAAACAGGAGAGCAAAGTCCTCAAGTTCTTGGGTTTTATGTGGAACCCTTTGTCATGGGTCATGGAAGCTGCTGCTATAATGGCCATTGCTCTGGCAAATGGTGATGGAAGGCCTCCGGACTGGCAGGACTTTGTTGGTATCATTGTCCTGTTGGTGATCAACTCCACCATTAGTTTTATTGAAGAGAATAATGCTGGTAACGCTGCAGCTGCTCTCATGGCTAATCTTGCTCCAAAAACTAAGGTGAGATACATTCAACAGCCCTACACTTTGTTGAATCATCACCAATCTTATTTTCAATCGTGATTTTGGTTTGTTGTCCTTGTAACACATAGGTTCTTAGAGATGGTCGATGGAGCGAGCAAGAAGCAGCAATTCTAGTTCCCGGGGATATTATCACTATTAAATTGGGAGACATAGTTCCTGCTGATGCTCGTCTTCTTGAGGGTGATCCTTTGAAGATTGATCAATCTGCTCTTACTGGGGAGTCTCTTCCTGTCACCAAGAATCCATCGGATGAAGTGTTTTCTGGCTCAACGTGTAAACAGGGTGAAATAGAAGCAGTTGTTATTGCAACCGGTGTCCACACCTTTTTTGGTAAAGCTGCCCATCTAGTGGACAGCACCAATCAAGTTGGGCATTTCCAGAAAGTGCTTACTGCCATTGGTAATTTCTGCATCTGTTCAATTGCAGTTGGAATAGCCGTTGAGTTAATAGTCATGTACCCGATACAGCACCGCAAGTATAGGGATGGGATTGACAATTTACTGGTTCTCTTGATTGGTGGAATCCCAATTGCCATGCCAACTGTTTTGTCCGTCACCATGGCTATTGGTTCACACAGGCTTTCTCAACAAGGGGCTATCACAAAGAGAATGACAGCCATAGAAGAAATGGCAGGAATGGATGTTCTCTGCAGTGATAAGACTGGAACTCTGACTTTAAACAAACTTACGGTTGATAGAAACCTTGTTGAAGTATTTGCAAAGGGAGTTGAAAGAGAGCATGTTATACTTTACGCAGCAAGGGCTTCAAGGACTGAAAATCAGGATGCTATTGATGCTGCAATTGTAGGAATGCTTGCAGATCCAAAGGAGGTTTTTTTTCTTCTTCCTTATCTTTCTGCTATTAATTTAGGATTGAGTCCAAGGATTCCTTACTCATTCTGGATACTAATTGGGCAGGCACGTGCTGGCATTCAAGAGATTCACTTCCTCCCATTCAACCCTGTAGACAAGAGAACTGCTCTAACCTACATTGATTCTGATGGAAACTGGCATCGTGCTAGCAAAGGTGCACCAGAGCAGGTATGGTATTTTTCTCATTTTGGAAAAATTTCTGAAAATTTTTGGTAGGTAACTTCTAACATATTTTCTTTCAATGTTCTTAAATAGATTATAGCTCTTTGCAATTGCAAAGAAGATGTCAAGAGAAAGGTCCATGCAGTAATTGATAAATTTGCTGAACGCGGGCTTCGATCTTTAGCTGTTGCAAGACAGGTCAGAAAATTAAACTTGTGCATGCTTCATGTTGTTTATGTAACTAAATTGTGTTTGATTTCTATTTCTGCAGGAAATACCTGAGAAAACAAAAGAGAGTCCTGGGGCACCATGGCAATTTGTTGGTTTGTTGCCGCTATTTGATCCTCCAAGGCATGATAGTGCTGAGACAATCAGAAGAGCTCTTAATCTTGGAGTTAATGTTAAGATGATTACTGGTGAGAGTTGTTTAATTATTTAATATCGCACATTGTCTATAATATCATTATGTAATTCTTCATACTATTTTTTTTGTACCTAGGGGATCAGCTTGCCATTGCCAAGGAAACTGGCAGGAGGCTTGGAATGGGAACAAACATGTATCCTTCATCTTCTTTGCTGGGCCAAGATAAAGATGCTTCCATTGCTGCCCTCCCTGTAGATGAATTGATTGAGAAAGCAGACGGATTTGCAGGAGTATTTCCAGGTGTGTTGTAAGAACTCTGTTGATTAAGTTTCTATATTTTTGCCCCTTTTAGCTTTTTGAGGTAACCGTTCTGTTTAACACTGGTTGCTTGTTATCGTGCACCATAACTGCTGATTTCCATACACATTTGATACTTGTATAATTTTTTAAAATTGTCCCTAATGTATTTTAGGGCCTCTACTCTTTAATTTTTTTTCTCCCTAACAAGTCCCTTTCATGCCAATGACAGAACACAAATATGAAATCGTTAAGAAACTACAGGAGAGAAAACATATTTGTGGCATGACAGGAGATGGTGTCAATGATGCCCCTGCTTTAAAGAAAGCAGACATTGGAATTGCTGTTGCTGATGCTACGGATGCTGCTCGAAGTGCTTCAGACATCGTACTGACTGAACCAGGGCTAAGTGTCATTATCAGTGCAGTGCTGACCAGCAGGGCTATTTTCCAAAGGATGAAGAACTACACTGTTAGTCATATCATAAGTTACTTTTGTTTCCTTTCTTACTCTTATTCTTCAGTGTGTGTTTGTAATCTTTTTTTTCTTATTCCTCCACTTTGTAGATCTATGCAGTCTCAATCACCATTCGTATTGTGGTAAGTACTTAGACTTTGAACGTGGTTGATGCTAAATTACTTTACAAAAGGATTAAGTTTTTCATTGTCAATTTGCAGTTCGGTTTCATGTTTATCGCCTTGATATGGAAGTTTGACTTTGCACCCTTCATGGTTTTAATCATTGCCATCCTGAATGACGGTGAGATAGTCTATATCAGATTGTTGTATCACTGTGCGTTATTGTACAAGTCACCAGGACTGACCCACCACCATGGTCTTGAGTCTGATTAATTTCATCATCACATTTATAGGTACAATCATGACAATTTCCAAGGACAGAGTGAAGCCATCTCCAATGCCAGACAGCTGGAAACTCAAGGAGATATTTGCTACTGGCATTGTACTTGGAGGTTACTTGGCACTTATGACCGTGCTATTCTTCTGGGCAATGAAAGACACCAATTTCTTCTCAGTACGAACCACTTTTACTATGTATCCTTTATTTGTTGTTTTGGTGAGATTTCTTTTTAAATTTGCCATAATTCCATTTCCTATATTTCAGGACACATTCCATGTTAGATCACTGAGGAACAGTAATGAAGAAATGATGGCGGCTTTATACCTTCAAGTTAGCATTGTGAGTCAGGCCCTCATTTTTGTCACAAGGTCTCGCAGTTGGTCCTACTTTGAACGTCCAGGACTTCTATTAGTCAGTGCTTTTATGATTGCTCAGCTGGTAAGAAAATTTAACCAATCTACTATAGTATTTATCCTAAGGTTTTAGCATCTCTATTTATATAGTGTGTCGTTAACAGATAACTCCATATTAATGTCTGGCAGGTGGCCACTTTGATAGCCGTGTATGCAAATTGGGGTTTTGCTAGGATTAAAGGTATGGGTTGGGGATGGGCTGGTGTAATCTGGCTTTACAGTGTGGTAACATATATCCCCCTCGATCTTCTCAAGTTTGCAATACGTTATGTTCTTAGTGGAAAAGCCTGGGACAACCTTTTGGAGAACAAGGTACGCTTTATTCATTCCTTTGTGAAGTGCTTTGACTTTGGTCTTGCGGATCCATGAGTTTCATTTGCTCTTTGCATTATAGACTGCCTTCACTACCAAGAAAGATTATGGAAAAGAGGAGAGAGAAGCACAATGGGCAACTGCGCAGAGAACTCTGCATGGCCTTCAACCACCACAAACCTCAAGCGTTTTCAATGAAAAGAGCAGTTACAGGGAACTTTCAGAGATTGCAGAGCAGGCCAAGCGCCGGGCTGAGGTTGCAAGGTGAGCCATCTAATTTCTGCACCTACTTTGGCATGCATGCGCACTTTGAAGAAAAAACAGTGCCTGGAGAATGCATTTCATTCTGTTGTCCTTTTTCAGCTTTTCTGTATATATTTCTTGATTTTTCGGTTTTATGATGATTTTGTGTAGGCTGAGGGAGCTGAATACACTGAAGGGGCATGTTGAATCGGTTGTTAAGCTCAAGGGTCTTGATATCGACACCATTCAGCAGCATTACACTGTTTAAAGAGATGATGATGAACAAGAGACCCTTTTCGCCGCGAATATTATTATTATAACTCAAAAAAATAATAGACTTTATAGCCTACATTTAGGTCCATTTTCCTTTTCTTATATGTTGGAATTTATGTTCGTTGTTACTACTTTTTGAATGCTGAAAGGTTAATTAATAACACCAACTTTCGTTGTTCACCCCTGTTTGTTGTTAATTTACAGTTTATCATAAATACTTGAGCTATTTAAAACGTGCTCATTATATGCTACTGATACATGAGGTCATTCTGATGTTGTCTCTTCATATTAAACAATACATGCATATATATGTGCCTTATTTACATTTTAAACTAGAACTTTTCCTAAATGAAAATTGTTACCACGTACCATTTACAGTGAGAAAATATGATTGATGCAAGATTAATATAGAATGAATCATATGGCTTTTTTTTAGTGTTTTATTTGGTGAGAGGTCTCAGTCCCACAGGGATTAGTTTATTTGATTTAATTGGTCTGCATTTGCTCAAGCTAAAGACAAATCTGAAACGTCTGGCGCAAAAGGAAAGGAAATTTCCCTCATTCAAACAGGTTGCAAGGATTCAGGAAACGCTTCTATGCAATGATGATGTGTGGTTGGCATTTTTGCTTGGTACATACTGGTAAAACCAGACAAGTTAAATTAGCGTCTTTGGTTTTGTGTTGTGATTCATAGACAAACTACTTTCTAAAGCGAGAGTTAGTTGTAGTTGTCTTGAAATCCACGTGTATGTTTTTATCACGGATCATTATATTGAGTCTAATTTTTGTACGCATCTGTTAGCTCCACAAGGCCTAATTTTCCCGTACATTTGAGGGCTGAGTTTGCCCGCATCTTAAGGCTCAATTCTCCTGTATACCTAAGGGTCAAGCATGCTTGTACCCTATGGTCAAGTCCTCCCATACACCCGGGGACCGAGTGTACCCAAACCCTAGGGTCGATTTGTCCCACACACCTAAGGGTCGAGTCTGTCCACACTACTGTACCCAACTTTGTCACACACATGGGGGCCGAGTGTGCCTACACCCTGGGTCCGAGTTCTCTCGCACACCCGTGAGTCAAGTCTGTCAGCACCATAGGGGTTAGTTCGTCCATACAATGGGGGTTGAATCCTCCACACCATGGGGGTCGAATACTTTCACACCATGGGGGTCGAATACTTTCACACCATGGGGCCAAGTACGTCCACACAATGGGGCTGAGTACATCCGCAACCAAGAGCCAAGTAAGCCGAAACCAAAGGCCAAGGCAGGCGCACACCAAGGGCCAAGTATGTTGCACCCTACATCCTAGTTCGACCACACCTTAGAGAGCAAGGAATTCTAATCCTTGAAGGATTAGTAATCCTAATTAAAATAAAACTAGGCATATAGAGAGCTACACCTTAGAAACCAAAGAGTTTTAATCCTCGAAGGATTAATAGTCTAGTTAGAATAGAATTAATACTATTTACCCTCATCTCATTATTCATTTCATCTTATTTTTGGTTTTAGACATCAGTTTTGTTTTCTTGAGCTTTTAGATTTAATAAAAGTCCCGAGCCATTATTAAGATATTCTAAGGGCCAAAAAACACCTCCATCCCAAAAAAATACCTAAGGCCGTATGTCCGGGTTTTAGAATTCTAGGGACATGACATTATTTTTAAGATATTCAGGTACCAACTTCCATTCTACCGATCAAATTAGAAGCTGGAAAATGCAGGTAAAGCACCAAACAATTAAAACCAATGAAACTGAGGCGGGTAGGCGGGCATACTTTAATATTCATATAGCAACAAGTGAAGTAGGTGCCAAAGCCTTTGCATTGCATAATCAAATGACCAAAACAGAATTAGAATTTAAGTTTAGGAGTAGAAGTCACTGTCATATAAGATCCTGTATCACTGTTTAGTGTCTACCCTAACCCTTCAAATATCAGCAAAAAAATATAGGAGTAATATTTATTTGCTTTTGCATTCAAAAAAGCGGTGAAAAAAATAAGTACATCGTGCACCTAACTCACGTTTACAGGAAATCAAAAACTTGTAACCTTCAACAACAGTAACATGTGCAATCTAATTAGCATTAATTTTGGGAGAACAAGTTTAAGTGCAGAAACAATAGCGCCTGGTTTATTAGTTGACTTAATGAAGGGGTTCGATCTTTACATAATCATCAGAATATAAAGTTTAATAAAATAATAATTATAATACCGAAGAGAAGCCATCAATTTGTACAAAACAAATTTCTCTTTCCCTTCTTTCTATTCTTCAAATTCAACTCAATCAAGAGGTGACTGAGCAAGATTGCGCGGCTTCTCTGTTGATGCTTTGCAAATGGGGCACCAATTCTTCACCTGCAGCCACTGTTGTATGCAGGCTGCGTGATATCTATGCTCACACTGTAACCTCCCTACTTCATCTCCAATCACATACTCTTCCTGCAAACATAAAATTATCGAATTCAGATTTAAGTTGATGTGAAAACCCATTTGGGTCACATGACATCCATAGATAGTCGACTAGAAGAAATGAAAAGCATTAAGTTTTCAGTGATAGTGGAAAGTACCTGACAAACGCTGCATTTGACATCATCCTTTTCAGCCTCACACCTCATGTTTGCATACTCAAAAGATGTTGCGTGGTAGATGCTTTTTTTGAGGCATTTGGACAATGCTTCTTCTGATAGCCCAGTGTTCACATTGCCCATCCTCTCTTCTAAAGCTAGTAATTCCTGTCATGGTAGCAAGAAATGCTATTGATGCAGTTTATATTAACAACAAGCACATAGCTGGGAGAAATAAAATGCACACTTAGCACCGACATAACAAAAACAAAAACAAACCTCGTATGACATATTATCTATATCCAGTCTCATGTCTCTATGTTGATCATAAAAGTCTAGGCCATTAAGGAACAAGCTGGTCTCCAGAACAAGTAATTGCTGCAAGACAGAAACAGAAATAGAAATCAGCAACAGAACCATTAGGCAATATGAAACACTTCAAGACTAGTTACCTCATACGTCAACGTTTCATCTTGTTCAATCCTCTGAAGGGTTAATAATACCTGCATACACATAGACCAATAGTAATAAATGAAGCAATATTGCCAACAAACTACTCATTTAAACTACTGCGTGGCTGTAACATCAGATGATTTCAGATATAAATGGGTAAAGCTATTCCCAACACTACTCAGCCCTTAGAAGCAAACATGAAAAATGAGAAATCTAATTCCATGCATAGGACAATTCAGGTTGAGATCAATTTACCTCGGCAATGCCATCCATATTGTAGCGTCGGAAGCTATCCCGGTTCACTAAGGTGCAGTTAGTACCAATTTCTGAAGGACTACACTGCATGATACTGCATAAACCCTCACTCATACTACCTGATTGACTGTAAAGACTAGCATGAGTTGAGACAGTTTCCGTGGAAACAGGAGTGCTCAAATCGTTAGGTATATCTGATTGAGGCACTTGCGGCCAGATGACAGGGGTCTCATTCAAAGTTAAACTATTCCCATTTGCTTGGCTAGGGAGTCTCCCTCTAACATAACTACTGTTTGACCTCCGAGTTCTAACTGAAGCAACAACAGCGCTATCTCTGCTAGAAGGCCATTTCCTTGTTCGTCTTGAATCTGAAATGGAAAAACTGTGGCCAGAACTGTTGTTTTGCCCCTCTGAAGATGGCCCACTCAACTTTTTCCCTTTGGTGGAGGAACCACCCTCTTCATCAGAGTTTCTCTTTTTCACTATGTCTTTCTTTTTGCCGAGGCTTGAATCTGAATATGAACAACCAGACAGGGCAACATCAGAAATAGAGTTACATTTTAGATTTCTCAAACCATACTTGTTCGTGCTAGAAAGAGTCATCTGGGAAGTGCTTTGAGATCCCAAAGTAACAGACGGACTGGCCAGAGTATCCTGGTTGTCCAACCCAGATCTCTGGAAAAAAATTCTCCTAGGTCTTGGGTTTGATGCTACACTTGAGCTCCCCACTTCCATTACTGTAACATCCCTAGAATCAGCATTGTTGGAGCCATGATGCAACCCTCTTTTAATCTTTCCAGGTGGAGGAGGTATGAGCCCCAACACTTCTGGTTCATCCTGAAAGCTACTAGTTTCAGATGAATCTGTTTCCAGCTGAGATGATAACTTTTTTCGTGGATTTGTAGATGACTTCCTAATGTTGCTAACTGCAGAGGATAGCCTAGAGGAATTTCCAATTACTTCCTTTCCACTTGATGAAGAGTGGTAAGAAGACCTCGAAGGTTTGGCTTTATCCAAGCAGACATTTAGTGTGCCTTTTGAGGAATTCAGCTTACCACTGCATCCAATCCGGTTGCAAAACTGAACATTTCGTTCTCTGTTACTAACACTGTCCTTCAAGATGCGACCCGATCCCTTTCCATGTATAACAGGCCCATCAACAGATTTTTTACCACTATATCCATCCATCTAGATCACAAGTATCCTTTATACCTTGAAATAAATCAAAATAAACGTATCAAGTAATGACAGAGATCCTTCACCATGACATAATTTTAGTTCAGCAGGGGAAAGAAAAATCTAAAACCACAATTGCAAGCATACACAACATCTAAGCTGCAGCCTGCAAGAACCCGGCACAATTTATTTTACGGATAACAATAATTAGAAACATTCCTTTTTAGACACATCATTAACAGGAGCTCGACAACAATCATACTTCATTCTGGATGCTAATCTTGATAGTTGATACTATAGAAAGGTAAAAAACCAAAAACCATTTGTCATACTTCTAAAACTGGGTAACTTTCAACCCAAACCTAACACATAAAAACAAGATACAAAAGCTCAGATGTCCATATATAAATCCAACTTTGATATGGCTTAGCCTTTTCCACACAAAAACCGATTTTGGTAAGTCAAATTATTAACTTGAATTCAAAATGGTTTACACAGGCTATGATTTGCGTGCCATTAACATAATTGCAATTGAGCAATGAAAAATATCCGCAAGAAGATAGTGACAAGTAACAATAGTTAAAGGCTACTCAAATTTGGTACCATAGGGATAGAGTTTTGCAACCTATTTAAATCCTAGTATAAGCTGTATTGCTCTAACCTATACACCCTTCCTTCCAAAAGGGAAGGGAAACAGAAAACAAACCATTAACAATGAAATTTTTTGCAGAATATAGTCCTAGAAACTACACCAAGATGTTAAATTTCAATTTTCTTTCAATCAAAAACAAATAATTCTAGAATTGCATAACAGGGTTCGGAATAACATTAACAGAGACACAAAACAATTTTAAGAAAAATGACCTCCAAACTGAATTGCCAAAAGAATACACAGAAAAGAGGAAGACACCTGTGTAATCAAAGGGAAAAAGAAGGCCTTGGGTGTTTCATTTTCTTAAAACCAAAAGTAAATAAGAAGATAAGCAAAAGGAGGTGACATGTTCCAGTATTTTTGTGTGTGTGTTTGATCCCAACAAAAGTGGGTTTCCCTCTGTATGGTTTTCATTTTCAAAGGCCGATTTTGTTTGAATTATTCTCCACACGATCACTTTTATTTTTCGTTTCTTCTTTTCCTAACAATAAATAGACTTTATCCTTGATTTCAGGGGTTCAAAACTTAAAAGGAAACCAAAGAGAAGAAATTCTTCCAAGTTCCAATCCACCACACAGGGATTCGAGAAACTCGAATATCAAATTACCTTGGGAAGCAAGGTTATCATTCATTCATATTATTTGTTTATAACCAAAAAAAAGGGGTACAATGAATACATAAAGATTATGAAATTGTGTGTGAAAAGGAAGGAGAGGGGCAAGCATGTTGTACCTGTTTGGTTCTCCCTTTGAGAAATTGAAGACGAGGAAAGTTTTCAAGTGTTATAAAAGTGGGGGAGATGATAAAGATATACCCTTTGAGAGAAATAAACGTGCATGAGGAAGACTCACAGCTGCCTTCAAATATGCATTTTCCAACCAAATTCTTTCATATTACTGTTTATGTTATTGGACCTTGAAAGGAAAGAAGCCAATGGCAATGGCAAATTGGTGTTGGGTAATTTTCAAACCCCCTTGGGATCTTGCGGGTAAGAAATTAGGACAGGAAGGTCAAACATCCACGGCTACACAAAACTGCAGCAACCTCACCTCCTTTATTTTATGTTCATTCAATAAAATAATACGAGTAGTATCCAAATGCAACGCCAAAGTTGTATTACAAGGACAGATTTAGTCTTTAATATTTATAGTTTTTCTTCTATAATTTTTTAAAAAAGGACCCTAGTATTTTTTCTGGCATTCATTCTTCACCCCACACTTACATTTCACCTTATAATAATTATGTATTGAATTTGACGCACAACACAGAGATACAGCACACAGATATTTATTTAGTTGTATAGGAATACAAAATACTGGAAATCTGGAATAGTATTGATGGCATAAAGTACCAACTACCAACCCACTCTCTGCTTCCTTTGAAATGGATTAATAACTGGCAGATATTTATAGGGAAGGATGTTGGGATTTGGAGGAATAAATTTAAATTTTAAATATTTTAATATAATTTTAATCCTTAATGTTTATAATTTTTATCATTTAGACCCTTATTCTTTTTTGGGATAAATTTAGCCCTTAACTTATATCTTTTTGACAAATAACTTATTTTTTAACTACCATGATAATTAAACCGTTAAAAATTTAACGATGATGACATGTCTTATGTATATGATAATATATTTTAAATAACACGGCATCTAACCTATCAAATACATATATATATAATATGATTTTATTCTAATATAAAATATAAAACAAATAAAATTTAAATAAAACATTAAAAAATAATTAATTTTAAAATAAAAGCCTACTAAACATTTTCAAACCTAATTACTCTAGAATCAAAGTCCTATCTTAAAAAAATATGAACACAATTCGAAATTAATTAATTTTTTAAGGTAAGATTTTGATTCTATCCTAGTTAGGGTTGAGAACATTTAATATTTCATTTTAGAATTAATTATTTTTTTAATATTTTATTTGAATTTTAATTGTTTTATATTTTATATTAAAATAAAATTATATTTCATATATATATATATGTATTTCATAGGTTATATCTCTTGTTATTTAAAATATATTATCATATACATATGACATGTCATCATTGTTAGATTTTTAACGGTCCAATTATCGTGGTAGTTAAAAAATAAGTTATTTGTCAAAATGATATAGGTTAAGGGCTAAATTTATCCCAAAAAAAATAAGGGTCAAAACGATAAAAACTATAAACGTTAAGGGTTAAAATTATCTTTATGCCTAATAAAAATGATGAGAATTTTAAAAAACTTTTGGGAATTTTTTAAGGATTAATAAGATTTTTAAAAACTTTGAGGGACTAAAAACAAATTTACAAGAACTATGATGACCAATTCCCGCAGCAGCAAACGCTATCCCTGTGGCTGTGTTTTGTTCTATGAATTGGGTCTAACTCTAATCTTATAGTCTTATAAGCCCGTGGGTCCAACTTCCTGTTTTTTAGTTGCCATCTCTTTCCTCTTTGTTTTTTATTTGAAGAATCCTGCGTTGGGTTCTAAAATAGTCTCGTTGGATTGTTATTTCATAATATTCAACTACAGATAAAGCATAGCTACAAAATTATTCATCTACCAGAAAATGTGGACGGCAACCAACATGGGAAGCAGACGCAGTTCTAAACTCAAGAATTTGCAAACCACTGTTTATGAAGATCGCTGTCTGAACTATCGTCCCCAGCATTGGCTGTTTCATCGCGACTGTCTTGCCTGGTTCTTACATCCTTGATTTCTTCCAGTTTCCCAGACCATCCAAATATCTGTCTTCGAGCATCCCTTTGAGCTGCTCTCTCAGCTAGCTTCAGGTCTTTGAATCCTTGTTCAAACTTTGCTTCATCCTCGGGTGAAAAGAAAACGACCTCCATTTGCCCAAGCTCTTCATACATCTTCTCAATTTTAGCTTTCCAAAATAGGCCCATTTCTGTATCCATTTTCTAGTACGGAGTTTTCAGTAGGCCTTGTCAACGCAACGGAGGGCATGAGTGGTTACTTTGACCCGAATGTGGCGATCTAAGATATAACTAAATAGACGCTTCTCCTGTACATTAGGCTTCCAACTCCTCCTCGACCTGTCACAACTCACAATCATTACATGATGTTGAAACTTCCCAACAAGACCACATAACTCCAACATATAAAGAAAAAAATTATTTGCCCTGCTGCAGTTGAACAATATTAAACTAGGAGTGACAAGAAAGTTTGAGAAGACAACAAAAGTTCAAACTTAGGTCGACTGAACTAAAGCCTTTTCCAACTACTAAGGATTTTGCTATACAAATCATTTTTACCATTCTTTTTTATCATGGTCCGCATCATTTTAGAAAGAACTTGGAATCTTTTCAAAACTCCAGATCCTTCATAAGCATTTAATTTCACAAGTGCAAGTAAACATGAAGAAACAGAGCAATCGTTTTTTTCCGGCATACTCTTCACCAATTCAGTCACAGATATCGGAGTTCAAAATGCACAAAGGGAGAACATCCAGCTTCGCAGCCAAGCACTAGAATGACTTGCATACATCTCCAAATAAAATATCATGAGCTCGAGATTCAACTCGGACCCAAACCACCAAAACTGGATTCATTGGATGCTACTCTCAGTTTAACATCCCACATTATCACAAAGATTCGGGGTTTCCTAAATGATATTGGTCAGCTTCTAGCATAATTTGCAGCAAAAACATGAACTAAGTTCTTAATACCCTCAACGTTCCTTATAGTCAACAATAATAATTCTATGGCATGATCCGAGCAGGCATTTACGTCTTTTCAGTAACAGCAGCTAAAGGCTCAATCTTCAATTATCATATCATTCCACAGATCGCGTCAGAACGATAAATAAAACATAAGGAGGAATGATAAAATCAACAGTTTCAGCTAAAACTGGCTTGCATAAGCAATAAGAAAAAAAAGACATTATAAAGTAGAAAAGATAGAGAGAATACTTGTTGCCACCGTCTTCGCTGATACGATTGCCGAACTGGATGTGTCGGCCGGCGTAAAGGCCGCGTTTGGCACGGTTCATGACGACCTTTCTGTCTGGAATGCATTTTTTAAGTTTCTCCTTCACTCCAGGCGCCAGGTTGTTCTCTCCCACCTTCTTTATCACCTTCTTCATCATCTCCTTCCCTCTGGACGCCATCTTTCCTTTTTCCCTTCCCCGAATTGTAGTTTTACTAAAATTTTAGTTAGGGTAAGATTTAGGGCTTTTGATGATGTTAGTTTTGGTCTTAAAACCCATAGGAAGAAAATGTATAGAAACAACAATGAATTATCAGCCTGATCCAAATTCAAAATTTACTACTTATGAGTTATGACCGGTCCAAAACCAATTTAAAAACCTAACAAAAATTAATAAACGTTAAACAGTTACTTATTATCATTTCATGAAAAATATTTTACAAATGAAGTTTTGGTATTACAATTTAATCATAATTCATAAATTTAAAATCTAACTATAAATATTAAATCTTGAATAAAACGCATGATATCACTAAAATCATATTTTAAAAATATTTAGATGCTACTCTATATGTTAAACATCCACGTGAGAGTTTTTCGTATTGATTCTTTGAGATTAAGTGAAATACTACTAATTGAATTTTGTTATACAGGAACAAGATTGAACCTTTGAGAAATAGTTACCTTCAATCGTCGGTATATCTGGAACTTAACATAATTGTTTTTAGAATTTACATATTTCGAAACAGCTGAAGTCTCAAGTATGTTAAGAATGATATGAGTGAATAATTCTATATATGTATTTCACATTCATAGAAAATAATGTCACCATTACATGTGCATTTATATAGAAAAATAAACTACTAATATGTTAAACAATAACTAATTTCTAATTAATTCAATTAGTTGTAACTACACTAACAATCTTCAATATTCCCTCTCAAGATGGGTCTGGTTAAAAAATGTTCTTGATACCCAATTTGGACATCAGATAATAATATTGTTGTCCTCCTAGAGCCTTTGTCATGATGTCTGTCAATTGCTCATGTGTGGAAGTGTACAAGGCTTGAATTAATCCTTGTATTTTCTCTCTTACAAAATAACAATCTATTTCTATGTGTTTTGTTATACAAAAACAAGATTGAAGCTTTGAGAAACAGTTACCTTCAATCGTCAGTATATTCGGGACTTGACATAGTTATTTTTAGAATTTACATATTTTAAAATAGTTGAAGCCTCAAATAGTTATTATTGGCTATGTTTAAACAAGATTTTTCCAACGCCAGCCCAGATTTTTTGAACTTCCATGGCTCCATAATAAAACTCGTTCTTGGCTTAGCATAGAGAGAAACAGTGAAGAAAGGGAACATGAAGATTTGTAAGTAAAATAGAAATGGATCCATCAAAAAATACAAAACGAGGCATGCAGCAATGGAATAATGGTTTTGAATGGTACATTTGTGATTTGATGCCTGATGGGGATTTGTATTCAGCAATCGGCCATCGGCTTTAGCAAGTACCAACAACACAATCCATGTTTCCATGAGCCCAAACCAGAAATTATAAAGTTGATGGGTATCCTCAGCCTCAGTACAGTATAATGTCAATCTATTCTCAAGTCTACAAAAAAACACTTACTATTCCTCTCATATCAAGTTATTTTCTCATGTTGGGATTGGCCATAAGATATGGAAGCCACGTGATTTGTATACATTATGCAAAACATCGCAACCACTAATGGTGCACCCTATCCTATCCTACCCTATGTACATTACATCTCAACTCCACTTTATGTTTCCATGGATAACATTATTAGTTTCAAAATAAATAAACTTTCCTCCACCTAATATCTCATCATTGGGCATAGTTCCTCCCCATGGTGAAAATAGTAACTTTTTTTCAGGTTTTTATTCATATTTTCGCTTCAATTAGAGGTAGGGTTTAATTTTTTTTAAAAAAAAATCAACAGAAAATATAATAAAAAGACAATGAAACTTTACCCATTTCCCAACACAGTAACACTATTCATCACACAAAAATCTTCTACTTCTCAAAAAAAAAAAACTTGAAAAAATAAACACATGGTCTGACCTGACTATAACACATTAAGTATCCTCTCCTTTATTGGAACGACACTAAAAATATCAACGCCATCCCCCTCCCACTATAACACAACAATCACAGGAAGTACATCTATATCTAGGAATATTAAAAAAAAATGAATCAAATCAGCTGAGAATTTTTTTTATTTATATTAAAAAGCTTTTAATGTTTTTTACATATATACTTGTAGCTGGTAAAAATAATTTGAGGCCATCTAAATCCTAAAGCATTTGGATGATAAAAAGGAAGAGAGGGTTAAGTTAGTGATGTTCTTCTTCTACTTGTAGGTTCAGATCTGTGAGAGAAAAACTACTTTGGGACTTGACACTATCTCTCAGATGGCTTTGATGCAACTTTGGTTTTACTGATAATGTTTTATCATCGGACGACGGTGGTGCTTCTTCTGTGTCTTCAACCAAAGCAAGAAGGGGCATGGACTTTGGGTTCTGCCATGAATAGAAAGATGATTTCTTGTACCTTGACCACTTATTTGCTAGCAACAATCTTCTCCTCTTGTTGAAGGGGCTCTCCACTTTGGGAACCTCTTTCACTGAACTCACGTCTGAAAGATTTGTAAATGACTTTGATTTTCCCGCATAGTGATTCGACAATCCTCTCCTGTAAAACAAAAGGTGTTTGAGATTTCAATCCTGTGCAGGGAAGAGATCTTTGGTAGTTCAAATCCGAAGGTTAAAAAAATCAGATTCAAGAGATACGAACTTGATGGGAAGAGAGTCCTCCAAAGTAGCCAAGCCTCCAATTCCCGCAGATGAAACTTCTTCCACATCGCTGTCTCCAGGAGATCCGATCGAGGAGGAGCTGTCATCCGGAGACCTAGGATCCGAGCCATCACCAATCTCATCCTCCTTGATAAACATGAGAGAAGAGGAAGAGATCTTCTCGTACAACGGGGCTGGGGAAGCAGCAACGTCGATGGTGAAGGTAGGACCCACCAGCACTTCCATGTGGATCGGGAGGTTAGAGAAAGGGGAGATGAAAAACAAGGAGGGACAGGGTGCGCAGGTTAAGGATTTATACAACTATAGGATTAGGAAGGAGGCAGTTGGAAGCAAGACCAACAAGGCTAAATCTTATTCCTATCCAGGATCCAGGTCCATCTCATGACGACTTTAAAAAACACGTTAACACGAAGGAAAAAAAACGGAAGCCACAAAAAAGAAAAAAAAAGTAATCAGAGATAACCTTGAAACTTTCGCTTAACAGACAATTTGGTAACTAATTTATGAGGATAAATTTTCTGTTACTTAATCTTGTTTCTAGGATGCTCCATCTTATATTTTTAAAAAATTAAATTTTAAACTTTAATTTTAATTTTTATTATTATAAACTCTAAACTTTACGAACTAAACCTTAAAACTTTAAATCTTAAATTTATTAATTTAAAATAGAAACATCAAATGAGGTAGAGTAAAAAGACATAATCTTACTCTTAAATTATATTTTTTTATTTTGCTATTTCAATTTTTTGTTAATAAAAAATTATATTTCAAACTTTATTCTTGTTTTATTAAGAATAATAAATTTTAACTAATTAAAAATTGTTTCGTGTCGAAAAAAATCACACAAACACTTTCATGTGATACTCAATTATTGAGTCACACCATCAATAGTAACGGTTGAATGGTTAACCGATATAAAAAAATAAATATTATTTTAAAATAAAATAGGTCTAACGTAAAAAAATTATAGTTTAAATACCATTTTTTTCAACAAAATATATAATTGTTTTTATTTTATTCCTTTTAAATTAATTATTAAATATATATCACTTATCAATGTCACAATTTTATAATAAATATTCTAAAAGTGATTCAATGATATATTGATTCATAGATTTTCTTCAACCTTTTAATAATGGATATTCTAAAATGAACATTATTATTTTTTTTATTAAAACACTTATCAAATAATTATCTTTAAATATGTATTTACACATTTAATATGACCAATTTTAATAAAAAAATCATGCAAATATCTAACATTATTTTATAATTTTTAAAGATACATTTTCTATTCACTCATGAACCAACCATATCTAACATAAAAGATGAGCTTGATTCATTGATGTCCCATGAGATCAGATTGCAGATTATATAATTACTAATTTATAATGTGAAGGGATCTCCTTGCATTAAATTACAACACATTTCATATCTTTTTAATATTAATATTTTAATATCAATGTATTTTTACCAAGGCTTTAATACTTTTTAACCGTTTGATATATCTATTATGTCGATAAAAGTGTTATTTTTTATAAAAAATTAACTGTTTAAGTTTATTTACATACGACAAACATCTAAATCTTTTTAATATCAAATATACTTTACATGAATTTAAAAAATATAGTAACTATGAAATTGTAAAAATATGAATCTTAAGAAGAAATGGTTGTTATATTATCTACATTCAAATTTTGAATTTACTAAGTATAAATAAAACATTTATTGATTGTTCTCACTGAACATTCATTAATGTTTGTCACTTTATTATGGACAGAAAAAGAAAAGTTTAAAACATAATTTACCTTTTAAATTGAGAAATTATTATATCAACATGTTTCACTATTTAAGATATTATTCTAACTAATTAAATTGAGACATATCATCTGTGTTTTTCTTTATATCATATTCACACATAAGCATCATCCAAATTATATAATTTAATGTCTTTGATTTAAAAAAAAATATATTATCAAAGATTTTTTACGTTGTTATCTTTGTATTGTTCAATTTTTTAATTATTTTTTTAAACCCTAACACCTATCCCTAAATCCTAACCCTAAACCATGACCCATAACCCTAAACCATAAACCCTAATTCCTTAAAAAACCTAAACCCTTAACCTTAACCCTAAACCCTAAACATAAACCCTAACCCTAACCCTAAACCCTAGACACTAAACCCTAAAAAATAAAAAAATAATTAAGAAAAATTTTAAAGAACAAAGAGAAAGATGGCACAAGAAATCTTTGATAATATTTTTTTCTTTTTTAAATCAAAGACATTAAAATAGATGATTTAAACAATGTTTATGTGTGAATATAATATGAAAAAAAAATATGATGTGTTTTAATTTAATTGGTTGGGAACCATATCCTAAATGATAAAACGGGTTCATGTAATAATTTCTCCTTTAAATTATATCTGTTTTATCGAAGAGTTTTTTTTTTTTACAAAATTCACTTAAAAAGGGTCAATAAAAACTCATCAGGTAATACTTTTGAAAAAAAAATACTTGGCTTTGGCCAAAAATTATAAATAACTTTAAGTTTTTTCTATCTCAGTTTAATCCTAAACTTTGTACCAATTAACTCTATTTATTTTTACCTTTTTCCATTGAATGCAAGATTAATTTATTTCATTTTTAATACAAACCCCACTCACATGTCTAACTTTCTTTTTGTGATAGCAAGAAATAAAAAAACTTATCACCTTAGCTGTATTTTTTATTCTGAAATTGCAACGAGTCATTAGGTGTAAGATTTTAAAACAAGTCCATTACCTTACAACAAGTAAACACCGTAGGATTAATTTTGCCTTTTTATTTTTCAATTTTATCTCTTCGAAGAGAGAGAAAATCTTACTAAGAGAAGGTGACGAGGTCTTTTTATTATTGTAATAATTGACTTATTTTTTTAATTATTTTTTAAATATCTTTACAATATTAAAAATAAACTTAAACTCTCATATTTCTCAAAATTAGCTAGATGAAGTGATCTCAACCAATCCATGGTTTTCACTGCCCAATGAAGCAGTATTAGTATTACGTGAGCAGTACAAATCAAAAGTATTCTCCCTTGCTAATAAGTGCCGACCAAACAAGACAAGTTGACGAGGATTTGAAAATTATTACAACCAAGGCAATTAATAATATCAATCTGGTTTTTTAATAAATGATTTGTTATGAAAAGTTTTTTTAGTATTTTATTAATATTTTTATTTTCAAAACGACACTCCAAAAAATTTAACATCTTGAGGCCTAAATCTAAACGCTCCAAAATATATGCACGGTCATAATATAAATCAAATGAAATATTATAAACAATGTCTAAAGAGCTGAACCTAGAAAACTCAAAGTTATAATTTGATAAATGTAAAAGTAAAGACAACTGCCTTGGAAATAAAAGTTGGTGGCAGACTTTAAAATAACATAAAATGAAATTCTAAAGCCATAAAGGACTAAATCATGAAGCATTTGAACATCGATGGAATGAATGGTTATGGGCCGTAACCTTCTTCATTGTTATCGGCTGCAGCCTGCAATGGGATTGTGTTGAGAACTTCACGTTTAGCAGCCAGCAGCCAGCAGGGGTGAGATAGAAAGGTTCATTCCACAAATACTGTGAAACCGAGTACCAGTTGGATATTTTGTTTTTAATTCAATAAATTTAAATTGATATATTAAACTATAAATCTTTTCCTTCATTTCTACATTTAATTAAGCATAGGGTTTAAACACTGGAGGCTGGAGGTACTAGTATTCAAAGGTTACTTGATAGAGGAGGAACCGATATGTAATGATGCGTTTGTGGGGTATAGAGAAAGCCAGGACCAGATCTATCATTTTATGTCTGTGGGTTTAAGAGTCTCTTATTAGTAAAACTGAAGATAGAATACTACTTATGGATTGGGATTGTAGGCAGGGCAGGGCAGGGAAAATGGGTTGGAAGTCAAGTTTGTAGGGTATTCAAAGGAATCATCTTTGTCTTCGATGACATGGACTTCCCGACGTGCACGGATTCATGACTCCAACTTTGCTTCCTATTGCCTATTGGTAAAGCTGATGCACCTCCTGGCTCCTGCTGCTTTCCCCCAGAGGCCACAACCAAACCAGGACAACAAAGACCCATTCCAATTTCAAAACTAACCTTGTCTTTCTAATGTTAATTTTCAACTCAGGGTTCTTGTGGACTTTGCTTTGCATCTAGCATATAAAATTAGACGTATGCAGAGTCATTTGTCTACAATTCACTATAGAATTAGACCAATTTACTGTTCTGTTCCCATGGTTTGAATGAATGATGTTATCTTTCAAAACACACACACAAGAAAATTAGAATAATTGATTGTCATCTTCTCTTGGGATGGGGATTACTGATTTGATTTGATTTCTCATAATCATAGTGTCGGCACTTTAATCTCTAAAACCCATTAAAACATCTCAAAAGGTAATGGAGTAATAAGTTTATGTTTTGATCAGCTAATAGTCATTTTACAAATTAATCCCATTCTCGAGAAATTATGTTCATGATCCAGGTAGATAAACAAAACGATGACACTCACAGCACCTGAGGCCGAGGCTGAGGCTGAGGCTGAAACCCAAAGCTCCAGTTCCAGTCTGCTGTGAAAAAAGGTCTGAATGATGAACAGTTATATGTAATGTACTCTTGATGAAATAAAAACTAAAGACTGAGGCTGAGCCAACACTTTATTCCCACTCCTAGTAGACAAACAACTTTCTGAGTTGATGACTAAATAATTTATTGGTAGCTACTCATTCTAAGCATATAGCCTATAGCCTGTAGCCTATAGCCTATAGCCTATAGGGCAGCATTATTTGACATAGAAGTATAACCAAACTGGGACCGCTGCTTATACATCACATGTACAGAGCCTTTTGTTTACAACATAGGCGGAGTAATTAGTAATACTCATCTCCAGTCTCCTGGCTCCATGTTCATCTTCTCTCCCACGCTTCTTACTTTGGCCTAAAAGCTTCTGTCAATTTCGCTCTTTACTCCATCCCAAAATGTGTGTACGAATCAAATGTAACATCTCCTTTACAACCCTAATTAATAACCTCTTCCATCTTACCTGCAAACTCCACCAACCAACCCCCTGGCCCTGGCCCTCATATGGCCTCAACAGCAATTTCCTTGTACAGCAAAACCTAACCCACACTTGAAGCATGACCATTGAATTACAGAGCCAAAGGCACCGATGTTTCTGGGCACGTTTCTTGCATAAGCGAATTGAATGTTACAGAATGGGGCTTCAATAGCATTTTGAGTAGGCAGTAGCCACCCCAGCAATTAATGTAATGTCCCTGGAGCCTGGATGGAGAGCTTTGGACTGGAATCTATGACTGGGTGAGTGCGGATACATTCTGAGAGAATATACATTGTTTACAACTCTTTCATTCAAAATTATACCAACCTTTTTTAAGATCATTTTGCTTCGGAGAAATTATAAGTTGCACATCTTTTTGTCTAAAGAATTCTCTTCAAAGCAACAAAAGAAGAATCGATGCTTTCTCTTAAATTTATTACAAGCGAGCGAATAAAGATGAGGAATCGAGTCGTTTTCTTTTCTGTGGAGACGTGCCTAGCAGTCCAAGACTCAAGTCACTACTGTTCTCAGTCCAGAAACACAAAACAAGCACAGCCTGTGGATTGAGTCATTTGGAACCAAAATTAATAAAAAAGACAATTTACATCCAAAGTCCCTCCCACTCGACCTTCCTTTTGTCTTTGGTCTAATAAATTAATCTAAATTAATACGACTTGTTTATCATCACGTTGACTACAGGACCAGTGGAGACCCACATCAGGAACCACAAGTTGGGAGTGACGGTGCTCCCCTTCGTAAGTTACAATCAGCATCGATGGATCATCTGGAGCTCGCTCCACGTGTTTCCTCGCGGGGCACCCTCTAATGCTACTGCACTTGTAATATCCTCTGCAAAAGTGAGTCAATACCAATCACAGATTAACAACCGTTTGATCAGCATGGACTTGGAGATTCAAAGAGTAGTTACCGTGGGTATGGGGACCCTTTGATAGGCTTTTGCCCGTACTTCCTCCATGAATAATCGTCTGATGGAATGTCGGCCATCTTTGAACTGACTGCGGGTACCCGGATCACTTGCTTCAACCTATTTTTCCTGAAATAATAAATAAATTAAGTGGACTTTGGATTCCACTAAGACTGCTATCGTGAACTGTGTGCGTACAGGGACCGGAGTCTCTCTCTCTTTTTTCTTGGCATAATTCAACACAGAAGAAAAGTCAAACTTGTGAGACAAAAACTTTTGTACGCTACGATTTGTCATTATCACGCGTGCCCTATCATTTATTGTGCCCAAAACCGTTCAACAACCCCCAAACGTTGACCAATAACTCGCCACAATCTAGATGATATTTAATTGCAGCTAAACTCGGTCGTTTTGAAATGAATCGATTTTCAACTTTTTGTACGCTATTCCATAGAGTCAAACACTAAAACAACTGTTTAACTAAGCCCAAGGAATACAATAGAATAAATCTAGAAAAAGTGTTTCTGTGTACCGTCGTTTTGAACAATGGCACTTGCTGTTGCCGGAGCCAGAAACGTTATCGGTGTGATCATGTTCATGGCACCACTTCTTGAACGGTGCGGAAGATAGCGGCGGTTTTCCCGCCGAAACAACTGGCGCCAAGAATAGAGATGATCCTAGCCTCCCGTTGGAGACGCTACCGTCTCCGGTTATGGCAGAAGACATAAACGAAGAGTTCGACGAAACACTGAAGCTTTCATTTGTAAAATCCAACTCGGTGTTTTTATTTTTGGAGCCAAACAAATTAGGTTTTGTAAAGTCGAGAGTCAAACTCTGTGGCTGAGATTGAACAAAACTAGCGGGAGTAACAACCGAAGATCCGACCAGCGCCGGTGTCGAGATCGGAGCAGATGTAAGAGATTTACTATTTTGAGATAGAGAAGCAGAGGATGTGGACGATGAGGAAGGGGACTGGATCGGCCCACGTCTGAACCGGGCGTGACCGTTTCTGTTGAGAAGAGAGATGACCTTTTTGAAATTGGAGACGGTGAGATCGGCGATGTCCGTGCAATCGACGTTTTTTGACTTTTGAGAAAGGAGACGTATCAAGTGCTCCATGCCCTTCAAGCCTTGTGATGCAGCCTCTTGTATAGCCAATTGATCATCGATCTTTGTAAAATTTATCATATCCACCTCCATTTTCAGGAGATAAAACCGGAAACCAAGCTTGCAGGGAAGATTGGTTGAGAGGTGAACAAGTCATTGATCGTTGTGGAGCAACGGGGGGTTATAAAGGTTGAAGAATGACCGGGTAAGAGATTGAGTGGGAACAAGATTCGATTTGTAATCCAACGGCTAAGATATCTTTTACGAATTCCATGTTTGTTGTTGGTAGACTACTGATGTAAGATTTGGTTTTGGTCTAAAGGAGTATTTACGGGGTTTGAAATTTGGAAAGAGAAACAGATAAAGTGATGGACAACGTTGACGAGGACTAGGAGGAGTTAAAGTAGAAAAGCAACATAACAATAACGTAACAGTATTTGAACGATTGAAATTGAGTTTGTTTTTTTCGATTGATTTTATTTATACTGTAAGTTTTGTTAGAGATTTGCTCCACTCTAACAAGCACGTTGTTCATTGTTTTCAAATTCCTTTTATTATGTTAAATCTGTTACGAAGACTGTTTGTTTGTTGAGGTAACAAAGCGAACAGCCAACAGTTTCGATGATCGCCTCAACTCAGACGCATCGCAGTGGATGGCTTTGCGGAATTATGAGTCAAGCTTTTGGTCTTTGTTCGGTCCTGGGGCATATTGAAATGTGCTTGGGAAACCAAGGTTATGATACAGATTAGAGACTGATACTGGATTCGTCCAGTGGAATTTGATGTTCACATGAGAGCAATCGGGGTAGGGAAGCTTTAATGTTAAGCCGATAGGGTTGGGTAGTTAATTAGGTGGCTCTTGTTGGTTTTTTGCTATAATAGTCACCATGACTTCAACTGTAGAAAAAATATGCAAGTTTCCATTTGAAAATATAAATGCTTCGCACGTAGTGCTTTAAACCCTGGAAGAAATAGAATATTACTCCAAATCTTCAAATATTTGATAAATCAATGAAAGAGCCACCCAGTGGGACTCTAAACATTAGAAAATGTCGTTGAAATTGGGTTTTGTCTCTATTCTATAGACAATCTATCACATCCTATTTATAAACGACTCTTAAAAACCATGACATTGACTTTACATTATAAGATGTGATTCCCAGTAGGCAGTAGGCACCGAGGTTCTGCTACAAACAAATATCAATATCTAATCTCTAGTATTGAACTTCCTATCGAAATTAAATACTGAACCCACTTGCCACTTGCCATCTCCTAAGAATAAATATGTATTGACTTTGTTTCATTAAACTATATTGATAGACAACTTTAGTCTAAGCAACAGTACAACTTGTCCAATCAAACAAAAAATTATAGTCGTATTAATTAAAAATAGTAGCAGACTGCAGATTCATTCGTTTAATATTTATGTTTTAAAAGTCTAAGGTCAACTTACAACTTGAGGATGGAATGAATTGTATGGTTTAGGTAAGAGATTTTGTCCATTTCTTAACTGCATGGATTTAATTGATGGTTCCAGAGGCAGAGGTTGAATTGATTTCCTTGACTGAGATCAAAGATTTTACTTGTTTTACCACATTTTTTTTTGATTTTAACTGAGATCAAACACGTGCAACTTGTTTCAAAACTGAATGCTGAAATGAGAGCAGACCTCTGCCATGCAATCCGTATTACATCTAATGGGAAAACACCATAGTAAATGTGATGCCAAAAAAGATACTATGGGATTTTTAAAAATGCTTTGACAATCAAAGTATTCTCTTCAGGCTTCTATTGTCTGTGATGGGGTTTGCAGAACTTGGGACATGCATCATAAGGAACTAACATGTACGTTTACAGCATACTTGCTGAAAGTTTTGATGTAAAAACTCTGGTTTCTGAATTTTAAGTTTCTATGGCCAGAAGCACATTTATTGGGGGAAACCATTTAAGTGGAAACATGCAGGTAAATGGTCCAAGTAGTGCAGATAAATTGCTTAGGCTGATATTATAAATTGACACATTTTACAAAGATAAGAGTGGCCTGAATTTATTAGCAAAGTAACCTGATCCTGATAATTGTAAACCTAAAATGGTTATGAACCATCCAACAATTGGTACAATATCCAAGATTTCTGTAAATGATGAAACCCCAGAGTGTATAACCCCCAACTTCTTTTGATCAGGGATGATGGAATTATAAAGTAAAAAATGATTTAATGAGAAAACACAGCCAACTATTATAAACTGCCATCTGCTATTTCAGCATCCCTTGCCCCATTTCTGAAGCCTCTATGGACAATTCACGTTTCAGGCTGCTATCCCCTGCTGCGACACATGAACTAGATCCAGAATCGGTGTCTTCTGAATCTTCCATTTCGCAATTCATTGCTACTTGCAAATCTTGCTCGCAGGTTCGTATTTCTTTTGAAGTCCATAAATATTGCTGGTCCGCTTCAAACGTAGTCATATTTTCTGCCCCACTTACAGCATCTGGGCTTGGATCTTTACCACAGCTGGGAACCTTATCCATATCAGAAGAACATGGCTGACTACTTGCCCAGTCCATAGTATTGTTCTCCACATTTTCTCTCAAAGCTATAGAATGAACTAGTTCCCTCTCTTCACCATTTATTCTAATAATAGCTTCTGAATCAATCTGGAAACATGACCCATTTCCGTTCGAGGAGAATTCTGTAGCAATTGATGATGTTGACCTAGCCACATCACTGCTCTCATGTCCATCGGTATTCTTTCCATCAGATGACCCAACTTCGAGTCTAGAAATATCAGAATGAACACTACCGTTCATTGACAAGGATGCATGACCACTAGGAGAGCTAACAGACTCTTTTCCAGGAATAAATTCAGTTTGTTCCTTCGAGCAATGCTCTGATTCAGCTTTCATTCCAGAGGTTCTAAGACATGAAGGGCGTGGAGAAACCCTGCACAAGAATAGGAAATTAGGATGCCTCTCATGTCACTAATATAGAAGACATAAAAGGGCCAAAGGAACAACTAGAATATTTATATGTATCTGTTACTTGGTTCCATCTAGGGTTCCTTTTTACCATTCAGTATACTAAAATATATTCATTACAAAACAAAGGGGTCAGTCCTATATACAATTCTCAACGGGTTAATTCACATCAAACCTTGGACTTTTACGAGGCAGAACTATAAACATTTATGATTCCTTGATGGCAAACTGATATTTTTTTTTTATAATTTGAACGAAAGAAAAGTAAAAAATCTTTAAACAGAACAGGGAGAGAAGCTTTTAACTGCCAGTATTTGGAGAGACCGCAAGGGAGGAAAATGATACCTGCTATATAAAAGCATATATGCTCCCTGAGAAAGTACATCTTCCAGTTCAACCCTCGAAACCTGGAAAAAGAGGCCAAACATATTAAGCCAAAAAACTGAAATTCAAGTACAATAGACATGACATACAAAATTATGTCTACCCCATTTTCTAATGATGGTCAACGCTTGAGGATGACATAGAGGCCTTGGCATCATGGAGAGATTATTTTAATTACCACAACACACAATATAATGAAAATGATAACGGCAGAGAGAGAGAATACCTTACAGTCATCGATTCTGTACCAGTTTCCAGCAAAATCTTTGGTATAACAGATATAGTGACCAAAAAATGATGCATTCAACATGTCCACATGGACAACAACTGCATAAAGTTTGTAAAGATTGGTATCATCTCCATCTTCACTCATGTATGGGGTAAGATCCAATGTCTCAGGAAAGCTGACTCTTTTGTTGAGTTTTCCAAAGTGACCACTCTGCAAAGAATTTCAATAGAAATTTCAGATACATTAAAGGAAATTTTCAATGAACTAATTTACCGGTAAGGGTAAGACCTGAAATCTTTTTAAGGCAACTGTAAGAATGTTAGGAGCCCATCTTATGGTAAGGCGCTTCCATGCCTTAACATAGCCATTGCAGCTAAAACGAGAAACAAAATATCATAGTTAACACTACATACCCAAATGTGAATAACCATCTAGTTAGACATCAAACTACAAAATATGGCTAGAGTTTCTGACTGTATAGTTATATAAACATCTTGAGACCAGATGGAGAAGCAATCATACCCATCACATTTATACATATTTTCTCCATGAAGCCACTCTTTAGCAGTGAACTGATCAAGGCATTCCTCCAATGACGAAGCATCTCCATGAATTTCAACAGTTAAATCCATCATATTTTCATACTGATTTGAAATCTTATTGCAGTTTGTACAAATCACCTACAGGTTTTAGCGCAATGATAAGTATTACACATTACAATACAAACTTGAACATTCTAAACACAAAGTAAGGTGAATTATTAAAAAAAATTTACAGCTTGGTGAATTGAAATTGATCAGAGATTTGACTTCCAAGAAAATGCTGACATAGTAAGGAGAAATACTCTTAATTTTATTAAAGCATAGGTAATCCATTTAGGGGAGGGGGGAACTAAATTAAGAAGAAAACTGAAACACACACAATGTTTCAGCACATTTCTTCACTAATAGGATCCATAGACACCGTATCTTTACCAATGTTGAATAACCCAAGTTAAATTGGAAAAGAGAAAAGAAAAGTAGATTATTCTAAGCCAATGAGATGGATCACCTGAGACTGTAGATGACCACCAAATATATGTTGAATAAGAGTTGTCTCTTGAGAGCTGTTCTCAACTGCTTTCTCTCCGCCGAATTCATCAAGGCAAATTGATTGCATTGTGTCAATAGCAAACCTGAAAAATGAATGATAAAAAAGAGAAAGAAAAAAAAAGCCCAGTACTCCAGTGTTTCCTTGATTTAATTTCAAGTAGATGTCAAAGAAAATGTGATCACATAAAATGAGACTGACCTCATGAATTCATGTGCATCCTCCTGTCTTCCATAACCAAGATTACTTCCAATATTTGGCAACCGTGAAAGTATATTAATCGGTGAAAATGGATGTGAACTTTGAATTGATCGTTCAACATGATTTTGAAATTCGCACAGAAAGCACCAATCATTGCGTCTGCCTGGAAAACAGAAATAACAAAAATAAAGTCTGATGGTGTTCAAGACCCTAAGGATGAGAACCTAGTAGCTCTAGTTTCTCAATTTACATTCTTTTCGATGGCCTTTCTCCAACAAGTAAGCAACAAGTGGCCGAGTAGATACAAGGCACTGCAGAACCACATTGGCAAAGCAACTGTGGAAATAAACAGGAAAATAGAGGAAGGAACATAAACTTATTTTGTTTAATTATATGTAAAAAAGTTTCAACTAAAAGAATTAATAAGCATGGTAAACATGAACCTGTTTCCACAATTTAAGAGTCCACATGGAGGGGATCCTGGTTTCTCCCAGTTGAAAAGCTTTACAAATTCATCATAAGGGAAAAGAACCTGGAAAATTTGAATATGAGTTCCAAATTTACATAAATTGATTTTATGAAGTGTCAAAAGATTAACCTTTCTTGGTTTCTTAATAATCTTAGAGGTTCCACTGACAGGAACCAGAGCAACTCCTGAAAATGGTTTTGTGCTAGCAGTTGGTGTAGAATTTACTTTGCACTTTGTCTTATGGACCTTCCAGTGCGCCTGTTGGCAAGCTGGGGAGCTGAACAGAAAGGAAACATAAGACTAAACCATCTACATGATAAAAGAATTTATGAACCAACACTGCACAAACTTTAATTAATATTCATAAATCATCGTCCACTACCATGTTAACTGAGAATCCTTGTTTTCTAATATCAGACAGAAAACACAGCTTTTAAAGTCAAGAGCAATTGGCATAAGAGAGTTTTTGTTAACTCATGCAAATATGGCAATAACTAAGGAATTTGTTTGCATAATTGACTGATGGAGTGATCAAAATTTCACACGGAACTTGCTGCGCTTCTAATTTATAGACATAACCAGTGCCGAAAAAGTTCAGATTCAGCCTAGATTAATCACAACAGTACGTTTATAGAGAAAAAAAAATCAATCCAAATTTCTTTACTTTAACACTTTTTAATATAAAACCCCTAGAAACCGTTCTAATATCGACAGCCAAACCACATCTTTTTAACCTATACATCCTAAAATTCCAAAGAAATAAAAAAAGTGGAGTCCTAAAACCAAAACATGCAACTAAAATAGACAAAGAAAAACCACGAAATTTCAATCATAAGAGCACTTAAGCTAGACTCGATGCAGAATCAAAAAACATTACCAGTAAATAACAGCTATGGAAACTCTTAAAAAAGAAGTTAATAATCACTAGGACGCTTACGAGTATTAATAACGATAATAACATAAATAGATAAACTTTATTTTCTTTTTACTTTTCGATAATCCCGAAAAGTTAAAGAAACAGTTCAAATAATGATGAAAAATAGTAATAACCGCCCCCAGAAGAAATCGAGTAGGAGGATCACACAAAATCTTGTAGAAAGGAAATAAGAATACGTACCAATAACGAACAGATTTGCAACGAGAGCACTTCTTTGATGCGGGATTGGAGCAGACTTGGCAAGGGGATAGGTCGGTGTCGGTGGGGACGGAAGGCATTATTTGTTGACGATCGAAATTGGCGTCTACCTCGAAGTATTTCGCCGCCGTGTTCTTGAGCAAGTGGAGAGCTCCAAATGCGAAAATGAACAGCGTTAGAATGAATTGCATGAACCAATTCAGATCCAACGTTATTCCCCCGACATGCATCTACACAGTCTTTTCGGTCCCGATTCTAGGGTTTTTCTTCATCGATTTCCTTTTACCACTCTCTTACTGTTCCCCTTACCAATTTTATCTTTTGTCTTTTTAATTAATTACTCTGGTCGCTCTGTCAACCCTCAATTAGCAATGCCTTTTCCTATTTAACATGAATATATTCTTTATTCTTGAATTGTTTCTACGTTCTCATATGATTCTTACAGTTTTAGCGTCAGGATCTGCCACTTGAAGATTATTTAACATGACCGTAGACTGTAGAGTTGGGCATTTCCTGAAACTGTGATTTGCAATTGCATCCTTGTATAAAACCATGTCAACTTTCCTTCGTTGGGCCGAGTTGAGGACAAGGTTAGGCCTCCTCACTGCACCAGTACAATTGGGCTTAATTTGACAGCAAGGAGTCACAGCATTCATCTCGGCTCATGAGTCATGTGTGTTGATGAGCCTACCTGCCTGCCTTCCCACTGAAGTATAGCTGTAAACCACTAATGCCAAGTCTCTTTGAATATTCATAGGGTTTGTTACTCTCATGACTGTCTCCTCAAGCACAAAAGAATTATGATTGACGATGCTCAACTGAGAACAGAAACCGCATATCCATACCACCTGCAGGCTGCAGTTTTTTGGCTTTTGGTGTCTTTACAATTTACAAACACACCCACCAATCAGAGTCATAATACAAAGCCACCTTATCCGTAATCTAACATCATAGTCATAGTTTTGCTTTGGGATGGCAGACACGACCCACAAAAGCTTATGTTTTTCTTGTCTATATAAAATGATTGTGGGGATGCCTACATCAGCAGCAGTACTCAGTGAGGTTGAACTGTTCTTCCAATATACAATGAGTTAATTTCATTTGTTTTCAAATGAAACCCAAAGATTTTCAACCACATTACAAGTCTTCCATGATAAACGAGATTAAAAGTCTGCCATGACTAGTACTACTGGTAGTGGTACCATGCAGAAGTCATAGTAGTTGTTATACTTGAATTTAGACGTTTGTATTTTCTAAATTTCAATCTTATAACCATTAGATTTGTTACGTTTAAATAGTAGATTGAACTTTTATTTTTAATATGCCTTAGCTTAAATTAACTTTATTACAGAAGACCAAGTGATCATCTCTTTGTTGTTGTTCCGGTATAATTAAAGCGCAAAAACCCAACCAACAGTCATTTGATTTAGTAAAATAACTGGACATCTGTATTTTATGATCACAAATGATTGCACTCAAATCTTTTGTTTATGGATGATATAAATTTAAAATCACAAAAATGGACCCCCGGAAGAAAGCAAAGTGATCATTTTCTCTACATTCTTAGGCAGGACACCATGAATTCGAATTTTTAACTTTCTTTTGTTTTTTGTTTAAGTTCAATGACTTCCTTATCTATTTGTTAATAGTATGAACCATGGCCTTACTTTTAAAGTTGGAGATATTGTGAGGACTAGGAGCATGTGAAGCTCAATAAACACTGCCTTGGAACTTAACGCACCTATGTTCGTTTAATTAAACAAATATAAATTTTTCTGTTCCTACGTATTTAATTTATCAAATGAAGCGATTCCATCCGTTCACAGCCCTGCAGTCAACAGTCTTTGTTGACACTGTAAATAAACAAGGGTTGAATCATTTACTTTTGCATCAATTATTTAATAAGTGTCAATCGAGTTCTTAAACAAGGGACATCAGAAATATGGAATGATCCGAACGTGGCCTAACTACCAGACAAACAAATCTTACTACATGTACAACATAAAAGGACTAGAGTCTTGGAACTCTTTACAGAATCTTGACTCCCCGTCAGCTAGAGATTAGATCCCAAACTTAAAACCAGGATAGGAAGGGACGGTTAAGCAGAAACACTACTAGAGGAATCACCATGACTGCCCAAGAAACGGACGACAACACACGTGATATTATCTGCGCTACCTCTCTCGCATGCCTCTCGCATCAGACGCTTCGCTGCCAGCTCAGGATCCTGGATTGGCTTTACCATTGCCACAGCCTCCTGCAAAAGGTAAGGAGCAGTTAGGAAGGAAGCTAACCAAACTCATTTCTTCAACTAAATAGGTTACAAACGAAAAAGTGTTCCATACCTCGTTTGAAACAACATCCCACAGTCCATCACTCGCAAGAATAAGGAACTCGAGCGAGCTGTCAACTTTTTCCTCCTGAATTTCTGGATCAGCAACAACATATTGCTTCAAAAGCCTGTCACCAAATGCACGAGAGACAGCAAGAACACCTCCCACCCTCCAAGTTCCTGCAGAGATAATTTCCGCAACAAATAAAAGGAAGAATTTTACACAGAAAAGCTTCTACCGAAAATGCAGGATAGTTAGAGGGGGGACAGAGATATGGCTAGATGTAATTCCGCACCAGCCCACATGACAAAGCCTCCTGCATCCTCAATCCGTTGTCGTTCATCACTTTGATCTGGCTTGTGATCACGAGACACGGCAAAAGCTGCAAGGGAATATCATAGATCAGCCAGCAATCAAATGATTCTTCAACAAGATTTTCAGAAAACTAGAGTTCACACAGACACTGAATGGGTAAAGGAGCAGTTACATTAGAAAGAATACTGTTAAACTTGTTTGAATTAAAACATAACATATAGAGCTATCATGTTACAAGTAAAGCTAATGGAAACATCTTATGCGACAGACATCAGATGAATATAAAATAGAAGCAAAAAAAAAAAAATGAATCATACCATTGCCGCCTCTGCATATAACAGCTCGAGAATCCCCAACATTTGCAACTAGCAAACGATCACCAACAAGTATAGCAGTAGAAGCAGTTGATCCAGCGTCCCTATTCTGGTTATTTTCTGATTTTAAAAATTCAGAGTCTGTATGGTTGTATGCATCAGCTGGAGTTGGAAACGTTTTAAAAAGACAAGTTAGACTTGCCCACTAGAAAGGACACAACTATAAGATACAGACACAATGTGAATAACCTATAGCTGATTTGGTGTCAGATATGAACTTTGGATGCCTGATCAAATTACTGAAAAGGTTATGCTTCACATATTCAGCTGCCCGTGCACCTCCATGACCTGAAACAGTTTTGCATGTAAAGATTGGGTGAACAACTAACTAAGCATGAATAGCCAGCAACAGATCTCTTTTATGTAACAGAAGTTAAGGTCTTAATGATGAATGGTAAAAGAATTTATTCCAAGGGAGAATATAATGAACTGCCACAGCATAGAATTTATAGTTTAGCACATTACTGTCCTGAGCGAATAACAGCCCATGAGCAATGGCTTCCAATATTGCTACCAAATTGGAACAGATAACTAATACCAGAATCTGCCTGAAATCCTTTCAGATATGTTTTCTATGTCGAAACTTGAGACCACACTTGTCTTTTCCAGAAAACAACAGTATCTTGCTCTACCCAGAGGGATCAGAGCAAAATCAAGGAAGAAAAAGGTTAACTTTAAAACAGAAAGATGTTATGAAATGAAGAAAGGCTAAAGTGGAGGGAAAACAAAATGAATTATACACTCTTTAACATAAAAATAATAATGACCATGGATGATACAAAAAGTATTTATCTATATGTAGGACAAGTAAATTGTAAAAATATACATAAATCATTAGAAAGAGACGTTCATAAGCATCAGGGAGAGATGCAAAATTACAAATACATAGAGAAAGTACGAGAGAAATATACCATCAAAAACTCCAAAAAGACCAACAATTTCTCCATCAACACCATCAATTTTTGTTTCATAAAAATCTTCCATTGATGACCTTTTTCCAGGAGAGCTTGCATAGCCGTAGCTGAACTTTCCGTTCTGGCTGTAGCCAGAAAACAAGGGAGTGAAGGGACACTTAATTTAGACATTGCACAAATCATTGCATTTTTCAGGAAAAGATGTAAACTCAATAACCATAGACTTCATATTAACATCAATTTTAAGTCAAAAAAAATATTTCACGACTTTTGATGTAATTGTTTTTGTGATTCATCATGAGCAGAGCACAAATGATATTTCTTCAGGCATTTTATTACTCAATTCATTCAAGATAAAAATTTAACAAAATTAAATCTCTTACATTCAAAATACAAGACTTGAATTTCTAGATTAAACAATGCAGTATTTTTTTATGCACAAAATGCAATACGTGTAGGTCAATGACAGAAAGGTCCAAAAAATGCTCTGTAAATAAAAACAGACCCTTCAAAAAAGAAAGCAAAATAATAATTTGTTCTTGCCCGAGTAATATTGGCAATATGATTTAATCCTGTCCCGTAAAGGATGGAACAAACAAGAAACTAATTCATTTTCCATGACGACCTTTGAGAAATTACCATATTGCACACATCAAAAACTACAAAATCAAGATTCCGTTGTAGGTCTCTATGAATTCGGGCAAGGAAAAAACCATTAATAGGTAAAATCCACCATAATTTAACACACACGCTGATCTAAATTTGTGAGTATATGAACTAACCAAATTTGTGGAATCTAAGCATGCATTTCTAGCATAAATTAATTTGTTTTAAGTTACCTCTGTTTTCATTTTGTCTACTTTTGCTACCGATAATGATTACCAATCAGATGCCCTACTAATTAAGATATATTCCAAGGTTTAACTTAAAACAAGCTATCCAATGAGCATAGATACTTATCTAAAAGGAAAAGGAAAGTAAATAACGAATATCTCACAAACTCTAACTATGAAAGTTGATGTTTACATTTTGTCATTTTCAATTACAAACTAAAATTATAAGCATATGTTTTCCTCTATGGAAAAAAGAGATACTTCCAAAATTCATACGAACTAAATAACAGGAAAAAAATTCGAACAAGGCATGAAGAGCAAAACACGTGTTGAACCATACGGAAATTGAATAAAGAGCAACTTGCAAAGCAAAAAAGAGCGAGGCACCAATCGAAGAATTCAAGATCTAAGCAAAGAATAATGAAAAGGAAAGTAAAGAGAGCAAAAACCTAAGGCCTCCGCCGCTGACCGGTCCATATTCAGCATGAACCTGATTCGAAGATTGCAAAACAGAATTCAAATAGCCCATATTACAGATTGAGCATTCAAAACTTTCACCTCTTATCACAAGTATCCAAATCAGGAAACAACAAAGCGTGGAAGCGTATTTGCTAACAGATATTTCAGGTGATGAGAGGTAAGGGAAAGGCGTAATTTGCATGCTAATTCAAATCAAACAGTCTTCAAGCTTCCGGGATTCTCTCAGATCTTAACCTGCAAAGCAACCAGAAATTTGCAGATCTAATTCCAACACAATAAATGAAACTCGAGGAATGATTAATATGGGAGAGATGATTATCAGGAAAGTAATAATCAAATACATAAATACATGAAGGTTGTGGGGGAGGGAGAGGAAGAGGTTTACCTTAATGAAGGGAAACGAAAGGAAATGCCATAATAAGAGGGATGGAGAGAGACAGAGAGAACAAAGCGCTTAAAAGGCGGTTTAATAGGGGAGGAAAAAAACGAGACTTCACAAAGGAAAGGGGACGGTTTTAGAGAGAGAACTATTATGCAAGAGGCAAAGAGCATTAATGTCATTAATCGATTAAAAAAATTATTATTATTTTTAGAGGTTATGAGTTTGAATATTATTAATATCTGTTGTTCAAACCATTAATATCTAATAATTAAAAATATATTTTAGAACATATATTATTGTAATATAAATTATTAATTTTTTAATTTAAATATATTACGATCATTATAAGTGATTTTATTTTTTTTTAAAAATTCTTAATTTCTCGAATCAATAATAATTAGTGATCTCCTACCATATATATTATCACCGTCTAATATTATTTCAATCATTATTGTCACTAAACACAATACCCACCGTACTCTTAAGTATCACCATCTCCTCTCTTGATTTTACATCTCGTAAAACGAGTGAAGAACTGGTGTTATAATTTTTGTTTCTTTCAAGTTAAAACTTTCCTCCTGTTCAATTTCACCCTCTAACCCAAACACATTTATGTTTGTTGACCGATCCCTCAAGGGTTTGCGAAAATTCGTTGAAACTTTATATTACTAATTGTGATGGAATAGGAATAGGAATAGGATTGTGCTGTCCATGTGTTTTTGTCAACTTGTGAATGAGACATTCAAACCCAACAAGTATCTGCTCATTTATTGCCCACGTCTAAACAAGAACAAAGAGCAAAATCTGAGACATGAGTCAGATGCTAATTCGTTGCCATGAAACAGACCTTTAAGTTGGGATAATTTGTACCTCTGTCCTAGTCCTAGAGGCTAGAGTAAAGATGTTGCTGCAATAGGCTCTCGGATTATATCAGAAACTGCCACCGGAATACCCAACTCAGTTTCAATAGATTTTATTGCTATAGAGATCAGATCAGATGGCAATAAATCTACTCAATGGATTTAGATTCAGCTGTGCCTGTGTTAAGGTTGAGGCCCATCAAATCTTTATTTTTAGGATACTGATTTCAAAATGTTACAGTTCCAGTTTTGCTAAGACCATCATCAGTATCTCTTTGTTTTTCAGTGCTGGAAACTAAAATCAATATAGGCAATCACTTGTCAATGCTAAACCATTGTGGCTATCAGTTGCAAACTTAGGTGCAACCACCGGTTCCAAAACCAATCCTACCTCTACCACCGTCGTATACCACTTGTAATGTCTTCTGTTGTGTATTCCCGAAAATCGCAACATCCGAGTCATCGCTGTTTCCGGCAAATGCTAAGCACACTTGCGAGATACCATTCACGTACAGAATCCCAGTGGGGTTGATTGGGACCCCAACACCCCTGATGAAGAAGAAGCGTATCGTAGGTATTCTAACAGAAGAATACTTGCTAAAGTCATAACATGTGTCAAGTATCGAAAGTGGTTGTGCCATGGGATATTGCTTCATCTGTCTTCGGAATGCAGACCTTAGTGCTGAATACGCAGTCGGTGGCAATCGAGTAATGACAGTACCAGAGTCAATGATGGCGCCACCAGCTGCGAAAACCGAAGCCGAGATGGATAGTTTCTTGCCACCGACGCTTATTCCGATCATGTTAATTCCGTAGAAAGATTCTCCTTGGGGGATTGTTGATAATGTTGTGAATTTTACAGATTTTGAGATGCCACCATTGCCGAATCTGAGGAAACCGGTTGAGCTCGAGGATGATGGCAGGCAGTATGAAAAGATTTTTTTGTATTTCACGGCGGTTTGCGAAGGCAGAGATAGTTTATCTCGGCCAAGTCCTAGCAAACCAGCAGCGCCACCGAAAAGGCCTTGGTTGTTTTGGCCACAACCAAATAGAAAGCTATTGAATACATCCCGTGATGTCAAGGTGAGCTTTTCTTCAGCAAAGAATCCAACAGAGAAGGACGAGTCCCCATATTGGATGCCATAAACACAAGCTGATGAGGAGCATCTAAGCGAGTTACCTGAAAGCATACGTATATATAAAAGTGAATTAGCATTTTGAGGAAACCCGAATACTCAATCCGATACGATCTGAATCGACTAAAGAAAATGACCTGTTGCAGAAGCCAGTGCATTGCAAGCAGTTGAGCCGCAGGAAACATTGGAGTAAGTTGAGGATAAGGAGGGGGAAAAAATTGGCTCCTTCTGTTTATAGCAAAATTTCACGCAGGGCTCGCATTGTGCCCATGTGATGTCACTTCCGGTGTCGAATATGAGAGACAGGTCCTTCTTTGGTGTGCCGAGACCCACTGTGACTATGTAATTCCCCGATCCCACCACGCTACCGTCCTTGGCTGGGAGATTGGCCGTATCGGTCTGCTTGACATTGGTGAGGCCTAGGTTCTTGGCAAGCTTCGAGTGAATGGACTTGACCCGGGCATCGTCTTGGAGGAGGATTTCGGCATGAGTGGGAATATTTGCTTTCTCCTGGTGGAGCTGAGAGCATGGGCCATGCTTGTGGACAACCGATAAAGAGGAAGTTTGGTCCCAACCTGGATGAAATTCAAGGCCATCATCATATATACGCATTCCTATACCATAGAAATTAAAAAGCATTAGTACTCTGAAATACAAGTCCATGTTTAGATTCAAATTAAAAAGCATTAGTACTACTGAAATACAAGTCCATGTTTAGATTCAAGTATTCAACGACAACATGATAGAACATAAGCATTAAAGTACATATACATAAAAGAGAAAGTGTGTGTGAGAGAGAAATGATTAACCTTGTGCAGCAGCAGCAGCAGCAGTGGTGCAAACAGAGGAGGGTAAAAGAGAGGCGACATGGATGGCATGAAAGTGGTGATACTGAGGTTGATGGTTGTTAGCAGTAGCATAGCCCTCCTTCCAACAGAAGACAATTAGGCATACATAAACAAGGAGTTTACTAGAAGAGAGGAAGGCGGGGGGAATACTCATGCTGCACCTCTGTTTCTTTTTCTTATCTTCTTACAAGCATCCCATCCGTTATTTATATACATAACTGAGTGTTTTTGTTTGTTTTTTAATTATTCAATTATATGTGTACCTACCAACTATGTTTATAATCAAAAAGACATGAGATTCGCATCAACCCTTTAGCCCAAGTGGTTAAAGGAACGGTTGATTTTCTTAGAGATCACGGGTTCGAGTACTAACGATGCTAGCAGAGTGATTGAGCGATCAATGTCATAAAATCATCCTAATCAAAGCAGAACTCCCTTGGACCCCAGACCCCCTTATAAAAATAATTATTTTTAATTAAAAATATAAGAGTTTATTAAATATATAATCAAGTGGGGATTAAATTAAAAAATAACGATTCTTTATTATTAATTTTTTAGTCTAATACCAATATAAGTCTTTTATAAATTTAAATATTAGATAAATTAAGTTTTAGCTCATGAATTTTGAATTTTGAATTTTGAATTTTAAATAATTAATATACCTTTGTAATTTTTAAATTTAATATTTTGATCCATGTAAATGTTTAATTTTGGCTTCGTCAACGATCTCAATCAAAATATTACTTTAAAAAACTCAACAAATTGTATAAAACATATTTACTTTTATATCCTTTTTAGTTTGTTAATAAAAATTAAAATTAAAATTTTAAGAGTAAACTTGTCGTTCAAATCATTTTACACTACATATCTTATATTTTTTTTCTTTCTAAAACTTTGTAAAAGATCAATATGTAATACAACTAACGGGGAAAAATTAATAAAATACGTGATTAAACTTTACCTAAACCATAATGAATCTAGACAAATCTCAAAGCATTACAAGACTTCAATCATTATAAATTTAGATTTGAATCCACATATTATAATTATACACAATAAAATTTAAAGTTCTTATATCTCAACTTTATCATTAAAAATTTAGATTTTATATAGATACGATGGTCGGTTTTTACCTAATGAAATTACAAACTAAAAACGATATGTATTTTTTAAAACTTATCTTAGACTAAAAAGGGTTACATTATTTAGAATTGTTATATTTTGTGTTAATATTATGTATATAATATTAAAACTAATTTGAACCCTTGTAATTAATTTATTATTTATGTACTGTTTTAGTTGACTTTGAGGATTTTGACTTCTGTGTCCTCTGGTTCTTACCCCCAGATTCTTTTGAGGACGGATTTCGATCCTTTGGTTTTTCATCTGTTCTGTAACGAGAAAAAGAATGGAATTTCATTTTCGACTACATGATGGGGTTTCCGTATGAACCCAAAATCCAAGCTTCTGATATTTTGTTTATCTATTGAGTCTAATTAAATTACTTCGTACTTACATTTGCCTAACTTCCTTAATTAACCTCCAAAGTCCAAATATATGGTATATAACATGACGCGAACCCGGTCAACTCCTTGTGTCGTTTGCCTAACAATACCATTAATGCAAGCACACCTGCCACCACCGGTAACTAAACTGGGCGAAACACGCTCAACAAAACAATCGAGAAGTCCACATAAGAATAGATTATTAATGTAAGTGTTACTTTAACCTAACAAGAGAAAGAATAGATTATATAAAATGAAATGTACCATTTCCTTTGCTTTGCTTTGCAACACTGAATACTTATAGGCGGACTCTAAAACACCCAAATCCTTTTAGATGGTCCAAAGGCCATCTACAGAGTATTAGATTTAGTGGAGAAAGCATTAATCCTACCTAGACTCTTTAGAAATAAATGGACTTTGAATATTTACTTTTTTAATCTTAAAAGTATGACCCTTTTAGGCTGTATCCCAATCCACTTTGTTTGCATTGGATGGTGGTGGTGTGTACAAGAGCTCCAATCTTTATGACTCTCCCACCCATCTTAGACACAGCAATCAGCGGTGGATGGATTCACAACTTTCCATTGCTTTTCTTATTCTATAAGACATTTCATTGGGTCTTTTTGTCCAGACATTTCGATTGGTGTTGGTGTAGATTCGAATAGATTTAAGATAGAAATACAAGGACTGATCTGTGGTTGCAACAACCAAACATTTGATATTTGAAAACGTAAAATCAGATGAAATAAGACGAGAGTCTAGTTTCTCATAATTGGAAATAGGAATTAAACATTAAATAGCTGCAACAACTTGTATGTGATGTGAGTGAAAATCTATTTATACGGCACAACCACAACAAATGCACTCAAGAGTTTTGTCTCCAATCTCTTCCTAGCCAAACAAAATGTACAAGTCTTGATTTGAATCCCCACTTTAACAAGAAAAGAAAAAAAAGACATTTATATATTTGAGCATAGATTAAGATTTTAGAGGAGAATCCAGTAGCCACTTGCCCGTAAAAACATGAACTTGTCTCTGTCACTTGCTCTCAGCAGCAGAAATTCCCTCCACCTCCTGACAATTTGATAAATTTAATGCCTTCTGGTGTTGGTAAAAGGTTCCATATAACACCATAGACAAAAGCAGAGGTCCAGAAGATGTCTACTTTATTGTCTTTATAAGGCTCAAACACTGCAAAACCAAAATGAAATATTGATGAATCAACTTAGACAGTTTAACTTGTGAAGACAAGAAAATCTATAGTCTGGTGGTAGTGGCACTTGTGTATCTTATACACTTTACAGGAGGGAAATGAAATCTGCTGAAGTTGGCAATTGGCGTTGATTAGGGTCATAGATAACACCTCCACGCTCCATGCATAACAGCAGACATCGTGGTTCCTGCTATGCAACATCAAAGATAAGCCCCCATGTACTCATAAGCTGCAACTCAATCCTTTGATGAATACACGTGCTGTGTTTACAGATCCTTTACGTCTACTTACTCATGATTGGCATTTGTAGTTGTACAGTTAAAATTGATTAGAAAGCAATCCTAACTTTGAACAATATAAGATCCCAAAAACATTGCAGATGCATCCTCTGCTCTTATTTTGTTAAAGTCAGTGATGAATTATATGTATTTAACACTCGATGAGACTCCCATCATCTGGAGTGACAATCACAATACCAGTGTTGTTGCCAACACTAAGCATGTAGATTGTAGATTGTAGATCTGGATCTATTTTTTGATTATGTCCCAGTTCAAGATCAGGTTGTTGATATATTCACTAAAGCATTGTTTAGTGTCAAGTTTGAGGAGTTTCGATTCAAAAGCTTAATAAATGTGAAGAGTTGGAGTTAGTCCGACGGGATGTTTGTTAGTATTGTTTAGTATTTTTAATTGTATTTCAGAAAATTTACTCAAAATCAATCAATCAATAGATATATTTAGAGATTTAACGTTCCAATCTTCTTTAACAATCATCTAGTGAAATTAATCTTGACGATTTAATTTTCCAATGAGTACTATATCAATACGCTAAAGTTCAGTGTTAAAATTAAAGTGTTTGAAAGTTTATGGACCAAATCGATATTCAAACGGAAGTTTAGTTACTAATGGTGTAGTTTATCCTTTATATTCCTTCACGGTCCAATGAAAACCATAGATTGTTGGCCTTTCCTCGTCCATTGTTATATCAAACAGCTCATTGCTCGCAGTTTGTATCTTCCCTTTTTCCTCTTTGAAAACGAGGGAACTTGTGTTGTTTTTTCGGCGTCACAACAAAAATCTTCCCCAAACCAAAAAATTCTATTTTTCCCATAAAACCCAACATATTTACCCAAACAAGGTAACTAATACGGGAAATGGAAAGCTGTGCGAGTTGTTGCAGGCCGGTGATCGTGGACAAATCAATTGTCAAGAAAGATTTCAGCTTTTTGTCAACAAATAGAGTATCGTTCGGTGCTGGGGTTGTACCTCAGGGGACCAGTTCAAGAGCTAAGGGTTCGAGGGTTATAGGCGTCAGAGCTTCTGCTGTTGATTCCTACGAGAGCTCTTCCGAATTCGTTAACCGTATGGAAAAAGCTTGGGTCATCTCTCAGATAGAATCTGTTTTCAACGTAATAATTTGTAAAACTAGGACTTCGATTTCGTGCATTCTAACGCATATTTGAAACTAAAAAAGTGTTAAATTTGATTGGGATTTTATGTATTTTCTTAAGGATATTGGACGCATCTTTTATTTTTAAATTCTGAGGAATTCGGAATATTTTTCTCTAATTGTATGCGTGTTTAGGTACTTGTATGTACGATATCTTTGTTACTCTCCTAACTCCATTGTAGTTGCTTAATTCCAGGTTTATTGTTTCTCCGAGACACTTCTCTCAATGCTTCAAACTTGAAGGATGTCATTGATGAGGTGTTAATGTGAACAATTCGATGAATTTAGCAAATACATTTCCTATAAAACAGCTGAAATGTTAAAACTTTCTATTGGTTTGTTCTGTTGCTTTTGTGCCGTGCCACGGAGAAGTAGTGTAGGATTATGTTTCTCGGGCTCTTACTTTTCTTGAAGTAACTATGTCTACCGGATATGGTTTTCGAGGATGCTTCAAATACATGGACAGACTTTATGTATCTGACACTCACATTTGAATCTACGTAACGAAAGAGGTTCTAAGATAATATTCATACTATCGACATGCATCTTAGGTGATCGATGTGTTTGAGAAGAAGGGAAAGAAATGATTGTTATTCATGCGTAGGTGACTGCATTTTTTTTCATGTGGGGCTCTTTTGTGAACCTGTCAAGTCATGGAGCCTGTTAAGGGCTAACCAAATTTCCTACCATTTTTGGGTACTAATATTTTCATTCTTCATGCTTGTTACAGCAACCAAGGCCAATTGCTTGTTCTTCGTGCAGCTCCATGGGGCACGTTGAATGCAAGTGGTGTGGAGGTACCGGCTTCTTTATCCTTGGGGATAACATGCTCTGTCAAGTTCCTTCTAGAAACACCAGTTGTGTGATTTGTGCTGGGAAGGTATATCTCAACACTATAGGCATATCTGTATTTGCATACCCTCTCTGTTCTATACTGTCAACTGCTTACTTACTGAAACGATCTTTCCTTTTACTCATACTTTAGGGATCAACGTGCTGCTCTGACTGCAAAGGAACTGGATATCGTGCAAAGTGGATGGGTGAACCTCCTATTTCAAAATAGTTGAGAGTTTCTGCGTGTTTTAGGCTGCAAAACAGCCATATGAATAGCATGGCACGCCACGCCATGTGTGTTCATGTCATTGTACAATCTCATCTACTTATAAAAGAGAAGATACAATTGTTGTTACATATTGATTGAAAATGTCAAAATGTAGACAGTTCATTGTTTGTCTTGACTAAAAATTTACTCTCATTTGTTTCTGTTCTTCACTGTAATTATTCGACTTCCTTTCCCGCATGTCGGGCATTTGCAAGAACCGAGAACAACACTCATGCTTAGCATAGCATAAAATGCATCTTAGTCCAATTTTAAATTTAGATAAATTCATGCATATAATGCTTCAACCCGGTCGCTTAGGAGAAGTGGTGAGACAACGCAGAAGTGGCGAGCTTACTCCAAGATCATCATGTTTCCACAAGTCCAATAGCTTTAGTGAGAGCCAAGGTAAACCTTTACACAGATATATCATGGGTCAGTCTCACTACCTATCCATGTGACCAATTAATAAAAACTGTCAACTTTATCGATTTTTCCATGTCATAATGTTTTTTTAAGAGACCAATTTAATATTATAAAATCATATCTAAATATTTCAAGAGACCAATTTAAAAACAAATCCAAATATTCAACAGACTATCTTTAAAACATATTTTTATGGGGTCATAGTGTTTTTTTAATTCGGGTTTATATGGAAAACCCGAAACCGAACCGAATTATAAAATTTAAATTTTAAACCGAATCAAAAATCGAACCGTAATATGTAAACCCGAACCGAACCGCAAAACGCGGTTCGAATCGGTTTTTCAATTTTCTTGGTTTCGTTGCTCACCCCTAGACACGGGTTAAATTAAAATATGGGAACTAAATCGTAAAATTGAGTATAATACGGGGACCAAACCTATAGTTTGACCTTTAAAAAACCCTGTAGACTCCAATAAAGGCGAAAAACAAAACCCGGAAGGTTTTTGGTTTGCTCAAACTCTACGGCCTGCTCAGCCATTACTTTGTCCAATTTCTAACTGAAAGGATGAAGATAGCAGTGGAAGGATGCATGCATGGAGATCTTGACAAGGTCTACGAAACCATTAAATACATAGAAAACACTCGCAACATCAAAATCGATCTCCTCCTCTGTTGTGGTGACTTCCAGGTTCTTTCTCTCAAATGTCCACTTTCTCAACTCGATTTCGACTAACATTTGTTGTTTTTAATTCATTTTTTCTCTTCTTTCAAATACCCAAATCTGAATTTTTTTTTATGATTATTTTTGTTTTGGAACTTAGGCAATCAGGAATGAGAAAGATATGGAGAGCCTTAATGTGCCCCCAAAATATAAGGAGATGAAGTCATTCTGGAAATACTATTCTGGTCAGGAGGTTGCCCCAGTTCCCACCATATTTATCGGTGGAAATCATGAAGCTTCCAATTATTTATGGGAATTGTAAGTCACCTCTTCCAAGCTGATTTTTTTTTTTTTTTACTGGGGGTAGCTGAGCTTTAGGTCTGATAAATGTTTTAGCTTGGAGATTTTGCTTCTTGTATGAATAAGGCCTTAAATGTTTATTTCTTCAATTGAATGCGTGGTCCTTTTTTTGCACAATAGGTATTATGGGGGATGGGCAGCACCTAATGTTTACTTCTTGGGGTTCGCTGGAGTTGTGAAGTTCGGCAATATCCGTATCGGTGGACTTTCTGGAATTTACAATGCTCGTCACTATCATTTAGGTTTGTTGAAGTCTTTATTTTAGTGTGCTTCCACAGGTGATTGTTTATTTAAAAGCAAGCGAGTCAAATGTCTCATATTGATTCTTGTTTAATGGAGTCTCTGTTATTACAGAAGTTTGAAAGCTTTGAAACTGATACAAGTTAGCTTTGCTTTGAGCAGGACACCATGAAAGGCCACCTTATAATGATAATACTATCAGGTCTGTGTACCATGTTCGTGAGTATGATGTTCACAAACTCATGCAGGTGGAGGAACCGATTGATATTTTTCTTTCACATGATTGGCCACTTGGCATCACTGATTATGGGAACTGGAAACAACTTGTTCGCTACAAAAAACATTTTGAAGATGAGGTAATTGTAATTGATTTGGTTGAAATGGATAAACATCTGAGGAATGACAATTTTCATATATTCTGCATTTGTTGCATTATTTCATAACAAGCTTATTAAGTTTTCTTGTTGACTAATCTGATTCATTGTTGGTTGAAACATATTTCTTAGATCCAACAAGGAACTCTTGGAAGCAAACCTGCAGCTCAGCTGCTTGAAAAACTCAAACCATCTTATTGGTTTTCAGCTCACCTGCACTGCAAATTCACTGCTCTTGTTCAGCATGAAGAGGGTGGTCAAGTGACAAAATTTCTTGCACTTGATAAATGCCTTCCAGGGCGCAAGTTCTTGCAGGTATCTTTCGTAAGTTTTGACTGTTTCCTGTAGGTTCTTTCTTTTGGTCTTTGCTGGAAGCTAATATATGAATTCTGGATTTCTCCGATCTTTTAGATTGTTGATATTGAATCTGATCCAGGACCTTTTGAGGTTCAATATGATGAAGAATGGCTGGCAATAACACGAAAATTCAACTGTGTCTTCCCTTTGACCACCCGACGTGGAGACTTTAGGTGTGTATATTCAGCTGTTTGCAAGTCATATTACTCTTTCTCTACTAGAACTAGCGAGTCAACAACTGCTGTTCTAATATGCAGGAGTACACAGCTTGACATGCAAGACTGTCGTCAATGGGTTAAGAGCAGACTGGAAGACAGAGGAGTGAAACCTTGTGAATTTTCTCAAACTGTCCCACCTTACAACCCCTCCCATTCAGTTTCAAACACCACTTTTTCTGGTAAAGTTTGTGTATCACTCTGGTAGGTATTATGGTGATATTTTGATGCTTTTCCTTTTTAAGGTGCTAAAGGTATAATAGTTCTCAAATTTCAGATATAAGGAACTCAGTAAATATGTTGCCATACATATGCCACTTATCATTATTTTGATTGGACGTCTCAATATTACTATCACAGCTCTTCCGAATCCCTATTCTTTATTTTTGTTCTTTTAGTTGAATTGATTGGTGATTAGCCTATGCACTCCCTTTTATTTTATATTTTCAATTTGAATGGTTGTGACTTTTCTTATTTGTAGGGTCTCCTCGTAATCCCCAGACTCTATCTTTCTTGGAATTGCTAGATCTTCCTTATGTTCTTGATAATGCATCGGGATCCAGGGATCATCCTGCTCCTGCATCATTGACTCAAAGGGGTAAGAAATTTCTATTTCACTTGTTCCATTTGGATTTGGTGCACCGACTCTCAATTTGATAATTTGGTGGCTTCTGTTAACCTTCGTTGTAATGCAGTTTAAGTATAGAATGAACATGATTGTAGGATTAACTTTTGCTTCTCATGTTTAATTTAGCGCTGATGCTCTCATATTCAAGAGTTTGATTTTTGAATATCTTGTTCACAGCTTAATGGATAATGGAAAAAGTAGGATAATTGATCATTTGCTTTTCAACAAGGTAGAATGTATTTTGAGCTTCTTTGTGTGTGTGTGTGTTTTGTTCATTAGATGATTACAGTGAAGACATTCCCATTGAAGATGAGGATGAACTGGAAGAGGATGTTGCAGAAGATGATAGTTCAAAACCCGACAAGGAAAACTAGTTATGATGACTGTGAACAATGTTTACCAGTGCAATACTGGATGGAAATCTTATTTGTTGGTCAGTCCTTGTGTTGCTATTCCATGAGACCTTGCTGATTTGTGAAGTTGGAATGGCGACTAGTGGCCCTTATTTTCCAACTTTCATCAGCAGAGAGAAAGATTGGTGGAAAACTGACACACTTCATAGTCTGTATGTAACAAATTAGCATTTGTTTAATGACTACCAAATTTCTTAGTTGTAATAAAGTAGAGAGATGAAATTGAACTTGTTAAAATTTAATTACAATTTCAACTAAAAGAACACCATAGGAAATTTAACAAATTGAACTTGTTAAATATTAGTATGGATTGCAGTTTTAGTAATTTTGTTATATATCGAGGCATGAAGGATATAGAAGTTTCGGCAAATTTACAAAATGACAGCTAGATGTAGATACATCATGTCACGTTTCAAACAAAGATAGTTATCCAATGTAGGTTGTTAAATCGTTTAAAGGAGGTAAATAAGGGTCAACTAAAAAAACTGTAGCCCCATTTAGACATCTTTTTTTTTGTTCAGTTTCAAGAACTGAAAAGAAGACCATTTTAGCATCCTCTGATTTATAAACTGGGTTTCCCTTATCATATCAAAACCTCAAAACTTCATCTCTGTTCCTTCTTGTCCAAGAAACTGTGTTGATCCGGATCAATATGGTTGCTTTTGGTTTACAGCTATGGTGGAGGAGGGAAATGTCAAAGACGGTAACAAGGCTGTGGAGGAAGATAAAGAACCCAACTGTTCATGGGGTCCAATTGATTGGCTTAGAATGCTTGCAGCAGAAACACATTGGAGCTTTGTATTTGGAATTGCATCTGTTTATGGGATAAGTAAGTGAGAAAGGATATAAGCAGTTGCAGTTTCCATGGGATAATATCATCACTTAAAGGAATGAATGATGCAATATTGCTGTAATTATCATCCACTACATACAAAAAATGAAATAATCCTCAAATCTAAACAAGCCGTTTTCCCATCTCAGAAAAACACCACACCCAAACCCCACAATGTCACCAAGAATCCAGCCTTCAAGCCTGAACCATAGCTGGTGGGAGCAACGGCAAGTCCCTCAATCTCCGCCCGAGAAGGCACTGGAGAGATTCCAGTGTACCTGTACCGTGGAGACAACACGACCACAACCAACTTCTGGCCTTGCTCACAATGACCCTTAGCCCCACTAAAGAAGTAAAATGGCCCTGATTTTCAAGCTTCAATTTTGTGTTTCCATCCTTGTACTCTGCAATGGGGACTGAGGTATTGCAGCTTGCATAAGTTTCCTTGGTCACTTGCAGCACAGTCTTTGCCACCATCATATTTCCACACTGTAACATAAAGTTATAAACATAAAAATTGAGTTAGAAAAGAAGAAAGAAACAGTGTCGCAAAGTAGAGTTTTAGCATTATGTTGAATTACCGAGAGAGTCGCCAATGCGGAAACGGGAATTGCCTGCCCATTTGTTGAGGGAGTCCGATTCAGAGGACGGGATCTTCCAAGCGTTTTCCTTCCCACCGACCACCATTTCTTTAACTTCTGAAATTCTTAAAATTTAGTTCACAAGCTTTTTTTCGAGTCAGTTATCAAGTAGATCTGATCGTTAATAACTCGAGTCAAACTTTAATCGAATTGAACTCGAGTAACTCGAGATCTGTCTCGTTTCATTTACAGCCCTAACTGTTGTAACAGCATCTAGACCTGTTAGAGCATCTGCGTCTTACGGAAAATCTCTAACATTATAACATTGTAATCCTAAGTACTGCATGGTCAGCTTTTGTTATAGCATTGTAATCCTAACTCTTTTTTTTTCACAATGCATGTCACTCTTATATAATGAAAACCTGAAATCTCTTCACGAGTGTAGTCGGACAGTGTTAAAATAAGTTTTCGTTGCCTGCAGGGAGTATCCAAGCTTGACAAAGGCTGGAAGAAAGAAATTGTAGCACAGAATGAGAGACTTCCACTACGGGCTGCTGCGGCCAGAGCTCCATCGGTGCATCCCATTCGACAACCAACACTGACGAAGAATCTAAGAAGACTGCAGCTGAAGATCGGTACTCCCTTGATAAACAGATGAGTCAGGTTAAGATAAACCAAGGACGAATTCCGAAAAAATGGTAAGTTGGCCAAAAATAATAGCAAGAACAGTAAAAATGGTGTGCAGCTGCTGCCATCTCGGTCAAAAAGAATATTCGAAAGGTTGTGCGGTTTCGGTAAAGGGCATGTGTAAAACATAAGTTCCGAGACATCTACAAGTTCGCAAAGCCCTACTTCAATGGTTCCAGGGGATACCAAGTCTTCGGGTTCATCTTCAAGGAACAGGAGGCACTCTATATCCTAGAGAAAGAGGATTCAAAATATTGTAAGTGTAAAAAGTTGTAGATTTTTGTTGCAGTTGATGATGAAGGTTCTTGCCATACGTGAAGCATTCTAAACTGGGACCAGCTGCATAAAAAATGTGAACAGTTTTTTGTGCTTTTGTTTCTAACATCTTTTCCCAACTGTAAGATCATCCTTGTATTAAGTTTCTTGTAGTTAACTGGAGGATTATGTTTCCTTGAAAATTTACAACTTTCAATTCCTTGTGATACACGTATAGTCCTGCCATTATTTCACAGCTTTAAGAACTCTTCGATGCAGATTGGAATTCACCCTATGCAGTTCCTGTTGAGGAGTTGAGCAATGGCCGTGCTTATTCTGTAGTTAGTAATCTGGAGCAACCTATTTCGAAAACTGTCAAATCAATGGTTTGTAAACAGATTTCATTTGCTGTACTCTATACCATAAAATTTTAAAAGCATAATCAAATATAGCATTACCTTCATAAATATTTTATTTTTCTTTTAGATTTCTTCCCATTTTCACCATGAATAAACCATATTCTAGAGCTGAAGCCTGAAAGTTTGAACTAAACTGAGTTAAATAAGAAAAGTCGGCTCACTTTTCCAATTTTCCATGATACAACTTTATTAGTTAGGAAGCAGTTTTGACACATGAATGATATTTATTCGAAAGGAAATGTTGAGAACAGATTAGGCAAAGGTTTCAGTCAAGGCGACGGAGGAGGTACTCGATTTCAACTTCTTTTGTTAGAGGAATCACCCAATCTCCATAGAGAGCCGAAACAACAGCTGGATCAACCTTGTACTTTCCCTTACCTCCATCATCACCAAGCTTCACTTCCTGACCAAATGTCATCGCCTTCTTTGCCACCCTCTTCTTTACTGCTTCTTCGACATCCACAAATGTCAATAAAGATGCCAGAGTATCCCTATCCTGAAATAACCACAACATAGAAATTAAACGATGTTCTTTGTCAATAACATAGTACTAACTTCACAGTCTATATGCATCATATGAGCACAATGAAATTAAAATACCTGAGCACGAATTGGTGGCTCATAGTCTTTCTGTTCGTCTTTGAATTTAACTTCAGCTACAAGTTTTCCATAGTGAATTCTTCTAGAGAGGGCCTGAAGGGATTGTCAATGTATTTTGGAGCCACTTTGGTAACTACATGTCATATCAAATCATCTAGATGCACAAGAAGGCATGTACAAGAGATCGTTAAATACCTGTAAGCACTCAATATCACGAGCAGCGGTTGAAGCATAGTTTCCATCGTCGCCCGGAGCAACGAACAATGGAAGCAGCTTGTTCAAATACATATCCCATATGACCTTATTTATGTTAATAGACATTGCTGCAGGATGCAAAACCTGTTGTGTTGAAGTTATTAGTTCAGGTTATAACTGAATAGGTCTCTGAATTCGGAAAATCGAGAAGAGAAACGCGGGTAGTTTAGCCAGCTTGGGAAGAGTAAATTATACCTCAGGGTACTTAAAATGTGGCACCAGTGAGAGTGGTAGATTATCTGGGAAGAATGGATGTTCTTCGGGGTTCTCATATCTTCCTGCCTGCAACTCATTCCAACTTAGGTTGCATTGATTCCACTTAATGTCCAAGTACATGGATTATTATTTGCAAGTTTAGATATGAACTTTTAAATCAGATAAAATATGAAATATATAAATCAAATTCTAAATGCATGTGTATTTACTGCATAAATGATTCAGATTTAACATTGTTTTTTAATAAATCATATATAAATTGTTGGTGTGATAGTACCCATGCATTATTTTAAATTTGATAGGACCGAATTGAAATGTTATGAAATACCCATAGTCTTAGATTTAAGCTAACATTTAATGTCTCCGTCGATGATTAGATTAACAGATATATTACTACTACTTTGAAAGTTCAATTAGATTATTATGAAGTCTGGAATCTAATTCAAAATGTGATTATCCTTGGAGGATGTATAATGTAATTAACCCTAAAAGGAAATTCTAAGACCAGATAAGTAAGGCGGAGAGACAAAGAAAAAGAGTATACCGTCGCTTGGACGGCCTCTGTTTGTTTAACAAAGACCTCAATCAGAGAGCCGCTTAACCCAGGAACCGAAGCATATGACGGGTCGTACGTCGGAGAATTCAAAGGGAACCTAGCTCGTTCTATCAGGCTGAAAACAACGGTGTCCTCCTGCCTTATCAACGAATCCCTCACCATCTGTAGTGTCAACCCATCGCTAACGTTGCCGGACTCTGCTTCCGCTGCCATTTTGTGTCCCCAAAATGAAGTAGCTGTCAGAAAGACAAGAGTTACCATCATCATTACAACAGACATATCCATTTCCGGTCAAAAACAACCATAGGTGGAGATTCAAGATCCGGTGATTATAACGAAACATTTATGATTTTTTTAAATAAAAAAGTAAACGAAAGGGTACTAGAGTTTGGAGAGCAATTACGTTGACAAATGAGAAGAGCAACGACTTTCCTGGTCTTGATTTTATGTGGACTTTATGACCATCGATTACTCTAGCAAATAGCACTGCTATTGGCTATTGCTACCACAGTAAAGAACCAAGGCACTAAATATACAAGGTTTCTGTCGGGTGGTGCGTAGTGCGCACGGGAGGAGCTGTTTTTCTTTGCGTTCAGACTACACTCATGGTCTATTTAGTATTTATATAGTACATGGGCTTTAACTTTACTGGCAATTTGTTGGGTCTGGCGTGTCGTGATTGCACGATCCATCTTCGAATCTATCTTCACTTGTTTTGTCCCATTTCTTCTTCTCCGGTTCTACACCAAGAGACAACGGAAAAACGTGACGGTTTGTTCTATGGTTGCAACTGCCAACTGGTATTGGTAAGGCTTGGGAACAGTACTACTAAATGCTGTCTCTTTGTCTTTGGTTATAAACGTCGCTAGTTGCTAGTTGCTAGTTGCTAGTCAGTGGTTAAAGTGGATGGAGAAGAAGATAGGTTGTCGTTATCTATACTCATGGTGACGCTACAGAAAATTAATTTAAAAATTATTAAATATTAAATATAATATTTATGCATGCCGATGGTTTCCTTTAGTTTTGTTGAGGCAATAGGCAATAGGCAATAGGCAATAGGCAATAAGCATGTGATCGTTCCCTTTATCCAGTTTTTTAACGATGGTAATTTTTGCATTTTATTAAACAAATTATTCCTTTATTTATAGGTTTACAAATAAGTTGTCCAATTGAAATTCTCTGATAAGTACATTATTCTATCATTAATTACCTTATTTCTTTTCCTCCTGCCAACCACATTCCTTTGCAATCTCTTTATCTATAGTAGCTGAATAAACCCTTTCAGACAATTCTCTACCATGTATATATCTTAGAACACCAAGGGCGTTGTTTAAGAAGATCTTTCATACTGGGATTGTGGACTTGTCTGGAAGAGTTTATGGTAGGCTTTTCCTTTATTCCTTTCTAATTTCATTTGCTTCTACGAAATTGAATTACACATACACCCCATGATTTCGTTGTAACGGTGTCCGTCGGAAATGCAAGTCCATTGGAGTTTTGGTTCCAAGTGTTTTCATACTCACATTGTTATACAAATGTTGATCTTTTCAAAGTAGCTGGAGCTGGATTTCATCAATATTTTTGAGATGATTTTGTAGTCGGTTAAAGGAACCATCAGCTGGCAGCTGCAAAGTTTGAATATAAAGAAATTGGTTCATTTTAGTTGAAAACTAACATTTTAGACTCTCTAGTTTTAATTTGTTCACTGAGATGAATCTGTCTAAACATTATTTGACTCTCTTCAGATTTCTATGTAACTGAGAAGGAAAGCTCAGATGACATCTGGACTGCAAAAGAATGAATTCATTCTTCCATTTTCTGATATTAGATTCAAAAGACCATATCTACACAACTTGTTTATAGGATTCTGGTTTACAACTCATCCTGAAATGGCTGCAGAAAGGGCTGCTGTGAACTTGGGGTCTCTGGTCAAAAAAGCTGCCATTTGATGAACTAAGAGCTGTTGGATATCTGGTGCATCAACTCGTTGAGCTGCCTTTGTGGCATCATCCTCCATTCTAGCTGGCTGCATCAGATCAAGAGTTAAAGTGGGAGGTGAAGCTTTGGTTTGGGAAGATGGAACTGGTGCAGGAGTAGGACCAGTGTTTGGGGGGCTTAAGGATTGCTCCGTCAGAGCATTATTGCGTGCAGGGTCATGGTTGTGCTCTCCTTCATATGTAGCCACTAATATTGATGGATCTTCAGCATTTCTCTGCACCTGAAATTGATCAATCAATACCAAAAACAACAATCAGAAACAAATAATGTTTTTAGACCTGTGGCTGTCAATTCCATTTCCAGCAAGAACTAGAAAATCCATCATAATCAGACTGAATTCGAATTCAATCGTACCCGAAATGTTGTGAAGGATGGAGAGGAAAGCATCACTCACCTTTTTCTTAACCGAACAACTTGGGGCAAAGGAGCACCTGAAGTATGCTCTGGGACTGGGGTTGTCCCTTGTGACCTTTTGGCCATATTTTCTCCATTGATATCCATCCCTCACAATCTAAAACATTCATCAATTAATGTCATTAGCAGATACTGGTAAATTAATCTGGGAAGAAGAGAAATTAAACTCTGGGAACCTACCAGGCTTGTATCTGAAGGATTTGTGCGGACATGAACCCTTGAAATCTTTGGTTTAAGGCAGTCCTTGGGCTTTTTGCTCGAGTCTTCATCACTAAAGCTGCTCTCAGTGTTTCCGGTGAATCCAATCAAATTGTTTGTATAATCCTCGCTCTCGGCTTTTCTCTTCTTTGACGATATCGTTGCAGCTTCGGTTTTGGAGTTGTTGCTCACCAATTCATTGAATTGGTGCTGCAAAGCGTAGTACTGCTCGCATAAAACTGTTAGCATCTCAGTTAGCTTCTTGTTCTCGGTGCTGACCCGATTCAATTCCTCCACTAAAACTCCAACCTGTTATATATTTTTAAAAAAAACAAAGCAACAACACTCAGCTTCTTCAAATAACATAGACTGCAGAAATCCAACACAAGCCTGAACTAGATGAAAAAACAAGCACCAAAAAAGTTTCCCAGAAACTGACCTCATCTTTAACTGGACCCTTCACAGCAGAGTGAGACGCTTCTCCCTCGAATTCTGGCTTCTGGTTCAAAAAAGATTGAAACTTTTTGTAAGGCCAACAAGCAAAAATTGTGTTGGATGAAAAAAACAACAACCCAGACTCACCATAGCTTTACTGCTTCGAGGATTGATGTTAAGATCCAAACTAGTATCCACCCAAGGCCAAGCTGATTCCATCACTCAAAGTTGGTAATATTTTTTTTGAAAACAAAGGAAGAAATCGAGGAAGGGTAGATCAATAAAATCAGGAATAGGGAAATATATACGGAGAGAAAGGATAGGATAGAATCCAAAAGATGTTTCAAAGGAAAGTGAGCGGAAGATGGGGATGAAAGGTTGTAGGCAACTTGTCCATCCCACTAGCCACTAGGACAGCCGGTCGTGAAATATTGAGATTGGAAAGTCAATGTGTCCCTGTCCAATGGGGAATCGTACCTTACTTTTTTGAAGTTGAAGACTACAAATACAGAACAAGGCTCTTCTTGTTGACCATAGTTCCACCTCCTTTCATTTGTGTTATCCCGATCTAAAATATCTTAATCTTAACTACAGTGATATCGCACGTGCTTGTGGTTCTGTTTGACAAAAGTGTAAATGATACTGTATGTAGTTTAATGGAAATCCTAAGCCAAAATCAAATCCAAACCTCCTAGGTTTACTTTTGAGATTGGTTTCAATTGGAAAATCCAAAATTTGATTCTAATTTCACTGTTAATGGTCAAATTAAACACAACTTTGAGATTGGTTTCAATTGGAAAATCCAAAAATCGATTCTAAACCCAATAATTCACTGCTAATGGTCAAATTAAACATATATTGAAGCCTCGTGTGATTGTGAAGGGAAGTAGTTGGAACTCTTTTTTATCTCCAATTTACGTCATCAAAATTAGATTTCAAGGACAGACATCAATGCTTGAGGCCGAGGATGTCGGCAAAAGTCAAATTGACATGGGTTACAATTTAGAAAGGGAAACTTTGACCCCACTTACCCTTGAAAGTTGAAAAGTCCCTCTCTACTGTTTAAAAAACAAGACTTGATGAAAAAAATATTTCTATGTTTAGGATACATACTATATATTATGAATATAGCCTACGTATATGATATAGTTAAAAAAAGGTGACGAGGTTTAGAAGATGAAAACTTTGAGTCTCATGTCATGTAAACCATATCTATTTTTGATTCTATGTCTGTCCTATTTAGTTTCATTTCAGATATCTTACGATTATTAGTTTAAGAGTATTTATTTGTAAATGTTGAGTGTTGAATATCAAATTTCACCCCTAATACAAGCTACTCTAAGTTCATATCCTCTGGGACAGAGACCGTGTGAAGACGGTGGTTGAACAAGTTGGTCATGCTATGCCTATGCTGGTGAAGAATCGGTCCAACTCATAATGCGGCCGAAGATATGATCTTTCTTTCTCTAAGTTGCGTGTACAAGTAGACTTTGCTATCCTACTAATTACTAAACGAAACCCTGTCTGTGCCTGTTATTGTCTCCCTCCCCCCCCCCCCCCCCCCCCCCTCATCCTCTTTTGTTTTTAGAACATATTCTGTTCATTCTTTCCCTGATAACTGTCATGAATCGGACAAAAATGCTTGTATAGGTTTCCTGGGTTGAATCAATGCAACTAGGTAATGAATTATATGACTTTTTTGATAAATTAAATGACTTCAACTACTGCCGAGAGGCATATAATAGTGGGGGGATGGGAAACATGAGGTCATTGCTGGCGCACTCGACTTTTTAAAAACAAGATTATATTACAAATAAATATTTAAAATTATTACAAAACCATATAGAAACATTTAAAAGTTCGTAGCCAACTATTGTCTTTTTGCAGTACCAATGGCCGGTTCAAACAAAAACACTTTGTTTTTTCTTATAAAGTCATCTTGTACTTTGTTAATCATATATGAACTTCCTGTCAAGTGAAAAAAATATATATTTTCAAACATAGACTATAAAGCTTTAAAAAAGTTTAAAGTCTTTCCTAGTGAGAAAATATAAACTGTATTCCCCCATAACCCTAAAATCCCTTGACGCCAGCACCAGCCACACCAGTAATAGTTTAATTAGTGCATATTTTAATCCAATATTGTGGAAAATGTCTTTTCAGACTCAAAACTACAAAGAGTGGGTCGTTGGGTAATGCGCTCAGAAAGATTAATTAATAACATGACAGCAGATTAGAGAAGAGTCTTCTAAAGAAAGGCCATGGTTTGGTTCTTCATCAAGTTTCTGAAACACAATTACATTATCTATAGAAGCAACTCTGTATCTGTAATAAAAGACAAAAAAAGCTAATCCAATCCTAATGCTGCACCTTAAATAACAGGGATTAATCCTACCCATAGAACATAAGAAAAACTCTGCCCCACAAACATTATAAAACTACATTTAACTGTGAGTATTAGCTAGCTACAAACATAACTTGGCTGATTACCAAATGTATGGCTACCTGGCAGTGAATGCAGCACTAGGACAGCTAAGAAGGCTGCAATAAAATACTAGCATTCAACCATTATATTCCACAATGGACAAGAACCAGACCTTGGCAACGACGTTGGAGTGGAAGTGATTTTCAGCTCATCGTCGCCGCTTTTTTCCCAGAAACTGCATCACTTGTATGTGCCTTGGTTGAACTTGGTGATTTCCGTTTTGCACTTTCCACAACCTTTGCTGAATCAATGGAGTTCTCTTTCATGCTCTCACTTTCTTCAACCTTGGATGAACTAGATGTTGACTTACTGATACCATTAGTATTAGATTTCCCACCGCTTTTAAGAGGCTTACCCTTAGAAGTGGAGGAAATCTTGGGGGTTTCCTGCTTGGACTTGGATGCCTTTGAAGTGTCTTGATTTGGCTTTGTGGAAGCTTCTGGGGTAACTCCTCCATCTTGCTTGGATTTGGTAGACTTGGGCGTGTCACCACTGTCCTCATTCTTGGATTTGTTGCCTACTTTCGAAGCCGTGTCAACTGATTTACTGCCACTTTTGGCGGTAGGATCCATGGATTTGTCACCATTGTCTGATTTCCCAACACTCTTGGGGACATCTTTGGATTTGCTATCAACTTTACAATCTTCCTTTGTCTTGCGGCCAGACTTCGTGGCAACACTCTTGGATTTTCTGGCCGAAGATCCTCCACCCCTGTCCATCCAAAATATAAGGATTTTCAAAAACCATAGAAAGAATCATATAAAAAGACCATTTAGTAACCTTTTAGGCAAAGCATTCATCTTAGTTTTCTTGCTCAGCTGATCAGCTGTTTTTGCTTTCTTCTTTTGAGGCCTGTCCATGGAAAACAAAACAAGGGGTAAAGAAGGTAAGCCAAGACAATAATATAAAGACAAACAGATCAGAGGGACCAAGATACTGTTGAATTGCTATACCGAATAAAGTAATTGCATTGCTACAGAAGGGAGGATGCATCAACATAAAGTTTCATCATGCAATGCCAAAATACACCCCGAAACCATCTAGAACAGAGATTGTGATGCAGTCAAATTTAACATTAAAAGAACACAAAATGGAATCCCTTACATTTCAGATGAACCATCAGGACTTGAATTGTTAGCTGCTTCTTCCTGTACCCATGAAGTATTAGCAACCTAGAACATGAAACGAGTAGAAGCTAATTACTTATAAATTAGAGAACTGCCAACCTCATCTGGTTCAGACTTCAGACTTGTCTTCAATTATCTCCCACTTCTCTTTCTTAAGATTTAAAATTTCTGTATCACCATCATCATAATGCACCTGTAGACAAATTAAATTGAACACATTTTCACATGAATAATTAGAGAGAACCTCCTGCAAGAGGTAACTTCTGTCATATTCTATGGGATTCCCTTTAGGAAGAATCAATATCACCATGCCGCTTAAAGACAAGGAAAGAGGGGACTTAAAAATACATCTCTGACTTTTCTGAATTTAAAAGAATTGCACAACTTCAGATAACTTGGTCCAAACATTTACTGAATCATGGCATTTGCATTCAAATAAAGGTCACATACAAGTATTTACAATCTATCAAATTCCCAAACCCGTCAAATATATCAGACATTTAGCAATTTCTCAAACATACACAAATCAATATATCTACAAAAAAAAAAAAAAAAGTAAAGAAAACGCTTAAACATTATCTTTGAAAATAAATTAGTTTTTCAAGCTCAAAACAGTAAATAAAAAACTGTTTGAAAGGAAATTAAAGCCTAAATGGAAAGAGTTTCGAGGAGAGTGATGAGTTCATCAACTGATGAAGGAGGTTCGACGAGCCTGTTCCCAGCCTCCTTTCATTTGAACTCGAGTTCTTTACCAGATGCCGCCATGGCCTCTCTCTTTTTTTCTCTTACAAACACAATCAATAAATTATGTCGTTAAATATACATCGAAACAATTCCTTTAAAATCTAAGTCCTCGACATTGTAAACCTAGACCCTCCCGCCAAATTAAAAAGATCAATAGGCAGATTCCGGGGGAGCAGACACTCGATAGAAAGTTTGGGTTTGGTTTGTTTGTTTGGTAGCGAAATGGCAAGGAAGTCTTTTTTGTTTTTCAGGTATTTGGAAAACATGTACATGTTAATGGGTTTGGTTTTCCCCATTCTTTTTTGGTCTTTAAAAGGAAACAACATCTCTGATTACGCCGTTGCTTATGAAATGGATTGAGCTGGCCCACCTTGATGTATTGGACGATTAATAGTCCTGATTTTCGAAACCTCTGACAGAATTTATCGGTAAATGACACGTGAGAATATTCGTATTTTTTTAAAGAGGTAAGTGGATAGAGATTATGAATAACGTAATAAAATCGATTCATAAAATATTTTTTTTTAGTATCGGAGATACCTATTATTACGACGGAACTTTGAGCTTGTCTTCGTTCATGTGTGGTCCCTTAGATCTACAAAGATTCGATTTGGGTTGATGATCTCCTTACTCGTCAGTGATCTATTGCGGTTCAACATGTGCACCGATTGGGGAAATCATTTATTGGATTCCTCGTTTTCCAGCAAGAGAGGTTCTTTTATCGATTTATTCTGGACCTCGTTTTCCGCCGCTTCTTCACACGCCGCTGCACCTAGCTCTGCAGGTGCACCAAGTGGCCCAGACGGTAGCGGTGCTGGTTCTCCTCCTTCTCAGGGCGATGGGACCATGTTGAAAGTCTCGAGGATTGCCATAGTTGGAGCAACCGTCATTGCTAGTTACTATATATTCTAGTGTCTGTTTAAGTTTTGAAATCGATTTTGTTTTTATGAATAAAAGATGCAGTGAATTGCTGCAATTGCATTGTGAAAAAGGATTTGCAAATTCATACGATTCATTTCAGTTCTAAAGTAATCTAATTTTAAATACGATAGAGATTTTTGTACTCGAACCAAAAATGTAGTTCCAGATTCCAACGGCATAAAATTATATGAACCATAGCCATAGCCATAGCCATAGCCCATAGGTAGCAAAAAAGAATGAAACCAATCGAGAGAGGGTGTCTTGTCCAAAGGAAACCACTGCAATGAAGGTGCACCTAAAGGTTATTTATATAAAATTTAAAAATATCTTATTTAATTAAAATATTATTATATTACATATTTACATATGCCTAGGAAATCATATATAAATGAAACCTACAGGCTACATACAAACAAATTTTTTATTGCTCGACTTGCCAACAAAGTCATTGCCCCCCACAAACCACAATTTCACTGTTATCATGGAAGGATTGAATGTTTAGAATCTTGGATTTTTGAATTTGACTTATTGTTTGATAGTATTTATATACACATACATACACATGGCTTAGTAAACAAGGTCAATGGATGAAGATTAATTATACAATAGTATACAACTAATTAATAAAAAGGTTTAAAAGTCCATGTTCCCACACCTAAGTCCTAATGTCAAAAAACAAACAAACAAGAACTCCACTCTGTAAACACAGAGATTCTCAATCAAATGTTCAGAAAGTTGAATTAAGAAAACGAAATGTTCATACAGATGGAAATTACAGTGAATGGTTCTTGTTTGTATGCACAAGAAAATGACCCACATCTGTTTTCGTGACAGCTGACTGTGATGGAAATAAATAAATTAATGGGAGAGTTGTAGGGACTAGTGTCAGGGCAGTAAGCAGTACTGGACAAAGGAGTACCGTTGGGGTTGAAACATGAAAGTAAATGACTCCTTGTCCTTGATTGTAGGGAGATAGGGTTTGAACTTGGATGAATTTAAAGGTTTGAACTGAGCCAAAATGGAGTTAATCAGACGCACACCGAAGGGTCCAATGAAGCAGCAATTTTCTACAAAGCTGATTATGAAAGTACAATGATGAATATTGACAATGGCTATATATCATACATTGACAAAAGGCTACAAAAAGTTTTTAAGAAAAAAAGGGGCAGAATGGCTAATCCATATTTGGGTCAAAAGGGTAAGCTCTTTGAAGTTGAGCTTGCTGTGAGGGACTTGAGATGTTCTGATGGAACAAAATCATGTGGCATATTGCCCCTATTGACAATTCTCTTCATATTGCTTTGCAAACTTTGTTGGACCATTTGTTTAACAGCTTTCTTTTCCTCGCTCATCATCCCTTCTTCTTCCATCAAGCACTCTTTGCTGTATTGATTTGTCGAAGAGGAAGAAGCGCTGTAAATCGGAGCGGACACGGCTACACTTGAGTTCCCACCGAAGTTCTCTGAAACTTACTTCCCTTTATCTACTCTCAAAACCTCCAAAATTCTTGAAGCTCTCTTCTGTACTAACATACTACCTAAGAGTGTAAGTTCAAGCAATGATGACACAATGCCTGCTTCAATCATGGCTTGTCTGTCTCCACATGCTTTATGTTCCATAACCATGAGAATGTATGATGCCTTCTCTTGACACCCTGGGGAGTCGATCCAATTCAATACATCAACCAAAATTGGGAATGCTTCAGTAGCAACACTAATGCCTTTTCTACCTTCTGGAGTGGACACCACATTGCTCAATACCGCAAGTATTCTTTCACTAACTTCCATGTCCCCCAATGCATTCAATAGAAAAGGTATCAAACCAGCTTCCAAAATGAAGGAAATATTTGATGGGGAGATGGATAAATTGTAAAGTGCTCTAAGAGCATCGTCTCTTACTTGAGACCCACTTTCCTTACCCAAAACCTTGAGGCTTATTTGAATCCAAGGCGCTTAACCCAAGGAAATTTGCTACTATGGCATCTGAAACTGCTTGGTTTGTCTCATTAGGGGACTCAATAAGCTTTAGCATCTTATGCACTGCCCCTGCTTTAACAATGGCTGCTTTGTTCCTGCAAAAAGAAAGTTTTTTTAAAGAATAGTTCAACCTTTAGAAAAGAAGCCATTTTTCTCAAACATGAGTTTGCTTAAAAGAATGGAAATTTAGGAAACTCACGGATCATTTCCGATTCCTAGATTATGTTACCATAAAACAAAGCAAGTTATTAATTTGTTAAGCACAATTCTGTGAACGAAATAGAAATAAAACATATAAATTAGAAACGTAAAGGAAAAAAAAATCTGAAACTTTAACCGAGGCCTGTGCTATCACAGTGTCCTTAAAACAGATTCGTCCCCTCCCGGTGCTGGAGTTACTATGGAACGTCTGTCTCCCAGGATACAACGGTAGAATACAATAAGGAGAGCAACGCTACCTTACTGCAACAACGAACTTTACAGAAGCAGAACACTATCTGGCTATAGGATATTTGTGGGGTTTTTTTTTTCAGTGTTTTGAAATATGAACAAAGGGTCTCCTTTTATAGTGTTCATGCAGGGGACATGTTTAATTACAGAATTAATCTGTAATTAACAATTCCTGAAGAGTTACAACTCCCAGAAATTAAAATGGTATTTATCAGAGAATTAATCCAAATAAATTGAAGGTTACAACCAGCTGAAGGGTCTGCAACTCCATAAAAGGTGGTTTAATTCTATAATATCTGTTAAAAATAAAATCAGAAAAGTAGAAAAAAAAACCCTGTCATTTTAAAAATCAAGACCAAAGGCCCTAAGGCCCATCTTTTGACTTTTATAAAAGTCAACTAATACTAAGTCAAAGTGCCTAGTCTATAGCTATGCACAACTATGGTGTCTAGTCCAAACCTTTAACTTATTTCCAATAATAACATGAAGAGCTTTTGTATATAAAGCTTTCCAAATCTAAGTTCCCAACAAATGTGGGATATTCTACTTTTCATTTTATTTTTCCAACATCATGGGTGTTACATTGAGCAACAATTTCTCATTCACCCATTAAACATTTTGAGCATGTAAATATACAAATTTAATCTACTTTTGTTGTAGATTAATAATACACATAGTCCCAATTAATTTTATTAATGAAACCCACTCAAATTTAAGCTCTAATGTCCATGTACCATACCATTTTTCCAACAGATTAAGCAAAGCATAGAGAGCAGCGATCTGTGAATCAGAATCAAGCATTGCAACCAATGGGGGAATAGTCCCCAGCATAGCTAAAGTTACTCTGTTTTCTGGGTCTTCTTTAGTGAGCAACCTTACTCTACTGGCAGCTACTCTCTGGTTTTCCTCGTTTTCCATTTGCATTTCCTTAACCAATCGCATCAACTCCTCCAAAGCTTGCACCTTTTTCGTAGTCTCAGCATCGCTTTCCGCTTCAGCTAAGTTCAAGAGATTGACTAGCTTCTCTGGTTTACCATTGTTGTTGGCTTTTTTCACTTGTTTGAAATCTGTCTTTTTGGGTTTGTTGAACTCTTTCAAGATAGACCTTATTGTGATGGTGGGAGAAGGCTGAGGCTGAGGGGCGGCATCGCCGATCAATTCCTGCATGAGCTGACGACGGTGGCGAGAACTGGCACCGCAGCTTAGAGCGTCGAATATTTTTTTTCGGAATGAGGCGCATAGTCGGAATTGCGTGCCGGTAGTGGCGGTGGTGGTGGGAGGGTGGTCAAGGACTACGAATCCGGTGTCGTTTCGATGATACTTGGCCATTATTTTAGTGAACGGAGAAAAAAATGTGGAAATTTCACATTAGCAAAAGGAGAGGAGGAATTAGAGAGACAGAAGAGCTTCGTTGGATTCAGTATTCCCAATTTTATTACTACTATAATATAAGTTTAATAGGGAAATACCCGTAGGGTAGGTGTAATTTTATAATCTTATAATTTCTCAAAAAAGAAATTGAAAAATAAAGTTTGAAAATCTTTATAAATTTGCTGGCTCTCCTCTTGTCCTCAATGGTTAAGTGCTTCTAACTTCAACCTTGTCAAGGTTCGAGAGCCGGCACTGAAAGGAAAATTCAAAGGACCATATTATTAATGTTGAAGACAGCTGAATATTATTAAATTAATTAATAAAGATTAAAAATTTTAAGGATATAATATAATTCTATAACTTTTTAAAATAATTATTTAAAATGATTGTAATAAAAATAATTTGTTTTGTTTTAATTTTTTAATAGTATGTTCTTATCTTAATAACCCAGCTCCTACAACATAAAAAAATATGGAGACGATGCAAAGAACAAAAATCTAGTAGATGTTGACGTGTCAAAATGATCGATTTACATCTTCTAGAACAATCCTACGACAGGAAAAAAAAAAAACTGTTTGAAGAGGACTGTAAAACGCTACCGTTTAAGAGATTCTGTTCCACTAGTATTTAATGGACACAGTCTGGTTCATTCCGTTCCACCCAAATTATTTCCCCATTCGATTCACTTTGAGCTCTGCTTCTCCTTTTGACAAGACCCGATTTCGCAAATTCAAGGTTAGATCTGTTCTCCTACTGGAGGGTTTATTTTTGAATTTCCCATAGTTCAAAGCTCAATCGTCTGAAACTGTCTTGTCCTTTGCTTTGATTCCCAGATTCAGCTTCCCACATAGGAACGCAACCGTTCTGGGAGCTCAACCTAAGATTTTCAAGGTTTGGAATTCGGACTTGCTTATGTTTTGTTCATATATCTTCTGGATTCTCTAGTATTTCTGTGGAAATGTCGGGTTTGCTCAAAGATGATTCAATTCACATCCGAGAGGTTTGGAACGATAACCTAGAGGAAGAGTTTGCTTTGATCCGTGAAATTATTGATACATATAATTATGTAGCTATGGATACCGAGTTCCCGGGTGTAGTTCTACGCCCTGTCGGAACTTTCAAGAACATTAATGATTATAACTACCGGACGTTGAAAGATAATGTGGATATGCTGAAATTGATCCAATTGGGCCTGACCTTTTCAGACGAGAATGGGAATCTTCCCACTTGCGGAACTGACAGCTTTTGCATTTGGCAATTCAATTTCCGGGAATTTAATTTAAGCAAGGATATCTTCGCTAGTGATTCGATCGAGTTGTTGCACCAGTGTGGGATTGATTTTAAGAAGAATAATGAGAAGGGTATTGATGTGAGGCGATTCGGTGAGCTTTTGATGTCGTCTGGGATTGTGCTGAATGATGGTGTGCATTGGGTCACCTTTCATAGTGGATATGACTTTGGATACTTGCTTAAGCTTTTGACCTGCAGGAGTTTGCCCGATACTCAAGCAGGGTTTCTTGATTTGATCAACATGTATTTTCCCATGGTATATGATATCAAACACATGATGAAGTTTTGCAATAGCCTTCATGGTGGTTTGAACAAGCTTGCCGAGTTGTTGGAAGTGGAAAGAGTTGGTGTGTGTCATCAAGCCGGGTCGGATAGTTTGCTCACATCTCGCACATTTAGGAAGTTGAGAGACAACTTTTTCAATGGCTTGACTGAGAAATATGCAGGTGTACTCTATGGCCTAGAAGTCGAGAGTGGACAGAGTAGTAATTAGAAGAAAATGGTTGGGGAAAGATTGGTGGATTCTATGTAGAGTACTAGAGTGTGAGAGTTTTTACCTTTTGTTGTACACATTGGCAAAGAAGATTGCCGATTTAGGTGTGACCTCTCTTTCGCTTGCATTGTAACTGAAATATTTTTTTTCCTGGTTGAAGTCAAGTGTAAATCATGCAGTTAGTGTGTCAATACTCTACTACTTTTAATCATTGGCATCTGATCTGCTTGGATTTTGTCCCCTTCATCAATTTTTGTATTTCCTCTTGCCTGTGGAAACTATTTTGACTTGTACACTGTCTTTGTTTGTCATACAATGTTGTCCATATGAATTGAACTTGTTGAGGTCTTGCTCCTATTCTTTGAAGAAATTCATGCACCGAGGTGGGGCATAAGTGGACTTGTTTTTCTGCATTTGTATTCAGATACGGTGCATATACTGTTACTATTTCATGTTCATTTTCCTTTTTCATATGTTAATGTTTAAAATGTTTTCTCAACATGCTTGATGCATGCGTCTTTGGGAGAGAAGGTTTGACTCTGAATAGGTGCATCCTCTTTTAAAATGAATGACATCTTCTAATCTACCATTGCTGCTTCGACTCTGTAGTGGAGAAAATAGTTGAACGAGCCTTGACTTCTTGGTCAACCATGATTCCAGTTCCACCACCTAATAAAAAGTTTAATAGATGGAATAAGGTCGACACTGTTGAACTTGGTGATATTTACTTTAAGAAAATATAAATATTTTTTATGAATTAAAATATAAAATTTATGGAGTAATTATAATTGCCTTCCTCCTATAAAATTTCATTAAATTTTGGTTCAGTCACTGTTATGAAGAATTCAAGTTGAACCCTCCAATAAAAATATAATAAAAGCGGGAAACATGCTTATAAAATAAAAGTACAAATGAGCCAACGAAGTTCTCCCCTCTAGGCCTCTAGTATATAGTTTGGTTCGTGGAGAAAGGAAACAGTAAAAGAAAGAACTGAAAAGGCCCTGCCTTCTCGTTAAGAAGTTGCAGATTGAACCGAATGATCCTTTTGGTTTGTTGCTGGAAGATTGCCGGATGTCATCTTCTGATGAGTCCGCCTTGCAAAACTGCTCATATTTTGGACCATCGGATTCCGACTCCGACGCCGGATATCAAAATCTGGCCGACTCCATTGGAATCACAATGCTTCCTCCTCCCGACTCACCGGAAGATGAGGAAATCTTCCAAACCCCTCCTGAGTCCAGGTCGACCGCCGCCTCCTCCGATAACCGAATGGTCGTGAAGAGTCACGCTGTGCTCGTTGATTTGGACAAGGATACGCAAGTAACTAGGGTTTCAAAAAGATTGAAAAGCTTGGATTTTGAATCTCAAAGTGGGTTACATATGAGATCTCCGGAAATGAGTGACACCGACAGCGAGGGATTATTGGACTGTTTGAAGAATAAAGCTTCGTCTCCTGGAGGTACTCTACAATCAGAGCTACGAGATTAATTTTGAAGTTGATGTTTTTGTAAAGGATCTGGAATGTGATACCGAAGAAGCAAACCCAGAGCGCACAACCCAGAATGATTCAAATCCGACGGCAACAGAGAGAAAACGGGTCCATGATCATCCTAGTATGCCTTCAGAAGAGAAATTTGAGCGAGTCAAGGAACTGGAAAAGAACCTGGAGGAAGATACGAGTGTATATGGCCTTACTCTTTTGGAAGTTGCAGAGGCAAAATGGGGTCCATTCCCCTCCCTCACCATGGGTAGCAGGAAGAGCTGAAAAGAAACACAAGAGGCAATTGCGTAAATTGGTTCTTTTGTGCTACATGGACAGGTAAATTGGGATATTTTGTAGTTCCATTTCGTGCTTTATGGAAGATTTGCATGTATATAAAAGCAAAACTTTAAACTTTGAAGCATGGAAATACTTTTCCCTTCCATCCTATAAACAGGATAAAGTTTCTGAAGTGGGTTCATATTATCAACAAAATGGTATGTTGACATCCTCCGTTGTAATGTTTAGGATGGTTTGTTGGCAATGTTAAACGAATTTCGTTAGTTTTTCCGGCACTTCCTCATTGTTTTCTTCTGGAATCTGAAAACAAGTGTGTCCTAGATGGATGGATCTTGAGGTCTCCCTCTCCCATCACATAAAAATCAATGAAAAACAAATACTGCACATGAAAGTTAAAACTAGAGTCTATATAGAAACAACTTCTTGGTTGCTGTGTTATTTTGATTGAAATCATGTCATTCTGTTAAAATTCAAGTCTTTTTGCAGAGTTTTATTAGAGTTCATATACAGTGATAGCATTTGTGTTGAATATCATAGAAAGAGTTGAAATTTATGAAGCAAGCCTATGCTTTCTTTCACAATTGGTCACCCTTCAATTTCTTTATGAAGCAACCTTCTGGTCTGCAGATTGACCCTCGACACTGGTTTACTTCACAGCTTTTACCCAATCCTTGTAAGATCGTTTCTGTTCTTCTTTGTTGCTTTCAACACGATTTCCTATTTAGCCACCAAACCAAGAGTTAGTTCGATGCAAATATGAAGTTTGAAAAATTGTTTACAACTAATCCTAAACAAGCCATCGTTATCCTTTACCTACTATTGATGCCGTAAGTACTACGGATTGACCAACTATCACAATATTTATGGGAGATGTAGCTAGGTTCCATCATATTTAAACGTACGTATAATATTATTTGTTGTAGGAGTGAGGTGGGATTTTAGTAGTTTAAGTATTGTATTCAAAATTATTATATATAGAAAAAATGGAAATGGAAATCGGAATACCTTTGTCGGTTCATGCATGCACCTTGCTCTTTCGTTCCAATTCCTCCTATCAAGCCTAGCTTTTCTCCCGCACCATCAAAAAACTTGGTCTTGCCTCTTTTTCTTTTGTTTGTTTTGATTCTATAAATCCTAAAAGTAAAATTCAGGTGAAAAATAGGAATTTTATTATATTTTGTTTTATGATCGATACACATCTTACGAGTTTACAGCCAACAGATAAAGAGTCTCACTTTATCATACTCACATACGTAGAAATACTTCTCATTGTTTTAAAATACGTACAAACTGCATTCTCAATACAGAGTGAGATATATCAAAGCATGTGGAGGAGGTTGTGCTGGTGCGAAGCTCTGAAGCAGGGCATGTCAGCGGCCGTTGGGAGACGACCTCAAAATCCACGACTATTCGAGGGAGTGACATTGAGAACCAATTCAGTATTCCATGGCACAAAAGTTTGGTCATCTTCTTTGTCTTCCAATGTCGGTGGAACCTCTGAATCAAAAAAGACGAGAGCAGGAGTGGAGGACAACGTAACGTTGGCAGAAGTGAAGAAACTGATGAAGCTAGCCAATGTTGAATCACTCAAGACATCGCTGGGGATGGAAGGCAAAGAGGTGATAAGCTACTCGGAGTTATTGACGGCCTGCGAGAGCATGGGTGTTACCAAATCTCTTGATGAAGCCATTGCTTTCACACGTGTTCTTGACAAGGCAGGCATCATACTTCTTTTTCGCGACAAGGTTTATCTTCACCCAGATAAGGTAGCCATAACATAATTGCCCTATCGTTTTACCTTAATTGTGAAGCATACAGATTGATTTGTGGAAATGCATTAGGTGGTGGATCAGATTAGAAGAGCAGTACCTCTTGCTTTGGCTCCTGAGGATGACCCTATACGAGATGAGCTAAAGAGGTTGCAGGAGAAGAAGGAAGAAATTGACGTTCTCGCACATAAGCAAGTCCGGCGCATCCTTTGGTGCGGTCTAGGATTCTTTGTGGCACAAATCAGTCTGTTCTTTCGACTGACCTTTTGGGAATTTTCATGGGATGTAATGGAACCGATTACATTTTTCACCACGGCCACCGGCATTATCATAGGCTATGCTTACTTCTTGCTTACTTCAAGAGACCCCTCGTATCAAGACGTCCTGAAGAGGCTTTTTCTATCGAGGCAAAGAAAAATATTCAAGAAGCATGGGTTTGACGTGGGCAGGTTTAGGGAATTACAGAACAAATGCAGAATTCCACTGGATGCATCCACATCTATCCGAAATCGAATAGGGTTGGACGTGGAACTGGATGATGCCTTACACAAGGATTAGGCTTTTGATTCTCTTCTTCGATTGATGATGATGAATAATTTGATATCTGTCTTATAGATTAATGTTGGATTGTAATAAAGATCAAATCTTGATCAGTTGGTCCCCTCTGAGCCTAATCAAAGATGTTAATTTAAGCGTTGATACTTGGCTACATTTGCAGGATTCGCTCAAATAGTTTAAAGCATTGATGTGTGGGGGTTCTACCATAAGATATCTGTAATCAATATTTATGTGGGCAGAAACTCAACCAAACGATGTTTTTAAACAAATTTTGTAGACAAGACATGGTTTGGACCCTGATTTAATGGTCCCACGATAACAGCACCTACGTTTACGTGGTGCTAAACAGCTTACTTGTGGACCATATTCATAGTATCCACTTGATTGAAGGCTTTCTGGTCAAATTTAAATAAAAAATGTGGGTATTTACTATTTACTATTTAGTGAGATCCTAATGGACAGAAAAATCATGGCATTGGGGAAATGGTAAAATAGATCCATTGGTTTAGCAGAGCTGAGCAGGAACATGTTTGTTAACCACCAGACACAAAAAGAAATATGACAGAGAGTGGTCGTGGGATGTTCACCGCATAGCTTCGATCAACTAGACTCTGACTAAAACAAATCTCAGATAATAAGAGATTTTTTAATTATCAATATTAAATTTATTAATTTTAATTTACAATTATATAAATATAATTGTTTTAATTTGATGTTTTGTTTATAATATAATTTTATTTAAAAAATCAAATACCTCATCTATTATATGTCAGTATATAATACTACATGATTTAAATAATTGCCTGGAACTGGTTAGACAGAAACCAAGCCAGGGGGGTACAGTTATAGTTATTAGTCACGATTGTTGAACTGTTTGAGCACGTTCTTCCCCCCTAATCCCCACTTTACTTTCATCATAGCCCATAGGAGTCGGTGTTTGTTGGTTGAAAAGTATTAATTAAATCATCCCCAAGGCCAAGGACGAGGGTACTTGAAAGAAACCTAAACGGTACGCCATTGGCTATTGCTTGCTTCGGTAAAACCAAGGTAAAGATTCTTCCTTTCCTTGTTGGATTCATTGAGTTCTAATCCAAACTAGGATAATATTTTCGAATTTCCACGATGACCCGTACGATTGTCTCTCTCTCTTTTCCCTTTTTATAATACCCATCCCGTGGAACCTTAGTTTTCATTCATCTCTTCTTGTATACCGGTCAGGTCTGGGTAAGTCTAAAAAAGAAAGTGGGGAGAAACAGAGCCTTAAATGCTGTGTACAATGGTGTTGATCCCCCGGAAGAAGAAAGTTGGAACGGTTCCGGTTTACTTGAATGCATATGACTTGACGCCGATGAATGGTTATGCTTATTGGATTGGCCTTGGGATCTATCATTCTGGGGTTCAAGGTTAGGTTTCCGTTTTCTTTTGGGGTGGGAAGAAGAAAGCTATGCCTTTTTTCAATTAATTTCCCCCGGTATTCTTAATTTCTTATTTCTTTGATTCTTAGTCTAGTAACTAGTAACCAACAAGATTGAAAATTGAATGGAAAATTTTGAAGTTGTTGCACGCATGTATATGTATTTCTGTACAAGTAGATTTTGACCCTGTTAGATTCTTGCTCTGCAGTTCATGGAGTTGAATATGGTTTTGGGGCACATGAACATTCATCTACCGGAATTTTCCAAGTGGAACCAAGGCAGTGTCCCGGTTTCACATTTAGGAAATCTATTTTAATCGGAAGGACGGATTTGGGTCCGAAAGACATCCGTTTTTTCATGGAGAAACTTGCTAGAGAGTACTCCGGCAACACTTACCATCTCATCACTAAGAACTGCAATCATTTTTGCAATGATGTATGTACCCAATTGACAGGGAAACCGATTCCACGATGGGTTAATCGACTTGCTAGACTGGGTAAGAGTTCAACTTATCAACTTTTTGAATTTAGTTCATGGATGATCTGATTGTTTCTTGAGAAGATTGGTGTATATATATGTATCGAAAGGAAAGTTTTGCAGCATTTCGCGTTAACTCTCCTTAGCATGTTTTCCGATTTTAAAGTAGTCACCTTGTATGTCAAAAAAGAAAATAATAGTTATAATGAATCAAAGATTTGCTTAAAAAAATTCCAGATAAGGAAGAAGTGGTATTAGCTTCCACCCACCGCACCCACTGAGGTAGTGTGAGCTTTGCACCCTTCATGAATGGCAACCATGTCACCTTAGTTGTTTTTTGCATACCATACTTGATCTAGTCTATGCTTGGGAAGCTGGAACTTGTTGGGAATTCTATGTCAGTTACGGTTCACTATAGTAACTCAAATGCATAAGTTCTTTTGGTACATTTAAAAGTTCTTTCTATGTAGACTATTGATGATGATGTTTGTAATGAATGTATAGGTTTCCTCTGCAATTGTGTTCTCCCGGCAGAGTTGAACGAGACAAAGGTTGGATCGGAGGGTAAGGTTCAACAAATAGAGAAGAAGCAGTTGAGAAGCCAATTGAGTCGATTCGTAGCTTCTCCCAACCCAGCACCTCCATCATTGACATCTTGTCCTCTGGGCCCTGCAATAAGTACTAGACAAAGGCGCTGCCTTCCATCATCGTCTTTGATCCATACCTCTACAGCCTCGAACCTAACTTTGAAGCTCTAAACTCTAAAGTAAGTTTTAAAATATAGATAAGGTTAGCAAATGCAAATCTTTTTATCCCACTTTTGTTTTTTTACTCGGATAGGCATGAAAACCACTGCTTCAGAAATTCAAAATCAAGTTTGTTTAGATGGCGTCATATGAGCCATGAAACAGTAGTGTTTGGCTACGGTTGAATGTGAATGATTATGTGGCTTCTTTTGACTAGGACCAGTTGTCATGCATCTGAGGATGGTGTGTTTGTCTAGATTGGGTAAAAACAAGTTGAGGGGGTCCCTTACTTCATGGAAACAGCTGTTCTTGTCCGAAATGCTTATGGATTGACTCGTTAAAACTAATAAAAGAACGTGATTCCACTTTCCAGTGATCTTGGATACTAAGGGAAGGTTCTTTGCCCTTAACTTGTACTAAAAAAAAAGGTTTATTTTTTTGGATTAGAGTAAGTACAACCCTGATTGACATCTTCATTAATCAAAAAACTTATGTTTCTCCAAACGGTTCAACAATCCATTTCACTTGTTCAAAATATCAACCGGTCTCTCTGAGTTTGAACAAGTAAAGATCATCCTTATTTCTTTAAGAAAAATGGTTTGAACTACAACATATTAATTCTTTAAAATAAAGAAATTTGGTATTGAATCACACTAACATGCAATGATTTTAATATTTCACCTTTTCTGAATCAAAAGTAAAACAATATAATGACAGTAAAAACAACTTTAATTTCCATTTTTGATGTTTGTGGGGAACAAAATCAATTCCCAAACAGGTGAACCATCATGGAAGTCCATTACACAAAATACAGTTGAACTGTTGGGTGGTTTCAACTTGAGGTTTCTTAACAACCCAATCGGCTTCTGTCTCTTGAACTGGAAATGGTCCTTTTTTCAGCAGTCGAACTGCCATTCCACTGTCTTTCCCTGCAATGGCAGTGTTGCCGATAATGTGTGGAGCCGGTGCCTTCTTTTGAGGCTTGTATACCGTTTGTTGTTTGATCAATTGAAGTGAAGCCATGTTGCATACTGCATTTCTGTAGTTTAGCTCTCAAAGTTGCAGAGAGAAGCTTGGATGATGATGATTGAGGTGCATTAGGATTGAGGTCCACGCCCTCAGTCCACACATAAGCCTTGATGCTTCGTCGTAGGCCCGAGCTGCATCTTCTGCCGTTTCGAATATCCCTAGCCGAATTCAAGAAACACACCCTCTAGTACTCATAATCAGAAGGAACTAGAAGGACTACAACGTTCATGGTTTTTGAAACAGAGTTGCACTTATAAGAGAGGATGGCGAATTTCAGATACCCAAGAACCCCAATGCCTTTGTCGAAAACATCGATATCGTTGTTGTGGTCTGGCCATGTTAGTAAATAGAGAGAAGTTTCTTTTTGAATAGTGTTTGTATAAATGCCTCAATGACTTAATGAGATTGGAGATATGGAGGGAGGGAAAGGGTTTTTGTAGTGGACAAACAAATATGTCAATTTACTGTCATCATCAACATGAAAATATTGTTGGACCCCATAAAAGGTCCAAGGGCTTTCCATTTTTTTATAAGAAAAATTTTGATTCACAATTTTTTTATAGGTATATGATAATCACATGAGTTTAGATTATATTTAAAATTGAGTCAAATTAGATCTTAAAACAGAAAATAATTTTTTATACTATTTTCTTTATCTATAAAACTCGAACAAAAAACCTTATTGATCGAACTCTGATCCACTCAACGGACATACGTTGTTTTAGCATTCTTCTTTCCTCATGGAAATCTAAAAGTCACAATCCAATAGTTGCTTTATTAAAAAAAATCAGAGCCTAGAAAACCCAATACTGAACCATGAAAATCCTTGAACATATCACCAAATATATAGTCTTAAACAATTTTGTAATGAAAGCAATTGGTTTAATATGTTAGAAGCAGTTGACGGTATAATGTTGAAGTTTGAACATATTATTTCATGCAACTACCAGCAAAGCAAACTGTTGCTGCCTCAATCAAATATTCCATATAAAGTCCCTCGTATACATTTTATCCTATTAGATAACCAGTGTGAATACCTTTTGGTAGTATCGTACAAAACAGAGTTCAGTTTGATTTAAAGAATTCAAAGTTCAAATGAATTCAAGCGTATAACTTTCACAAAGTAATGCTCGAATAACCACTCAACTGATTCTAATTAAACGAGATCAAGAATCGAGACTGATCATCAACAAAACAGCGAATAAAATCAACAACACAGCTCCGACTGAAAAGAGAGAGTGAAGATTCACCAGAAAAGCTGAAACCGATTCTAGTTTTCAGCGTCCTTGATTCGTTCATTTTCTCAATTACCAAACAGTAACTTAGGATTCGATTTGACGATCAAAACAAACAAACAGAAATCAGAGGCAACCATAAAAACACAAATAAATAGCTGATCTAATTCCAAATCACCTAAAGGATATAGATTAGATGAATCACAACAACCAATTTAATCAAAAACCTAAACTTAACCAATCATAGACTTTACTTTTAGCTTAAAATGGATGAAGAAAAACTAAAGTGAAAATATAAAAGAAAAAGGAGAAGAAAAAAGACTCTTCGAAGGCTCACCTGAGTCGAATACCAAAAGACAAATTTCCAGGCGATTCAGGTCTTTGCTAGCTCCGCTTTGATCTTTGCGACGGAGTATAATTGACAAAACTACTCAATAAAATTTAAAAAGGTGAGGGACTAGATTGCCAAAATTTAAATTTTCAGCTAAAAATGGAACGTGATAAGTCCGTTGCCTTATAAAGGTCGTTAATAGTGTCGGGTCCTACAAGTGCGGGAAAAAGTTTGATAAAGTTCAGGCATCAGACTGGACTGGACAGAGTGGACTCAAGTGGATAGAAGGTGGGCTGCCAGGAGACACGGAGATCACAATGTTCTTTTATGGAGTTTGTTTTTAAATATTTAGTTTAAAAATAATAAAGTTGATAACATCTTCTTGTTTAATCTCATTCATTAATTATAGTTTAATTAAATCCTATTTTATTTTATTTATTAATCAAGTAAATGTATTATGTCAATTTCTGAATTAAAATTAAATGATTTAATGTTTTATTTTTTAAAATCTATTGATTTTACGAATAAAGTGTTTTCATTGAGATCATTAATTAATCAAATGAACGATAAATGTTTATGTTATATCTTTTTATATAAATTCAAATCCTAACATATGCCTTGAGAACGAATTTCTACAAGTGTATCAATTATAAGTTTAAGGTTTTTTTAAAATTTAGAGTTTAGGAATTTTAATGTAGGGGTTTAAAATTTAAGGCTCATAGTTAGAATTCAAGTTTTTGAGTAATATGGGTAGTTTAACCCTATAAACTCTAAATTTTAACCCTAAATCCAAAATTCTATTAACAATTCCTAAATTCAAAACTACTACATTTAAACCTTAAACAAAAGGATGAGTCTACAACGAGCGTCGAACACCGCTAAACATCGTTAATGTTGAACACCGCTGAATATTATTAAATTAATTTATAAAGAATAAAAATTTAAAGGACTAATCATATAATTATTAATAATATATTGAGTTTATCACACTTCTATTAATTACATATTGAGTCCTTGAGATTTCAAATTTTTATTAATTAATTTAATGGTGTTCAACAATGTTCAACATTAGTGGTGTTCAGCGATGTTCGACACCCGTTGTAGAATTTTCCTAAACAAAATCTTTATCCCATAAATCTAAAACACTTGTGTAAAAAAGTTTCAACAAGTATATTTGTATAAACTAATTATCCTTTTAAAAATATTTTAATCGAATACTTAGTATTTAGAACGTTAATATTGTATCTCATAAGGATTTTCATCAACTCATCATCATTTTAGACCTTAAATGTCTATTCAAACTTGACATAAAATATATTATATAATCCGAATACATCTGTCAATAAATTAAAAAAACTGTGATTATAAAAAATGTACCTTTTCACGACATTAAATGTCTTGACAAACAATGAATAGATGGTAAAACAAGCTAAAATACCAAAATGTGATTGATTTACAAATACAAAAAGAACTTTGAGATGCCCCCAAGGAAATCAAAGGATATCATCGTCCATTCTTTTAGTAGCCACGCAATGAATAATAGGTTAAAGTTATTATACCATCCACTTAAGTCCACTTTTGAACCCATCCCTTCACCTTTTAACAACCATAGAGAGCTCATGGTCCCTGATCAAACCACTCAAGTCCTCGCGCCTCCTGGTGACATACCAGACAAAGAGGGAACCCCTTGACCTCTCATTTCCTCCTGAACTCGCCTCATTTCTTCGGCATCTGTTTGAGCATATTATATATTGAAAAAAATAGTAAAAATGTCATGTCCCGTATACATACGGCAGACAGGGTATTTTGAGAGAGAGAGAGAGAGAGAGTTATATACATATACATATACATATACATATACATATACATATGCATATAAATGCATGCAAGCAATCAAACAGCTTGCTCTCTCCACCAAAATCAACTGATTTTGCAAGTCAAAACTTCAAAAATCTACCAAGTTATGAACTAGTGATAGAGTACTTTACCCATGTTTTCTACTAATTTAGGCATAAAAACTGCAACAACTAGCATAAATCCCAGCATGAGACCCATTGGGCTTTTCAGAAGAGACATTATGGAGAAAGGTTCCCTAACCTGTAACACAGACATAAATCTGAGGCAAAAACGATGGATAACAACTTAAAACAAAAGGAAACATACACATAAATACCAAAAGGTTCATCAACCTCATAATAGTGTTCCTCTCTCAATGGCTCTAAAACCAATTCACTGAGACCCCTCCTGTTCTCTGTCAAAGCTGCCTGTACCTTGCCTGGGTTTCAAGCACTAAAATCGACTCGAACCTAAACAAGTTTTAAAGAAATCAATGTTAAAGGGGAAAAAGGAAAACAACCACGATAGCTTGATAATCAAAAGTCAAGAGACTAGAAAGATATAAAAACCTTACTGGAGAAAAGAAATATCCCATTGCAGCCACTTCAATCAAATGAGTCCCCGGTGGTATGTTGCGACTTTAGGCATTTATATTAAAGAAATAACACCACGTTATCTAACTATGTAAAACTAACATTGAAAAGACAAGGAATGGAAAAAGTAGATAACTAAAACATATGGGATTTCAATCGGCGTTATGCATAAGAACAGATAAATGTTAGGATACAATGAAAAGTATCCATCAGGTCTCACAAAAGTAACGTTTTGGCCACCATTGAGTATAACTTTGACATTTGACATTCTACCGGTTAAAGTAAACCCTTTTGGACCAAAACCTACTAAAATAAAGCCATCAATTCATCTGCATGAAAGTGAAATAAACAGTTGCATCATAACAGAACATCAAGAAATAGATAAGAGAGGTACAAACAATGTTAGCTGTATTGATTTGTGCTATTTCAGAGACTAGAACAATGCCTCGGCGAAGAAAGATCAAAGGAAGCCAGTTTCAAACGTACAATCTACATTGAGGTTCAAGGTTCTATAGGAACTGCATGCTTTTATTCAAAACATAGAACAAAACATAGCTCCATCTAGCATTAACTAAATCCACTGATCAACGACTTGATATTTCTTCGCCTACAACTAATTAGATTACATAAAAGGGAATAAAAAATAACATGAAACAACAAAAGATCTTCACATATTTAACAGCCAACGAGATCTTGGTTTAATGGCTAGGTTGAAGCCTTGAGATCCCAGCTTCAAATCTCAGTCTATATAAACCATGTGCAGGTTCTATCTAAATTTATTTTGATTTAGATCCCTATGTGTACACTCTGTTCAGATTTATTATAAGTCTGGATATATTACTCATTCATGTTATCAATTCAATTGGGCTTTTTAATGGTTGATTCGAGTTATAGTTATTAAAAAAATCAGTACAAATGTAAACCTGAAAGGGAAGGGGGCAAAACCATGCGGAATCTTCACTCTACCATTGATGGTGAACCCATTTCGAGACCTTCCAAAAACAGATAAATAACACAAGAGGTTTAATTAAAACCTAAAAAAAATACGAGAGGAACTAATTCAAAAACGAAACACATAACATGAAGATACGATCAATTTTCTAGTTGAAAACACACAAACTAAATTAGTAGAATCAAAGAGAAGGGAATGCAGCTAAAATGGTACCCTGATGACAACAACGGTGCGGTAGACACAAGTAGGAGCAAAAACAGTGGTGCGATCGCTGCCATGGAATCTGAGATTTGAGAGCTTCAAACAGATTACGAAAATTAGGAACAGTATTTTATAAATTTGTTGAATGCATCGTACTTTTAAATGATGCTAGTCGCTTGGGCCGAATACTGAATCCGCGCCATTTTGGTCTCAAACTTTATTATTTACTATTTAGTAATGGTATAATAGTTTAAATTTATTATTTACTATTTGATTCGAATACCAATGTTGTCAACACAGTAACTAAGCGATCAATGTTAAAAGGTTGAGAATATACTCTAAAACAACATATACTACTAATAAAAAAATATTAAAAAATTAAGAGAAGACAAGATTGAATTGTAACAATTTTTTTAAGGATTGATGGATTGGACACTTAACCTTATAATTACAGCACAAACCAAAACCTGGCTGCTAACTTACGCTACACATGTCACTACATGCTATCATACGCTTCCGTAGGCCGGATACAACCACGTTAAAGATAATGATCATTATTTAATCACATATTGGTAGGGGTGAGCGTTCGAGCGAATCAAGTCAAAAAATTTTAAGTTATTCGAGTTGAGTCATCATATTTTATAGTTTGAACTTTTTATAAAACATTTTCGATTCGAGTCGATTTTAGCGAGTTCGAGTCGATTCGATTTTTCGATTTATGTATAAATTTTAATTATACTATTTATACTATAATATAGTTTTATTATAATTTATACGATTTTCTCTTTAAATTTACATACATATTTTTTATATTATTTTTTATATGTGTAAAAAAAAATTTTAAATTATTATTACCATCAATCAAATATCTTAGGTATGAATATGCCATTTTATTAAATTACAGACTTTATTAATAACTTTATTCTTATCTAGGTAAGACTAAGACTAAACAAAAAATAATAATACATTAATACAAAAATTAAAAAAACAAATAACATAATATAAAAGATACAAATAAAATTTTTATTAAATAAAATAAAAAATAAATCTAGAACGTGACCAGATTATAAAAAAGAAAATTAAAATATATAAAAAAAAAGAAGGGACTGAAAATAAAACTACATGGGTTAAATGTGCAATTAACCTTTATAATTACTAAAATTTTCGAGTTATTCGATTTCCATTTTTGTAACTTGAACTTAATTTAAAATTTTTTCGAGTCGATTCGAGTTTGAATCGAGTTAAAACGAATCGAGTTTTTTCACCTCGATTCAAATCGAGAAATTTGATTTTTCGAATCGAGTCGAGTTTTGCTCAGCCCTATATATTGGGACTACATGAAAATTTAGTCAATGAGTTTTAGTTAGTCATAATTTATACTCCTATGAAAAAATTAATGTTCATAATTGTTTCTAAAAAGATTTTAATAATATTATAAAATCAAGTTAAAATAAAATAATAGAAAGATTAAACGATTGAGTAATTAATAACACTTTTTTGTATCTTATATGAAGATGTATTTATCTTTATTTAATAAAAAATAATTGATTTCATAGCTGAAATCATAGTTTTTTTTTGACACAATTAAAATTATAATTAGGTCAATAAAATGTAATATAACAATTAAATAATCGATGTTGGTTTAAGTGATAAACAACTTAATATTATTTAGACAGGTCTTGTATTTGAAATCTTGTGGATAGAAAAAATCTTTACGGAAAGACTCACACTTTAAAATTAAATATACCGAAAAGATAATAAAAAAATATAACAATTCATTATCTGAGTCACTCTATTTAAATTTAATTAAAAGTAATATTGACAAATAGAGTGTCTAAATGATTAGTTCGTGTAATATTTGAATCAAATTACTTAAATTAAATTAATTGAACTATAACAAATTTTCAACCGTTTACTAAACTAATCTCTTCCAAAAAAAACATTACTTGTACCGAACTAAATTTGATTAATTTAGTTAATTTTTCAATTAACCATATTTTAGTAAAAAATTATTTTTATCCAAATTAATAAGTAACAATAAATTAAAAATGATTTTTTAGATATTATTTATGTTATGATTCTTCCTTCTAGATTGGTCTTAATATTATGATTAAAAATGTAAGTATTAGATTTTAAATAATATGTATTAATGAAATTTAAGTTTAAAATTAAAAATAAACTATATATTATTTTTTGTTAATTTAATTAAATATTAAATATTGAATTAAATTAACTTAAAAGATCAAAATATTTAATCGTAAGCAATCAAATATTTAATTAATTTTAATAAAAAATTAGTTAATTGAACAAAATTTCTTTTTGATAAATTAATTTGATTTTAATCAAATAATAAAATTCCTAGTGAAAAATACCAAAAAATGAAGAAAACCACCAAACGAAATATAACCGTCAGAAACTTAGTTAACTCTTTTCTCATCCTTTTTTCTTTCTTGTAGTATGCGATAAAAATGATATTTTTCTTATCATAAATATATTTTCCTTAAAACTTTAAATTACTTGTATATTATTTTAATTTTAATATTATTTTTTGTCTATAAATATATATTCGAATATTTGCTACAGCGCCGTAGTATCCGTAAATTCAGTTCCTTCATTTCCCCATTCCTTTAGTTTTTAGTTTGTTTGTTTTTGTCAAGAATGGCGGGAAACGATTGGATAAGCAGTTACCTGGAAGCGATCTTGGACATTGGTCCAGGAATCGACGAAGCGAAATCGTCATTGTTGCTGAAGCAGAGAGGTCATTTCAGTTCTACTAGCTACTTCGTGGAAGAGGTTATCACCGGCTACGATGAGTCCGATCTCCACCGTTCTTGGATTCAAGTATAATTTCATTTCACTCTCTTCTAGGATATTCCTGCTCTTTCTTTCCTTATAAATCACAATTGTACTCTTTCATCCTTCCAGTCTCTCTAGTTTTTCTTCGCGTTTAGCTTGAATTATGGAGTCTTTTGACGGTTGATTAAAGTATAATTGGTTTTTCCGCTTAGGCGGCTGCCATGAGGGGTCCTAAGGAGAGGAACACGAGACTGGAGAATATGTGTTGGAGGATTTGGAATTTGGCTCGAAAGAAGAAGCAGGTTTTCCTTTTCTTTTCTCTTATTTTTAGTGTTATTTTTGGTTTGAATCTTGCATCTAAGAGAACTAGAATTGAATAGGTCAATAGTTCCAACTTCCAAGCTTTTGCTTCTTGCAAATCTAGAGAAAACACCTACTCTTACCGTGATGAATTTGATGTTAAGTGATTAGTAGAAATAGAAGTGACAATTGATTTTCTTTTATTTCTTATTTGTGGAGTTTTCATCACTTTTTTTCGGTTAATGGTGGTGGCCTTCACAACAAATGCTTGTCCATGAGGTTAATAACAAAATTTGTTTTTTATTTGGCTCGGTGTTTTATCAGTTATACCAAATTGTTGGGTAGTCAGCTTGTATTACCATTTCGCTTCCTGAATTTAGGCTATGAATTAAAACTTAACCATTATGTGAACTACGCAGATTTAATAACACATATCGGTCAACATGTTTTTAGATCACGGGATCAGTTGTATTGATTCCACATTTTAGCTGCTTTATCCTTGATGGTTTTATTTGTAATGAACTGTTTATAGTGTACTACTATGTTCATTTGACTGTTAGTTTGTTACTTTCAACTTTTATCACTTCACCTGTGTTAGTTTTTTTTTTCTCTTTTCTTTTGGGTTGCTTAATAGCTTGAAGCAGAGGAAGCTCAACGAAATGATAAACGTCACCTTGAACGTGAAAGAGGCCGCAAAGAGGCAACTGCTGATATGTATGAAGACCTTTCAGAAGGAGAGAAAGGAGAGTTTGTCGGTGATGTTTCATCTCACAATGATAGTGTCCAAGGAGGAATGCATAGGATTGTTTCTGTTGATTTGATGGAGAACCTGGCTAATCAGCTCAAAGAAAAGAAGCTTTATATTGTGTTGATAAGGCATGACCTGCACTTCTATATTAGCTAACATGTTACAGCCGTTGTTCAGTGATTCACATTTTTCTATGCTCTTTATCTTGTTATAGTGAGAATTTAGATCTTAATTTTAATTAATAGTTCATTATTTCTCAGACATTCAAGATGTAATGTACTAACCAGTGGTCTTCCTGCAGTCTTCATGGCTTGATAAGAGGTGAAAACATGGAGCTTGGTCGTGATTCTGATACAGGTGGTCAGGTAATTTTTCCCACATCTTTAACTTGAGCATCTTATGTTCTTATCTGGTTCAAAATAGGGTCATTCACCCTATTGCACGTTGGGAAATTTCGATGTTGTATTGTACACAGGTTAAGTATGTAGTAGAACTTGCTAGGGCCTTGGGCACAATGCCAGGAGTTTATCGGGTTGACTTGCTGACAGGACAAGTGTCAGCTCCAGATGTGGATTGTAGTTATGCTGAACCAACGGAGATGCTTACTCCAAGAACTACAGAGAACTTGATGCAGGAGAGTGGTGAGAGCAGTGGTGCTTATATTATTCGTATACCCTTCGGCCCGAAAGATAAATATATACCCAAAGAACTTCTTTGGCCTCATATTCCCGAGTTTGTTGATTGTGCACTTAGTCACATTCGACAGATGTCCAAAGTTCTGGGTGAGCAAATTGGCGGTGGGCAACCAGCCTGGCCTGTTGCTATTCATGGACATTATGCAGATGCGGGTGATTCTGCTGCTCTTCTATCTGGAGCTCTAAATGTTCCAATGCTTTTTACTGGCCACTCACTTGGTAGGGATAAGCTAGAACAGATCTTGAAACAGGGTCGACAGTCTAGAGAAGAATTAAATACAACTTACAAAATCATGCGGCGGATAGAGGCCGAAGAATTATCTCTTGATGCATCTGAAATTGTTATAACTAGCACTAGACAGGAGATTGAAGAGCAGTGGCGCCTTTATGACGCCTTTGATCCAGTATTGGAGCGCAAACTTAGAGCAAGGATCAAAAGAGGTGTCAACTGCCATGGGAGGTTTATGCCTCGTATGGTTGTAAGTATCAAGATATAATTTTTTATTTGTTATTATTGCTTATAATACTACTTCACACATGAAGTATTTTACTGTTATTTTCATTGTTATTTCTCTTCTTTGCTTTATTTATGTGTTTCTTATGCTACTGAAATCATACCTAGGTAATTCCTCCTGGGATGGAGTTCCATCACATTGTTCCTCATGATGGAGACATGGATGGGGATATGGAAAGAAATGAAGAAAATCCTACTCCTGACCCTCCTATTTGGTCTGAGGTTATAACTATATTCGTTTATTTAAACTTCTTGATAAGAGCTTGATTACTGCACTTCACTGGCCTTTCTATGCTTGTTATACTATAATAACATTTTACTGCATATTGTTGTTGGAACACTAATTTGATGATAATAATGTATGCAGGTAATGCGGTTCTTTACGAACCCTCGCAAACCAATGATTCTTGCCCTTGCTCGGCCGGACCCTAAGAAGAATATTACAACTTTAGTCAAAGCTTTTGGAGAGTGCCGACCTTTAAGGGAGCTTGCTAATCTTGTATGTACCTGAATATGAACTGAACTCGATGACACTTCCAGTCTAGTTTCTTAATTTTATCCCAATTATCTCAATTGTCTGGCTGATGCAGACGTTAATAATGGGAAACCGTGATAATATTGATGAAATTGTCTGGCACCAATGCAACTGTGCTTATCTCGATGCTTAAACTGATAGACAAGTATGATTTGTATGGCCAAGTAGCATATCCTAAGCACCACAAGCAGTATGAAGTTCCTGACATTTACCGTCTAGCCGCAAAAACAAAGGTACACTAGGTGAACTAATTGTTCAAATCATGAAATTATAGTATTCTTTCTTTTGATTGAAGTTTGGATTTTTTATTATTTAAATGCACTATTTTGAATTCTGGGTGATCGGATGTACCGTGTCATTATACTTTGTAATATTTTAAGCTTTTGATTAAGTTAACAAGTGATGCTTTGCTCTTGCATGTTTACTTCTCTTCTTTAGTCTTGGTGCAGAAAATAATGATGAGGGGTCTTCAGCTACTGAAAGTGAAATTTCTCTAACATATGTTTTTTCTTTTCTTTTCACAGGGTGTTTTTATCAATCCAGCTTTTATTGAGCCATTTGGGCTGACTTTAATCGAGGTGCTTAACTTGTCTGCTATACCCATAGTTTTTTCTATTTCATATTTCGACATTTTAAAAGCTTCAACATAAATTCTTCTGTAACAGGCAACGGCACACGGCTTGCCTATTATTGCCACAAAAAATGGGGGACCTGTTGACATTCATAAGGTTCATCCGTCGTCACTATTTTTCAACTTAGAAGCGTTTTCTCGCGTTTACATAGATATGGAGAAAGTTTAGTGTTTTAAACAAGACTTATCGGCTCTGACAATAAATTTGTTGCAGGTTCTTGACAATGGTGTACTAGTTGATCCCCATGATCAGCAGTCTATTGCTGATGCTCTTCTAAAACTTGTTTCTGATAAGCAATTGTGGGCGAGATGCAGACAGAATGGGTTGAAAAATATTCATCAATTCTCTTGGCCCGAGCACTGCAAAACATATTTGTCTCGGATAGCCATGTGCAAGCCAAGGCAACCACAGTGGCAGAGAAGTGATCTTGGATTTGAAAATCCAGAACTGAATTCACCTGGTGATTCTTTGAGAGACATACAAGATTTATCTTTAAACTTGAAGTTATCACTGGATGGTGATAAGAGTGAAGGCAACTCGGATTCCGTTGATAGAAAAATAAACATGGAGAATGCCTTGTTGAACTTGAAGTCATGGAAGGGTACTATAGGAGGTGCCGAAAAGGCAAATTTAATGGAGAAGGCAGACCAAATTGTTGTTGATGGTAGAAACCGAGCAATAAGGATGAAGAAATACATTTTTGTGATAGCTGTTGATTGTGATTCCATCTTCGATATTCCTAAAATAATGAAGACAGTTATGTATGTAGCACGACAAGAGAGTCCTGTTGGGTTTATATTATCGACATCCTTGCCGATATCCAAGGTACACTCCCTTCTTATCACAGCACGCATAAGTCCATTGGATTTCGATGCTTTTATCTGTAACAGTGGTGGCGATTTGTACTATCCTTCAACAAGTTCGGAGGACAGTACCGGGCTTCCCTTCATGGTGGACTCGGGTTATCAATCACACATTCAGTACCATTGGGGTGGAGAGGATTTAAGGAAAACTTTGGTTCGATGGGCTACTTCCGTTAATAACCAAAACGGAGAAATTGTTTTGGAAGATGAATCTCGATCCACTGTTCATTGCTATGCATTCAATGTGAAGGACCCTGAACTGGTACTCTATTTTCATGTTTCCACACAACATTCAGTCTTAGTCTCTCTATTCTCCCGTTGTTTTGCAATTTTAATTAACCCCAAATGCTTGTTTCTATTCACAGGTTCCCCCAATTAAGGAGCTTCGGAAGTTGATAAGAATTCAGGCCCTTAGATGCAATGCTATCTATTGTCAAAATGGCACCACATTGAATGTAATCCCTGTTTTGGCTTCTCGAGCTCAAGCTTTAAGGTATTCTTGCTGAAGTTCATGTTTCAGATAACCCATCAGGTATTGGTATATAATATAACTTGCTCTCCTTTAGGTACATGTACATTCGTTGGGGCATGGAGTTATCAAACGTTGTCGTCTTTGCCGGAGAATGTGGAGACACGGATTACGAAGAATTGCTTGGAGGAGTCCATAAAACCGTGGTGTTGAAGGGAATTGGCAACAGTGCTCTTAAGCTTCACTCCAACAGAAGCTACCCTCTGGAACATGTCCTTGCATCCGACAGTCCCAACCTCCTTCAAGTTGAAGAATGCAGCACCGATCAAATAAGGTCAGCATTGCGAAAACTCAGTGTTATCAAGGAATAGTCGTCGATTACTGCTATGAATCGTCTCCGATTTGATTACTGTACAAACTGATTTCTTTTCGGCTAATGGTAGTATGGCACGGATACTTCTTGACCATATAAGCTACAATTGAATATTGACAGTCTTGTATATACTTCTTGTCTCCCCAGACTATATAGCAAAGAAAATCGAATCCATTTATATTTCAAGGTTCGAACATTGTTCCTATGGTATACAATTGCTTTTCAAATTAAAATTTTGTTTGTAATTTTTGGTACCTTTATATATGTCCTTTTGAAAAATATATATTTTCCCCTTGCTCTAGATCCGATCTCATTCAAAGATCATTCTTGTTTAGTATTAAAATAACTGAATATTAAATTCTTAGGTTTAGTTTAGGGTTGTTTTTAAAAGGGAAGTAATTTGAAAAGTATTGTGAAGAATTAATTTTGAAAAATATCTAAGATTTTAGTATTTGTTATGGATGATTTTAAAAATATAAAACATCTATTTTAGATATAGTATTGTCAAAAATTCAAGCTTTGAATTGAAAACAAGAAGCAATTTCGAGGTGCAACTCTCAAGTGTACACAAGAAATCTTCAATAAGTTCCAATCCTACTCTTGCTTCAACATGAGACAGGCGAGTCCAAATCGAAGGAAACGAGGAGGTTAGGAGTTACAAAGTTTTGTTGGAGACTAGTCAGATTGATATCCGATGCATATGCAGTTTGTTCAACGACAAAGGTTACTTATGCATTGAACGTTCTTAATTATAATGGTGTGGAAGAAATTCCATCGCGCTACATAATGCGCCGTTGGTGTAAGGATTTCAAGTTCCGGCATGTGGACCAAGGCTCCACTGACATGGTTGTGTATAACCCAGTTTATTGGCAAAATCACTTGCATAAGTGTGCAGTTCCAGTTGTAGTCCGAGGAACACTATGAGATTGCACTGCAGGAATTATTGAACAGATTTAATCTTGTAGATGACAGCTTAATATAACAAAGTGTATCGTCATATGGTTTAATTAGCAAGAAATGAAAGGTTTTTGTTGTAATTACAAACTATATGTGTACACCGATTGTAAGTCCCGAACAATGGCTTGGATAGATTTTGCCAGAGTATCAAGTATTCGTGTTATGCTTGAAATCAAAAGAATAACATGCTAGGTATGCATAATTGGATAAGTGAAGAAGACTCGTCATGAAAGAAAGAAAGAAAGAAAACTTATGGTCTTAGATAAATTTTGATCAACCAATGTCTTCAAGAGACAAACAACATTCAGTTCCAAACTTCACAACAAACTATGGATACGCAAGAGCAGCAGGAAGATTCTAGTTTTTTCACATTGAATAAATAGATAGTATACAATCCACTGCAGAGGGAGTCAAAACAAAAACATCGCCAAGCAAAGAAAACAGAATGCCACACAGAAGGAAATTGAATCTAAAATTGTTGACCTTATTTTAGGCACGAAGGTAGAGTGACACCGTGGCAAACGAAAGCAAGCACCACATAAACAATAATTAGGAGGAGGATTATCAGAGCAACCCTGCAATGTGCAAAGCAAGACAGGGAGGTATCTTAAAACTACCTGTTTTATTGCAAAATTATGATCTTCCAAACTCAATCCAGTGCATGTAACATACAAAAGAGAGGTTTTAAAGTTCAGAAATCATACGTAAGCTTGACGTTTCTCCACCATACTGTGTTTCTAAATCGGCGAGTTTGCTTTCTGAAGCGGAAGGTATTTCCTTGCATGTTAGCAGTTTTGTCGACCAGCAATTCCAGGCGATCACCTCTCTCTAAAACTTTATCAATATTCTCAATCATAACGTTTCTCACCTATTTGAGTACAAGAAAAAACTTGAATAGTTCAGAACATACTTGAAAAGGAATGTTGAAGTAAAAAAATGCAAGTTGAAATTCCCTCTAGTGAAAAGGCCATAACTGCAAACAATAGGGGGGCCCTTAAATATAAATGTTAAATTGTTGATAATATAAGACTAGCATCAGAAATTTATATTCCATGTGATGGCTAAACAGCAAATTAGTTCATTCTTAGAGTAGGTGTAACTTGTAAGAACATCAATATGATGCGTTCAAATAAACACCATAGTTAAGTAGGTTGAATAAGAAAATGTAATTGCCAATAAGAATCTAGGAGAATCAAAACAAAAGAATTGATAACCTGATTCGGAGCATTCAAAGCCTACCTGACTCATTTCACCTTTTAGTCTATTTATCCTATCGGCATTAGGGTCGCTTGAGTAATATTCCATCTGCTGGCTCAAGACCCTTGAAAATTCGTCATTCATGCCATAGGGAAGGGCTGAAAATACTGCTCTTCCATATGTCCTCACAAATCTCTGATGAATATCTTCAAGGAATGCAAAAGGAATTCGCCCTGCAAAAGATACAATAAACACATCCACCATCAACAACATTAGAACCAAGTCCAAAGAGTTCAAAACAAAGAAGAGCTATAAAATTTTCAATTTGAATAGTGGAAATCAACAGAATGTTCTGAAGAACATTAATATTACCATCTATAACTCTAAACATACTCATGATTGCTACAATTGACGAAATGATATGATCGACGAAAAAGTGTCATTTATATCATTTTTGAACTAATGATCAAACTCTAGATTGTTAACCAAACATAAAACTTCAACTTTCTTCTCAATCGACTAATTTTTAAGTTTTATCTTCCAGCTGTCTTTAGTTTGAAAAGAGTTCAAGAATAATTCTAAAGCAATCGAAATTGAACTGTAACAGGGGAAAATATTTTTTTTACAAAAATTACCGTCTAAATTAAATAACGAGACAGGTAATTTGGCTTACTTACTTCCGGCAGTTTCATCGGCCATACAAAGAACGGTGAGTCCATCGGTGCGTTTGACGTGGAAGATGAATCGATCCTGCGAATACGAAACGTGAGAGTCGTTATCTCCCGGTATCTTCTCCAGAATTTGCTTAGCGATCGCACTGGCGTTCGTTGACGCCGCCGTGAACTCCGCCAGCACCACCGATCCACGCGCAACCAGCGCGTACAGTATCGCCATCTAAACTCCAAAACAGCTCTCTCAATAGATCTATCTAGAAAAACAACAGCAGCTTTTTTCTCCTCTTGAAGGAACTTGCTTCAATTATTATATAAATAAACCAATAAAGTATTTGATTTTGAGTGAGCCACTGAGCTGGATCGGGATTTGGGAGTCGATAGATAATTCAATATTATTTTTAAATAATGCGCTGGAAATGGAAAAAAAAATAAAGGTTATTAACGATCTTTTTAGTTTTAAAAAATATTTTTCATTTTTAATATTATTATTATTTAAAAAATTAAATATATTAGTTACTAAAAATAAAAAAATAGTAAAAGTATAGTTGATATATAACTTTTTAAAATAGAAAAAATAATAATTAAAATAAAATATAATTAAAAATATTATTATAATAATAAATATAATATAAGTAAACAAAGTAAGGTTTTTATTTTTAGAAAATTTTAAATTCGAGTTAAAATTAAAAACTATTTTTAATGAAAAAAACATTTTTTTGTTTTTTATTTTTAAAAAATATTTTTTTTATTTTTATAATCAAACACTTTTCTTTATTATTTTTTTTGTTTTTCAAGAAATAAAAAAAGAAGAACAAATTTTATTCTCTAAAGTTAATTGTACCCTTAATTTTTAATTTATTTTACAAATTAAATTATAAAAATAATAATAAACCTACTAAGCCTAACATCAATTTTCTTTGTTCTTTTAATCGATTTTAATAATTTTTTTTATAAATTTTACGAAGTTAAAATAAAAATAAAAATAAACGAATTATGATTAATAATAGTAAAAAGAAGAAAAGGCCGGGTAATTGAAATTCCCACGTCTAACATCTGTTGACGCCATTGCTACAGTTGTCTACTTTCCCCTGATCCGATCACATAAACCCTAAAGCTCTTCGATTTGATTTAATTTGAATGTTCTATTCGATTCCAAGATAGAGATCGTATTCGTTTTATAGATTGAGAGAAAAAAGAGATAAATAGATGATGCAGAGACGGAGCCCACCGAAGCACAGGCACGATGGGACTTCGCCACTGCCTCTTGGGATGGATTGGAGTCTGCCCCCTCGTAAATGGGTCAGCTTTCCCACGATTTACCTCTTTTTTTGTTTGGTTTTATTTGAAATTAGTTTGGAATTCGATTTAGCACTCAGCTTTTTTGTGATCGAAGCGTTTAGTTCATGAAATTCTAAAATTTTGAGCAATAATTCATATTTAGAGTTAGTTTTATGGTGGATCAAGAGCAAAGAAGAATCAGACTATCGGTTTTGCAATGACGAGGTTGGACTTGATTGCTAGATTGTTTCAGTAACTTGTGTAGACATCTTAATCTTTATTGAAAAGACAGTGCATTTATTGCTTTTACATTATCAGTTTAGTAAATTTAGAATTTTAGATTTGCTTCCCATGTCTATGTAAGACCTCATGAGCTGGTTTTAAGCATTTACATAGTTCCCATGGTTTTTAAATTTTAAGCATTTGCAACTGAAATATTAGTACTAGTAATTTCAATCAAGGATGATGATAGGAGAATTCTGTCAATAATCAAGGCATCTAAATGTAAGGGATAAGTTATTATTTAATCTTGATATAGATTTATATTTTGAATACCATATTCTTCTTTTTAACATAGAAAGGAATGGATTTTGATGTACATTTTTGGCTGTTCGGAGACTTATGATTGAATTTTGGTTTTACTGCTTATTCAATTTACATATAAGCGCAGAATGGGAGGGAAACAGTTTGGCCACATGATCCTCGAACGGGATGGAGTTACTGTGTCACAATACCTTCTTGGGTTGTCCTTCCGAAATCAAGAGATTCAGATTCTGTAGTGGTAATTACGAGTATATATGTCTATGGCTGATGCTATCTCACTCTTTTCTTGTTGTTACGTAGCGATATTTTGAGTTGTCTTTCACGATACAAATTTCATCCCCATCCTTAACTTATAACACTTAAGTTATGATTGTATATTACAGTTCGGAAAAACTTCCAACATCTAAATGGGTCTATATGCTGTAAATCTAACCCTCTTTGGTATTCGTTTCAACTTCTTAAAGGAAACATTGGAATTCTGTCTTAATCATCAACCATGTAAATGTTTTGAGTCGGTAATTTATTTGCCATGGTTATCGGTTAACATTCTTAGGTGGCAGTTTTACAGGGTAAATGTAGGGATACAATCACCAGATGGTGTTACAACTACGCTAGGGGTATTGAGAAGATTTAATGATTTTTTGAAGCTATTTAATGAAGTAAGTTCTGTCATTTCCTTTATGTTGCACCAAGAAGTACATGATGTAGAGTGTATGCTAGAAAACTGTTAGTATGACAATTGACATATTGCTTGAGCATTACTGTATAAACATATGGCATGCACTCTGATTAAAATATTAAAACGCAACTGAGTTAGGGACTTCTTATATTGTTATTGACTTGCTTCTACAGCTGAAAAAAGCATATCCCAAGAAAAGTCTTCCGCCTGCACCACCCAAGGGGCTGCTGCGTTTGAAAAGTAGGGCTCTATTGGAAGAGGTAGGCTAGTTTTCCGTTTTGTTTGTTCTCCTTTTTCTTTTATGGCTTTAAATGAACTATTTTAGCGCCTTCATTCTCTTTATCATCGGGGAAATGGACCACAATCTATTTTTGTTCTCATTTTTCTTCTTTAATGGTCACTACTAGTTCATCCCTTGATATCAAACTTTTAATTTTTGGGAATTTGCTCCGTATTGGATGAGTCAAAACTCAAAACCCTTAAAAGAATTCTTTTGTTCTTTTAAAGGAATCTATCAAGTTTTGAATCTGTATGATATCTATAGTTTCCTACTGACTACCAAACTTAGCATCGAGTAGAGATTCTACTTGACAAAGGTCTGTTCTTGGGGTGAAATTGAATTTCAAAACCGAAAGGTCATTCTTAGGTATTATTTAGACAACTAAATAAAGCAGCTTAGATTTTCTTTTTTGCAGAGAAGATGTTCATTGGAGGAGTGGATGACAACGCTGTTATCTGACATTGACTTGTCCAGAAGTGTCACAATAGCATCCTTTCTTGAACTAGAAGCTGCTGCGAGATCTTGTATGTGAAATTCTACTTCGTTAGCAGAACTTTAAGACTTAGTTAGTACTATCTTGTAAAGTTTACCTGTAAAAATGGATGTCTAATGGAATCCAAAGTTCTAGTTTGTCTAATTGACCATATATATGTGCATATAGATATATATTATACATAATTACGATGTCTTATCATTAACTTTGAGTTTTTACATTTCTTATTCTTTCCAGCATTCCAAGAATTAAATGAATGCTCATCTGAAGCTAATATTGCTGGAAATAGCACAATTTCATCAAATAATGTTCCTCCCAATTCAAGTGTATCTCATTTTGCTGGCAGTTCATCCATCACATCAGATTACGGTAGTGATACTGCTTATGAGACATCTGAGCCTGGGACATTAGGAAAAGATGACAGTTCTGAAATTGGTTCGGGAGATCTGACACTGGATGAAGATTTAACAGGTTCAATACAAAAACTTGTGAAGTACGGTATGTCCAATATTGATGAGGGACTATTCATGGGACAAGCTATTTTGGAGCAGCTAGAAGATTTCCCTAGGCATAAATCACACGCCATAAACATGAATAATAATTTGGGGAAAGACGTATATAATGGAAACGGGTCCACAGCTTCATTTATTGCCGGTAATGGACTGGAACTCTTTTCCGAGATAAAGCCAGCTAAGGTAGCCAGCCATGCTCGGAAGTTATCAACTGAAAGTGTTGGAAGTGATGCAAGTTCTTTGAGAGGCAGCGACATGTCCATTTCTGGGATTCCAAATTCATATGTTAATGGCTCTCATGACCTTCCTGGAACTGCTGAAATATTTAATATCATGGGAGCCCTTGAAAACTCCGATCCTCAGTCATCTGGAGATACACAAATAGTTCTTCCATTGGACCGGCGTCATAAGATGAACAGGGTTCTTCTAACCATGGAGAGGAGATTAGTCACTACCAAAACTGACATGGAGGATCTTATAGCCAGATTAAATCAAGAACTAGCGGTGAAAGATTATCTTATGAAAAAGGTGTGTGGATGCAGTTTGATATGCTTTCTGGATAAATTTTGAAAGTTGTCATAATTTAAATAGTTTAGTATCGTTACTATTGAGATATTATCTGTATTCAGAGGCTGTTGGCTGCAATAGCTCACACTTGTGAAGCTTACTAATATTCCCCTATTATTGGTTTCCCTTTGTTTCAATTACATCCTTTGTCTGTTCAACATTCGGATGAATTGTTTTCAAAGTGAGAACTTTTGTATGGTTAGCATTTGGTTATTGTATGTATCAATTGTTATTGCATTTTCTACTTTTCGCTCATTTCTGTCAAATGTTTTATCTATAATTTCATTTCATTTTGTAAAGCATTTTATCTTTGGGTGCTTATTATCCCACTAGAGGTGGAACAGACTTGTTCTTAGTAAAATATTATTTTGATGTTGAACTGATCTAACAAATCGGAATTGTTCAGGTTAAGGATCTGGAAGTGGAACTTGAAAACACCAAACAAAAAAGTAATGAAAACCTGCAGCAAGCTATCCTGCTTGAAAGAGAAAGGTTTACTCAAGTGCAGTGGGAAATGGAAGATCTTCGGCAGAAATCATTGGAGATGGAGTTGAAGTTGAATCCTAAACCGGTAATGCTCTCAACTCCACTTTATTATTGAATTTTTTTCCTTTGTTATGGCCATATGCTTGCAGAGAACACGTGCAAGATTTGGATGCTTTCTGCAGATATATTTTCTCAAGTAAGGTAAAAGATGAACTTGGCCAGATAAATTATGCTTGGAGAGGCATTGCTATCAACCTATGATTGTATGTTTCTAGTTGTTCGATTTCTTGTTTCGATAAAAATACAACCCCCTGCCTCTCACCCTCCCACCCCCCACCCAGAAAGATAAAGCCAAAACTGGTTTTTGGATGGGAACACTAAAGAACCTGGTTGTTGAAGTTGTATTCGATGTTGCTTCATTTTTTTCTTTTTCTTATGAAAAATTAACCACCACTGATTTCTCCTGGACATGCATCACAATTGTTATCTCGTTGCTGTTTAAATATACGTATAATGTTTAACCATTCACTAATGGACAATAAAACTTGAGACAGGACGAGAAACAAATAACAGAGACAACCAACCAATCTGCTGCTGAGGAGAAAGATGCAATGCTGCAAGAGTTAAATGCTACTAAGGAGCAGCTGAATCATATATCAAGGCTATATGAAGAACTAGATGCAAAATCAAAAGCAGATATTAAAGTTCTAGTTAAAGAGGTCAAGTTTCTCCGGAAATCCCAAAAAGAACTGAAGCAGGAGGTTGATCAATCACTCTCAGAAAAATCTGAAGCTGAGGTAACTGTCTCTACTGAAGTATTTGTTATGTATCAAGTTTCTTCTTGAGGCATTCTACCAAAATTAAAGAAATAGAAAACCGTTAATACCTGTTGAAAAATTTCATCTTTATTTAGCATTCTAGAGATATTAAGTGTATTCGAAGTAAATCATTGCTCCAGGTTTCTTGCTAGGAGATGTAATCTACTGATTTTTGCAGGCACAACTAGAACATGAAAGACAAATAATTAAGCATGTAAGAAATGCAAGAGAAAAGCTGCTGAATGAGTGCCAGCATCTTCACAACCGGCTTTGTGAATGCAGTGTGAATTTATCTACAGATGATGGAAATTTAATCAAAGGTTCTTCCTCTGTTGAAGAAGCATTGGATTTATTGACTATTTCTGATGATAAAATCACTCTACTACTTGCTGAGGTACCTTGCTTTTTGCCTATTCAATACTGTTAAATTGTTGTCCTTTTATGCTCTTTTAATATTTATTGAGAAATGTTATAGAAAATAAAAGTTAGTTTTCGCCAGTTTTTGTTCTCAATTAATATTCTTCAATGCTTGCCAGAATATATAGATTTTCACCATCATAGGTAAAACACATAAAAATTAGCTACTTATGTACCTTCTCTCTCTCTCTCATCCACTTCCCACCCGCTCCCATGTTTTGTTAATTGTTTAACATTATTTTTGGTGGCCTTTATGCAAATTGTTAATGCTAATTTCCATTCTTCTATTGCTTTGCCTTATCTTTTTCACCAACTAAATTCTTCCTTGCAAAAAATCTAATTAGGTGGAACTATTAGCCAAGGAAGACGACACTGCCTTTCTCGATATCGATATCCAATTCGACAACCAATATGATACTAGAATAGATGATGAGTTAAGGAAGATCATAGCAGACATCTTCACCGAGAACGCTAAATTAAGAAAGCAGGTGAATTCTCATCTACGGCAGAGACTTGAACATGATAGAATGTCAGAGTAACAATATGGAATTAACCAAATCTGGAGATAGATAAGATGGGGTTTGAATAGTGTATTTCTTCTTCTTTTTATCACATAGAGTATGATAAGGAGAAAATGCCCCTTTCTAAGTTCCCAGAAATCAATTACATTGTGAAATTTAGGGTTACATTATACATGTAATGCAAAGATGCCCCCTTTTTAACACTGCTGTAGTATATTTTTACTCCTTTGAATCACAAGGTGAAAAGGCATCAAGGGCTTGACGTGTTTTCTGTTTTCCAATGTTGGCTTTGATCTTATCTGTTTTACATTTGAATTCTAGTTGAATCTTTTGTTTAAGTAACAATTACAAGATTTTTTTCATATGATAATCTTTTCATAGGGATGGACCTAGAGCAGGTTTGGAGGATTTAAATTTCATATATAATTTAGATTTTTTTTTTATAAAAAAATACCCCCAACATTAAATCTTGTTGTTGTCCCTTTTTCCGAGCACTAACAGCTAAGTAATCATTGTCAACAAAGACATAATCCAATATTGATGGTAACTGTGGCTGGCTCCATACGTGATGTTAAATTTGTTTCTGGTTTTGCAGTTATAGGGAAAATGAGATGTAGAAACAGCATTTGTTCAACAATTGGTTTCTTCACAAATCTGTGGATGGAAACATCCTCAGCTAGAGCCTAGAGGGGGGAGAAGTAGACAAATTTCACAAGAAAAATAAATGAATCCTACAAACTGATCCCTGTGAGTTGTTGAGCCCCAACAATTACCACCATGCATCATCTTCCTATGCAATTCACAACGACAGCATTCATCACTTTATGAACTGTTGGGCAATGTTTTACAGATATGCAGTGCTCTGTAGTATTGTTCTTGAAGATGTACTTGTAATACATGCATACCTTCATATTAACACGCATCTATCTCACGTGGCTCCACAAGAATATAAAGTGGCTTTCCATTAAGCCTAAGTTGTCCCTGAAAAAGAAGAGTAACTTTATGATTTTGCATCCTCATAAATCACTGGATCACAATATCTAAGCACAGTTTGAGTCCTTTCACTGTGCAGATGAAATCCAACATAATCTGATCATTGGTAAGTCAAAATCCACAAATCTTTTGTTAACATAATTTCAGAATCTACCTTGACAATGGGAGTAGTCGTGTTATCAATTTCATCGTAAACATTAAACCCTATCTTTTCTGAATGAGAGAAGGGATTTTCACTACCTTAACCTCCCGAAGTCCGATAACGCACCCGCATTCGACCACTTGAGCACCGACACGTTCTGATTAAACAACAAATCTCACGTTAGTTGCACATAATTTACGGAGAGTCCATCGAAGCTAAAAATATTTCTACCCAAGAGTCTTATGGCTGCCGAGAGAGTTCCACCAGTTGCAACCAAATCATCGATCACGATCGCACGTTCCCCGGCCTCAACGGCACCAACATGCATCTCCAAGCAGTCCCTTCCATACTCCTGTTCATAAGCTTCAGCAATCACTTCCAATTATTGGACAGGTGATTAAAAGTGGACTTTTAGAAATTAAAATAATTTGCAATTTGTTTTCTGGGTTACTCAGAGATACATGTACTATTACTGATCTGATGAGGTCATGCCTACATGCACAAAAAAAACAGTCTTTTTCTTTAATAATTCCTAGTAGTACATTTTCCCCCTTCTGAAATCCACCCCACCCACCCTCTTGACCATTGAAGCAACCCCCAATCATTTCATCCGGGTCCGGGTCCAGGTCCAGGTCCAGCACTATCTACAGTCCATATCTAAATGATTAGATCTTAGTCGATTCCATTTTAAATATAATCCAAGTTTATGTGACTAAAAAAACTCCGAGAATACATACATCTATAAGGAATAGTACCTGGCAACTTTTTGGGTTTACGCAAAGGAACAAACTTTGCACCAATGGCTAAGGCAATCGATGGGCCAAACATGAATCCTCTAGCTTCAACTCCTACATCAAAGTTTGCAACATAAGGCTGTTTTGGTCTTATGGTAACAGAAAAAGGGGGTAAAATTATGAATTTGGTACTTGTTTTCCCTGTCCAGGAGATTAATAATTTTTCGCAAGAGGAAAAGAAAAGGGGGTAAAAACAGAGATATCCATGTCCTTGTAGCGATCGACAAAGATGTCCACTGTATGTTTGAACGCCTTGTGATCCAGCAACAGCGTTGTTATGTCTTGGAACATGATCCCTGTTTGTTTGTTTGTTTTGAGAAACAAACACCCCATTTAACCAGAGTTGTTTCGATGGTGAAATTAAAGAAACGAAAGGGGAAAGAACCTGGTTTTGGGAAGTGAGGAACCACTGTAATGGCGTTAGATATAGCTTGTAGCCTTTGAGTCCATTCTCAGCAGCAAACATTTCTACCATTTTTTCAACTCTGTGTTTTGTGTTTTGTTTCTAAACTCTTTTGAAATTAAGAATTGTAAAGAGATTTTGTTTTATAATAAAAATTCTTTGATTTCCCTCCTCAACCTGAAGGATCTTTCGTAGCTGTTGTTTAATGTCTGCGTCTGCGTCTGCGTCTGAGTCTTTGAAATCCAACGTCAGATGTTGTATGTTGTATCTCCTCATCCCCTGTCTTTCCCGTACTCTAAAAAGGAAGATTCTATGAAGTAACTTCGGCTTCATCTGGGTTTAAGTAATGAAGGAACCACACAAAGGTATGAAAAGGAGCAGGACTTGGACCAAACAAAACAAGACTTACAAACATTTACTTTCTTTTTTTATCTGGACAATTTAAGTAAATAATAAAGTTGAGAAAAAAATGTATTTAAAGATAATAAACCAAAAGTAAAAGTATTTCTTACAACTTTATAAAAATTAATTCACTTACTATAAAAAGTTGAAATGAAATGAAATTTTATAACTCGAATTTTATTTAAATTATTTTATTGGCGATCAAAATTTATAAAATTATAAGTACTTCTATCTGGTGTATCAAAATTGGTATTTATTGTTTTGAAACCAAATTTTATTATAGTAAAATATATCAGAACGGTCCAATATCGTATTGACTTCATTTCTCGGTTTCGATTCCGCATCTGATCCAAATTTAAGGAATCCAAGTCTTCCTTTCCTTCGTTTTAATCCAGTTGTGCCCCCTGTTTGTCCTGTTTTTAGAGCCTGTCTTTAGGGTAATTGTGTCATTTCCAACAACTTGACGGCTACTGTTTTGTTTCAGATATCGGTAGGTGGTCCTGGTTTCTTTTCTCATAGAATTAAATACTAGTAAAATGTGATGAAGACAAACTTGATCAATTTCAAAACAAAACAAAAGTAGGTTGGATTTTGTTAAAGATTGGTTACTATAGTACTTGGGGTGTACCATTTTGTTTAAAATAGGTCAGGACAGGACAGGATTAGCTGAGCCTGGGGCTGGGGCTGGGGCTGGGGCTGGGGCATTCCTTTTAGATTGTAGAGAGACAAGGCTTTGTTGTACTCAAAGTAAGAGAGATTCCTTTTAATTGTATAGTAGTATTTGTCTACGTTCTCTCTCCCCCGTCCCCATTCTTGTCGAGCGAATAGGTTATAGGGGAAGAAGAGTTATGAAGAGACTGGTGTAGTATAAATGTTGTTTTTTCAGTACTGAGTAACTGCTATCTGCCAACTGGTGTTGAAATCAACTTGTCAAAGCTGTAGTATCCAAGGTGAAACGAACAAGATTTATATAATCAAGTACAAGTAGTTGGTTGAGTTCATGGACCCTGCCTACTGCCTAATGCCTAATCAGCTGATTTTAAATAATTCAACGACTATGATTTTTTAAATACAGCAGTTGCTGTTAGTTGAAACATTGGATTTTTCAGATAAAATTTTAAATTTAATTAAATAGGATCTGGGAAAGTTTGGTACCTAACATTTTGTAGGACGATAAATCTTTCATCTCTTTAGAGTTTTGTATTTTAGAATCTAAGCTTAAAAGACTTTAATTTTTTTTAACAATTTAGGTTTTGAATTTTCATCTATCAGATTATTTTGAGTTTTAGTAACACCGAATATAAGTTGGAATGAATTTGCTTCAATGCCAACACCCTCAAGGTTGGATTGATTTGGTTAATCTTTAAACCTTAAAAAATACATCATTCTTTATTTTTCTAAACTCTAACTATAATCCCTAACCTTAAACCTTAAATATTAAATCTTTAAACACTTTTCACACAAAAGGATCAAGACTTTACCCATTCTTCGTTAAAATAAATAAATTGGGGTTAATATTTCTCAACTTCTTTTTATAATTAAATTTCAAAGGCAAAATTTAAAGAGAGTTGTGATGTCGTGTAAGTACTACCATACAGATTCCGACAAGCTAACAAATGTTGGTCTTAAAAAATTAACTTAACGAGCTATCACTTCAAACACACACACAAAAAAACAACTTCCATTTTCAGACAAAACAAAACACCTGCAGCTTACCCAACTTTTCTTTTTCCTCCGCATCAGCCCTCTCATCCACTCTGGTAGATAGCTAGTTGGTCTTGCTTAAAGAGTCGACGGAACCGGAGCTTTTGTGACTGCTGCGCCGACTTAACTCTGCAAATCTACAAGGTGAACAAAAAAAAAAAAAACTTTCTTTTTTCCTTTTCGTCATTTACATTTGGACTGCATTAATGGTGGCTTGATTAGAGTGAGTTAAATTGATTAGATTTCTACTCTTGAAATGAACATTTGAAGGGAAGGGGGGAGATTTTGGTTGAAATCAAAGGGTGGAGATGGCGCCGATCACATTACGGAAAGCGATCGGGGCCGTCAAAGACCAAACGAGCATAGGAATAGCTAAAGTAGCCAGCAACATGGCGCCGGAACTCGAGGTGGCTATCGTGAAAGCGACGAGCCACGACGATGACCCCGCCGACGAGAAATACGTACGCCAAATCCTCAGCTTGACCTCCTACTCCGGAGGGTACGTTCGCGCGTGCGTGTACGCGGTGTCGAGACGACTGGGGAAGACACGTGACTGGATCGTGGCACTCAAAGCACTGGCGCTTGTTCACAGGCTGATCAACGACGGAGGCCCGGTTTTTCAAGAGGAGATTTTGTATGCTACGAGGAAAGGTACGAGGTTGTTGAATATGTCGGATTTCAGAGACGAGGCACATTCGAATTCTTGGGATCACTCTGCTTTTGTTAGAGCTTATGCAATGTATTTGGATCAAAGACTTGAATTGATGCTTTCCGATAGAAAAAGTGGTAGGGGAAGTGGAGGAAGTAGTCATGGAAACGGCGGTGATCGATACGGTGGTGGAAGAGATATTTTCCGGTCACCATCGCCGAGGCTGAACGAGTATGGTTATGAGGATTTCAGAGGTGACAATGGATATGGTGCTTATGGGATGCCAAGGAGAACAAGGTCTTATGGTGATATGAGTGAGGCAGTCGGGGGAAGAGATGGGAAAGAGGAGAAGAAAACAGTGATCCCATTGAGGGAAATGGACCCCAAGATGATCTTCAGGAAAATGGGACACTTGCAGAGGTTGTTGGACCGGTTCTTGTTGTGTCGGCCTACCGGATTGGCGAAGATTAGCAGGATGATCTTGTATGCTTTGTATCCTGTTGTGATAGAGAGTTTTCAGTTGTGTGCTGATATTTGTGAGATTTTAGCTGTGTTGCTCGATAAGTTTTTCGATATGGAGTACCCGGATTCTGTCAAGGCGTTCGACGCATACACGAGTACTGCAAAGCAGATCGATGAGTTGATTGCATTTTACAATTGGTGCAAGGATATGGGTGTGGCGAGATCATCGAAGTATCCCGAGGTGCAGAGGATTACGAGTAAGTTGTTGGAGACATTGGAAGTGTATGTGAAAGATGGAGCTAAGAGGCCTAAAAGTCCAAGAGAAGAAGGAACTCCTCCTCCACCAAAAGAGGAAGAGCCCATACCTGATATGAATGAAATAAAGGCCCTGCCTCCGCCGGAGAATCACACTTCACCACCATCAGAACCCGAGCCTGTTAAACCCCAAGAACCACAAGAAGATTTAGTGAACTTGAGGGATGATGCTGTCACTGCCGATGATCAGGGGAACAAATTGGCCTTGGCTTTATTTAACGATCCTTCAGATAATAATGGCAATGGTTCATGGAATGCTTTCACATTGAATGGCCAGCCTGAAGTGACATCAGCGTGGCAAACCCCAGCTGCCGAGCCGGGGAAGGCAGATTGGGAATTGGCTTTGGTTGAATCAGCTAGTAATTTGCCAAGGCAAAAGGCAGCTTTGGGCGGTGGGCTCGATCCGTTGTTATTGAACGGCATGTACGACCAAGGAGCGGTAATGCAGCATGTTAGTACTGCTCAGTTGAGTGGGGGGAGTGCCAGTAGTGTGGCATTGCCGGGGCCAGGGAAGAGTATGACACAAGTTTTAGCTCTTCCGGCTCCAGATGGAACAGTTAAGAATGTCTATCAAGACCCTTTCGCAGCATCTTTGAGCATTCCGCCCCCTTCGTATGTGCAAATGTCCGACATGGAGAAGAAACAACATTTAGTTGTCCAGGAACAACAGGTTTGGCAGCAATATGCAAGGGATGGGATGCAAGGTCAAACTAGTTTGGCCAAGGTTAGCAACCCCGGATCGTATTACCAGCCTGGGCCGATGTCGGGGATGCCTTATGGAATGCCACCGGTCAACATGATTGGGCCACCGCCCGGGTATTACTACACTCCTTACTGATTTTTTAAACATACATAAATAATCTAAGTTTTCTCACCGGTTGCTGGGTCATTCATGATCCCACTATGCATGTCTCTGTGTGCTTTTGTAATATTGAAATATTTCTTTTGTCATTATTGTGTTTATTGTTTAGTAATAAAAATTCATTATAATGTCAAGTGTTAACACCTCAAGTCAGTTGGGTCCGCCGTTGGTTTCTATTTAGTTGTCGAGCTGTGTGTTCCTTGCAGTTGCATAGGTCTTAAAGGAACCATGTTTCGTAACACTGTTCGGCTGTGATGTTTGTTCTAACATCCTTCAATGACAAGTTATGCTGCTGCCTGCTGGTGCAACCATTTTGTGTTAGGTTTACTACTGAGATAGCTCACCATATCGGTCGCTATTAGTTCAATGCTCCATTTGCTAATTTAGGTACATCTATTCAAATAGTTCAAGAATTATTGTTTAGGCTTATCATCAAATAAATATTCAAATTATATATATTTTTAGTTAAATATCTAAATTATTTTTCAGGTTAATTAAGTGTCTAACGTTTTATTCCGTAATTTATTTAAACTTATCCGTTAATTTCTACCGTTAAGAGATACTTATCAACTCCATTTTTTTTAAAATTATATTATAAATAAATAAAATTATTTAATTTATATAAAAAAATCTCTAAATTTTTTAGATTTCACAAAATAACTCTCAAATTTTAACATCCTAACTCTCCTAATCTAAATCCGAATTTAGGTTAATTTTGTCACTGAATGTCATATTATTGTCCACCACATCGACCACCGAAATTTTATGTTAATTTTCCTCATCATTTCATCATTGAAAATCGATTGATATCGTACGAAACATCAAAATTATCGAATAATTCCTTCTAACAATTTACGACAAAAAACGGTAGGACAAAACGACGAATGACATGAATTGGTTGGTACACGAAGGACGCTTCAATTCGTCGTCGGTAATGTTTGTGAAAGTAATCGGATTTGTGCTTTATGGATTTTAAGGACTATTTTAAGAATATCTAAATTTTCAATATATACTTTTATTTTTATTTTATTTTCTTAATTTTATTTATTTTGAATATAATTTTAGAATTTTTAAAAAATGATACATGTCCTTTTAACAATGAAAATTAAAAAAAAAATTATAAAATAAAACGTTAGATACATAATTAATCCAAAAAATAATTTAAATACTAAACTAAAAAATATATAATTTAAACGTCTATTTAACATTTAAACCTATTTTTTAAACCATTGTGAACGTTTAAAAAATCATCGCAAGATACAAGAACATATCGATTCTCGGAAAAGAGAAAGGTGGTTTTGGTCAAGGACAAATCAGAGCCGTTGATTCTATCATCGCCATATAGTCTTATCCATTCTCAACTTCATGATCAAATCTGACCCCACCTCTACCGCCACGTACATGCGCGGGTGACCATTGAGGCTGCTGTTCCAGTCCACGTGTGTCAGGGTCGCCGGCTGTACGTCACGAGAGTAGGGAAGTAATTTTCCTCCGGGTAACATGTGTCCCACACCACGCACGGTTGATCGAACTTGGCCCGTATGACCTCATCACCGACGATGAGCCTCGCGTGCTTACGTGTCAGGGACCAAAACTGGAACCCGATCCCGAAATTATCCACGCCTCAGGCAACATCGCGTCCGCCACCTGTCGTAGCTCCCGACCTCGTTGTTCAAAGAGTGAAGGGGGATGCACGAAGCGCAGACAGACGGGCACACGTGTGATTCGAACGATTGTGAAGGAGCGCGTGAGTCAATAACCGCCGCGCTGCGGAGATACTAGTATAGGTGAAACGGGAAGCAGGTTTCGAATGTCTGCCTCGGTGAGCGAACACGCCTGAAAACGGTATTTCGTGAGGGTAACTGAGTTTGTCATGGACGTCAACATTGAAGAGAATTTAGTGTGTCGGTTAAAATAAAGCTCCCAAAGGATAGTGAGGAATACCAGTGGAATCTTTTTAGGATGTGTTCTTGGGTTGACTTGTCATCTTCCGGCGGTTTATTGGAGAATCTTTGGTGGGTTTGGGTTCATATGATTATTTAAAGTATGGTAAAGATAATTGATGCAGACTGGTAGATCGAGACTTGATTCAAATGTTTTAAAGTCTTGAACCGATTTAAAATCTGTATCATAACTCAGGACTTATAATGCAATGAACCCTTCGACTCAATTTCTAGCCTAGATTATAATGTGAGGATTTGTAGTGAAATTAACCCATAAGTATACCATACATTTTATGTGACTGGGCTCATGGAAAGGGTGGGGGCATGTTGAAATATGACCAAGACCGGCAAGTCTTGGATGGGACACAAGCAAAACTGGGTGCAGACAGCGTAGTAAGAGGTTGGGGTTACATAGATGCCACCGACAGTGAGTCAGTGACCAACGTGTTTTCAACATTTATACTACAATCCAATACCAAAGTTTAAAAACGGTCCCCCAAATCAACCCACCAACTCCATCTATATACACATCAAATATCTTATCCATCCACCCCCCAGTCATTTATTTCATTAATCAATGTATTTTTCAGGACTTGGCCCTAATGAAAAAAAGACATAATAGTTATCTTTTGTTATATATGATTTGACTTAATTAATAAATCAGATGTTAATAATTAAAATGGACGGGAATGATATAATCCATTGAATACTAATACTTTGAGATTCAATTGATAATGTTTTGAAGTTTTGGAACCGAATTAAAATGTAGACCATAGTTGGAGCCTGGAGGAGTGGATGACATTAACCCCAAACTGTAACATACATTTATGTGTCTGTGTAAGGTGTAGGCTAGGGAAGCAGGCATGTGGATTGAGTCGGGAGCTACAGACCAAACTCATCAATTAACCCTGCCAAGAAATTATTGAGTTTGTGACAGAACAGAACCAAAGAAAGTGCCCATTTTTAATTTTCTTTTCCGCTGCTTATATCTTTGGGGTTGACAGTACCGCTTTAGTTTTGCTCAGTGCATCAGTCGCTCAGTTTATATGAATAAAGAAAACTCCAAAAAAGCATTAAGCTACACAAATTTCTACACACCTCTCGCCATTGTTTCACTTTGAAAAAAACCCTTTTTTCTATCTTCTTCTTTTTCAGGAACCGCCATTGAAGATGCCTAGACCGGGTCCAAGGCCTTATGTTTGTGAGAGAAGAGCTTGGCATAGTGATAGACACCAACCCATTCGAGGTTCCCTTATTCAAGAAATTTTCAGGTTAGTTTCCCATTTATTTCATGTATTTAAAGTTGAGTTTCTTTTAATGTATTTGGTTTTATTTTTGGTTTAGAGTTGTAAATGAGATTCATAGCTCTGCAACTAAGAAGAACCGGGAATGGCAAGAGAAGCTCCCTGTTGTAGTTTTAAAAGTTGAAGAAATAATGTATTCCAAAGCCAATTCTGAGGTAAAAAAGTTTTCTTTTTTGGTTGTGTTTAGTTTTGAAATGAAAAAGACTAGCCTTGAGCTTTGTGTTTTTATGGTGTTTGTATATTTGCATAGGCCGAGTATATGGACCTTAAGACTCTGCGGGATCGAACAAATAATGCCATCAACACAATCATTAGACGTGATGAGAGTACTGAAACTGGAGAGCTTCTTCCACCTTGCATTGAAGGTATTGTTTTTCCTTTGCATGGTGATTCGTCTGTTTGAATTTGAAGCTGGATGCGTATATTTGCAAATTTGGGTTCTGTTTTTGCTTGATGCTGGCTTTAATTATGATAAAAAATGTTGCTTGATTCTACATTGTTGTTGGTTAGCTGCTCTGAATTTGGGCTGCACACCGAGAAGAACCTTGAGGAGCCAACGGAATTGTAATCCGAGGTGTTACCTTAATCCGGGACCTCAAGAAGCCGACAACATTGCTCGAGGAAATATCACAGCGAACTCGCCTTGCATGGCTAGTTATTTCGGCGTCATGAAACCAAAGACGACGAATATGACTCATTTGGGGCTTGCGTCTAAGAATGGTTGTCTTCCTAGTAATAATCCATGCTTACCTATAGAGAAGTATCCTCCTAATTTGTATTCGGTTTTTCCTCTATTCTATGGGAACCACCGAATATTCAAAGAGCAGCAGCATGATTTCAGGGTCTCCTCGAAGTTAATTTCTAATACGGTGGAGCCTGCTAAGACGGGTTACATTCATGACTTATTGGTTTCTGATGTAGACTCATCGAATAAGATGAATCAAATAGATGTAGCAAATGCTTCTAAGAATCCACATGAGTTCACTTGTGATCTATCGTTGCGGTTGGGTCCTCTTTCAAAACCTTGCTCGAGTGGTAGAAATGGTCAGCCTCAGGAAACAGGAAAAAACAAGTCCACCTTTCCTGAGTGGAGTAAGTTGAGTGATAGCAATTTATCTTCCTTTCTTAGTAGCAACGGAGATGATCCCTTGAACTCTACTTCAAACAAACGGAACTTTGAAGGTGAATGCATGAACGTAGATGCAACAATGAGAAAGCGAAAGACGATGTATGGTCCAACAGCTGATCAGCAATTTCATTCATCATCAAAGCTTCCCTACGGTCATTTATAACCGGAAGAGTGAAAAGTGCAGGATCCTAGACCGTCCCTTAAACACCCTTAACATGGCTTTGGTGAGTATATGTGCTGCTGAAAAAACTCGTATCCTTTCTTCGCAATCTCTTTTGTAGTTCATAGTTTTTGTGTTGTTGATAAGTGTGTTAAAATGTTTGCAAGTATGTAAAGTGTAAATTTTTTGAGTGAAGTTTCAATTCGATGAGCTGATCTTTTCGCCTTACATGTTGGCTGTTGGTGAAACTCGACCTTGGTGCCTGTAAGTCCGTTAACGAGTATTCAATCAACTGAACTAACGGAATCATCTCGGGGGTTTTCATTTGTCACGAAAGCACAACTGAAAACTGCAAAGTAGAAAAGCATAGGAATATACAGATGCTTTAGTACTGCTATTTAGACAACTTAGCCATAGTCTTTGTATGATAAGTTCTTGGTTGTTGTGAACTTGGGTCATCTTTTAACTTTATGTTAATATGATCCAAGTGGGAAGGTGGTTTCTTTTGTCCTAAAATCATTTCCATTACCAGATATAAATAATCTACATAAAAAAATGTATTTGTTTGTATGAGTAGAGGACAAATCTCTGTTTACAAAAACCTAACCATTAGTGCTTTGGAGTCCATAAGCTTGACCATACCAAATACATGGTCAAGTGAGGATGGGTGGAAGTTACTAATGAATGTCTGTGGGACTCTGGGTGCTTTCTTGGTTGAGTACCGGTGGGATCATATTTTAATCTTTCTTTGTAAATATTCTAATTATATGAGTTTTGATTATATTTTAATCTTTCCCTGGTTTAATGTAAGATTCTTAATAAGAGTTTTCAAATTTATTGATTTGATATTTTAAAATCTAAATTCGAATTTTAACATTATGAATAATATAAATTATATTAAAAAATCATTATGAATAATATAAATTATATTAAAAAATCGAAATGTTTTGTAGCAATAGGTAGTTTTAGGTTGAAACATCTTTTACAGTGCAAGATTTTACACATTTTAAATTAAATGATAAGAATTTGTGTAGCAAAATAAATTTTTATCTAAAATAAAATTTATAAATTTTTTATCCAAAATCGAAAAATTTTCCTAATCTTTCATAAATTTGTATATATATTTTTAAGAATTTACGTTTGGTTTTTGCTTTGCCACTAGATCGGATGTCACTTTGTTTCAATTAGTTATCATGCATATGAAGACTGCAAAGGTAATTTGGGCAGTACACAGAAACTTCAGTGTCCCAAATTCAAACATATTCGTGTTTCGAAATGATGGCAGCATGTAGTTACAGAAAGGACAATCTGTTGTCTGGACGACAAATACTGGTGACAAGGGCGTTTCCGCTATGGTATTAATGGATTCGGAGAATTTGGTTTTACAAAGGAATAACGGCAAGGTAATTTGGGAGAGCTTTGTTCATCCCTCGGATACCCTAACCAAGAGTTTAAACAAGGGGTGGGGCTTATAAGCAATCATAGTCCTAGTAAATTGAGTTATAGCCTTGAAATCTAGCATGGTGACATAGTTCTTTCCGCAGGTTACTCGAATCCCCAGTCATATTGGTCGATGGGAAAGGATACTCGAAGGAACATTAACCAAAACGGTGGGGTGGTGACTTCAGCTTCCATCGATGAGAATTCATGGAAGTTCTTTGATGAGAGCAAAGTGTTGCTATGGCAGTTTAGGACATCAGGTTCTATTGATCTAAATGTGAATGGCACTTGGATTGCAGTGTTGGGAACAGATGGGTTTATGTCTTTTTTAATCTAAATGCCGAAAAGTCTTCTCCGACAGCTAAAGTTCCTGATGATCCGTGCGGGACACCCGAAGCTTGTTTGCACAGGTTCTTCAGCAGGAAACACCAAGTGCTAGTGTCCATTGGAGCTGAGTTCAAGTGCTTGCAAATCCGGCGCTGCCTCTTGATGTGGTAATGGACAGGATGCTGTAGGTCTTGTAGATGCTGGGACCAGGATCGATTATATTGCGCTTGGCTATGTTTCTCCTTCGTTGAAAACTGATCTTATTGGCTGCAAAGCTTCTTGTATTAGTAATTGCCACTGTGTGGCTATGTTTTACATAATAGATCAAGGAATTGTTTCCTTTTCAACAACGTTGGGAGTTTCCGGACCTCTAAAAAGGCATCTGATTTGGTTGCTTTTGTTAAGATGTCGTGAAATGGAAACGGTGGAGGGGGTAGAGGATGGGAAAGAAACTTCCCTTATGTTGTGGTTATAGTGGTTTTTGCAGTAGCTTTCATTGAGATACTTTCTTGGAGAGTTTAACTGGGATGCCTACCCAGTTCACTTATAACGACCTTCCGATTGCTACGAATAACTTCTTGATTAAGCTTGGACAAGGAGGATTTGGCTCAATGTACAGAAGAATTCTTCCAGACGGAGCTCAATTTGCTGTGAAGAAATTGGAAGGCATTGGTCAGGGGACGAAAGAATTTCGATCTGAGGTTGGTATTATCGGAAGCATCCATCATCTCCACCTGCTTCGGTTGAAAGGCTTTTGCACAGAAGGAAGCTATCGACTTCTTGTTTACGAGTATATGGCAAATGATTCCCTAGATAAGTGTATCTTCGGGAGAAGGGGAGAAGAACCCTTGCTGGATTGGGAAACAAAGATCAATATTGCAGTGGGAACAGTAAAGGGCTAGCTTATCTCCATGAAGATTGTGATGCAAAGATTGTGCATTGCGACATAAAGCCGGAAAATGTATTACTCGATGATAAGTTCCTTACCAAAGTCTTCGATTTTGGCTTGGCAAAGCTAATGACTCGAGAGCAAAGCCATATTTTCACTACACTAAGGGGAACAAGGGGTACCTCACACCCGAGTGGATCACAAACTACACAATATCAGAAAAGAGCGATGTCTACAGCTACGGCATGCTGGGGGAAGGAAAAACTTCGACCCCACTGAATCCTCGGAGAAATCATACTTTCCATCCTATTGTTTTAAGAAGTTAGAGGAAGGGAAGCTTCGAGACATTCGCGAATCGAGGTTGAGTCTAGAACGTGAAGATGAGAGAGTTTAGAATGCTATCTACATTGAATTATGGTGCATACAGGAAGATATGCATTTAAGGCCATCAATGACCAAAGTTGTTCAAATGCTAGAAGGTCTTATTTCAGGCAGCGATCTGATTAGAGACGACATAATTTTGAGTCTTTCAATCTCACCACCATAGATCTTCAACAATGACAATGATCTTTTAGTTGTTCGGCTTTTCGTTCCAAGATAACAAATTCTTAATAGGATAGTTTAGTTAAACTGTTCCATAGATATGTAATATCATTCAAAACATTTTGCAAATAAACCTCTTTTTCAATAAAGTCTCCAAAATCAATATGAACAAAAATGCAAGACAAAGAGAGGAAAACTTCATAGTACAGGGATTAAATCCCAACATTTAGCATAGGACAGGGACCAAAACCCACAATTTGACCAATAGCGTTTGATCAGTTGACCACTATTTTGACTTTCCAAAATACATGGTAAACTTAGCCGTAGATAACCACCACTCTTTACCATCGAACCCTTTTTCCGCAGGAAAAAAATAAAACTTTTTGTGAACCACACCATTTTGAAAATCTACGAAGGAAGATGAGCTCATCGGTAAGCTCCTCACTTTCTTCAACCTCGGCTTTATCTTCATCTAAATTCCGATTCAAATTTCCCTTCTTTTCACCACGACCATCTCTCTTAACGGTCGAATCTCGCGCCAAACCATTTATCGCTTGTTCTTCAACCACTACCCACAACATTTCAGGTACTGAGAATTTGAAAGAAAGAAAGAAAGAGAAAATGGTACTTAAAGTTTTAATCTTTTTTCCCACAAATTTTGTTTACTTTTTTAATTTTGAATTACAGGAGAAATTCGCTGTTGCAGTTTTAGTAGGAGGAGAGGGCTGGCTTTCACTGCTACGCTGCCGCTTCTTCTTCCGCTGTATGAATTTGTAGATTGTGTTGGCGCTAAGGCAGTTGAGTAAGTTCTAAACTAAGTACTGCATTTAATATGTAAATTCTTTTCTGTTATTGGGTTTTTTGTTTTAACGTTAGATTCTCAATTCTGAACGATATTCTTTAGGTCCAATTATGATTTCCATCCTTCTGGTCAAACTTTAATTTGTAAGGATTCGGTCACGTACGTTATGAAACCCGAGATATTAGTCTAGTTGTTGGTGAACAGGTGATATTGATATGCTGGTTTTTGCTTAATTTATTGTGTTCAAGTCTGCAATTTATGTTTAACAGTATTACTGAATAGGACAAATGTTTCGGATTTCAAAAAGTACGAGGACCAAGCTAAGAGCCTAAGACAAATTAGAGTGACTAGTTTTACAATAACAGATAAGTTTGACTCTCTAATTTGTTAGGGTGGTCCTCAAAACTTGTTCTCTCTTGTGTATTTATTGTTGAAATACTTATTTTCAAGTTTGCAAAGTTAAAAACAATAAAGACCATTATTGAATTGGACTAAATTTTTAGTTTTCATATAGTAAGAGGACCACGTTCTGATTACTAAAAGTACAGGGACTAACTTCTTAGTTTTGTTGGAGGGATGGAATTCGTAATTATACTTATTCTTCATTGATAATTGAAGGTCAGGTCAAAGCGAGTATCTGCGTATAAAGGACGAAATAAGTAAAGTAGTAACCAAGGGAAAAGCTGCTGGTGTTCTTCGTTTAGTATTCCATGACGCTGGAACCTTTGAAATGAATGAAAATTTAGGTACATAATTCCCCCAGATTGCATGATAATAGAAAATCTGAAGGGCTTAAGCTTGTTTTAATGTTATCTACTGTTCTTTTTTATCGTTTTCAGCAGGTGGTATGAATGGTTCTATAGTTTATGAACTAGAAAGGCCCGAGAATGCAGGTCTCAAGAAGTCTGTGAAGGCACTATCTATATCTGCCTCTTTGTAATGCAGACTAATGTAGTTCTATGTACTTTTAGCTTTTCCTTTCCTCTTTTTAAGTTGTAACATTTCAAATGGATGCGTTGTTGTTTTAGGTTCTAGAGAAAGCCAAGCAAGAAATTGATGCGATACGTCCAGGTTTGTTCTTTCTGCAAATATCCGCGAAAAGATTTGATGGAATTGAATGGTTATCGTCATTGCTAAGATGTGGATTTTTGGTTTTCCGTTGTTAGTATCATGGGCAGACATGATTGCTGTCGGTGGAGCTGAAGCCGTTTCTGTTTGTGGAGGTCCAAAAATCCAAGTTACATTAGGCCGACTGGATTCTGGGTGAGCACCTAGCTTTGATCATATGTAGAACTTGATAGCTGGTTAAATATATATTTAACTGCTATACTATGTATCACAATTTGCTTTAGCATCTTTTCACGATGTAGAATAACAGTTTACTGCCCTCACTGATGGCACAAATCCGATGTAGGGAGCCAGATCCTGAAGGGAAGCTTCCTCAAGAAACTCTGGATGCTGCTGGCTTGAAACAGTGTTTTCAACAAAAGGGCTTCTCGTTAGTTTTTGCTTGCATACATCTATTTCTTTTCCGTTTCCTTGCTCCACGTTAGTGGTTGGTTGATGTCTGTCAATCATCGATGATAAATCTTAGTTTCAACAGATATTGTTCATTTGAAACTACAAAATTGTGACTTAGTTTTAAAAATCATGTTTTAAAAAATACATGCCCTTGTTGCTCTCATTTTGCAGAACACAAGAACTAGTTGCTCTATCTGGGGCTCACACTATTGGTGGTAAAGGCTTCGGAAGTCCAGTTGCTTTCGATAACTCATACTTCAAAATTCTTCTGGAGAAGCCATGGAATTCTTCGGGTATATAATTTAGCATAACTCATACCAGGTTTTCACTCGTAAGCATATCTGTTATTTATTCACCGTTTGTTCTCATGTAGCTGGAATGTCAACCATGATTGGCCTTCCTTCAGACCATGCCATTGTAGAGGACGATGAATGCTTAAGGTTTGTGTTACATTGCCATTTCATCGTCTTCTCTTATCTCTGCTTGAATTTTTCTTCCAATGAAGTTATTACTAAGCCTAATTTGGGTTTAACATGACTCATACTATGTTCGCACTTGTACTCGTATCTGCTATTTACGTGCCGGTTATTTTGAAGGACGGTCGTTTTTGAAAGAACACTGTCATGCCTTTACAAGTTTTCCTTAGCTAGCATACTCCTGTAACGGACTGATAGGTGATTTGTTCGCCGCAGGTGGGTCACCAAATACGCAGTCGATCAGAAGCTGTTCTTCGAAGATTTCAAGACTGCTTATGTTAAACTAGTGAATTGCGGTGCCAGGTGGAAGAAGAGCATGTAAATTATTTTGCAAGAGAGAAAAAAACAAACAAGCCTTGCCTTGTATAAGATGAGTTTTGCAAGTGCAACAGTCTGTTTGTGACCGGAGGATGAATTTCATTATGGATTTAAACTCAAAAGTCAGGTGTCAGGACCAAGGCTAATTGGATACACTAAAAAATGGAGCACACATCTTGTCTAAATTTATTTAGATTTAAAATTAAATATAAATATTAATTCATACTCTAATAAAATTTTTAAAAAATTTAACCGCCCCAAAAAGAAGACTAGTAGTGGGAGAACAGGGGTACTACTTACTACTCTGAAATTCCGGTAAAAGGGTAAAAAAACGTATTTTGTGTAAGAAAATCGATCGTATCAATCAGTTTCTCTTGAAATCCGCTACTAGGAAGGACCTTCAAAAATTAGAATCAAGACAAATAAAAAAATCATTTTCACAAGTATTTCCTATTTTTATTTGATTTTGAACAGCGGCTGTGGATTCTTTAATCGACACTGTTCACTTCACTACCTCCTCAGATCCTTTCATTTCCTTCTATAATTTATCTCCTTCTCGGTTTCATGAAGGTTTGATTGGTCGCATGATTCACGAGGTAAGAATAAGTTAATCTGGTTTTTTTGTTGTTTGGTTGGTTGCTGAGAAAGACCGAGGATTTCATGCTTGAGTTTCGGTAAGAGTAGATCAATGTGAAAGGAAATGTGTTTACTTGTTTAGTGATGCTCAAGATCTCTGTTCTCATTGGAGATTTGCTCTACTTAAAATAGTTGTTTTCACTCGAGTTTTTCGCCGATTTGATTGTGTTTTTTTATTAAGCTACTCCTCTCCTGATGGCTTTAGTTAGATTTTTTTTTTTATCGTTGGTACGCGTCTAAGACCTATTCAGTGTTGCTTGTTCATTTTTTTCTGCACAAATTTACAGCAACAATGAGTATTATAGATGCGATATTTATTTTTGCAAATTGATCTGGTGTTTAAATTAGTAAATATAGTCTGTAGTTGCTGTGAAGGTTTGAGAAAATTTAAATTAGTGGAAAGTGTTAAATTGCTTTTCATTGTTTTGTAGTTGGCCTTACACTTGTTCCTTTTATTCAGTGTGTAATGGATTCGGAAGATATCTTGCCTGTTGATGGGCTTGCTCTTCAAAATGGTGTTGATAGACAAATTCGGGTGTCTGAGGACGACAGTGATATTTCAGATAATGGGAATGGGAATGTTGAGAAAACATTCGAGACTTCTTTGCAGAATGAATTGGATGATAATGGAAAAAATGGGGAAGCTAGAGAGGAAGTGAATGACTTTGTGGATAGTAATGGATCGATTGATTCTAAGGTAGTAGGTCTTACATTCTGTTTGGGTTCTTCTATTAAGGGTTCATATTTGATGCAGAACAGTTGAAGTGGATATAATTTGTTTTTTTGATGATTTGTCATCATCTCATTCACATACAGTGCACACTCAGTTATAAAATGTAGATCCTTTTATTAAATTCCATTAGTCTGAGTTTCATGTTTTATGAGTGTCTATATTCCATAGGAAGGGGCAGTTAAAGATAATGTGAAGCCATCCATAACTCAGAAGGTTCAAGGCAAGGCCAAGAATGAGAATCCCTCTGGTCCCAAAAATGTCTCTTCAGCTTTAGTGAAGAAAAGTAAAGATGGGAAAATTGAAAAGGCAACTTCAACAGCTTCGAATGGTGGTTCTCTTGCTACAAATGCACGTCCAAAACAACCTCTTCAAAGTAGATCAGTTAACGAAAAGCAAGGCAATGCATCCAAGGTTGGAGCCGATAGTACTACTGATTTCCTTTTCAGTGCATTTTTATTTTGTAACTATTACTGCCCTTCTGATCATTGTTTCCCTCTATCTGCTTCTGGCAGCTTTCTGAGAAATCTGGTGTACCCTTATCTAAAGGCATTATGTATGTACTACTTATGCTTTTCTTAGAATTTCTTCTCTTTTATCATGCAGCCTTCTGACAATGTTATTGATTTTTTTAGCCAACTTAGAGCCCCTGAAATTAAACTTTATGTTTGAGATGATGAAGGATACTTTCTCCTTCCATTTCTCAACTGTTCTATTGTGTATGATAGGGAGAAACCCAAGCCGAAGCCTTTGAAGAAAGGGCCTATTCATAATGCTGAGGAAGACACAGAGTCCTCGTATCCTTTACTGTTTGGACTTTTCATTATTACTTCCTGTCTTGGACTATGAGTTGAAATAGTTTGTTATTTGAGTCTCTTCCTGGCTCTTGTTTAGAAGTGTTTTTTTAACTGATATATTTCTGTTTATCCTTAACTGCTTTGTAGAAGCCCCACAGCAGCTGATGCCAAACCTCATAGGGTTGGTACTCTTCCAAAGCATGGTTTCAGTTTCAAGTGTGATGAACGGGCTGAGAAAAGGAAAGAGGTTGGCTCTTTAATTTTTTTTTCCCGATATTTACAGTGTCTGTTTTGGCAGCCCTTTTATTTAACTTTTAACTCTTCTCCATTGTGTTGTGAAGTTCTACACTCAACTTGAGGAAAAGATTCATGCAAGGGAAGTCGAAAAGAGCAACTTGCAAGCAAAGTCCAAGGTGTTATTTTGTGAATACGACAACTTAAGGCATGAAATTATTTCTTTCCTATCATAACAACATTTCAAATTTTGCCAGGAAACTCAAGAAGCTGAGATTAAGATGTTTAGGAAGACGTTGAACTTCAAAGCAACTCCAATGCCAAGCTTCTATCAGGAACCTTCACCTCCTAAGGTGGAATTGAAGAAGGTTTGCTTATTAATATTATTTATTTATTTCTCCTTTCTCTTGAGAGTAGGTGTGTTAGAGGACTCAAATTCCAAACAATATATATATAGGTTCTGTTCTAAGATTACTTTTGAAGTTTTTATCATTAGGTTTGCCCTCCTTTCCACTTCTACGCCTTTATATTTCAAGCATTTGCATGTCTCTGCTCCATCATCCTACAGGAGCCATTTTCTTTTCTGCAGAATGCTGCTACTTTGATGCTTGAGTTGGAAGTAGTACCTACCTCTGTGAAGTGTCGCTGTTTAGCTATACCTGATACATTTAACTTATAACAACTTTAACCAGTTGACAATTAAACCAATGTTGGGCTTTCCGAATGACACTGTGATCATAAAATTGATGCATATTCCAGATGTCCTGAGATTGATTTATCCCTGTTAGTCATGTCATCTACAGCATCTTTCCTTGGAGTACCTTGTACCAGTCACCATGCCTCTTAAACACTACTTTATTTTAAACACTGTAGCCAAGTAATATCATAGTTTTCGGATGATGTTTTCAGTTGTTGATGCCATTTATTTACAGCCTGCATGGAAATTTTTAGGACTTAGATTTATCAACTTTGAATTCGACTGTTTTGAGTTGCCTTGTTCTATTCCTCAATTCACAGAACCCCCTCCCCCTACCAGGCATTCGTGTGACGTGCATCATTCTATTTTGAGTTCACACAAATTTATTAACCATGGCAAGACTTCACTCATCCTCTTTTTTCTATTGCCTGGATGCAGATACCAACAACAAGACCTAAATCTCCAAAGCTTGGTCGAAAAAAAAGTTCAACTCCTTTAGACTCTGATGATAGCAACAATAGCAGTCACCGATCAGGTCGACTAAGTCTGGATGAGAAAGCATCTCAGAGCATCTCTGCCAAAGTAATTTCTCCTGTCCATGCAAAGAAGCCACAGCGCAAATCCCTCCCCAAACTGCCTTCTCAGAAGGCTAGTTTATCCAGTCCGAAGGAAAAAGCATGGAAGGCTTCAAATCAGGAAACGGTAACTAAATTGAAAGCAACTACTGCGGGGAAGGTAGCCTCATCTAAAGCATCAAATGTGGAGAATCCAACATTATCAGATGCAACAAATGGAGAGTTATCTCCAATCCAACAACAGGAGGTTGTTCCTACAACTGATTCAGACGAAAGTAAGCTCGACATTGACCTAGGATCAATGATTGAAGAGCAAGGACAGCTGGACCTTGTACAGGATCCTATTCCTATTGCACTGGAGCATTAAAGCATGGCGATGGTTAACTTTTTAAGTGAATGTTCATATACAAAGCTCTTGACTTCATTTTGTCTAAATAAGGACGTCTAAGACTGAATTATTTGATGATCAAGGTATGAAAAATTCTACATTATGGCTTATGATGTTTCCTTCTCCGATATTCAGCAGCCAGCCTAGGTCGTTTAGGTTGTTGCTCATGAAAGGTTGATGGGTTTGTTGTTAGGATTCTCCATTCCTGTTTGCAGCACTCTGATGTCAATCTTTTTACCAAATTGTCATAATTTATGTTGTTTAAGGTTGAGCTTATTGAATATATTTTGTAATGTTTCGGAGTTTGCCTCATGTTACCATCCGATGGTGTTCTTTGCATCATATTGTGCGACGAAGCCATCAGGGTAATTGGCTTAGACGAGCTGCTGTGGCCCGAGTTGGCCATCGCCGAGCTCTGTGGAATGCAAAGGATGGGTATCGATGAGCTTCGTAGAAGCATATTTGCTGCTCTTTTTTTTCAATATAATATCCTTCTTTATGAGGTTTGAAAGTTTCATTTATTGAGTAGCTGTCATTGGAAACATAGATGTTTAAATAATCCAAGACTCGGAAGTTAATGCAAAGGTTTGGGTATCGGTGTTGATGAGCCAAAATAATGAACCACCACCTTACTTTCGCCATTAATTTGCTGCCCCTAAGAGATTGACAAGCGGCAGCCATGCCTAATATCAACCCCACAACTCAGTAAACCTGCACTGATTTCACATATTCAACCATGGTCATCGACTCATCTCCCATCGACTAATGACACCCATTTAGCCTAAATTAAAATTTATGCATCTATATGAAAAAAATATAGTATGAACACTTATAACTTGAATCTTTTATTTAATCAACTTTCTATATTAATATAATGTTATTAGTAAAAAAAAATTATTTGTTTGATTGTCAATCTAGTTGTTAAATGTTATTTAAATTTGAAGTAAAATATATTTAGAATATATAGATTAAATTATAAATATATGTATATATATCACATAAATAATTCAATTCATAGATAGCATTCAGACAATCTAATCAAAATAATAAAATTTAAGTTTGGTCTTGCAAAGTTTTTCCTGAAATATTTCACTTATTCCGAAAAATTATAATTTAATCCTAACTCTCCGAAAAAAAAACATTGTTATATTTAATTGTGGTTTGAACTTAAATAAAAAAAAAGAGTGTCGTCTATGAAATTTAGGAAAATCATTTCCTAGTACGATACATAGAGTTTGTATACATATTCACAATTTAATCTGTTTATTTATGTCATATTTAAATATTTAATAAATTAATTAATAATTAAATTGATGAAAAGATATAATATTGATATTCTTAAAAAACCTCCGTCCTAATTATTTCTATAATATCTTTAACCCTACTTCAAAGTTTTTGAAGACAAGTAAATGGTTGAAAGTATTGGTTTTGATTTCATGAAAATAATGAATGGAATATTTTCACTAGACTTGATAATTGAATAACTTTAATATTTCTTTCATTTTCATATTTATTAAGGTGAAAACCATATGAGCCAGATTCCCATCAATGAGAACGGTATAGTCTACAGAGCCTACGTATTAGTACTAGATAGCAAGGTCGATGATAATTAATGATAAATGGTAAATGGTAAATGGTAATTACCAATTACGGCCTAAATTATTTTTTAATTTTGTTCATTATTAATAAAAGTGTTTTTGGATTCATAAATTGATTTTAAAAAAAATACAGGAAATGGACCAGAGTTGAACTTTATGGAACAAATGTTCACATTCATATTTGTTCATCTACTAGATTCAAAAAATTCGGGAGGTAAAGTTTAGGTTAAAAGACTTAAATTGAATGATTAATTTTTATGAAGGAATTTTACCATTTTAATTGAAGGGTTTAGTTTTAAACGACTGGAACTAGGCTATTAGTAATTTTTAAACAGGTTCCATATGTTGTATTCCCAGTTTTTTAGGGACATGGCCTCACTGAATTCGTTCAACTCGATACAAGGATAAATCGAAGGATGTTATGGTATGGTAACACTATTAAAAATTTAAAATTTTTATTTTATTAATGATTTAATTTCATACTCTTAAAATTTTAACATCATTATTTAAACCCTCATATCAATACTATAAAATTCTATGTTCGTTGGTAGATGTCGATGCTTTTGCTTTACTGCTGCCGAGTGCCGTCTGTAAAAGTAAACTGCCGGCTGCAGCCAATGAGACTGGAAGATATAGCAGGCAGTAGGCAGCAAGGGTAGCTAGCGTTGTTTCCAACTTTTCTGGACAGAAATCACAATTTCGGCTCAATAATCAACTGTGCTAGTCTGCGACTGCCCTTTCTCTTCCTAAAATTGCCAGCTAAAAAGTTTGAGACTTCCCCTGCCAGGCTGCCACAGCAAGTCATAATCGACCGGAGGAGTATATTTCAATTTTTAAACTATTAATGTTAGACATTAAATATTAGTTTAATTATAATTTAAATACAGATTAAATTTTAAATATAGCATAAACAATTTAAATTAACATATAGATGATAATTATTAAATTTGATCGTGCCTGAAGACATGTTATAGTGCACCATGCATCTCGACTTGGGCACAGTTTCTGAATCTGACACCACCTATTAGTCGTCTCATCCAAATGATAATCTACCCATGCCCCTCCTACGTTAGCACCATCTCATGATCACTAGGTGAAGGATCCAAGGAGATCTAGTCAAATGGACTATCAAGGCATAGACAGAAAAGGCACCAAACCAAACTAGGATAGTGGATGGACTCGATTGGTATTAACTAACAAAAATTATCACATAAGACAACTTGAATGATTAGTTTTTTCGACACATTATGTTTGAAGTATCCACATATTTGAATATGTTCTACGTCACATTTGAATTAATATTTAGCATACAATCTAACAATTAATTTAATGAAAAAATCTAAAAAAATATAACAATAAAAACCCAAGAACCGATATAAAATTTTAGTCATGGTTTCAACATATTGTCACGAGACTCTTATTCTCTTTTTAAAAGACATATCTGTTAAAATATACATTATCATCGTGTATATATATCCTAAGACCTCTAATTTTCTTTTTGATGCGAGATTATTATCCTCGCCTCTTTCCAGTATCGATACTATTTAATACCCTAAACCCCTTTCTTTTTCAAAAGTCTAATTAATTGGATGACCTAGCTAGTGACCATTATTGTACGTACTAGCATATTTTGTTTTCTCTTTCTTTGTGGTTACAAATCAAGTTCTTTCATGGTGTAAGTAGGTGAAAATCTTAATTGCTTGGGGACTTTTCCATGAAATACACCCAAGACAGCTCATATATAGTTTTTCCCCTTACACAATTTGAACAAACCTCATCACTTCCATATTTATGATATCTCTGCAGTCTGCACACTTCTCTTTAACAAGTCTTTCTCGCCCCATCAACTAATATGGTACAATCAAAGAAGTTCAGAGGTGTCCGGCAGCGCCAGTGGGGCTCTTGGGTTTCTGAAATTCGCCATCCTTTACTGTAATATTTATTAATCAGTCACATTTATTACCAAACACATACACATGTATATATGTGTTATGTCTGTTTTTGTTGTTTCACAGTGTTTTAGATGTCTGCAGGAAGAGGAGGGTGTGGCTCGGGACATTCGAGACGGCTGAGGCGGCGGCGAGAGCATATGACCAAGCTGCTATCTTGATGAATGGGCAAAATGCAAAGACCAATTTTCCCAAGGCTCAACTTGACACAAATGCTCCTGATGATAATGAGTCTCCATTGCCTCCCAAGGCGCTGTCTGAACTTCTGAATGCTAAGCTCAAAAAGTGTTGCAAAGATCAATCTCCTTCTTTGACTTGCCTCAGGCTGGATACGGATAATGCTCATATCGGGGTGTGGCAGAAACGTGCCGGGACTCGGTCGAGCTCGAATTGGGTCATGAGGGTTGAACTTGGGAACAACAAGAAGAAGGTAAATACGCCTGTATCGGAAGATGGTATGTCACTGTCGTCAGGGTCGGGGTCATCGACTTCGAATACGGCGGAAGAGATGGAAGGTGGAGGCGTAATGGGAGAGGAAGATAGGATTGCATTGCAGATGATAGAAGAATTACTCAACTGGAATTCTCCAAGTGGAGTTTAAAAAGTGTTTTAGCCAAAGACATAGATCCTTCCTTGAATAATTTGTACATCAGGGGGAAGAAAGTAAAAAACTGGTGCATGATGTATGCAGTTTCTTACTTGGTAATTGGGAAATTTTACTATATGAAAACGAAAGGTAGATCAGCGCCTAATCCTATACAACCGTTTAACTAGATATTAATATTATGGTTTAATTGTTGTTTTAGTCCAGCTACTATGTTGAAACGTGGTTATTTATAACCTCATTGATAGGTCGAGGACAACGTTGCTGCTGTTAGGGCGATAACATGATTTTTTTTTCCAGTTTGTATTTTAATTTCCAATAAAAGTTTCTTTTGTTTGGATTTTTGGCACATATTTTATGCATGTTTATCCGTCGTTGTAGGTTATTTTACTACGTACTTATGACACACTTTATTTTGTTCTTGTGACACGTTTCTTCTACCTGATGACACGTTGTTCATCTACCTTTATAGTATATTTACGATCGTGTAAAAATTCTAACGTTATTTATATTTGATCTATGATTATATCTTCTTTCAATAGTTAGATTCTCTTTTATATTTAAATTAACAAATTATATTGATTAAATACATATTCTCTAATAATACGTAAAATTTATACACTAATAACGTATCAAATATAATCACATATTTCATGTTCTTCCCTCCCTTTCAAATAAGTATTACGTGAAGTCAAATCCACTCTTTGTTCCCTACATATTTGTTGCTAATAGGTGTCTGTCATGTATATTAAACAACATGGTCCCTCAAGTCCAATCGAAACTTTTTTCTCCTTATTTTCTCATTGTCATTAATATGAGAAAAAAATCGATATCCCTATTTTAACTTAAAAGATTCTAAATCAAGACTTAAGTAATTGTACGAATCAATTAAATTAAATTGTCCTTTGATTTCGATTGTTACAAAAATAAATATTTAAAACGATAAATTAAATTTTTGGATGGGATATTTTGAAAGCTACTATACAATGAGTAATAAATCTAATTAATTGAGATTTCTTTTCGTGATTGTATTTCTCTTTCTATTATCAAACACGAGAATAATGTGTTAAGACAAAAGAATAATTTAATCTATCCAGAAAGAAAAAAGAACAAATCATAGACCAATCCACGTAGAATACAAGAAGAGCACATCCCTTCATTTTTTTGATTTAATTGATTGTAGGTTATACAAGTTTATATATTGGTATGAGAACTAGCAAATTAAATATTGCAGACTCAATGGTATAATAGCAGCTTACCATCCAAATTCTCACCATTGAAACAATTTAAACTATTTATTAATAGTTTTTTCTGTTAACAATTAATTGGTTTAGTGGTACGAGTCATCGAAACTTATTGATAAAATTGGAGGCTTTAATTATAACGTCGTGAGCAAGGCAAAATATTGAATTAGGAGAATTTACCTTTTGGGTTTCTATAGTTTTTGATGTAGATTGGTTCATCAACAAATTGAACACTAATAATATCTTATTATCGAATATATAATTATTATTTAGGAAGGAAAAGAGGGGGTCTCTCAATCTCATATATAATTTTTAAATATAACTATAATTCTCGATATGATTATAATTTACGATATTACGAAAACCTCTAAAACCATTACGTTATAATCATTATATTACATTACGGACATAATTTACTAGTATTATCTCAGATCAGTTGGCTATGAGTTACTGAGGAGTGAAGTCTGTTGTGACGTTAGGGTTTCAACGCCTTTGTTAAATTCGGTGGCTTGCTTTTAAGCATGTGATGTTGATATCTTTGTTTTGATGGATGGTTTGTCAAGTCATTTCTCCAGACTCCGCTGTTTGTGGCAATGGCCGGGTGAGAAAAGAAGGTCGTATTTTATTCAATGTATTCAGTACATTGATAAATTAACAGATATTTAATGTTTAAATATATTTTATACCATATTATAGACTTATTTATATATATATTATACTAACGATATGTTAATCAAGTTATACTCGAATGATATTTATTTATCATTTAAAATTATAATTAAACTTAATTTGTATTTGTCCAAATCTCAACATTTATATTGAAAATATAAATATCGATCCCGATAATAAATTTCTATAATACTTGATCCAAATTAGTCAATAAATAAATTGGATTCCGATGATTAAACAGATTTTTTAGGTTCCTTTGATAAATTGGTGTATGAATATTGATAATTTCCTCAAATTACTTCATATTTTCCTTTTATTTCAAATGAGTACTTGGACTTGTAAAAGAATTCACAAATTGGTAGTTTTCTTGAGATGACACGTCAACAATAAATTAAATTATTAATATAATATTGATTAATTAAAATGTTAAATATCACGAATCACAATTTAATTGATTATTGAAATGTTATGTCATAAATCACTATAATAAAATAAGTTTTTAACTATATTTTTAACATGATGCTTTGAGTAAATGCTTCTAAATTTGTACATTTAACATCATTTGTTGAATTACGCGGCTATAGATCAATATTTAGTGACGTTTTAGGAAAGTATCGCTACAGATACATATTTTCGTAACATTTGTTAGATAAACGTTGTTATAAACACACACTTTAGTGACGTTTGTCTATTTAAATGTTTAAATCTCGCATCAATTTCATTTATATCTCACTGGAACATTATAAATAAGTGAAGCATATAAAAATCAATAAATTAAATAATGAGTAGATAAATGTAGAAAACATATAATCAATAGCAACGTTCGGAAGATATTACCACTAAAAATAAGGTATATACAAAAAAAATATTGTTAAAAATATATTTTATTGTAATAAATAAATATATGATTTTTTTAATTTAATTATCAAAAGAAATCAAATACCCAATTTTAAAGAATACTAACTTCAATACCAATCTATCAAATAAGCATAAAATAATAACAATTGATCAATTGTTGAAATTAACTAATCTCTAGAGAAATTACTAACTTCTTATATTTATATCTATGAATCGAGGGCCAATAATATAAGATTTTCTTATAATTTTGTTGAATTAATTGTTACACACTTTTAATCACGATCCTTATTTTAAATTGATCATAAGTTTTTAAATATTTAAAATTTACTCTTAAGTTATGCTTAGTGTTTTAAATTGATCTAATTTTTTAATATTCAATCTTATTTTTAAACTATAATTATTATTTTAAATTGGTCTTAATTTTTTTAACGTTCTAACTTTATCTCAAATTATTAGTATATACTAATAAAATCCGCAATCATGATCTTCACTTTGAATTGATCATAATATTTTTTTAAAATATTTAAAATTTTATTCTTAAGTTGTGACCAATGTTCTAAACTGATATTTTTTTAATGTATTAATTTTATTTATAAATTATAACTCTTATTCTAAATCGGTCTCTAATTTTTTTAACGTTCTAACTTCATCCCAAATTATTAATATATACTAATCACATCCCACACTAATAAAATCGTTACACAAATTATTAATTGTCATGTGACATAAATAATAATTTAGGATAAAATTGGATCGTCCAAAATTTTAAAACCAATATAAAACGATGATCATAATTTATAAATAAAATTAACATATTTAAAAGTTTAGGCATCAATTAATATTGAGAGCAATCTTTTAAGGATATAATTAATATATTTAAAAATTTATAAACTGATTTAAAATGAGACTCATAATACAATTAATTCTAAATTATTTTTTTAAAATAAATGAACTTGAAATTGTTGACAAGATGATACAAGGGCTAGACAACTGGCCTCAGGGCAAAACTCAAAGGCTGAAGCCAAGTGGTGGTTAAAATAGCTTACTTTTGTACTGTTGACCTTTTCAAGCTTTTACTAACAAACATGGCCAGATGGCCTCTCCACAAGACCTTTAGCCCTTAGTATACTTATAGAAGAAGACAAAGCTTTAGTTGGCAATGGCAGACCCATTAATTGGTTTTCGTTGAACAATATGTACAATTACAAATGCTATATTTCCCTACCTAGTTAACTCTAAGGGCCTACCACTTCAAGTAGTTGCGAAACAAAAAATTCTAAAGCATATAGTATAAGTTTTAAGGACTTAGGCATATAAAAAAATTTCTGATGAACGATTAATTCACCAATATTAGATATATGATCAGAAAAAATCTTGAAAACTAAGAAGATAATCAAAAAAATTCAAAGATCTTGCGAATTTAAATTTAAAAAAATTAAATGATTGTTGACTTGGTGACTTAACTCATCTTTTGGCTCTGCTTTTTTTAGGCCATGTTCGGTCACTACTATTACACATGTAACAACATCAATCAAGGATGCATGTGGTAAATCTTCCGGTGAATGCTTGTTTCTTGACAGATATGGAAAGATCTGTTTGCGTCTGGACGAAATAGTTTGGCATGTGTGGGAAATTTTTGGTCAAATTTATAAACGGTACTTGTAAGATGCATTTTGGCAGATTTAGCCCCTGTTATACTTCGATCATTTATAATCCTCATACTTCTCAAAATGTTTATTTTCCATCACGAGGTTATTTGATGGCGTTAATGAAAAAAAACATAGTACAGAGAATTTAACTCCTTTTTATGTTTTGTTTCTGGTTTCAATGCTTGGTTCCTAAACATGTGTTGTCAAGGGAATCCTAGAAAACACAGACAGAATCAGAAAGCTGATCGGGTTAAAGTCTTTAAATCCGATAGAGATTTCAACTCTCTCTAGTGTTCGACATGGATACTTCGCAAAAAATGAAGAGTCCAAGCAACATAGATAATTGTAGTAGTTGAAGACTTGAAGTGATTTGAATAAGTTCCGGGTCATATGACTTGCTCTATTTCAAGGAAACCAAGGCCACAACAGGTATAAGGAGTCAGAAGGCTATATTTATGGCTCATAGCTCAGTTTTCATAAATGTAAAAAAGGCTAAGCTTCAACTACAATGGGTTGAAAACATTAAATGCTTTCCTGTTTATATACTTTTGAGCAAAATATATAGTAAGTTTGAATCTAGATTGTCCATGTTAGCATGGTGAATAGCCTGCAAGGACCATTTAGCAAAAGTTTTCTTCTCATATAAGACAACAAATATAACAGCCTTGCATTGGACCAGATACGCGTAGATTCAACAACTCATCTAACACTATGGATATTGTAATAAAAAGCATAGGCGTGTAAGACCACAGATACATGCAATAAATGCCCTCACAACAAGATGAATCTGTTTGATTGAGTTGAAAGGTCGAAGATATCTACCATGCATATAATACAGAGTGGCCTTGCCACCTAGAAGCCTGATCCATCAAAATTTACTTGAAAAACAGTTGAACCGCGGTCTTATTCGATCAGGTAGGTACCTCATTTGAGAGTTGCCCATTCACCGGTGCCTTTAACTATATCATGGTAATCAGCTGCAATCCAAGCAAAGTTTAACATCACTAGTCTGCCGGCAGAATCAGGTTTCTGCAACTCTAATTTTTTTCTTTACCTGGCTAGCACCATGCCGATGCTTTTCTTTCATACAATAAATTCTTATCATCTTCATTAAGCTGCTTAAATTACGAGTCCATATTCTCGAAATTTTGCTTGATTCTTTCTTCAAGGCATCATAAGAATGACTGAGCTTCGTGGTCAAATCACCTAACTTCCACCTGCTGCTTGGACCAAATGTGCTCAGTTACAACCTCTTCTTCCCCCTGAACTTTGTATTGTTCAAGAAGTCCAACCAGTTGCATATCAGAGGAAGGAGCACATTTTACCCCATGCATCATCAATTTAGTCAGCAGATCCTATAACCTCAAGATCTGCATTATCATAATTGATGTCACTTGCATCAAGTTGAGCTCGGGCTCCGCAGATTCATAGATATCTTCATTTACATCTTTGAGACATTGATAGTCTTCCCAAAATTTTGCTCGACATGTATGATCGATACTCCTATTTTCCCGTAAAGTCCAGGTATCGTTATTGATTTAGTTTAGCAGGCATTGACACAATCTTCCCAGTTTTTGGACATCTTCAGCAAGGAAAGAATATTTGAGACGACATAAGTAAGATCCACCTGTTAGAATAGACTTTACCCTACTGAACACTCCCATTTTCTGAGAAAAACAAGTCACATCCCTTGCAACTGAAGCAACATAGTAAGTGAGCACCATTGCATTTATCCATAAATCTGACCCTAAAAAACCGACCGACAACTACCTTATGATTCCTTAGATACGAAACATGGACAACTTTCAGCCTCCTACAAGCATTATAAAATGGAACGGTTATAGGAATGTATGTGCTTTAATGCAGCTACATTGGTGTCTTATTAAGCTAAACAAGTCCGCTGAAAGCTGATCCTGAAGTGGCATTCTGAGGTAGTCCAGCAACCACTCTTTGTTTTCTAAAATATAATCCATGGCAGTTCGACACCGAGTCTTCGGTTATTGCAGTTCTAACCAAGAACTCTGTTGAAAATAAAGAGGGGACAAAAAATGAGAGAAAATCTTGTCAAATTGCACACTAAACACAGAAATTCAGATGATACAATCAGTTTATATACAAGCCGGCGACACTCCAAGGAAAGAAAGACTAAACAATAGAGACAAATTCCAAACACCAAGTCAAAAGAATTAGATGAATTCAAGAAATTAGCTTAGTGTTCAACAAACACACAAAAGTGAACGTCTATTCTTATATTAATAATTAATCATCTAAATTAAATAAAACTTTTAATTAAGTTGAAAATTAATAGAAAAGCTAACTATAATACAAATGTAAAAAACTTTCACCAAATATGTCAAATTCTGAAGCTGAATAGACCATAATCACAGATTAAATGTAATTGGATTAAGCTGAACTAATGGTATGACAGAAGATTTGAGTATATATGTCAGAATTGCTAAACCCAGGAATATCATATGTTAAATAAACAAATAGCAATACTATAACCCCATTTTCGAATATTCTGAAAAAAAGGGACTATCCCTACTTATCTCTTACTTTTTTGTTTGTTTTCTCTATGACCCCATCGGCTCACTAGAATTTACCCATACATAAAGAAAAAGAGAAGGGTTTGCTTTTGATCTTTGATCAGGTGAGTGGAGGAGCATGAAGTTTTGCAAGAGCTTGAGCATATTGATCGAAGAAGCTTTGCCTGATTGGAGGGATCAGTTTTTGCCGTACAAGGATTTGAAGAAGCAGCTGAAGTTGATTTACCCCAAAGCTGGCAACGACAAGCATCCTAAACGGATCAGATTGGATTCCACCGACGGAGGGTTTAAGGGGGAGGAGGGCGAGGTTTCCAAGGAGGTGATGGATTTCGTTTTGCTGTTGGAAGCTGAGGTGGAGAAATTTAATGCCTTTTTTGTTGAAAAAGAAGAGGATTATGTTATCAAATGGAGGGTAAGTTTCTAAAATTTAACCTTTTATATGCAAAAGTTCCCATTTTTGAAGAATTTCATGATTTGTTCTGGGCTTAAATTGTTGGTCAACGAAAGGGTTTTGTGTTTTTTATTAATGTGATGTTTATAGATAATTATGTTGAAACTTTTGTGGTGCACTTAGAGATGGGTTTGTTGAAGTTAGTGAAGTTAAAAAATGGATCTTTTCACTCTTTCTGGGCTACTATTCCCCTTATTCTGAATTCAGAGAGCTTTATTTGTAGAATTCCCTGCTGAACTGCCTGTTTTAATGTGAAAAAAAGCACGAAAGACATTTGTATCGGTACTTTGTGGTGAATTTATTAATAGATTTGTTGAGATTTTGAAGTGAGTGAAAAATGAATCTTTCTCTCTTGTTTTTGTTGTTATTTCCTTCATTCTGAATTCAGAGAGCTTTATTTATAGAATTCTCTTCTGGTTGCATGTTTGTGTGAAAAAAGGGATGAAAAACATCTGTTTTAGTACTTTGTGGTGAATTTAGTGACGGATTTGTTGAAAATTTTGAAGTTAAAAATTGAATATTTCCCCTCTTTTTTGCTATTATTTCCTTTGTTCTGAATTCAGTGAGCTTTATTCATAGAATTCAATGCCAAACTGCATGTTTCAGTGTGAAAAAGGGATGAAAGACAATTCCTTTTTGGGATGTCATTTTTGAGTCCGATCGTCTATGTTTCTCTTACAGTGCAGCTCATTGATGTTTTTGAATCCTAGGAGACGTAATATGTTTTCTTTTAAAAGTTTCAAACTATTTTCTTCATGGTTTGAGAATATTTCTTCTCATGTCCACCGGCAATAACAAAGAGATTACAACGGCCAAAACCACATTGTAAAATACTCCGTTACAAAAAGAGCACGTACCAGAATGTTTATTGCTTTTGTCCTTGTGCAGGAACTGCAAGACAAAGCAGAAAAGGCCAAAGCATCGGACGGGGAGTTAATAGAAGTGGGGAGGGAGATAGTGGATTTTCATGGAGAGATGGTTCTGTTGGAGAATTACAGTGCCCTCAACTATACTGGTAGTAATACGTTTTCTTATAAGCCCGTATTGCTAATGAATGGCTGAAAGCGTGGCTGGAACTAACAAACGTTTGTATCTCATTGGTGTCTTATGCTTTTCACAAATTATGGAATTGACAGTTTTCTCGGAAATTAGCGGTATTCGTGCTATGCCAATGTTAGCTATGTGCAGTCTTGATGGGTTGTGTGGTCTAATAGATGATATGATGTTCATTAGCTAGGTTCATCTCCTTTAGCTTGATGTGTTAAATGTAAACTATGAACAAATTACTTGAATCTTGAAAGTAGAAAGTTTTGTTTAAATGGGCGGACTGTTTGAAGTTCATACAATTCGATTCGAATGCCTATGTTGGTACTGCATTCTTTTAGGTTGTCTGAAAACTTTTGAACCTATATGATGTACACAGGACTAGTGAAGATAATAAAGAAATACGACAAGCGAAGTGGTGCTCTTGTTCGCTTGCCCTTCATTCAAAAGGTCTTGCAACAACCTTTCTACAGAACCGATGTTCTTAACAAGCTCGTGAAGGAGTGTGAGATGGTGCTCGAACGTCTCTTCACCATGCATGAACCATCAGCCTCTCCTGAAGCAACCAATGTGAAGCAAACCAACAAGACAGAGTGTCAAGCCAATACTTCTAGCAGAAGCAACGAAAGCTCAGTCAAAGTCCCTCAAGAACTTGCAGAAATTAAGGATATGGAGAACATGTATATGAAGCAAACGTTGTCAGCGCTACACGTCCTGAAAGAGATCCGAAGTGGAAGCTCAACCGTGAGCATGTTCTCACTGCCACCTTTGCAAAATCATGTCACTGTGTTAGAACAGGCAGCCAAATAAGTTTCCACTTCTTTTCCTTGTGTATTTTAATCATATACTGGTGCAAGATAGTAACCAAGCTTTGTATCCTAAATCCAATTTCTGGTTGGAACTTGTATGACACCTTTCCAATAAAACAATTTTAAATACCAAAACATGTGGTTTTGATCTTATAAACAATTTTGAAATTCCTCAGTTATCTAGTTTTCAGCATCGCCATATGTTGGTTCTTGTTGGTGTCCTTACCCACTGCATAGTAATACCAGGTTGCTAGGCTTTAGGGTTGTTGGTGTTCTCTTGGTGGACTGAAGTGGTGAGTTTCTTTTCTAGTTCGGTTTTCGGTGTCGACATTTCCCGCAAAGGACACATGAGCTAAAGAGTGAGACTTTGTACTAGAGTGTGGAAATTGTATTTTGAGATGCTCTTCAATGATCTATTTCCTCTCAGCTGCCATTTTGTTTCCCAACCTAATCTCAAACCCCGAACCAATGCACTTTGCATGAATGATCTAACATTTAGAAACCCATCTTTAACTTTCCCATGAAAATCTGTCGTGACACTGATTTTTAACCTTTAAAATACCATGGTTCAATCTGCAGCACACCATTTCCAGTGAAAATGTCTATAGTAGCGGAAGCACCTGGATACCTCCAGGTCTTCTCTGATGGTTCAGTGAAACGCTTTGCACCCGGAATAGCTCCCGCATGTGAAGAAACCTCTGGTGGATTCAAGTCGAAGGATGTGATCATTGATCCATCGAAAGCAATAACAGGGAGGATTTTCCTTCCTGATATACCAGGGGCCTGTACCCTGCTTCCGGTTCTGGTTTACTTCCATGGTGGTGGATTCTGCATCGGCTCAACCACATGGCTCGGCTACCACCATTTCCTTGGAGATTTCTCAATTGTTTCACAGTCCATTATCATTTCTATCGACTATCGTTTGGCACCCGAAAACCGCCTCCCTGTAGCTTACGATGACTGTTATAGCTCCCTGGAGTGGCTATGCAACCAAGTTACAAACGAACCATGGTTGAAGCAAGCAGATCTTTCTCGTGTGTTTCTCTCCGGAGACAGCGCCGGTGGGAACATTGTTCATCAGGTTGCTATCAAAGCAACAAGGAACAAAACTTTACGTGTCAAGATTAGGGGGTTATTGTTGATACATCCTTATTTTGGTAGTGAAAAAAGGACCCAGAAAGAGAGCGCAGCTGGTGCAGCTGGTTATGTGGCAATGAACGATATGTTTTGGAGACTAAGCCTACCGGTTTGTTCGAACCGCGATTACCATGGATGTAACTTTGAGAACCAAGATGTTTCCGAAGCCGAATGGAGAGAGTTTCCTGCAGTGGCAATTTATGTGGCCGGTTTGGATTTCTTGAAGGAAAGGGGAGTTATGTATGCTGAGTTTCTGCAGAGGAAAGAAGTGAAAATGGTGAAACTCATGGAAACCGAAAACGAGTCTCATGTCTTTCATGTGTTCCATCCTAAATCGGAGGCAACTCTGTCTCTCCAGCGACAGATGTGTGAGTTCATGAAGAACAATTAACTTGCATATTAAGCTTCTGAATATATATTAAACTGAAATCCATTATATATCGAATGGTAATAGTCATAGATGGTGATAGTCTTGCCTACATCAAAGCATAATAATGAATATGATATGGGTTGATTATGCATCAAATTCTGCAAATCCCTTTTAGCGGTAACTTTTACTTTATTCTTTAAATTTGTGCTCTGGGGATTTGAGGAATTAACCGAAGCTTTTGGGGTTAATCATATCGACTTCCCTTTCATGCACTAGCCACATTCTTCCTTGCAATGTTTCATCATCTGAATCTTGTCCTGCTTCACTGTATGATGTTCCGAGAACCATGAAAACCGGTCTAAATTCGACTTGAATGCTGTTAATCGAACCATTGACTGTTTCCTGCTTGCCATAAGCTTGCAGCTGCCCAGCTCTCCATGGTGAGTTTACTTGGCATCTGAACTATGAACTATGAAGTTCAGCCCAAGGATACATGGGACAGCATTTTCTCAAAACTTTCTAATGCCACTTTTAAGACGAGGGGAAATAGTTTGTTCTTTTGCATGTTCCATTTGGTACCTTATCATCTGAAGTTCTTTTTCTCCTATTTGCAGATTCGAGTGCCCAGAAATCTTGGAAATTTCGAATCCATGCCGTTGTTGGAGCCATTTTGGGTTCTTGACGAATTTAGAAAGAAAACAGTATCAAATTATGGGAGAAATGAAAGCCCGAGAATGGGCCCATTCCATCAGGAAAAACACACACACATAATACCAGCTAAAGAGATAATAACATCTTTGGCTACAATCAAAATTTAAAAATCAAATCTTTATTCTTCATCGCTCACGCAGTGGCAAAAAAAATCTACCCCATTTCCGATCTCCGATCTGGGTATCTCCTAAAGCCGCAGAACCAACAATGGGCAAAGGCGGGTCTTTAAGCGACGGCATCATAAAGAAGATCCTTCTTTCGTACACTTACGTAGCAATCTGGATCTTCCTCAGCTTCACCGTCATCGTCTACAACAAGTACATCCTCGACAAGAAGATGTACAATTGGCCTTTCCCGATTTCCCTAACGATGATCCACATGTCCTTTTGTGCTTCCCTCGCTTTCATCCTCATCAAAGTCTTCAAAGTCGTCGAGCCCGTTTCCATGTCTCGGGAGCTTTACTTGTCTTCGGTTGTTCCTATCGGCGCTCTTTACTCACTCAGCCTCTGGCTCTCGAATTCCGCCTACATTTACTTGTCGGTCTCGTTTATCCAGATGCTTAAAGCATTGATGCCCGTCGCCGTGTACTCCATCGGCGTTCTGTTTAAAAAAGAAGGGTTCAAGTCCGATACCATGATCAACATGTTGTCGATCTCATTCGGGGTCGCCATTGCGGCTTACGGCGAAGCTAAGTTCGATACTTGGGGTGTCATTTTGCAGTTGGGGGCTGTTGCTTTTGAGGCTACAAGGTTGGTTATGATCCAAATTCTGCTTACTTCTAAAGGGATCTCCTTGAATCCGATTACTTCCCTGTATTATGTCGCCCCCTGCTGTTTTGCTTTCTTGATGGTTCCATGGATTTTTGTTGAGTACCCAGTTTTGAAAGAGACATCAAGTTTCCATTTCGATTTTGTTGTTTTCGGGACGAATTCATTGTGTGCTTTTGCTCTGAATCTAGCTGTGTTCTTACTCGTGGGAAAGACTTCTGCTTTGACAATGAATGTAGCTGGTGTTGTTAAGGACTGGTTGTTGATTGCATTCTCTTGGTCGGTTATAAAGGATACCGTGACACCCATTAACTTATTTGGGTATGGACTAGCGTTTTTAGGTGTTGCTTACTATAACCATTCAAAGCTACAAGCTTTGAAGGCTAAGGAAGCACAAAAGAAGGCTGCTCAAGCTGATGAGGAAGCTGGGAGGTTGTTGGAAGAAAGGGAAAGTGAAGGAACTGGCAAGAAGAATGAATCTCAAGATTAGATCAATCATATGGTTGATAAAATGATGTGAAATGTGGAAAGAAAAGGGATTGCATTCAGGGGCAAAAGACTAATATGAGAGGATAATGCATTTGGGTTTGGTATGTTGTTCTTAGATCTTCATTTATATAAGCTAGTTATGGTTCCTATTGCACTGATTAGTGTTATGTCAGTAGAGGAAGAAGATATCTCAAATGCCATGTACTTTGTTGTTTTTTTCTCTTCTTTTGTGTTGTGGACAAATGTTTCTGTAGGTGCTACACGATTCATTCATGGAGTTTCTAATGCCTTATTTGTTCATTTACAGCTAGATTGATGTGGTGCTTTGAATCTGATTGTGTATGTTTTGGTATGTTCGTACAACTAGAATTGGAGTCTTGGTGAGAAATGAGTGGTAAAACTGATTCTGAAACAGTGCACAAATAAGATAAAGCTTTGTCAATATCATTGAGATACCTTTGGTCTTTTTGCGTTTAGGTGCCATTGTCAATATGTACCTTTTTCTTAATGTATGATGCTTAGCTGACCTTTGAGGCTCTAGAGATATTTGTTGGCATGAGATTGATGCTGAGACTGTTAATTTGACGATTAAGTTCTGGGTTTCTGAGGATCTCCATTTGGAGGTTACATCTTAGTATTCACATCACATGCCAAGTGACGGATCCAAGTTTTTCTAAAAAGAGACAAGTGAAAAAGAAACTAAAATGAAATTGTACCGAAATTGTTACACAAGCTGCGGTATATATCAAAATTCTTATATTTTTTATAAGAAATTTGGTATATATCAAAATTCTTACATTTTTTGTAAAAAATTCAATTATATCACAAAATCGATACCGAAATTCTTATAACTTTTATAACAATTTCGATACAGTCTTATTTTTGTTTCATTTTAACCTTGTCCCTCTCTAGAACTTCCCATGGAGCCAAATCCTTAAACGAAAAAGGAAGGGATCAAGTTGCTATTCTAGATTCTATATTAGTTCGATTTGTAATTTTATACTCTAGTTACAAAATAAATGTATATATTGTAAATAATTATAGAAAATTATTTAAATTAGAATTACATAACCTTAGGAGAAATTTTACTTATGCTGCAACAACCGAGCCTTAAGCAAACACCCAATCGAGGGAGCAAAATTGCGATGAGGATTTCGCAGCAGATTTCTCAACTTGAAGGCATCTTCTTTGGCGATTTTGATCGACTAATTTAAGTGGTTCAACCAACAAAAGCGAAAAGCAAACCTTTTTATCTAAAGATGGGATTTTTATGAACGGAGAAGAGAAGGAAAAATATAAAAATAAAACAAAAACAATGCTCCAATGACACCTAATTCAATCTCAACTCTTCTTTTGTTTTGACTATACTTCCAACGGTCGTCCTTCTTCCAATTGTCGTGCCAGTTTCGTTGGGACGAAGTTCAGCCCATAAATAAATTAAAGGATCAAGTGATGTTCAACTAATTTAGAGAAATTAAATCTCAAATTTCAATAAAGTAAAAGGGACTAAAACTATAATTATTCCTTTTATTTACTCTAAGAAGTTTTGAAGTGCTTGTCCACCTTGTATTTCAAAAGAGATCCTCTTGGTTTACATCTGCAACACCCTCGGACTTTACCGGAATTGCATGTCAACGTCCCGGTGTACTTCCGAGGGGGAAGCTATTTACCAGGTAGTCCCGGAACTTGATTCATGGGGGAAATTCGGCATCCAAGAGGTCTGCGGAACAGGATTATAACCAGGGCTTCTGATATTTTCTTGCATTCCATTTCGTGTATACACATTGGCTCCAATTCCATTCTGTATCTGCCTTCTTAACTGTGGCTGGCACATCTGCATCAATGGAGAATTGGTTCGGCTGCTTTGCACATGTATGTTTCCAATTGGATGTGATTCCACCGTCGTCAAATGTGGAATTAAATGTTCGAAGGTAATCGCTTCAGGAGGTTGATCACTGGCAGCAAGTTCTTGCAGATCAAGCACTTCGACTGAAGATACCGGGCCAAAAGTTTGTTGGTACATAAAAGAATTATTCAGATTGCTCGGTGATTCCCCACTCTGACACTGAAGATACATTCGATATTTCTGACCACATGACAACGAATCAATCAAATTCAGGCAAGTAAAACGTGTGCATATTTAGTGAACATGGACCATACTCGAAGATGGCTGGCAACTTTGGACCTGGTAAGGCCAGGGACATCCATCAACTCCAAAATTTTCTTCGGGACAGCCTCTGAAGACCGGAGAGGAACGAAACCGGCACATAGCAATTGTGAATGAAGTTAGTTTAACACGATCAACCATGGAAACACACTCAATTCAGAGTCTTATATGCCAAAATTGAGCATACATGTATCTAACCACTATATGCATGCTACTATGATGAATAGATTGAAAAATAAGTAAATTTAAAGGAATGGGTGAAAGACTCCTACTGTCGCCTAGAATATTAACTGCTGCAACGAACTTTCGATGGAGCTCATCGGTCCAGACAAACCTCGGCTGCGTTGGCATGGAACTATCGTCCCTACCGGCTGTGTTTACTCCGTCACCATCTTTCCTTTTCAAGCTTTTCCAATTTCCTTTATCAGCTCCGCCCGAAGCAGCCTCGACTTGATTGTATTTGGTACCTGAAAAAACGAATGCAAATTAAACCAATCATCCATCGCACATTCACATTCCCAAGAATGTATAGGCTCAAATCAACCACACATTTTCAATCGTATTATCCAAACAAAGCACATCTCCGAGAAAATATCTAAAAACGGAAAACATTTTGTTTTGAACCAATCAAACATCAATTTCTTCGAAGAAAACAAAACTCACCCGATGATTGGTTACTTGGATAATAAAGTGGTATCTTGTACTCATCTTGGTTCGCAAAAACAATGGTGTAAATAGCATAAATAATCCCAGGAACATAACCGAGAATCGTTAACAGCAAGCATTTGCAAAACTCTACCTGCAATAAACAGACAAAAACCCAGAATTCAAATTTACACCAAAAATGGAAACTTCAATTCAAACAAGGACAATATATTCAAAAATTGATTCACTAACGCTGTAATAACCATGCTTTAAGCAAACAGCCAGAGGAGGGAGCAAAATGGCAATGAGGAGTTCGCAACAAATCTCGTTGCTTGAAGGCATGATTTTTAGTGATTGTGAAGATGACAGTAATTTGAGCAACAAAGCAAGCTTTTTGTTTCCAAAGATTGAATTTTTATTGAACAAATCATATAAATACAGAGATTTAGCATATGGATTTTGTTAACAAATTCCTCAAATCTCTCAAATATAATCTTTAAACAACCATATGTTTACTTTTAAATGATAAATATTCTTGCTTTAAATAAATAAATTATTATTTAAATTACCTTAAATCGTTAATTTAGCATTTTAAATTTAATGTTTCAATTTTCTCAAACAAATCGTTCTTCGATAATCAACTTTTTAGATGTACACATTATTCTGTCGCCTAGCATTTTAAATTTTTAAGGCAGCAGCATTGGTCGGCCTGCCGGTACAACAATGAAACATTGGCAGCGTTTCGTTACTTCCCGGCAAGTGGCTCACAGAGTAACTCAAAATAACGCGGTTACTAGTAAAACGCCGCCGTGGCGGTTATTTTGTTTTGACTGTGGCGTTCGTCGATTGCTTTAATCGTTGAACAAATCTGGTCAAACCCAGATTCACTTTCTATTACACTTCCACAACATTGTTGATCTAAAATCTAAATAACAAGACCTATAAATAAACACCACAACGTAATCATCCTCTCATTTTTGACATTGTTTTACCTCTTTCAAATTTACCCTTTTGATTATTTCTTCTGTTATTTTTTCTTTTTGTTGAATTTGTAGGATTTCCAAGGGAAAAAAACAGGTATTTTCCTTTCTTATTTACCTTTTTTATGTTTAAAGGAATTATCTTTTGGTCGATTTTGCATAATATTTGTCATTGATATGATATGCTTGCCTTGAGCTTTGGATTTAATTCCGATTCGATGATCCAACAACCAGGTTGAATTCGAACTGGTAACTGAGAAACCCGTAAATTTTTCGGTTGAATCTTAAGTCGCTGATCATTTTTTCTTTAATTAAAAAAGGAAAGATCCATTTTTTAAAAGAACTTTTTTTATATAAATAACTTGCCTATTTCGATGTATAATTTTCAAAATCCGTTCTTTCGTGGTTCAGTTATCGAAACATGTTCCTGTTTTCCCCCCCATCTGAGATATGATATTTCTCGAAAGGAAAAGACGTGAATTGAGGTTGTTTAGGTGGAAAGTTTCTTTCTTGCAAAATTATGCTGGTTAAAATTGTTTAGGCATTTGAATTTTGAGATTTTATTCGATTGTCTTGCAGGAGAGATATTGTGAAATCAAAGTATGTTAGAGCAGCTGCTGATATACAAGAGGAGGGTTAATCCTCTGGACTTGTAAAGAGCTTGGAGATGCTCTTAAAGGGTCACCAATTGACACCTTGATCCGGTCCTGTCTTTTGGAGGAACGCTCTGGTGCTGCATCATTTAATTATGACCCTGCAGGAGCTTCTTATACCCTCAAGTGGACCTTCCATAATGAGCTTGGCCTTGTGTTCGTTGCTGTGTATCAACGGATTCTCCATCTTTTGTATGTGGATGAGCTTCTTGCTATGGTGAGGCGTGAGTTCTCAGAGATTTATGATCTGAAAAAGACGGTCTATAATGACTTTGATGAAACCTTTAGGCAGCTTAGGAAGGAGGCCAAAGCTAGGGCTGAGGAGTTAAAGAAATCGAAACAGATGGTTAAGCCTGTTAATAACAATAAAAAGCAAGGGCAGGTGCAAAAAACTGGTTCTGATAAAGGGAGTAAGAAGAGTGGGGGTAACTTGGCAGCTAATGGTGGGGATGGTGACAACGGGAAAGGTCGTAAGTTGGAGAATGGACACTCCAACGGCAATCATGTTGAGAATGAAGAAACTAGGATGACAGGTGTAGTTAATGGTAAAGAAAATACTAGTTCCAATATTAGTGCTTTTGATGTAAGTAAACTTCAGAAAAGAACAAAAAATGGAAAGAAAACTGATAATGTTGTTAACAAGGGTTCTAAGGTGGACCCTAAGACAAAGTTTACGAAGAAGAATAGAGTTTGGGATGAAGCACCTCGGCAGACTAAATTGGACTTTACTGATCCGGTGGATGGAAATGAGAATATAGAAATTGCAGCAAATCAAGGTGAAAGTATGATGGATGTAGAAGAGATTATCAGCAGTGATAGTGAAGGTGAAGAAGATGACGATGTGGAGAAGGATAGCAAGCCTGAAGCTAAGAAAAAGGGTTGGTTTTCCTCTATGTTCCAGAGGTAGTTATTGATGTAGTTCCATAACTTTTAACATAATTTTTGTTGTTGGGTATATCATTTATTCATTACCTACTTTCTTGGGTTCAGTATTGCTGGAAAGGCAAACTTGGAGAAGGAAGACCTGGAACCAGCTTTAAATGCTCTCAAAGATAGGCTTATGACCAAGAATGTGGTATGTCTTCTGCTAATTTAACATATCTGATTTCTGACATATTCGTACCCCTCAACATTCTTAGGTGTTTTTATTTTTTTATTTTATTATTGTGTGGCATTCACAGGCTGAGGAGATCGCTGAGAAGCTTTGTGATTCAGTAGCTGCCAGTCTTGAAGGGAAAAAGCTGGCCTCATTCACAAGGGTCTCTGCGACAGTGCAGGTCTACAAACTTTCCCGTACTATTTTTCTTTTTCTTTTCTATAAATTTAGTTGTCTATGATAATCATGACTGCAGGCTGCAATGGAAGAAGCCCTTGTTCGTATTTTAACTCCCAGATGCTCCATTGACATACTAAGGGATGTGCATGCTGCCAAAGAACAGAGGAAGCCGTATGTTGTTGTCTTTGTTGGTGTTAATGGAGTTGGGAAGTCAACAAATCTTGCGAAGGTTAAACTGATTTAACTACCCTGTATCTAGATTTGTACTACGGGACATGCTTTCTGGTCAGGCCGACCAACCTTCCATGTTGTTTTGCAGGTTGCTTACTGGCTTCTACAGCACAATGTTAGTGTTATGATGGCTGCTTGTGATACATTCCGGTCTGGAGCTATTGAGCAGTTGAGAACACATGCACGTAGACTTCAGATTCCTATATTTGAGAAAGGATACGAGAAAGATCCAGCAATTTTAGCAAAGGAAGCAATTCAGGAGGCCACTCGTAATGGTTCAGATGTTGTTCTTGTTGATACAGCTGGTCGGATGCAGGTATCTTCTAATCAGCTAATTTATTTGTTCATAGACTTTGGTGTCCTATTAGTGGGTTCTTTGATCATAATTCATTATTTCTTATTGCTTTCAGAATCCTCATAATAGAAAGTAAATGCTTCCTAGTTCCTAGTATAGTTTATAACTTTTTTAAATGGAAACCAGTTGCAATCAACACGTTGTTTACTGTGAAATAAAAAGGAACAAACTAGATGGTGTCTGCTTAACCCATTTAAACGAGGTTTGTTCAGGGTGTAACTGGAGAAGGTACCTGCCATATATGTTTTGCTAGGAGGCTATGGAACTATGAATTGGGCACTTTCGCTTTGAAGGATACATGCAATCCTAGTTATATTGTTTTCCTTATTACCTCTATAATGATACTTATGCTTGTCAGGATAATGAACCACTAATGAGAGCCCTCTCGAAGCTTATATACCTCAACAATCCAGATCTCGTCTTGTTTGTTGGAGAGGCACTAGTGGGAAATGATGCTGTTGACCTGTTATCGAAATTCAATCAGGTTTGCTTTCATATTCGAGCAATTTTCTCTACATAACTATTTGTTGTGCCAATATGTAACTACTTTCTTCTTGCAGAAATTGGCTGATCTCTCCCCTTCTACTACTCCAAGATTGATAGATGGGATTTTGCTCACCAAATTTGATACCATTGATGATAAGGTACAAAAGTTGAGAATGTTTTCATATTGTATTTATGTACCGACAATATATAATTCGATTTCATTTTTAATGACATGTTATCATTTGGTTCGGTCATCGGTGACTATTTGGTTTAAGGCATCACTGTCCTTTATCTGTTACTCATGGCATGCAACGTCACTGGATGTAGGTTGGTGCATCGTTGTCGATGGTGTACATATCTGGATCGCCGGTCATGTTTGTTGGGTGTGGGCAGTCCTATACAGACCTGAAGAAGCTTCATGTTAAATCAATAGTGAAGACACTGCTGAAATGAGCGACTGCATGATGATGGAAGAAAGGAGAGAAAAACAAACATGGGCATGGCTGCAGTTTCTATGATGGACCTATTTCATTTGGTAGTTACCGGCGAGGCGAGGGGGTTGCTTGAATGGAGGTGCTAGTCCAACTTATTAAGATATACTTATCAATTTTAATCCTTTAATAATTTATTTACATCATGTAAATAAGTTGTTTTAGTTTAATCATCATAGAAAGTAGTATTTCTTTTTTTCAATAAAATTAGGGGAATGTAAAATAAATCATAATCAAATCGGGATAATTATTTATTTTATAAATTAATTAATTTTAACATTAAATGATTTTAATTAATTAAATTATCAAAAAATGATTAAAGGTTAACTTATAAATTATTTTTTTATTTTTTTAATTAAATATGAAAATTGTGTTTAACAGTTTTTTATTTAAATTTTTTTAAAAATATTTATTAATTTTTATCAGATGAATTGATTAAAATATAATCTTAAGAACTAAAATCTTTCCAAACAATAGATTAAAGGGTTCATCCAGTCAAATAACATTAGTGAGAAATTTAGAAGCACGTGACCAGAGGTATCCGCACGAGGGCAAAAACCATAAAGGGACACGTTAGGTATTTTGATAATTCAAACAACATAATTTGGTACCAAAATTCCCCAAACCCAGAGTCTCTCAGTCTGGGATTTCTTCTTTCTTTAATCCTTTCAATTTCTTTCAAATGTAAACCGATCATTCAGTGTTTTCTCGCTTTGTTTCCTCATCAAAACTGTTTTTTTTTTGTGTTCCAAAAACAGATTTTAGGGTTCCGATGGAGGTGAATTTAACGGGAGGGGCGGTGGCTCGGATTATAAACGGAAAGCTGCGTGCTTCAAGTGATTTGAAACCGGTGCTTCAAGTGATAGAGATGGAAGAGATTGAAATGGCATCGCAACAACAAAAAGAACCGAGAAAGAGCGAGAGGAGGTTCGTGCTATCGCTATCGGACGGGTTGTTGTCGCAGCAATGTCTGCTTGCAGCCAGTAAAAACCGGCTCGTGAAATCCTCAAAGTTGCAAACTGGTTCCATTGTTCGATTGAATCAGTTCGTTCGCAGCTTCATTCAGGAACGCATGTAAAACTTTCTCTTTCCCTCTTTGGGTTTTCTGCCAAATGAAAAAAAAAAGTTTTTTTTTTTACAAATTTTGATAAGTTTGGTTTTTACAGTACAATGGAGAACTGGGAATGAGTCAGTGACTTGTTTTTTCAATATTTGATCATCATCTCTTGTTCTTTGTTGAACTGGAAATTAATATATTCTAATTGATTGATTGGGATTATTTTAAATTCTTCGAATGCTATTCTGGGATCTGGGTCTTAGTCCTCTTAAGCTCTTCTATTCTTGCTGTGTGCTCTAGTTTAATTTCTGTGCGTGGTGTGTTATGTGTTAATTGCAAATGCATTTATGTTCAATCCGATGCATTTGTAGGTTGGTTACTATTATTGAGTTGGAGGTGATAGTTGACAAATGTGATATCATTGGGAAACCTGTACCGGCACCAAAATCTTCTCGGCTCGCACAAGCTCATACTGCTCTCCCTAATCCTGGACCAGGAGCTTCTTGTCCTCTAAGCCAATCAATACCTGCCGATCAACAGTCATCCCCGTTCTATATTAACAGAGAGCCACCAGCCAAGAATGAGATAGCACCAATAATCCCGATTTCTGCTTTGAATCCATATCAGGGGAGGTGGACAATAAAGGCTAGGGTAACAAAAAAGCATGAACTCAAGCACTATAAAAATGCTCATGGTGATGGGAAAGTTTTCTCTTTTGATCTTATTGGTTCAGATGGTGAGGAAATTCGAGCAACTTGCTTTAATGCTGTGGTTGACCAATTCTATAACCAGATTGAAGCCGGTAATATTTATTTGATTTCTAGAGGAAGTCTAAAACCTGCTCAGAAGGAATTTAATCATCTTAATCATGATTATCAAATTTTTCTTGATAGCATATCAATGGTACAACTGTGTTCTGAGGACAGCACAATTCCTTGGCAGCAATTTCATTTTCGTACCATAACCGATGTTGAAGGCATGAAGAATAATGATGTTGTGGATTTAATTGGTGTGGTGTTTGTTATCAGTCCTACTTCTCTGTTATTGAGAAAAAATGATATGGAAATTTTGAAGAGATCCCTTCATTTGAAAGACATGTCTGGTCGGAGCATTGAATTAACTTTATGGGGAACTTTTTGCAACAATGAAGGACAAAAGCTCCAAGCTTTGTGTGATTCTGGAGAGTCCCCGGTTCTGGCTGTGAAATCTGCTAGAGTGAGTGATTTTAGTGGAAAGGAAGTGGGAACTATTTCTTCCACCCAGTTGTTTATAGATCCTGATTTTCCTGAAGCCCACAGGCTCCGCGAATGGTTTGTCAGTGAAGCGAGGAACACTATTTCCGTCTCCATTGCTAGGGAAAAATCAAGCTTGATTAGGACATGTAATCGAAAAACTATCTCACAAATCAAAGATGAAAGATTAGGAACTTCTGAGAAGCCAGATTGGATTACAGTTGTAGCCACAGTTGCTTACATCAAGTTAGACAATTTCTGCTATACAGCTTGTCCTCTCATGGATGGAGATCTCCAATGCAACAAAAAGGTTACTAATAATGGAGATGGGAAATGGCGGTGCGATAAATGTGATAGGTCAGTAGATGAATGTGACTACAGATATATTCTTCAGTTCCAGATACAAGATCATACAGGCACAATGTGGGTGCTTGCTTTTCAGGAGTCCAGCGAGGTTCTATTGGGGGTGTCCGCAAAAGATTTGTATTGCTTGAGGTTTGAAAACCAGAATGTGGAAAAGTTTAAGGAAATCATGCATCGTATTATGTTTAACAAATATACTTTCAAGTTGAAAGTAAAGGAAGAAACTTTTAATGGTGAACGGCGTGTGAAATCAACAGTGGTGGAAGTAGAAAATGTAAATTTTTCATCAGAATCGAAGTATCTTTTGGATTTGATTTATAAGATTAAAGCCAACTACTCTTGCCCTTTTGCATTAAAGGCTGCAACTACCACTCCTAGTCTTGGAATGAATTCTTGTGGAATAGGAACTGATGGTACGTCAAATGCTGGTGGTCATATGCGTAGAGAAACAGTTTCAAGCATGAATATGTTTTGTAACAGTTGCAGCATTGCCGGTCATAGCTCTACGAATTGCCCCACCATCATGAAGGTTCAAACACAGGTTATGGGCAGGGATTACACCAATAAAATATCTTCTGGAACGAGTGTTGGGCGTACCTCAGATGAGTGCTATAGATGTCATCAATTTGGACATTGGGCCAAAAACTGTCCAACAGCAGGTCAATCTTATCGAAGCTCTGTTTTATCATCTAGGAGATATGGAGGTATTTCAAGGTAACAGGTGGATGGGTTTTGAAGGCCTGTTTTTGTTCTGTAGATCTTAAATTAGCACATTGTGTTAGCCTTCCAAATTGTGGGTTACTTTGCATGACTGCACTGTACAATGTTTTTTGTTTTTGGGGGAGGGGTTTCCCAGTCTTTTTGGCATTTGTATGAAATCCCTATCTCTGTATATACGGTCCCTATATTTTCTGAATCTAAAATGTGAAATTCTTGTGGAATTTTTGGTGGTTCTGACCTCTTGGATTATGGATATTATCTTGCCCCCTATATCATGCACTGTCCAAGTTGTTTTGCTTCTAAATGAAAAATTATGCCAATCACATGCTATTTTATTATAGATCAGGGAGAATTTTTCAGTACGGAGCAAATTGTGAAAGTATGCATTTCATTCATTAAACATATAGACACAAACAGTATCCTAGAACACAATTATAGCAGGACCCGAACAAGTAGCGGAACATTTCATCTGAAGTACTTAACCGGACAAGAAAAAGGACTATGTTCAATGATAATGATCATCGGTGGCTTTGCCGCTGTTTCCACCATTGGTTACTTTGTCTTGTGTTCCAAGAAGAAACCCTGAAACTTCTGCTCTTGACGTAGCTAAAGTCACCGCTGGGGTTGCCAAGTCGGAGAACACTTGACCTCGCTAATTCTTTTTTATGACCATTATTGCCTTTCGTACTGTTATTTTCAACCATTTCTTTCTTCGGCGTTCAATTTGTTCTCGTATTAGTACGAGTGAATCATTGTATGAGATGTTATGATATATGATATAACCTTCAATTTCTACCATGATATTTTTCTGAGTTTTTTCACAATAGGAAAAATAAAACGAAGATAAATTTCAACAATATAATATAGTCTCAACTCTCAAAGGAATCTTATTGCTCGTTTTCGAGTTGCCAAGTGTTGTTACGAAGTAGAAACTTATATTGCATGTCCTTTGTTGGTGATTAATAGCCATTGAAGCCAAAAGCTCATTGGTTTTATCTTGATTATAATGTGCAGAGAGGTGCATTTAGTGTTGCAGCAAAAACCGGAGTGCTGGTGATTCTCATGACATTAATCGTCACAGGCAAAACCATGCCTGCGGGAAAGGAGCATGTTGGAAACTCGGAATCCAAGAAAGATGTTATTCATAATGCAATCAAAGGAATGGATCTGCAAATATTACACCAAGTATCTCGGAACACCAATTTAGGCACACTTAAGCATTGAGGTTGAGAGAATAGAATCTGGCTTACCCTTTCATATACACATAATAACTAATAAGAAAGTTTGTTAATTTCTGAAGCATCGATTCGATGTGATTCGTGGATGTTCATACATTTTCAAGCAAATGCAGATCGTGGTATTCATCCAAATTGGAATGCTAAGAGTGTAAAAGGAGTTGGTGAAACTACAAAAGGCCACTGAGCATGATTTTTACAGCTGAAGATGCAGATATTGACATGTTACCATTTACCATGATGCCTTCATTACATTACACATTCCAGTTTGGAATTGTAGTACGAATTAAGACTTTAAAACTCTTTTTTTTTCCCCTTTCAATGTTAGATGATGACATGATTGTTTGTAACAGAGTTTTCAGTTCAGCACCATGAAAGTAAAGTCTTGAAGTTTGAGACCATGAAAATAGTGTCTTCCACTGCATTGCCCTTAATTTCCCATGTTTCAAATCCCATATCTCAAGACATTTTCTTGGTCTAATTATGGTTTAAGTCCCTCTCAAATTCCACATTTTAACACTTTTTTGGTCTAGTTATGAAATTAATTTATTTTCCTTAAAAAACACAAATTATTATGGATTCTTTAGTTACAAAATTGCTGGATAAAAACAAGCTTACTATTGGCCATGTGAATACAGTAGTTCTTTCATTTCTAGCTTCATATGGAACAGTAAAAAGTAAACTGGACAAATTATGTAGAAAAGGTAACAGACAATGAACTTTTATTGTGAAGCCTAAAATAATTAACAAGTTCTATGATAAATGAAACAAACAGGTAATTTTCCTCAAATTTGAAAAATAACAGATCACTCAATCTTCACTGATGAGTAGATGAGCCTTGTGAACCAGAAGCAGGCATAGAAACCGATTGTACCCGTCAGCACGACGAACGCATATGATGCGATCAACATGTATCCGAAGTACAAAACTCCTGATACTGGCTTTGTGATCTCGAGTTTCGTGAAGAAGTAGAATGCGGCATAGAGGAATAGGTAAAGTGCAGAAGAACCCGAAGTCAAGTATGATCTCCACCACCATCTGTAATCCTCGCTGCATAGCTGGAAGTAGCAGAGTACTATTGTGATCTCCGCGCAAGTGACGATGAGAATGACAAAGACAATAAAGAGGAACCCGAAAATGTAATAAAACTGATGCAACCATATGGAAGTGAGGATGAAAAAGAGCTCGATGAAAACGGCACCAAAGGGGAGTATGCCACCAACTAGGATGGAGAATGTTGGATTCATGTACCAAGCTTGTTCTGGTATTTGCCTTGGGATCTTACTGGTTTTCACTGGATCCTCAATGGTTCGCTTCTTAAAACCGATATAACTACCTAAGAAAACAAGTGGGACTGAGATACCGAACCATAGCAATACCAGAGCAATCATTGTTCCAAAAGGCACTGCCCCGGAGGATTTCTGTCCCCATATCAGAGCATTCAAGACAAAGAAGATGGCAAAGACGGTAGCTGGGAACATAAACGCTGTTTTGATAGAAATTTTCTTCCATTCTGTTCCCTTGAACATCTTATAGAGACGTACTGAGGAGTATCCAGCGAATAGGCCCATGAACACCCAAAGTAGCAGCATGGCAGTCATTAAACCACCTCGATTTGAAGGGGAAAGGAACCCGAGGAGAGCAAAGATCATGGTTACAAGAATCATACCAAAAAACTGAACCCCGGTTCCAACATACACACAGAGCAAGTCGGAGTTTGTTGGAGCCCTGAAAACATCCCCATGGACCAACTTCCACCCTGTCTCCTCTTGAGCCTCTTCTTGAGTTTCGAGTTGGTTATACTTCGAGATATCTCGATAAAGAGTTCGCAGCATGATCATAGCCACCATCCCCGAGAGGAAAAGTACAACCATCAAAGAGTTAATAATTGAGAACCAATGGATCTGATCATCAGCCATCATAAGATAGGTATCCCAACGGTATGCCCACTTTATATCACTTTCCTGTAAGATGACAACAAGGACCGATTTGATTAGAACAAAATACCGTCACACAGACAAGCGGAATACATTCTTGTTATATGAAGTCGTATACAAGACCTAACCTGGAACTCAACATCATATGTAAATATGACCTCCCTTGTTTCTTCAACCTCTTGAGGAGATTCAGAACTAGTAACTGCACGTTTTGCGTGGGGATCGCAGGTAGTCAAACGTGTATTTTCGTTCCATTCACCGTCGTACTCATGTTTAACACTGAAAGGTTTGGCCTCAAATCCAACAATTCTTGCAGAATCCACGAGTGGATCCTTGTGATATTTGACAGTAAACGTCAAGTGGTTGTGAATAAAATGTTTCTCTTCCTTGCTCTGCAAGTAACAAACGAAAAAACTAGCGTTGCTTGCACCAGCACATGGAAAGAATATTGTAAAAAATGCCGAATTTATGAGCAGTCGAGCACTTACTTCGGTATACTTTCCTCTGAGACCAACATGAAATCCATGCTGATACACTACACCGTTTTCCTGATCGGCCCTTCTTATTGGAACAACCAATGGAAGGTTATCCAAAATCCTTTCACAAACACATCATAAAAAACCAGTCACCAATCAAAAGAATAAATCAAAAACTACATTTAATATTTTCATAATGGGAGCCTCACATGTTAACTCGATACTCATCGTCAATCTTCTCCTTGAAGGCCTTTGTGGATTTCTTATCAAGAATTTTTCGACATACAATGTTGCACATTCTCGGTTCACTCATGTTAAACTGCAAACACTTAATCACATCAACCTCTAAAATACAAAATACAGAAAACAGAACTACATAAAGTAATTTATGGAGTTCTAACTCACCACATAAGGAGAGTTTTCGATTCGATCGCCCCGAAGGACTTCCCCAAGATTCTCAGCACTGTCAACTATGTTGTCGGGCTGACAATAAGGTAATGAATAATAGGAATATGGAAGTTGTGTTTTAGTTGAAGTTAGCTTATTCACTTTCACATACAATGGATCCCCCTGCATAAAAATCAAAGATCCATAATCTTTAATCAATGTCTAAATTTCATTTCTTCAATTTCTAAGCAAAAGTGTCAATTGAACTAATCTTATAATCCAAGTCAACCCAGGATCCAAAATGCATGATGATGATACATTAACAAGCATTCATGCATGTATGTCATATATGGAAAAAACTGACCTTTTTGAAATCTTCTGGGGCAACACCAGGGAGGTAGAAGCAATGGGCAGGAAACAAGAAGAGAATAAACAAAGAGAAGATCCATGCGACGTGGAAACTATGACCATCCATGGGTTTTGCTCGGATCTAGACCTGATTACCCGGATTCTCACTTCTTCTCTATTGAAGAAAGTGATAAAGTTGAAATTTTTATTATTTGTGAAGGAAGAAACAAGAGGGGAAAGGGTCGTTTTGTTGGGAAGAACAAGAAGGCCAAACATATACATACATATATAGAGGGAACCATATAAGCATCATATTCTGATCATTGTTATCAACGTTTAGAGTGACAGTTTTAATGTTCTTTGGGAATTCGAAGCTGAAGCTGAAAATTTTCTTTTCGTTTAATTTTCAGTTATTCATTAGCCTGTAGTAAATTAGGAGCGATAGGACAAAGAAAAGGACTTGGAGATTACGCGTGTTTTGAGTTTGGTTCGATCTCATTGTCAGTCTTTATCTAAGCACCATTGATGAATTACTATTATTATCACTTGACCTAAGACATCGAACTCATTTTTTATCCAGAAGACGACTAATAAACAATGGGAAGTAAATGTGGATGCTAAGAAAGTGACCTCCGAACAAGGGGAAGCCATGGAGTTTGTTGACAGGAGCTCATCAACCATTAAGATAAGGGTGTAGTCACGGATCTAAAAACATTTCTAAATGTAAACGTATAAAATTTTAGAATTTGATGCGCATCAGTCGTAAATATTAAAAAATTAAGAATTAATTTATATTATTAAAAAATTAAAGACAAATATACTAACTTTAGATAGTTCATGGTAAACTAGGAGCAGATATATTTATTTATTTATTTATACATAATAACCAAACTCCTAAACAATGAATTCGTTCAAAATTTATTTTTAAGAAACTCGTATTGTATTATTCTTGGTTTGTTTAAGTTGGTCATTTATCAAACTCTAGAATAGGTAATGATTTATAAGTATGCTTAAGAAGTTGGAACTCACTCCCTGTTGACTTAACAACTGACATTACAAGTGAAAACATTCTCTTCATAGGGAGAAAAGAGTCTTGTGGAAGAAGATTTTTAGTTCACCGTTAGGTCATTGAACAAAGTTTTAAGTAACACAATCATTTCTCCAGCCAAAAGTATCACTTAAGCCTTTTGGTTTGTTTACATGGCCAGTTCAAGAGGGTTACGGGTGAAGAATCATTCATTAACTGTCACTGAAGTAACTTGAATGATCGATGGTATATACCGTAGCGTAAGCTGCATGCAGATATTTGCCAAGATTCAGATCGGTAACAGACTTTTCAGAAGTGAAAAGATGAAGGTTTTGTGAACATCGAGATTCATCAACCTAGAACATGTACTTTCATGAAACAGAATAATGAAATTCTCAAAAACAGTTAAGGTTCATATAATCAAACATTTGCAGATGGAGTATTCTCGGACAGGCGCAGTTTAACCAAAATAGTTATGACACCAAACATGGTGAGTTTTTCTTTTTTAACACGTTATTCTCCTTTGATCTCCACACTTTTAGGTCTGTTTATCCAAGTTCTTCACTTAACCAAATATTATAAACATCCCAGCTCAAGTTAAAACTTTTTTTTTCAATTAAAAAAGCAGTTTGTCTTATAATTTTATTCTAAGAATCTCAATAAAAGAGATAATCCAGCCACTCTTCCTTTCCCATCATCACCAAATGTGTCTTATTCATGAACCAACTCACAATTCATCATTATAGTCGTCACCACCACAGCATGGTCCAAAGCTTTTTTCATTTAAGAAGAGTTTTTCAGCACCCATTCCACCAAAGTTGAGACGCCGAACCCAGTTGCTACACGCTTCTTTTCATTCCAGACAGGGCCAGCCAAGTCAATGTGCATCCATTGTACTTTTTCATCGACAAACTGCAAAACCATGGTTCAATCAAGTTCTGCAACCAATGTACCTAAAGGATTGGGATATTCAGGGAAGCGTAAAATGCAGATAAAAATGTCAATTACTTACCCGTTTCAAGAACAGAGCTGCAGTGATAGCCCCACCTTGGCGACCGCCGGTATTTACCATATCAGCGACTCCTGATTTCATTGATTCCCAATAGCTTTCCTCCAGTGGCATCCTCCAAAATTTTTCACCACTGATCTCTGAAGCTTCAAATACCTCCTTTGCTAGTTCATCACTTGGTGTGAAGACGCCTGTAAAGGGAAAACATTTCCGATCAATTGAAAGTAGTGGGGAACTTGTGGTTTCAATCAAGTAAACAACCAAGGAAATGATGAATGCAACAGCCTTCTGAACTGACTAGAACCGAGAAAGGACTTTACATGTTAAGAAGCAAATTCTTTGTATTTAACCCTATACAATAAATGTGTGATTGTGATTACGCATGTAAAACATTCAGATATCCTCCCCTAGCTTAATTGTCATCCAGAAAAGATCAGAATCATTAAAAATTCCAAAAAAATAAAAATAAAAAGGCACATTTGTGTTTCCAAACACTATTTTCCAAGAATTATAGAATTCAAATGACATGCATGTACCTGCAATTGAGGGTCCAAGAGCAACAATACAAGCCCCGGTTAGTGTTGCCAGATCAACTATCTGCAAAATAAGTGAACCTAGTCTTAGAATATAATTTGAGTTACCCACATAGATTAATAAATCTACAGTATCATGTTTTAAACCATCATCACAAATTCAGGATCATTGTTTGGGCTGGCTTTACCTTATCAACACCTTGGTTGCAAGCATATACCAAAGCATCTGCAAGTGTAAGCCTGCCTTCTGCATCAGTGTTATTAACCTGCAATCAGAAAAGGGAGCAATGAGTCATTTGTTACCCCGTTACAAATTTCACCGGGCCATATAATTTACATACACGGCTATACCTCAATTCTCCACTTTTTTAAATCAAAATCGAACAAAGTATTACCTCAATTGTCTTTCCATTTGATGCTGTGAGTATATCTCCCGGTCTCATACCCGTTCCACTTATCATGTTTTCACAAGATGCAACAATAAAATGAACCTGCATATAAGGGTAATTTACTAAGCGACAAGCTATTCCACGCAGATAGTAAAATGAAAGGAAGAAAATGTCTTACCTCAACTCCAAGAGGTTTGATTTGCCCAAGAGCTTTTGCTGCTCCAAGAACTGCTGCAGAGCCTCCCATGTCTATTTTCATGACATCAATTGAGCAACCAGGTCCAGTCTTGATATTGTAACCACCGCTGAGAACATTTAAGACAAACAATCAAAACCTACGTAGTATAAAGACCTATAAATGCCAGTGAAGACCCCATCTCTTCGTTATGGCATTGTGCTGCAAACTTGAAAAACAAAAAAATCGGGCATTCCATCCTTATCTTTGTTTTATTTACTATTGCAACTAAATCATAAATTATCTTCTTGCTAGAATATGTCTATGTAAGGATATCTGAGATAACCTGTCAAAAGTCAATCCTTTTCCAACTAATGCTAACTTGGCTTTGATAGGCCCACTTGGGGGTTTGTAGCACAAATGTATGAAATAAGGGGGATTATCAGATGCTGCAGCAACTCCGAGATAAGATCCCATTTTCAACTCCTTGCACTGCTCCGCAGTCAAGATGTTTGCAGATATAACATCGCTGTATGAGGAAGCAATTTTTGAAGCCTCGGCTGCTAGTGCAGCTGCAGCATAAAACAACACATTAGATCAAAATAAGTCATCCTTACAATTAACTATTGAGAAGAAAGGACTTGACAAAAAGTAAGAATAATGAACATACGAACCAGGGGTAAGTACATTCGCTGGAGAATTCACGAGCTCTCTTCCAAAGATTACAGCGGAAGAAACATCTTCAGCATACTTGAGCTTTTTCTCCAACTGTGGTCCAGTTCCAAGACCAAGAATATCCACAGACTTCAGCTATGGTTTCTTTGACTCTGACTCCGACTTGTATCTATTATCTTCATGTATTCCAAGCACCGTCCCTGAGAGAATGTAAACCATTAAACTACTACCAGTCTCAGTCTTTCCAATAAGAACATTGATCATGGCACTAAGAAATCGTAAGGGCGTTACCAGATGCTATTGCTGAAGCAATACCGAGCTTTGACTCATTTGAGAGACCTTCTGATGAGGCAAGGACAACAGCAACACTATTGGCTTGAGCAGTCTTCGCAGCTGCGGCAACAGACTCACCGAGTCCATGAAAAGCAGCTGGTGATGAAGCTGGTTGTCCAAGACCAATCAAGCCAACCCTTTTGGAGCCAAGTCCGGGAAGTCTAAGAACTGTTGATTGGCCAGATTTTCCTGTGAAATCCTCCTCAGAAGAAGCCTCAGATAAGAGACCACCTAACAGTCCATCTAATTTTTTCAAAATTGAGTTTTCAAACTTGGAGTTTTCATCCTTGGTCATGTCTTTCTCGGTGACGCCAACTGCAAGCATGTCCCCTTTCCATTCTCCCACATCAACCTCTTTCGCAGCAAAAGAGATCTTTCCAACATTTTCACAAAAGAGATAACAGTCATTTTAGTATCATATTTTTTTTGGTATTTCAACAACGAAACACATACTCAGAGAAACAACCTTTACATATGGAAACCAAAAGTTCAGCCAAGGATCTAACTAATATGATCTTGTCATATAAATATTAAATAGTGACCCAGTTTAGCAAATATTTACTCCGTTAATTTCAGAATTGAGCGTATAGCCCTCAAAGGACAATTCTTTAGAAAACAAAAGCATCTCCTAACAGCGGAAAAAAAAAAACTCTTTTTGCAGCAAAAAGAGATCTTTCCAGCATTTTTCACAAAAGAAACAACAGCTATTTTAGTAAAACCATTTTGGTAAATATTTCACCAAAATGAAACACACAGAGAGAAACATCCTTTGCACATTGAAACCAAAAGTGGTGCCAAGGATCTGATTAAGATGATCGTATCATATAAATATTAAACACTGACAAAATTTAAGCTAATACTATTTAATATTCACAATCACACCATTAATTTAAGAATTGAGCTTATAGCCCTCAAAGGTCACCTTCTTTACAAAACAAAAGCAACTCCTAACAACTAACAGAATTTTAAAAATTCATTAAAAAGATAATACCCCATTAGAATCCTTCAACCCAAAACTCTCAATCTAAACCCAATCTTGCTTAATCTCAACAGAGCAAAAAAGGGGGTCACCTTGGGGTGTTCGGCGTTGGCTGGCTGAGTGAGACCAAGATTGGCGCTAGCGATAGAACGAGCCATAAACTTGGTTCTTCGGGAACACAAAGGAGCAACTGCAAAAGACAATCTGAGCCCAGCTGAAGAACGTAACCTGGTGAAAAACAAAGACGAAGTAGAAGAAGCGTGTGAAACAGATGAAGCTAAAAGAAAAGAAGGCAGAGACGCTACAATGGTGGCCACCATTTTTCCAATGTGGGATGGTCTATGTATTTATAATGACCCCCCCTCTCAAGAGCTTAAAGCATTGAACTTTAAACCAAGATGGTTCATTGACATCATTTTCTTGGCCGTCTCATCCAATCTATCCCACTTTTTGTGACCTTATATTATAGTTCTGACCCCTCTGGGCCCCTTGGCTTTGTCGGGTTTTAGATTTAAGTTGATGTTGTGTTTGGCTGGGCTTTATCAAACGCAAGTCCAAATAACTTAGGCCTATATGCCATTATCAAGCTCCTTGCAGGTGCTCACTTATGATGCGGATTTTCCCGGAAAATTTTGCTACAAACAATTATGAAACCTCACAACAGCAGTAGCATTATTATGATGGAATTACTGCATTGGATGAAAAGTTAGTATTGGTGAAATTTGTAGCATTTTTCTTCTCCATTTCTTTTCAGCAGAATTGAGAAACTATCTCAAGGAAATTAAAGTTCAATATTTGTTAAGTTCTCCATTCATATTAGAGCTCAATTTCTTGCACCATTAACTTAGTTGAATGTTATAGTTGCTGTAATCTGTGAATTGGCCTATGTTTCCACTTGATATTGATGTTTGAAAAATACCCTTTATCAAATGAATCTAGCAGTCTTTGAACAAAAAAGAAGAAATGAAACTAGTAGTCTAGTACTGCCTGGAAACTAAAGAGTAGTAACTTCTATGCACAGAAGATTTCTTTTGTTATTGTTATTAGGCTGTTACTTGATTGGTGTTGATGGGAAAGCAATCAATCAAAATGCATCCTTTCAAAGCCTTATTTTTGAGATATTTTCCAACTGCTAATAATGTGGATATGATTTCTAGCATACTCTTCGCAACGGTTGATGAAATGGCTGATTCATCCCCAGCAGGAGTTCAATGCTTTAAGCTTTTGAGAGGTCATGCCTGGACATATTCCTATTATCAGTCTGATCATGCTTGTAATGATTGATTCTAGTGGTAACTGTTCCGATATATATTGATTGTAAATCCCCCCATTCTCATCTAAACATAGTTCAACAACGCAAATTTATATAGATAACCATCACTTAGAAATTTGGGTTTTATTTCATATTTCGATTTGTGATCGAGAATTATTATATTGAAATAATTATATGAGTGATAGGCTACCTATAGAACATTTTTCCTTTTGTTTTTCCCTCTCCATTTTGTGTACAGACCAAAATGCTAAATAAGTCTTTGATTTGAAGTTTAGAAGAATGAAACCTTTGTCTTTTTTTCACCCCACTTTGATTATATGCAAGAAAGGGTTTGACATGCTTTTGCTTTTTAGGTTTTTACAAACCTTTTAACTTTGATCCTTCACTTTCTTGTGTTGTACTATATCAGTATATTTGTCAATAGAATGCTGGTACAATCAGAGTCCCACCTAGCCACTCTATGTTGAAATTTCAAGGGCAGGCTTGAAAATCTAATAAAAGAGGTTGGTAAGGAAACTTGATTCCTCCTTTCCCCATGTTTCTCGGTTGATGATTCCCACTATATATATACACGCACACACATTTGAAACTGCTTAATTGGTAACTATGTTTCGAATTATATATCAAGTGACAAGGAGCTTGATGTCCTTTAAATAATGTATGTTGTGGATGGAAAATAACTTTGAGAGAGTTTGTCACTCGAAACAGAATCTGACCCAACACAACTTCGGACTTAGTTGGAGCCCTTGGGGGTACCCGGACAATAAAGTATATTGTATTAGTACTAGTTTTCTTTTTGAAACATGGAAATCCTATTAGCTTTTCATAAGCATGTAAGGCAGTGAATTGTGAATTTGGAAAGGAAAAAACAAAAGGGTTAATCCTATTTTGCCTGTTCTTGTTGTTGAACAATACCCTACACCTTAAAGGTGAGAAATGATGAAACCCAACTTAAAAAGTTGAAAATTGATTAGACCATAGCGAAGATTACTCACCTAATACTAAATTGCCTCCCCCCCCCCCCCCCCCTCTCTTTCTCACCTTCAACTCAAGCATTACCCAAACTGGATTCAGCCTTGGGTTACACTTATAATTACTACAATATATCATGAAAATGGTGCAGCAAATTTTTGAGTAAGATTTTCATTTTCTATTTGATTTGTTGGCTGGAAACTCGTGTTTTTGTTCAGCCAAATCGGATTAAGCAGAGCCAGAGAAAGGTGACAATGAAGGGCTCCCTTGAGGAAATGAGTTCCTTGCCTGTGCCTGAGCCAGTGGGTGCTTGAGGTAGGCACAGAATTAAATTTAATAACAATTTTCTTTTCCTAGCAAATGTATTTGCAAACATGAGCAAAAAAGACCTGGTTTTTTAGACTAGGGACAAGTAAATTCCATTACCATGGTCCATGGTCATGAATGGTTCCCTAAGTCCATTTGAATAATTTAGTATTGCGCTAATTAAACAGGAAAAACTTCAAAAATATGACCCTATTGAATGCTCTATTTGGTGCACCAAACCCTCATTTTTAAGCTACAAATATACAATTAAACAGTTACTGTTTTAAGAGGAAAAAATGGACTCAGCCTATGCCTTTAGTCCTCTCTAACCTCTACAACAGTGAAATCATGCTAATATCACATTGCTTGTGCAGTAAGTAAAAGATCTTGTTGTTTGTTATATTCATATAAATTAGGAATTATTTTATCACCTAAATAGTACAGATGTCATGTCTCTTTTTTTAGTTACTAGGTACTATACCTATGGTATAATGTTGAATTTTAAGAAGAAAATATTAGTGATACATGGAAGTAATGTCAAGAACAATCAAACTCGAGAAATATATAAAGTTCACTTAAAAACGACTGTGCTACATACCAGTAAAGAAGGATCAAACCAGAGATTGGATGCATAACTTACTTAAAAACGTTAACTTTGATGGTTGAGTGGTAACTTCCTTTCTTACCAGCTGTAAGAAATGAAGCTTATAAAAGCCAATGTTTTTCAAGAAGAAGAAAAAAATGTCAGATGGAGGTTCCAAGAAGTAACCGGGAATAGCAGGTAACAAACAGGTCATGGAAATGAGAATGCTGTAAATAAGGCCAATCTTTACTGTTGTCTCTCTTCCACGCTTCGGCTTCTTTTCTTCACCCCAGTCTCTGACTCTGAATTATATGGATAATAGTAATGCTGCGACATGCATCCAATTCTCATAGATCGAACCCTTTATTTTTTGGTTTCTCGTCTCGTCTCTGATCGAATTTTCTGGCTCACTTTCCTGCATTTTCTCGGGAAGAAAGAAAGAGGAAGAAAGTATGGAATTGGCAGCAAACGTGTCAACTTTGTTCATAACGGATGACTGAAACCACACATTCAGAAACTAAATACTACAAATTCTTTTAAGGTAATCGAAATTAGATGCTCTTTCTCTCTCGTTTTTCACAGTGCGGAATGGAATCTCTGTTTTTCGAGGCTAAATTTGAATTCATTTTTGTTTTTTATTACCTTAAAAGTTAGAACATTTAGCTTCTGCTTCTTAAAAGTGATCTCTTTTTGGTAACATTGGTTTCTGTATTGATTTTTAGGGTCTTCTAGCTGATTTTTGAAGTCTTTGAGAGTAAAGGAAATGTGGCTTTTTGAGGATTTGTGTAGCTTAGAGTGGGTGGTAAAATTGTAAATTTGAGTAAGTTTTCTGGGTGGAGCTGGTGAAAAACTGAGATCTGTTTTAGGAGCTTTTAAGAGGGATTGGTTGATGATTGTGTGCACTGTAAGTTCAAAATATCTATGCAATTGTGTTTGAAGTGGTTTAAGCATTGTATTCATGAGTAATGGTGGAGTTCGATCATTTTGAGGGTTGTTTAGGTAATGTTGAGAATTGGGGTGAACTAAAGACTGATAAAAAACTGTTATCTCGAAAATTAGTGTTGCTTTGAGAGATTTCTTGATATATGTCCGGTGCTCCGAGGTTGAAGTCCATGAATACGGCCGATTCCGAGGCAAGGCCCATATTGGGACCTGCAGGGAACAAGGCAGGTTTATTGACTGCAAGAAAACCAGCTTCAAAGCCTTTAAGAAAGACTGAAAAGTGTCCAGCCGAGGCCACTTTACCAGAGGAGAAAAATGGCCTCTCATCAGCTAAAGTTAATTCTCTTTCTCCGAAATCCCATTCTGATAATGTTCCTTCAGTGATACGCCGCCACGAACAATTATTGCATTCTAATTTATCATTAAATGCTTCATGTTCCTCTGATGCTTCCACGGATTCGTTTCACAGTCGAGCATCTACTGGAGGTAGGTTGAGTCGTTCAAATAGTGTCGGGGCTAGGAGGAAGCCATACTTGTCAAGTCCGAGAACTGTTGTTTATGAGGGTGGTTTGGATTTGCCACCTCATGGTTCACATCAGAGGAAAAGATGTGCTTGGGTGACACCAAATACAGGTGTGTTTAACCTATTGCGCGATTTATGATTGATTAGAAATTTGTGTTTGTCATTTTCTTCCTAAGACTGCTTTTAATTTTAATAACAAATGCAAAAGCTTTCTGAGTATTAGGCTAGAGAAAGATCCCTGCGCCAAGAACACCTTTGTATTGTTTATGCCATTCAAGTTCTTCAATCCCATAGCTGTAGCATTAGTTTAGGATCGACTAATACGATCAAAGGCGCAAGGAATGGCCGGCATCTAACCAATTAGGGTGACAACTTTTCTCTTAATATGATCACCAAACTTTACTGTTTTTTAATCAAATTCCTGGTTCTTATGATTTAAATCGAGCAATAGGTTAAACTGCCTTGGATTTATCTTTCTGACTTCATCTACAATTCATTTATTAGATATCTGTAAGTTTCAAACAGTTTACAAGAAATTGATATGGCATCAATGTGCATTCATATGTTCGAGCATCATATTCAAAATGGAAGACTGTCAATCGATTGCAGCTTCGTGTCATCACTAATTGATGTTTTAATTGCTCCTATTTCATGTTTTTCTGTTGACTTAGTTTTGTTATTTGGGACCAGATCCGAGTTATGTTGCTTTCCACGACGAAGAGTGGGGAGTTCCGGTACATGATGACAGGTATGCGATCTCAATATTGCCTGCATATGGTTATCACTGATTAAATGATTACCTCTCTGATAGAAACGCATTTCACTGAATGAGTGGTTTGCTTGAAATTATTCCCTATATGTAGGAAATTGTTCGAGCTGCTTGTAATTGCGGGTGCATTGTCTGAACTTACATGGCCTGCTATCCTAAGCAAAAGACACATCTTTAGGTATTTTTCCTAACAGAAGTGCAACCTTACTTCCATTGAATAAGCAAACTCATTTCTTGAAGCGTCTTTTATGCAGGGAAATTTTCATGGATTTTGATCCCGTTGCTGTATCGAAACTGAATGAGAAGAAGTTAATAGCACCTGCTGGTATGGCAAGTTCCTTTTTATCGGAACTAAAGCTGCGTGCTATCGTTGAGAATGCACGCCAAGTATGTAAGGTAGATAGATTCTTGTTCTGATTCCCACCTTTTAACATTGGTTAGCATGAAAATAGTGACCCAAAATCACTTGCAAGCAGCACTTGCTGATTACAGTATGTGTATCAGATTTACCATAACAAGAGTTTGATGTACTGAAGTTGTTTATTTACTATTAGAGACCATCTTGATTAGCTGGCAAAATCCAAGTCATCCCTCTTCATCATGAACACTCTAGCCATCTTTTGCTGAAATAAAAGTAATTGCACTATCCATAGTGGCTATGATTATCAATGCAACTAACTTTTTCCAGGCTTTGATGATGCCAGGTTATAGATGAGTTTGGGTCGTTCGACAAGTATATTTGGAGTTTTGTGAACCACAAGCCTATTGTTAGCAGATTCAGATATCCTCGACAGGTTCTGGTTAAAACTCCGAAAGCAGATGCCATTAGCAAAGATTTGGTAAAAAGGGGGTTTCGAAGTGTGGGACCTACGGTCATCTACTCTTTCATGCAAGTGGCCGGAATAACGAACGACCATCTCACGAGTTGTTTCAGATTCCATGACTGTATAAACGCAGCAGAAGGAAAAGAAGTAAATGGGACCAAAGATATGCCTGAAGAGAAAAAAATCCGATAACATGATTGAATCAGAATTATCCATAGCTATTTATGAATTGAGATTCTCCTAAGAATGGTACCCCGGGTTCAATCATCAGTTTTACCACATTGACTGATTCACTGCTCTTACTTTTGGATGGTAACTAAGATGGTTTTGTGTATAAAATTTCATGAATAATCATGCATCCTGAATTTTCTAGATTGTCGATCTAAAGTAAATTAAATTTAACTGATGAATGTGCTGTTGATGGGGCCTGGCCTGTCATGTAAGTCTTAAAATATGATGTACAATCTTCTTGTCCCTTGTATGGTAAGAAAGGTTAGTAATTAGAGATGATGTTTACTTGCCAGATCCCGGCATCAGGAGATACTGGCAGCAGGAAACCGTATTCACCATCGGATCTGTCACTATCAGATTCTCAACCATACAGTTAGGTTAATAAGTGGGACTGGTTGAGTGCGGACCAATTTTAAGTGCCAACCCTGTAAGTTGCTGGAACAGCTAAAACCTAAACAGACAACCCCATTTATGGTTAGCGGTGAAATGTCAATGTGTCCTCTAAGGACCTTGGGGGAGGACTCCATCCAGAAGAAAATGCTTCTATTGTACCCAATATTACTAATGATGTGGGTTCCCTCTGTTTCCTTGTGTTATTGATATAATAATGTCTTGATGGATGTTGTCTAAAAATGCCTACAATATTTTCCAAACTGTACCTTTTTAATCCTACTAAGCTTTGCACTAGATCTGATGGTAACCAACCACTATATTCTTTATGCAAATATGAAGTCTTATAAATATCCTTGTGAAGGGATTTGCAATGACTAATATCAATTATCTTCTCATCAAACCAGACAAAGCCACCTCCTTAAAGAACATCATATCAATGATCACAAAAAGCAGACAAAAAGTTTTTCGGTGTATATTTTAATTTAAATCGGATATGCATGGTTAAGATCTTAAATGCTGTAGCTGTAAGCCTGTAACCCAACATATATGCACAGCTAAGTTAAGCTCTTAAATTCCAGCTCATGTTACATAAAAAGAACAGGAGAAATTCCAACATAGTTCCAACTAAGGTGACAAGAAAAGGGTAGCCAACCAAATCTTATATATATTGTTTCCACAACTATAATAACCCTGTTCCTACTAGATTGAGAGGGGATACAACAGAAAAGCATACAGCAATAGTTAAGGACAACTACAAATAAGAAAATCAAACCTGACTTTTCAGTATTTACAGAGACGTGTCTGATATATTAACAACGCAAAAGCTCCATTAAGTTCAGCAAGGCTTGATTTCAAATCCAATGCTCAGAAGCGTTCGTGCTGATTCAATTGCCTTCTTACCTCCTAGATCTAGGGCCTCACCAGTTAATTCACCTTCCGTACCTACTGACCACTGGGTTGGTGGTGTAACTTGGATATGCCCTTGATCGTTTTTTTAGTTGTAAGCTGTTCATAGAAGTATGTGCAGCAGCAGCCACAAGAGGAGCACTTGGTTGGCCATGTCGCTTCTTGGGTACAGGTATGTCATGGTCATGTACACCTTTATATGTTATAATAACAGCATCCGTGTTATCTACAGCTGTCTCGATATGCTTACGTACAGGACACCCAGCAAAAGTGCATCTATAGTAGTTCCTAGAAAACATTCATCGCTAAAAAAAATGGAACAAAACCAATTGAATGCAGGCAGGCATAAAGTAAATTGGCACATAACAACTGAGTTAAAGAATTAACTTAGAAGAATCGAATCGGTCATGCAGAGAATTAACAAAAAAAGCATAATAAATGCGGGCTCTTGAACGACCTCAGAATATTTCACATTGGTTTGGAAGAGGTATCGATGCACTGACAACATTTCTTAAACAAATGAACCGTACTGCTTTGCAAAGCACTATAAAAGGTGTGCTGACTGCTGAGAGCAAAAGCAAAGGACAACGGCCACTAAAGTTTTTTAGTATAAATTACAAAAAAAAATGTGATACCAATGATTGGTTTTTCTAATATTTCTATAAAACAAATAAATGAATCTAACAAGTGGTCTCAGAGTAAAAACTAAAAACAGATGTTGTTCATCCTAGGAGACTCAAGTTCAATCAGGCACCTAGGATTAAGATTTCCTTTCACCACTTGCACTGGCTAGTGTGATCAGAGCATTCTATCTTTTTGGCCAGACAATCAAAGACCGTGCATTTGTAATAACTTCGAGAACCTTTACGACTCTTCACTTGCTTCTGGCCATATTTCCGCCAATTGTAACCATCAGATGCAGGTGTATTCACAATGGGAACAACAGATACCATTTTAAGATTATAAGATTTTTGTTGGTTTGCTCCTGCCTCCTGGTGCAGATGCACCATTAACTTTCTGATCTGAAAGGCTTTGATCTTCTAGAGTGGGAGTGGGAGTGGGAGCAGATGATATACCTTGTGTAACAGAAGTTGGAGAAATACATGATTGAAGTTGATTTCGTGTTGAAACATGAGCTTCAACACTCTAGACAACCAAACTAGTGGAAACTTCGAGGTGGATCGTATTAACTTTCTCCTAAAAAAATTAAACCAAGATGAACTCCATTAAAAGAACAATTCAATGGCAGAGGAATTCAAGTGTACATGCAATGCAACCTTTTAGCATTTTGGGCACATTTATAAGTTTGTTTTCTCTAATAGAAACCGAAGTGGTAAGACAAGCATGTCGTAGAAAAATTTAAGGCTTATATGAGACAAGCAAAGATCTATATGTCCTTAACACAAAATTGTCCATGCAATGCACTTTTCATACAAGGCATATGCAAAACTGTCCATAGAGTGACTAGAGTCTGAAATTGTCTCAGCAAAGCATTCGATAAACAAGTTCCAAATCGGTTTAGTTGTTTGTATGAAGATTAACACAAAATGAGTGCTAATTTTCTAAAAATAATTCTATCTGCAACTTTCAAGGATCAAATTTGTCTGTTATAACTTGATGACAAAGATTATGAGGTTCCAAGCATAATTAACAGTTACTCTACACCCTCTCCCATGGTGTCATAAGGGACAACTCGTGGTAGAAAAAATGCTAAAGTCATTGTGTTTTCAATATTCATTGAGTTCTTGGTTCAATATCCTTGAGAAGGCCAACAATCTGTTGCATGCTTGGTCGCTTGGTGGGAAAATCTCCCGTGCAGAGATATCCAATCTTGAGGGCCTCTTCCATTTGATAATCTGGTCCGGTATCACGAATTTTGGTATCAATAGCTTTTGATCCTTGATGCTTTCTCACCAATCCTCTAACCCAGCTCACCAAATTTTTTTCTTGCTCCTCCAGATAGCGTCTTCCATCGCCTTTTTCCCTGTGATTAGCTCATCTAGTTACTCTAAAAAGTGCATTACATCCAAATCTCAGGAGAGCCAAGTTCCTATTGGATCATTACATAATACTAAGAAAACAGTTTCATCTCATCCTTTCAATCGTGCAATTACAGAGATTATAGATATAGCATTCTTCCTTTACTTTATGGCAGTAACAAAAACAATGCATCGAGAGACGGCAGGATGAACACCATGGCAAGGTCCTAGTCCTAATCCTACAGCAGCTAGTAGTAGTATTGAATTTGAACTCTGCACATGAATCCTCCCATTGCCATCGGCTGAAATTTCGATCGAATCCATGCAGCTTCAAAACAACAAATCAATTATGAATTGAATTGTAATACAGATGAGAAAAAACACAGAAGAGGATGGAAGCAGGAGAAAACGGAGTCGGAGGATACCAACTCAGACCAGATTTATACTTTGCAAAACAAACAAATCTATATATGATCAAATTAAGCATCAATAGGCTGCATCAAACATGAAAGTCATACATACATACCCTTTTTGACAGATTCCGAGAAGTGAGCACTGCACTCAATGTATCTCTTTCATTTTACTTGGTTAGGAGGTATGTAAGTTCCCCGACTCGCTCTACCAACTCCGATCAAGGCCATTTTATGATGAAAAAACTGGAGTTGAAGGTTTGGTGGAACCATTACAATATTAATCAGAATATATAGGGAGAGAGAGAGATTTGAGCTTCTACTTAGCATATTGACTTGGAAATATAGTACTGGAAAGGTTGGTATAGGAATCTTGTTTGAACCCTAAAGTGTTCAAGTAAATGGAATTACCCCGCAGTCAATATCTTTGGAAATCCTTGCCTGATCTTGAAACTAAAGTATTATGAGAATCAAAGGGCTCAAAATTGCGTTTCTTTATATGTGACTGAGTAGGGGATAAAAAGAAAATGTTAAAGTTTGTGATTCAAAATCTTTCTTGATCTAATTTCGATCGATGAAAATATAAAATATAATAAAATGGAGATTTGTCGGAAGAAATAGAAAAAACAAGATTTTAAAGTTATTATCTATGCAGGGCTATACTTTTACGGTTATGTTTTAGTTTAAAGTATATAATTTAGTTTGAGTATATCTCATATTATTTTTTAAATGTATCAATGTTAACCGTTTAAACCTACTCAAGTTCACGTCCTATTATATTTTATATGAACTAATGTCAACCAAACTAAATTTAATATATAAAAGTCCATCAATGTTCGTTTCCACAGCTTTTCATTTAAATAATTTTGGAAAGCTTATCTATATTGAGTTGATGCCAATATGATTAAATAATCTCGACCCTTTGATTGTTGGAACTTCCATCTGATTTTGATACTTGAACCACCAACGAGTTAACATGATTGGAACCCAAAATTGTGTCAAATTATAGTTTTGATCCTTTTATTATAGAGAGAGTACTTTAATATAACAAAAAAAAAGTATTTTTAGGTGTCTTTTACTTATATTTTTACACATAAACCAGAGTAGTGAATTGAATTTTTTTTATTAACGTACTAAAGTAATGGATGTATACTAATTTGAATAATCGAATCACTTTAATAATATATACACTGTATATATATATAACTCAAACTCAAATTACTTAAATAAAATCCATCATCTTTTATTTAGTTTAATTTATTAGAATTTGATAAGCACATTTAATAATAACAGAAAATTTGATCGAACTGAATAATATTATTAAATCTTAATTTTAAACTATCGACTTGGATCAACAATTCAATTATTTATATGCACGAAAAAATAAAAGAATTAAGTTCATTTGTGGATTCTCAAATTGATTAACACTTAGAATCGACTTTTGTGAATTTAAAATATACATCTTTAAATTATGAATTTTACTTTAAATTAATATTAAAATTTTAAATATTTTAAATTATGATTTATTCTAAATCGATCTTAAAATTTAAAATATTTTAATTTCATCTCCAAAATATCATTTATGGAATATTAAGTTTTTACATAATGTACAATAATTTTTAGAAGAAAATTATCAATTTTTAATAATTTTAATAATATATAATATAATTTATATATAATAATAACTTAAGGATGAAATTAGAGTATTTAAAATTTTGAGATCATTTTAGAATGAGAGACACAGTTTAAAAATAAAATTAAAATATTTAAGATTTTATTTTTTAATAATAAAAATTATAGTTTAATGATAAAAATAAAATATTTAAAAATTTAAAAATCAATTTAAAATACAAATTATAATTTACAGATATATAATACAATTAAAGATAGAGTTTATTTTTGTAAAGAAATTGAAGCAAATACATACAAGTGGACCATTTAGACGGAGAAATTATATTATAGGTCTAGTTTATCACGTCAGTTGTGTTTTTATTTTCATTCCATTATTAATTAACAATGTTATTAATATAACTTTTAGAAGTTATATTTTTAAAATGATATAGAAAAGATGAGTGAAGATTCTTTGATCAAAAATAAATGAGTTAGAAAATAATATCGAAATGAGTATTATAATTGGATAAGATTACGACTCACGAATCAGGCCATGGTATAATTTCTTTAGTTGGTCTGCATTAAGCTCAACCATTGTCCGAAAACCGAACCAACATGGAACCAGAGAAGAACATGGAGAAGGCAATGTAAGAGAGAGAACTAAAAAACAATATATTTCAAATTCAGACGCCCCAATTCTTTAATTCTACTCTACCAAATCCGACGAAATTCAAAATCCAGCTTCAAAAATCTTGTCTTTTCAATACCCAGATCCAAATTTTAGTTAAATTCCCCTCTTTTGATTCCTTTCCCCCCATTAAAGTTGAGTTTTCCCTTCATCTTTAGCTGGGATTCTTCAGAATCCAAATATCCATAATTTCCCTCTGTTCCTCTATCTGGGATTCTTCAGAATCATGGGAATCCAAAATGACATAGTGAAGTTCAACGTTGGTGGAAGAATCTTTCAAACGACTGCCACAACACTTGCAAACGCAGGCCGTGATTCGTTCTTCGGTGCATTATTCGACGACAATTGGGAATTGCGACAGCAACAAAGCAAGGAATTCTTCATTGATCGGAACCCGGACTGTTTCGCCGTCCTACTCGATCTCCTCCGCACCGGCGATCTCTACATTCCTTCAAATGTCCCAGAAAGGCTTCTTCACAAAGAAGCCATGTTTTATGGCTTAATTAACCATGTCCGTACGGCAAAGCTTGGTCCATTTGATGGTAACAGGCTAAAGCTATCGAAATCGGTAACGGGCAGAGCCCCGGGGGATGGAACCGCCATCCGAGCCGGTCCGGACGGTGGCTGCTGCGTGGCCCACGGTAGCATGGTCCATGTTTTTGATTGGATGTTGGAAGAACATCCTCCGCTCAACCTTGATTACCAGAGAGTCAACGACATAGGTTGGGTCAACGCTGAGAATGTCTTGATAAGTGCTTGTGAAAGACTAGGGAGAGGAGATGGTGGGATGGGATTGTTTAGTTCTTACACTGGAGATTTGAGGTACAAGTTTAATGTTGTCCATGATAATCAAATCAAGAGTTACACAGCTGGTGCTTTGAGTTTCAGCCCTGATTGTAAGATATTTGCAAGTTGTAAAGGGAGGAGCAATGAATATGGGGTCGGAGTTTGGGACCAAGTGACCGGCAAACAGATTGATTTCTTCTATGAAAGTCCGGGTTGGTCACTCGGTGAAGCCGATAAACTCCAATGGCTAAATGAGACAAACTGTTTGCTAGTTGCCACTTTGTTTCCCAGGAAAGATAATTGTTACATCAGTTTACTTGATTTCAGACAGAAGACAATGGTTTGGTCTTGGTCCGACATTGGTGCTCCTCTAACTGTCGATGAAAAAAGAGTGAGGGATGCCATTGCAATGGAGGAATGCAACTCGGTGTGCGTCGTTAACGAGTACGAGGATTTGGGGTTTATTGATTTGAGGTTCAGTGGGGGAAGTGTAAGGTGGAGTTCAAGGAGTAGGCTGATGAAAGGGAAGATGTCAGATGAGCCTTGTTATCCAAAACTGGCTTTGCATAATGGGCAGCTGTTTTCGTCGATGAACGATTGCATCTCGGTGTTTTGCGGTCCTGATTGGGTTTTAACATCTAGGCTTCGAAGGAGTTATGGTGGTTCGATATGTGATTTCTCGATAGGGGGTGATCGGCTCTTTGCACTTCATAGCGAGGATAATGTATTTGACATATGGGAAGCTCCTCCAACGCCGGTTATATGATTCAGGTCATGATTTCATTTCTGTAGCAGTGCTTTCTATTATTTCTGTTATAATAGTCATTTAAGTTGTTAGGTAATTGAACATGGAGGATCAACTTATAGTTACAGCAAATATTATAGGTTTAGGCAAAAAGATTATAGTGTGATATTTAAAGTTATGTTTTGTATATATAGCTAGAGTTCTTAGTTTGTGAAGTGTCTGCTCATCATTACAAAGGAATGAAAATGATTGCTCCGCAATTTGCTTAATTTCGATTCAAGATTTGGTCTAGTTGATCTACTTATAGTTACTAGTTGTTGCCAATGGTCCTTGGACAAAGGCTAGCCTGAGCAGATGGTGCTCGAGTACCTGCACCATTGACACTAGCTGGTGCCAATGGTGCTTGGGGAACCAAAGCAAGTCGGTGCAGATGGTGCTTGAGCATTTGCAACTTGCAACTGGTTGATTATCTTACTGGTATAAAACATTTGACTGCGTCTTGAGCTTATGCTTTGCCTAAAGTTAGGTCTGTGGCTAACTACATTTAGTTCTAGACGAGTTTCGATACAATGCTAAACCTACTTTGAATCTCTGGTGCACCTAATCTACCCCCACCACAACGAACTCTATGTTCTTCATTTACTGCTCTTTTGTCATTCATGAACCAGCTGGTCCATCCACGGTTTTCAAAATTCAAGACCCTGCAATTTTTCTTCTCTATCCTTGCCTACTGATTCAACTGGATTTCCACCATGGATGAATGTTATTTATGCCCCACATAAATGAATATAACATATGCCCCATCTTCAAATAAATGAATAAAAACTGGTAAGATTCAAGAACATATGTTTTCATAAGAAGATTTCCTGGTGTAGTGACAGATTAGGTCAATCTAAACAGAAATTAGAGAACAATTTACAATCATTTCAGTTTTCCAAGATCCATTTGTCTGATAACCAGTTGTGTTTGAGCATAACATTTTGCTATAATTAAAGATCCAGCATTGGCAACCAAAATCAACAGTAATTTTCCAGGAAAAATCCTCTATATTTACTTTGTGGAACTGAAAGTGATGAACAACAGATGAGGAAAAAACAAAAGAAGGCAACTGGACCCCAAGGCCTTAAAAATATCAAAGCATAATCGGGTATTATTGAAATTGGACAAGATATCAAAAGTATCATAATTTTGCTCGTTATTGTCAACATGGCACATTGCCATTATTGACTTCAAACACAAATTCCATGAAACCTTGTTTAGGTACTGTCATCAACATCAACTGGAAAGACAGATGCAGAATTCGGCGTTTCTCTGGACCCTTCAAAGACATTGAACCAAGCAACGTAAACAGGATGTTCGTGGTGATATGTACATGTAGGTATTCACCATCCCTCAAATCTGTGAGGTGAAGCGAAACGAAAGGGCTTTTGCCCTTACTACCAGCACACATTGCAAAGCAGAAAATGTTGCCTCACAAAAGCTAAGTGAACACGCACACACACCAGCAAAAGGTATGCCTCGGCTTCCATACAATTTGCCTGTGAATGCTCACTCTCTTCTGTTGGTCTCTCTTGGTGCTCCCTCTATCCACCACCTTCACCAACACACACACACACACACGGGCATGTGCTTAGGCTAGGCAACCTAGCCAGCTAAGCTGCTGCTGCTGCTTTCTTTTGTGCTGCGCATGCTACTGGTACAGTGATAGTGTCCATGGCCCTAGCGGGCCATTCTGCTTGCACCTGCACTGCTTGTTTGAGCCAATCAGCTAGCTATCGAGGCAAATAATCAGGCAAGTGGAAGCAGGGGGCGCCTTTGGCCTTTGTGTTCGCAACTTGCAAACTTAATGGCAGGCGTCGGCTAAGCTAAGTGCAATGCAGGCTTTGTCTGTTACAAAACCAATACATTATGCATACATATGTACACTCACAAACAATGTTAATGGAGTACTATATGCTACCTGAAACTGGAAGTGTGGAAACCGACACTCTAATCAAATTATCAAGGATGGGAAATGCAATGAATTAATTTGATCATTTCGACATTAATATAGTTTTGTCTTGAAGTTTAATGTGAGTTATAAAACATGATATCCATCTGTCATGTAATGCTGTCTTTAGACATGCTCAGGCATAGCATTAAATTCCATTATATCATAAAACTTTTTCTTGGGAAAGCAAGTGATATTCTGCAGACAGCTAAGATGTAGTTTGAGCCATTGAATGTTCTTGTGGAAGAATCCCGAGTAATGACATTAAAAGTATCAATTTAGTATCAATCAAGCATACCTGCAAGTCTAACAAGTAGTTTAGCGTCGAATGTTAGCTCATACATGATAAACATCAATAAAATTGTTAATCAAATAATTGATAGCCACAAATACTTTCTTTTTATAATTTATTTTTTTAATTGGAAAAAATCATATTTAGTTTGTCTCAACTTGTTATACTCAAAACATATGATGAGATTCTTCTTCTTAAATCTCGATTTATGTCTTGATTATTTCTTTTATTGTATGATATATTGATACTGATATGTAACTTAAAATAAAAAAAAGTTATTAGACAATAAATGAGTTAAATCGTATCAATACTCATTTTAGTTATTAAAAATTATCAAAATAAAAAGATAAAGAGGTGTGTCGGTATACAGACAACTATACCATGAACATTTGACTTTTTATGTTCTATCAAAGATTCCAACAGAAATTGGTGAAACACTTCAACACGAACTTGATTAAAATATTTTGGGTTTTAATATTATTTACCTTTTTTTGTTTAAAAAAATAAAATAGATTCCAGTTTTTCAATCAAATATTAAAATTAAACCCTAAAAACTTTAAAATTTAAGATCCGTGTAGCTCTCTGCTTCCATTAATAACTCTATCCTTGATACTTCATTAATTTATTATCTACCTTCACAAACTTTAATTTTATGAAAACAAAAGCAACACGTATCTAAAAGCTTTGATTAAAGTTAAGCAGAAGAGATGAACATTATAAAGCGAAACATATTGAGAAAGTTTTTATTTTGGTCCCTATACTATATTTAAATTTGAAATTTGGCACTAATACTCAAGTATTCTGACGGAAATACTTATTAGAATCCAATCAACAAAAGAAATCGATAGGAACCAAATAAATTAATATTCAATTTAAACATAGTAGAAGGGAAAAAAATAACAATTTGGAAAAATATTAGGGTTTTATTCATAAGAAATAGTAGAAGTTATCAAAATCAAGGACACTTTATTTTCACATTACATTGTCTAGGACAGTTAGCTTTAGGGGTTAGCCTATAAAGTCTATGTAAAATACGGTACCGTTTCATACCAAAAATCACAAAAGGAGGAAGGCAACCTTATTTTCATAGACTTAAAGCTACCCTTCAATTAACTGGAGCTAATAATGGTCAGTCAGACGCCGTTATCACGGCTTCGAAACGGAGGCAGCGCCCTCAACTCCGCCGTTACCCAAGTTGGCTGACTGGACGGTCAATACGGACATGCTGGGCGAGGAAGGCCCGTCGCCACCACCGCTCGATTGTAGCAAAAGGTGGTTGCCGTTGTTCGGGTTCACATGGTTGATCATGGGGTTCCTCGAATGAGAAGTGGCGGTTGAGATGGCAGTGGCGAGCGATATCGGCATGAGACATAGACCCTTCCCTTGAAGATATTGCATGGCGGAGCCCATGTCCTCTTCCATAAGCTTGGCCACTTGTTGCTCCGTCATCGTCAGGCTGTCGTTAGCTGACGACGTTTGGTCGGCGTTTGAATTCCGTGGAAGGGACCCACCACCATTAGCACTCGTTTGAATACAATCGCCACCTCCCTTCAAAAGGACAAAAGGATTGTACTCTTTCATAAAGGTTAAATTTTGTTTTGATGAATATGACATATAGAAAATTAATATTTAGTCCTTTTAATTTAATGTTGCCAAAAAAATTATAACTATCATAATTTAATTTATTGATTAATTAATTCGAATCAAATATATTATTATGAAAATGACTTTACTAACCTATTTTATTTGTTTTACCAACAAAAGTTTGAATTTCCAACTTTACTTAAATAATCTAGTATATCATCTCATTGGACTAATAATTCTATTGGACTAAGATGAATATCATTTTTTCCCTCTAAATAAGGGTAAGAGTTATCCAAAATCTAAAACCATGTATTAGATAACAAGACAAGTTAATTGACATTAAAACCAGTGGCCATGATGAAATATAATGTTATTAGTTGACTCAAAAGCTTAATCCAACAAAGTTTAAAGCCTGAACTAGAATAAACTAAATTAAAACCTATAGATTAAATCTTAAGTTCTGATACAATGGAGGACCAAAATCATAATTTAACATAAAAAATAAGTTTTGAAAGGAATCTACTAAAGTGAGGCACGCGTGCTACTTTTGGTTTTTGTCGTTTTTTCTTGATGTGATGGACAGATGGTCGGAATTCAGACAAGGAATGATTTTGATTTCAATTTTTCTCATCATATTTCCTAAGTCAATTAAAAAAATATAAATCAATATTATTTGTTTTTTATTAAAATTCTTTATTGGGTTCGTTAAATTTGTATATTTAAATGTTAATTGCGAAATTAAATTTCAAGGTGATTTATTATATAGAAAATTAATATTTACCTTCGATGGCATATCAGCAACGAGTGGAGCAACAGCCGCTGCACCGCCCAATCTGCTCATACTCAGAACCTGCCAGGAAATTTAATTTCAGAGAAGCCCATACAACACGTATTATTAGTTAAATATACTTCATTAAATTAAATAAATCATGTCAACCCAGACAGATTTACACATTATGGAGTCATTTATTTCATTAAATAATTAAAATAAAAAAGATTACCTTGACTTGGAGCTGGAGGAATTTGACATAGTCGATGATCTCATCAAGCATGGAGGCTTTATCTGTCTGTCATTCCAAATCCCACACAGAAATCAGAATGCTAAGTAATCAATTGGTTTAATTAATCATACACTAATAGAAGATCTAATTTTTATAATGATGATTAAAATTTAAAAATAGGATAAAGAGGGAGGTTTAGGATTAAAAATCAATATCGAGTTTCAGAGAAATATTAAAGACACTGGACTGTGACGATTAATTGATTCTACTCTCGACAACTCTCCAGCTTACGCGTAGTCTACATTTGACAAAATGAACGCCGGTCAACCGGAGACTATGAAGATTCCGATGAAATGGGCGTACCTTGTTGGCATTGGGAACTAGTTCTTGAAGAGCTTTCATTCTTTCTGCAATTCTAACTCTCCGTAACTGAAAAAACAAAACAAATCATTCAAAACTTGGATTCGAATATAAATAGTAACGAAAAGCTGGGTTTAAGAATTGTTCTCTTACTCTTTCAGCAATACTATGCGGGTCAGTAGCTTGACCCCTCCTTGCCCTAACTTTTTGTTTAGGCTTTTCCGCCGCCGCCGTTGCTGTCGGAGCCTGACTTTGGTTACCCTCCGTTTTTAAATTAGCCCCAAAGCTTCCTTGTGGGAGGTTAAAAGATCCATCGCCAAAACCATTAAACAAAGCTTGCATGGAACCTTCTCCACCACCCTGCAAGAAAAGAAAAAGCAATTTAATTTAATCCCTTGTTTCTAATAATCTATATAGGAATAGGTTAATGAAATGACAGATGAGTTGAATACCTGATGAGTTCCTCCGGCGAGTGCAACGTTGGGGCTTCCTCCCGCAACCATCATCTGCTGTTGCATCATCATCATCATCTTCATGGCTTGGAAAGGGTTGCTACCATCTCCTCCGTTGATTTCATCGTGGTTGTTGTCGAGGTTACATGGACCCGGCGACTTGATTTCGGACCATGAGGAAGAAGAAATAGGGAACGACGTCGTGGATAGCATCTGTTCTAAGAAGTCATCTTGTGACGATGTGTGATTCTGGAACTGTGGATGAGTGCCGTTGATTTGAAGGTCCTGAAGAGGGAGTTGTTGTGTTGTGTTTAATAGAGAGTCCATTGCTTGCATTTCACGACTACAAGGCTGCATGATTCTCCAACAAGAGATTAGTTTTTTGTTTTTTGTTGATGAAGAAGAGTGCAGATGAAGGGAAAGAGTCTCTCTTCTTCTTTTGGGGTTTGGAATTACTAAAAATACGGATGATATAAGAGAGAAGGACCAGGTACAGGGCTTAGGTTCTTGTGGGTTTAGCTTTCAATGCTTCTTCCGACTCTCCTTCTTCAGCAGTCCATCTCGGGTTTATAAATATACGTATTTAATTTAAAAATGAATTATTTATAATACCAAAATCCAAAAATCTAGTTAATGTCTAATTCAATCATAGTTTTAGTTTATATTTTTAAATAATTGAATTTTTAAAATTTTATTTTACATTAAAATATTTTTTTATAAAATAAAATTATTAATCAATAATAAATAATTAATAATTTTTATTCATAAAAAAATATTTTAATATAAAATAAAATATTGAAAATTAAATTATTTTAAAAAATAAAAATAATAATTTAATCCAATACTAATTTTAATTAATATTATATTAATTTAAATTTAAAATTTTAATACTTTATTTTATTAGATTAATTAATTATTTTTTATGATAAACGACCATTGAAATTAACAAAAATAAGACTCACTTTTCTTCCAACAACCCATTACCGGCGCGTGGACCTACTTCGTTAAATGAAGAAATAGACAAACCGACTCCATCCAAGATAACGTAATGTTCAGCTTCTTTTCAACCTTCGGTACGTGACACATCAATAGTTTTTCAATAGATTTAGAGTAATTGTAAAAAATAATTTTTTATAATATATTTTTTATTTTTGAGAAGAATAAGAATAGAGTTAAGAATATATAAACTTTTATAATAATTATTATATTCATTATTAAATCAAATATACTAATAATTAACTATAAATATTATATTTATATACTAATAGTATTAAAATTTATTTTTATTGTATATTATTTTTTTAAAAATGAGAATGATTCATGTATTTATTATGTAACAATTTAGGTCATGCAAGAAATTATTTTAACATATTAAAATAAAACAAAATAAATAATGTTGGGGAAATCAAAAAGAGTATTTTACATGAACAAAAAGTATTTTTAAGAGTATTTTAATTTAAAATTGTAAGAAATTATTTAATACCTAAAAATAAAATGAGAATAATATTTTTATTATTTTTTGAAAAAAATAGTATTAGGAATGCAATGTTTTTCTATGAAGGAATGGACCTAAATAAAATGTTAGTATTTAATTTTAAAAAGATTATTCTCATCAGTAATGATCTTTTCTGAAAAACAAATGGCCTTTAGGCTTTGTCTAACTTATAATATAAAGCATAAGTTAAGGTGTATTTAAAAATATTAATTAAGTAGAAGAATTTAATTATTGTATCTAATATAAAATATTTAATAAAAAATCATTTAAAAGAATTATTTGATTATTTCTTATTTAATCTTCCAAATCCTAAATTTAAAATTCTTAGAACCTTAAATCAAAAACAAAACCCATAAACCATAGTATAAGTCCTTAAACTCTAAAATCACATAAAACCCTAAACAAAAACTTTAACCATTACACAAAAACACTAAACTCTAATAAACCCCCTAAACTTTAAACCCTAAGCCCTAAATATTATTAAATATAAACTCTAAATATTTAATCACTAAATAAAATTAATATTATTAAATAAGCAAAGAATTCTCTTAAATAAAATTCTAATTACTATTCATATTAAATGCAACAATAAAATTTTCTACTTCATTAATATTATTAAATGCACCTTAACTTATAAGATTAGACAAAACCATATGTTTATAATAATAGATTTATGAATTCCATCGGTTTGAGTAGTATATTTTTTTATAACTAATATTTATAATATCATACTTTGAATATTAATTTTATTATAATAAGATTATATAGATCATAATTTTCTTTATTATAATAACACTACATTGATCAATATCTATATAGTTTGTGTATTCCTATATGCTCTATGAAACTACCCTATTAATCTTGTCTGCCCATCCAAAGTCTGGTTCCATTTTGTTATGAGATAATAAATACCATATATTTGATGATATCACAATATATTCTACGACGAGTATTTTATAAGATACCAAAGATCTTGACTGAGTTGTATGAATCTTATACAGACATCAGGACAACCAGACAGATGTTGGAAACACATTTTTAATTGGGTTACAAAATGGTTTAATTATATACTTATTTAATATTCATAAAAATAAATAAATAAATAAATAAAATCATACTTTCTTTAGGAGTTGAATTTTTCTAATCCAGTTCTTCATCCACGAGTTTCTAATTCATCTTGAATTAGGGGCGGATCCAAAGTTTCATGTAAGAATGTGCATATTATCAAGAAGTTATATTAGAAATATAAAAATTTTAAAATTAAAAAAATTTAGGGGGTGTAAAATTAGATTATCAATAAAAATATAAAAGAAATATATAGAATACAAAAATTTTGAAAATTTTAAGGGTGGGACTGTACCCTTTAACATCCCTTAGGTCCATCCCTGTTTCGAACCCCAAACATAACCCCAAAAGTATACAACTTTTATGGTGTGTGTAGACATATAGTATTGTCTATGTTTATGGTCTTGTAGGTATATGTCCTTGTCTTGTAGCAACTAGCAATGATGTCCTCACTTTTATAAATATATGATTGTGCACTCTTTACACCTCAACTGTCAACAACACCCATAAATCTACACATTATCCTCTACTCAAGACCAACACAGACGTGTATATCTTGTAAAGCTATGGCTTTTCTATCTTCGTTTTGTAATAAAATATCTATTTAAATTAAAATTTATTTTTATTTTAAATCAAAAGAGAATATATGATTTAATATGTTTACATCTATAACATTCTACATGTTATAATAATAACAGTGTTAATTAAACTAAAATTTATTTTGATTTATATACATTTTTCAAGTTATTCTTTCTATGATACAAACTTTTCTCATGCGTTACCTTAATGATAAGGTTTACTTTTTTTGTCAACCTTGAGCGTATGTTTTCGTTTTACTCTGGGTAAATATTTTGCGTGAATTATTAATCTAAATATATTAGGATTATTAGGGATGAAGTTAAGGACAGTACAATTACACTATCTAAAATTTTCATATATTTTTGTATTTTTTATTGATAGTTTATTTTTGTACCTTTAAACTTTTATAATTTTATACATCTTACATTTCTAATATATCTTTTTAATAGTTTATACCCTTTTATAAAAAATTTTAAATTCGTTCTTGATGATTATGCATTTGTGTATTGTAATGATTTATGTGTGTATATAATCGGGATATAATTAATGTTATTTAAAGAGATCGGAAGTAAGCGTCGTTCTACAAAAAAAACTATTGTCGCTTTATAAGTTGTATTTTTTTGTTTGTCATAAGTTTTGTTTTGTAATTGATTATGATATCAGTTTTACTATTGATTATCGATAGTTAATTTTTTAGTTTTTTTATTAAAATATATTTATTTTTATGACATTTTTTTAATCTTTATGACACGTTTATCTTTGTCTATTCACATATTTACTTCGGTCCAAGGGCATATTTTCTCTTTATCTTCTATCTTTTATGTTTTTAGGGATAGACTTGACAACACCATGATAGATTAAGTTATTGTTTATTTGTAATCATATTGATTTTCCATGCTCTGAACTTTTCGGTTTGAATTTAGATAAGTGATTTTGTGATTGTGAAGAGTTTCTCACGGTGCTCGACTTTGATTTAAATTTTCTTGGTGATCTATCAATAGTTTCATCCCTTTTGTGGTTCGTTTTGTTGATGCAATCAATTTTCATATCTATTTTTCGATCAAATATTTGGATGATTTTTAAATTTTTTATGTATGGTTTTTATCTTTTTTGAAGTAATTAATTTTGTGGAATGAGGTGTTAGATTCTTTAAATAAATTTAAAAATTTCAATATTAATGTTGTGAATGAAAAAACTTGAGTAAAAAAATTCTCTTATAATAAATTTTTATAAAATTCAACCCGAATTAATTGATGATGAATAAATCAAATACCTATTATTAAACCAACAAATTTAAATCCATTGACTTGCTTCCCTGCGATCAACCCAAAGAGAGGGGAAGGATATGCTTTTTATACATTATAAAAACTAGATGTAGTCAACTCTTGGGGACTTGCTTGATTAATGTACTATTTTATTATAAACAATAATTGAACGACTTGAATAAATATTACAAAAAACTATCTTTTAATCACCATGCTTATCACATTAATTAATTTAATGCATGCTGTTTGCTTAAACTATGAGCACCATTCAAGGATCATTAATTACTCTATGCAAGTCAATTAGTTTGAAATTTTTGTAAAAGTTGAAGCCTCGTTTTATTTATAATAACAGATTTTTGGGGGATAAATGTTTATTTTCATTCCATCAAAAGAACTATCAAGATATAATCAAAATTCACCGATTCGTCTTACAACAGACTCAAAAAAAAAATTAAAACAAATTTTAAGAAACAAGAAAAATGAGCAAGTTTGTTACATTATCGTAGTCTTATTCCAATATCAAATAATTTTTTATTAAATAGAGATATATTCATTCTCAAAACTTTAAATATATCCAAATAAATAAATTATATTTTATTGTAAATATATGAATAATTATTTATTTTACAATGTTATTTATCCTAACCCCCTTTTGATTCTTTTATTTCGAATAATTGGCATAGAAAAGTGTCTAAAGTGAGACGGGTCTTTAATAATGGAGTAGTTAAACATTGACTAAAACAGTATTATTTATTAGTTTTCTAATTTAATTTAATTATATTGATATTCTTTTACATTAGAATTAAACTTTAAAAGCTCTTCATAAAAGAAATACAAGAAACCAGCATTACAAATTCCATAATTATTGTACGAACCTTTTAATCTAAGTGGTTAACGGAATGATTATTATTCCTATAGGTTATGGGTTTAAACACCAATAATATCAACAGAGTGATTGAACGATCAATATCAAATAATTGAGATTATATTTTAGAACATATACTATTGTAATCACTATTAACTAATTAAAAAAATCATAATTATTAACACTATAAAATAAATTTAAAAATCACATGGTATATTTTACTAAAGTTTATATGTATAAAATCATAATTATATTGAAGATTGAAAAAAATGAGTTGACAATTAATGGTGAAATAAGTGGTTATTATTGGATGAGACCACACGAAACCGGGCCTATGATATAATTTCTCCTGATTTCAGGATCTTTACACATAAAAAGGGAATCTTGAAGTTGATTTGCTTTATAAATAATATCACTGAACTTTATAAGAACTGGTATCGCCAGATTAGGGGAATTCATAACTATTTTAACTGCCTACAAACAGAATTAACCACCATAATCAACACATAATCTAAAAAGGGAAAAAAAGTTGCATACTTGAGAAACACCAAGCAGTTCAACATAGCAATAACTTCGAAAATATAATATCCTCGAGCATATTAGTCCTATCAAAAAACAAACATGATCCAGAAAAATAAACTCTGATTCATTGAATCAATTAATCCTTGTGCTGCTGAACAACTTCAACGGCCTCATGTTGCTCGCCGTAATCCTGCATGGAAACAAGAACAATAAATCCAAAAACTAATAACCAAAGGGTCTGGATTCTAAGTTCTCGAAACGTTGCTCCACAGTACAATCGATCAAACACGAAAATAAGCTTGAAAGAAGAAAAGAAGAGTGGCATTCCTTCTATTTCTATATATACATACCTTCACAACTACGCAGGAGCAACCAACAACCTTCCGTGCTTTCCCCTCGGAGTCTATCTTACACAACTTCATATACAGATGAAACAAAGTTGTCATTATAACCCCAACATGTCTCAAATGCAAGTAAATAATTCAAACTTAAACGAGCAATGAAATGTCACTTACACCAGCCCACTCGCCCAGAGCTTTTGAGCTTGGAGCATGTAGCAATTTAACATTGTGATCAGCACAAAGTGCCTTAACCAGCTTAACATAATCTGGTTGGTCACAGTCCTCGGCTATGATGCAAAGATGCGCATTGTGCTTTTCGATTGCCTTGGCAGCTTCGTGTAAGCCGCGTGCAAGACCACCATGAGCTTGCGACTTCCTCACCACAAGGGGCAAGGCTGCGTTGATGTCCATTGGCTCACCCAAAGCGGATACTGCCTCAGGTTGGGCAACCGCAACTTCTTCCCTGCAAGAAGCAACCGGCATAAGTTACATGCGAAAAAGATGAAATCTTTCAAAGAGATAACAAATCTGGAATAACACAAACAATTCAATCAAATCCATAATAACGAGCAACAAGTAATAAAACAATTCATTCCACAGTGAAGCAAATTAAACCCAGAGTTTACATAATGAAAACGCAAGCAACTAGAATTTATATGGAGCAATCAAAACAAGCCCAACAACAAGATCAGTTTTTTTACATGCCCACTGTAAAAGGGATAGATTTTCACTTACCCTGACATTTTTCTTTTGAGCTAAAGTTGGAAACGGAAGTACTGTCTCCTGCTAGCACAAGGAGACAGAAGAAAAACAGTGTTAAGCAAGTGGATCTTTTAGCTAATCTAACACAGAATGTAAAGCAACAGGAAAACGACGAGCATGAAGAGCGACGAAACCTGGAGAGATAATCTGCAGCGGCTGGTTAGCGGAGGAATGGAAAAGGGATTAGCAAAAGTGGAAGACTTTATAAACGCAGCCCTATTTTCCAATAGTTTAATGGGTTGTTTGGGCTTATGTTCGTCTCTCTTTTATTTGGGCTTATATTCCACGTTTTCCCCAAAGCAAAATGACTTATCAGATTAGATTTACGAAGCTCGGTTCAGTTGAAGTTGTTGAAGCTGAATTTAGCGCCGGCAGCAATCTATATTCTCAAAGACTCGAGCGCCGTCGGGTGAATTCTACCTCGGAAGCAAACTGAACTCGAGCGCCGGCCATCAACTGTCAATTTTCTTCCATTTTTATCAGAGGTATCTTTCTATGAAGAATGTTAATGTTCTTTCTCATTTTGGTTGGATTGGTTTCTGTAGAGTTAGTACTATCTGATATGCATTGAACATAAAAGTCCATTGCTCTAATCAATCTCAGTAGCCTGATGATAGGTCTCGTCCATGACAAACATGGTTGTTTGTCTCTTGTACATGACAGACTGGTATCTTAATGCTTATTTCTAGTATGGGTAGTTGTTTGTCTTGCCTGGGTTTGTGTAGTTTCAGTTTTCAATGAATTTTCACTAGTTCAATCATGGGGAAAAGGATTGCCTTTTAGGTGTTTGATATCTTCCTTATTGAATTCAAAACTCTGCAAATAGCTTTGTTTTTCGTCATATAGGCAGTTTCAAGTACATATGAGAAGGGAAAGTTTCGGCCGATTCCATTTTCTCTTTGAACTTTTCTTTCACAAACTGATTATGTTTTATATGAAAATCATGACATTTTTGTTTGTGTCATTGGGTTGTGTTGCTCAAGGTCATACAGTTTGCAGGTCTATTGCAACATCCCTGAACCTGAGGATAATATTCTCTTCAACTTCAATGGCTCTGCGGAAGCCCCCACTTCCTAGAATTCTTATCAACGACATCTCTTGCATGAGAAATGCCCAACAAATACTGCGACACATAAATGTCTCGGTTCATGATGGTGGAGCACTCTTGTTGACAGGCAGCAATGGCTCCGGCAAGACCACTTTCCTGCGAATGTTAGCGGGATTCTCTAAACCTTCAGCGGGTCAGATTCTTTGGAATGGCCATGACATTACTCAATCAGGCATATTCCACCAATACAAACTTCAACTGAATTGGCTTTCCCTCAAGGATGCGGTGAAAGAAAAGTTCACAGTCCTTGACAATGTTCAATGGTTCGAGGTTCTTGAAGGTAAGCATGGCAAGTCCATGCCTGCCTTGGAACTGATGGGCCTAGGAAGACTGGCAAAAGATAAGGCAAGAATGCTTTCAATGGGACAACGAAAGAGGCTTCAGCTTGCTAGGTTGCTTGCCATCGATCGACCGATTTGGCTCCTAGATGAGCCTTCAGTTGCATTAGATGATGAAGGGGTTAGGTTGCTAGAATACATTATCGCACAGCATCGAAAAAAAGGTGGGATTGTTATTGTTGCAACGCATCTCCCGATTCAAATTGAAGATGCCCTGAATTTGAGGTTGCCACCTAGGTTCCCCAGACGGATGACTTTAGTTGACATGCTTGATCGTGCGGATATTGCATAAACCAGGAGTTGTAAAGCTACACCGGTTGATAAGTTTTTGACCATCACTCATCTCAGCTAGTTGTCTTATCTTTGAGAAAGCTTTAGCCATTAAAGCTACACAGGTGCATCCTTAATGTCCATTTATGGCACAGCCAATGTCTTGATGCTCCTTGCAGATATATGTGGTGTGTTGGAATAACATTTTATTGTTTTGAGTTGTGACAAAATGGCTCAATAAGGTGGCTACCAGCTAGAAACGCTATCTTTTTATGTTGTAAACTAGTACAAAACATTTAACTCATTGTGGAGGGTGAGAAGATAAGTCATAAGCTTCAAATTTGAATTTGAATGATTTCATTTCTTTCTGGTTCCGTGTAGATTGTAGTCAAGGCATTTCGTTTTTTTCATTAAAATTCATTACTCCTCAAATTAAAGGCTAATGGCACTTAAAATAGGTTTGTACCTACAACTTTAAGATGTTACAATAACAACTGTACTAATCGGGTTTTTTTTTTTTTTTATAAATCTTTATGAACCAAACAAAAAAGATCATATATTAGAAACGAGACAAATCCTTGAAAGGAAACTTACGAAGATGAAAATCCATCAGAGAAAGAGTGAATCTTTCCGGTAATTTTTAGCATTGTTCTTGCCTGTTATTTTATTATCATCTGTCTGCAATATGAATATATTTTCTACCGATCAAGAAATGACAGTTGCATTTGGGATTTCTTATGTGTTTTAATAATATCAGCATGTAATAATGATCTTGCATGCAGAAGCTGCAGCTTATCGTGCTGTAGTTTCCTTTATTCCTGCAAATTAAAAGTTCATGGTTGTAAAATCTTCCTCGGGTGTTTGGTACTCGGAACTTTAGGCCATCTATGTGAATAACTTATTTATCACTTTGTGCTTTTGTTATTCTTTTTGCAAGGCAGGCTATTATCTCAGTCACAGATTAGAAGTTTATCTTGTCAACTCGAATGTCCTTTTAATTAATCAAAACATTATGCTCCGTCCATCCGATGAAAACATGATTGTATGAATCCAGTTTATGGAATATGAACACTGATTGCAGATGCAATGACCCGGATCTCAAGCAAGAGGCCGAGAAGCAATTCACATACTTCCTGATCTCAAGCAACTAAGCAAGGGCACCTTTTTGGGGTCTAGTGACTCTAAACTTGAACAAGTGAACAAGAACCAACTTAATCCACATGTTTTCCCCTTTTCATTAATCTAAATGTTGATAGCTTTTACATTGACCAACTCTGTGAAAGTATAAATGAAATCAAGATCAAGAAGTATGTTATGATCTCCATAAATGTTCCAAACAGGATATGGATTGCAGATCAAGCAAACTACATATCTATGATATCTTCTATCAATTTACAGATCTCTGGGGAAAACAGATTCAGATGCAAAATGTATCATTGGTCGCAAGTCACCGTCCATGAAGCCGGTTATCAAGGGGATTGATTATTGGGGACGATGCAACAGCCTGTTTTCAACGCAGCTACCCTTTTCTTGAATCTCAAGCGTTTGTTGTGTTTCAATTCTGTAATACTGGGGTGAGCATTTAGTTGTTTGGATCTCTTGGCCGAATTTATCTCCATTGCGTTTATGAAACTGTTTAGGTGTTGGATGTACTCTGGATACGATTCCAGGTTGCAATGGCCACCTCCCTTGACCCATAATGGCTCGTACTTCTCCCTGGAAAGTTCCCATAATCGCTTCCTGTGAGACCAATCAACTGTTTCGTCATTCGTACCCTGCAGCCGTTGATCGACAGTGGCATGAGAACCAACTTGGAGGAATATACAAACACAATGCAAGTAAACATGGGGACAATATGCTTACATGCATAACCAGAACCGGACAAGTGACCTGTTGGATTTTGTCGATATTCTGCAAATATTTAGACAGAGCTTCCTCGATATATATATCAAAATACTTCTAAAGTTTGCAACAGGTTGCAAGAATTTTACAGGAAGAACCAAAACCAAAACTTACTTTGAAAATATCAAACCAAAATGTCATCTTAACAGGATACAAGACTCGCATTCCTGAAAGGATGGCGCTGTGAAGAACAACTCCTCGTAGTTTTGGTAAGCGAGCAGCCAAGTGTAGTGTTGGTCCGCTTCCTACGGATTGTCTGTAAAGAATCAAATCTTCCTGCTTAACCCCGTATTCCTTCTGCAAACAGTTGTACACTGCTTCTATGTCATAATATGTGTTGAGCTCGGATGGCTGTTGCAGTAGCAGAAAACAAAGTTATCAGGTATCGAAATTTAGACACAAACAATCTGGTGAAATAAAAGAACAAAAAACAAATGCTTAGAGATTCACTTACCTTGCCTGTTGATGCTCCGTAGCCTGAGTAATCATAACTGCAGGAAAACAACAACAACAACAACAAGATTTTAAAGTCTATATGATCACATCAAAGCTTGCTTTTCATGGATTTTACCCTGTGAGAACCATTTTAGCTAAGGTTTTGATGATAAACTGTTCAAATTCAACTTTCCGCATGCAATTCAATTAAGGGCGCAAATAAAAAGAGCGTTTGAGGAATTATTTGTATATGTCCATTTATTAAGCTAAATATGAACAAAATTTTTATGTTCATTTAATAAACAAACAAACGCATATAAAGATGTGTTCGATTAGTTTGTATTCACAAACAAATTTATTTACTGGGTTGTTTATCCGACTCATTTATAAGCTTGTTTACCCGTTTTTTTCTCTTAAGCTCTTTTTTTTCGATTTCCTTTAATTTTTCACATTTTAATTATTGGTGAAAGTAGGACTAAATTGAATACATGACTGTGTTTTGGAGTTCAAGCTCTGTTCATTCATGTGCAACCTAAATTCAATAGAGAAAAGTATGAAATTTCACCAGAAAACCCAAAAATTTCTAAGATCCATTCCCATCTGTTTGGGGTAAAAAGACATGGATGAATGCAGGAGGAGCAATGGGGTTGATGCTCTTTCATGAAATCTCAGCTGAAAACCATTAAATAACATACATGGGTGGCTAGCTTTAAGCCTTTAAACCTCGAGAGCTTGATGCCTCTTCAGCAAGGTCTCGAGTTTAAGCACCATGGATGAAAAAAAAAACATTCTAAGAGCTTACACCCTAAATGAGATTCGACTCGGCTCAAATGGTTCCCAAATATGCACACACTACAAGGTTTACCAATTGAAAACCCCAAAACAAAGACATTACAGGAAAAACCAGAAACAACACCGAAATGATTAGACCTAAGAACATAAACCAAAAACAAATACATTCCAAGAGGGGGAAAAATCAACAATTTCGTCAAAAATTCATAATAAAGGTCCAAATCCAGGGGAAAGTTTATACTACCTCATAACATTGACCCGAAGATGGGCTCTGAGTTCATAAAAAAGTTCATGCATCTGTCCAATGTCAGCAGCGTTGGCATGAGAATACAAAAGGGTAAACCTGGCAAAAGGGTGTCTCCAAAACGTAGCCACGATCTTATTACCACCTTTGGTATCGAGCAAATGAACATCCATGTTTTTGTCCGCCGTTACCCCGGGAACAACCAGCTTACCATTTTCGTCCCTGAAGACTTCGTATGTTGGTGGATCTGGCGGGAAAAATGCAAGCTTTGCAGCCACATTGGACGTTACATTCCCCATTTTCACAGCACAAACCAAACCATTAAAAAGGAAGAAAAGAGAAGAAAACACCAAAAAACACAGTTTTTTCTTCCTTTTTTCAGTTATGCGAATGGGAAACAACACATGCCATGATTCATGAACATGTTTGCAGAAGAACCTTCATGCCCCCCGTTTCTTTATTTCTTCAAATGTTTGGCTTAAAGGTTGTTGGTTTTTGTTTTGGATTTTCTGTTCGTGGAGTGCTTTTCGGGTTGTGGTGATTGGTGGGATTTTCACTTCTTTTAGATTTTGGTTTGTTTAATATTAGGGTAATCGAGGACAATTTTTTGATACGTGTAAAATTAATTTTATATATTTATATTATAATTTTTAAATTTTAAATTATTAATTTTAATTCTAAAAAAATAAACCTTAATATAAATTTTAAATTCTATACACTAACTTTAAATTTTAAACTCTTAATTTTGATTGAATTTTATCTCTTCTCATCCCTCGTTTTATTACTGGTACCCCGATTGTAGAGTTTGGGTCCTCTAATAGACCTCATATTAACTCTCAATGATTCTAAATTCTAAAATTTTTATTACCCATAGCATTTTTTTAAACTAAAAAATATTCGATTGAAAGAAAAAAAATACAAAATTTACTATTTTAATCTAAAAATTAAAATAATTTTTAAATTAAATCAATAGATTATATAAAATTTTAAACTAAAAATATTATTAACTTAAACTACATTATTATTTTCAGTAATTTTAAATAACAAAAATATAATATTAAATATAATTTTATTAAAAATAATAATTAGAGTACCAAAAGGATAACATCGGTATAATTAATTGTACTAAAATGTAGTTTTCCATCTTTATATTACGTATTTAATAAAAATTTCAAATATTTCTAGAAATGAAATATAAACGGCCAGAGACCTTCCACGTATCCCTTGCCGCCAAGATTATTTCCCGCCCAAACTCTCGCATCATCGTCATAAATTATAAATCTAAATAAATATCCCTGTAAAACTCGAGATTCACACACACACAAAAAAAAAAAAAAACTCTTCCGGTCTCTTCTTTGCTGTTGTAAATCTGTCTTCCATGGCATCACAGAAATTAACAGAGTATGAACGTAACAGACTTGAAAACATTAAGAGAAATGAAGAGATGGTGGCCGCACTCAAGATACACTCCACAGCCGCCACGCTTTCCGCCGCTACCAAACGCCAAAGGTAACATACATACATCTTTTTTTCATTTATCTTTGTTACAATAATTTGATGTTTGGATTTTCACTCTTTTTTTTTTAAATGATTGTATTGTAGAACAAAAACATATAAAACGAGTCCGGTGAAGAAACCCAAGGCAGAGACCCCAATCGTAATTCGACGGTCGTTGAGAACAAGAGGTATGCCACCGGATTCGAAGGGATTGGCTGATGATTTCTGTGAAAATTTTGATAAAACCCCTAAATCTGTTAGCCATTTAAAGCCACAGTCCCCTCGTATTTTGGGTCCTATTAGTATGAAAGATGCTTTCAGTGGAGATGAAATAGAGTCTAATCAAGTGTTGGTTGGGACAATTCTGAGTACTGATAAGAAAACCCAAGTGGATCTTTCGTGTAAAAAAGAGTTCAATGGTGTTAAGGATATTAAAGACGAGAATTTTAGTGAGAAAAGAACATTGAGTTCCTGCAAAAGTGAGGCTTCTGAATCACCAGTTAAGATTCAGAAGAGGGATTCATGGTTGGAATCATTGGATTTGAAGCCTGAAAATGTGGCACGGATTATGCCCGGAAGGATTATGGTGGTTAAGTTTTTCCCTAGCAGCAGCATGAGGATGATTGCAGCAGGGAACAAATTTGGTAATATTGCATTTTGGAATGTGGATTCTCAGGATGAAAAGGGAGATGGTATATATCTTTATCGCCCACATTCCGGTCCTATTTCTGGCATTTTGATTCAACAATATGCAATGGCAAAGGTACTTTCAGTTTCAAATTTTATGTATTATACCAAGATTTTACTTTTGAGTATGATTTCGGGTTTACAATTTGCTAAAGGAATGTGTATATATTTGGATGCAGATTTATAGCAGCTGTTATGATGGGTTTATTCGATTAATGGATGCTGAGAAGGAATCATTTGAGCTGGTGCATTATTGTGATGATACTGTATATTCCCTCTCTCAACAGCCTAATAATTCAGCAAGCCTATATCTTGGCGAAGGTCGTGGAGGATTGAATGTCTGGGATATTCGGGCCGGGAAGTCGAGCAAAAACTGGATTCTCCATGAAGATAGGATCAACACCATAAGCTTCAACTCACAGAACTCCAACATTATGGCAACCTGTTCAACGGATGGCACTGCTTGCATTTGGGATTTAAGGAGTATGAGCTCTCATAAACCCAAAACCTTGAGGACTGTGAGCCATAATAGGGCTGTCCATTCTGCTTACTTCTCACCATCCGGAAGATCTCTTGCAACAACAAGGTATTATGGTTTTTTCTTAACCCTATAGTTAATTAAAACCCTTTGCCTCAAATAAGCAAAACATGTTAATTAATACCTTTTGCTTGGCAGTAGGTGGTTCTAGTATGTTACCTTGTTTATTAATCGTGTCCTTATGGCAATAGAATTCATCAATTAATTTGGTGATATATTCTGGATAGATGAAGATCATTGTTGCATCTGGTCCTAAAAAGATTTTAGTACTTCCATTTCAGTGCAAACAAATGAGTTATTTGGAATAGGATACTAAAACAAGGCTAGTTTCGGAGTTTTAATTATTCGGTTGATTTATCTATGGACTACTTATGGGAGTGCCATCAAAGTTCTTGTAAGAACTCCTCATGCTTACTAGAACTACTGTCTTCAAACAATTAAGCTTTCAGTTGTGTTTTGATGGTGATTTGATATCCAGCTACATTAAAGAACTAAGCTAACAAAAAAGCAATCTCAGAGATATTCTGAGACGGGATTTAAGCTTTCAGTTTCATAGACTGAGAAATAGATAATAAAATGGTTACATGTAGCTAAAAATGAAGATAGAATTACATGATTCTGCTGTATTCACTCTCCAAAACTCGGCCATAATATTGCTCTAGTCTATATTACTCGGTAATAGATGTAAGTGTCCAAGGCTCTAAGGCTCTAAGCAACATAGGTTCTAGTTGCATAGGATTTTCTACAATTAATTTAACGTACACAGTATTTTATTTGGTTTTGCCCCCGTTGGACTAATGTTATCATTTTCTTTTAAAAATAGTTTGGACGACAACGTTGGTATAACCAGTGGAGCCAATTTTGAGGACACTTCTATGATTTATCATAATAATTGGACTGGAAGATGGATTTCTTCTTTCAGGTACTTGTTTGTTCTTCTCTAATCGTCTGCTTGATGTTCTGTTGTTTAGTTGACTATGGTTGTGTTCTAATAATATATATATATATATATATATATATATTGCTATGCAGAGGTATATGGGGTTGGGATGATTCGTACATCTTCATCGGCAACATGAAAAGAGGTGTTGATGTGATATCTCCAGCACAAAGAACTGTAACTACATTACAGAGTCCAGAAATGTCTGCAATTCCCTGCAGATTTGATGCACACCCTTATGAAGTTGGGATGTTAGCAAGTGCCACAAGTGGGGGTCAAGTTTATCTATGGACACCATGTTAGAATAATCTGATAACTTTATGTATCTGCTTATTGTATCCTTTTGTTACTGACAAATGTATGCAGCAGGAAATCATTGCACTCTACTTTAATGTATGCCCTGTATTTTCTAGTAACTCATATTTACATTTTATGGTCAGAAACGATCTAATCCTGAGAGGTGCTATTGCCCTTAAAATATAGGTCTAATTATGGTTTAGATCCCTCTGCTGTGTTCAATTTAAGATTTGATCTTTCTATTTTAATCTAACAAAAAAAAATCTCTAGTTTACCGCTAGTGGAATTAAAATATATTTTGCTGACAGTGTATCAAATATATCCACATGTTTTTTGTTTTAAGAACTGGACAATCTACTGTTTCACTTGCAAAAATTGCGCAACTGTTGTAACTCTTATTTACCTTTGGGCTTCAACCCTGTGAGAAGCTTCAATGCATCTTCCATGGAAGGCCTATCAGCTGCCCTGCTTTTGGTGCAGAGCAGAGCAACGTCAACCACCAGTTTTATTTCGTCTTGCAATGAATTGGAGGAATCCGCTCCGTTTTCATGGTACATTTCTCTCAAAACAACATCCTTTGGTTTGCTATGAATGCTTGGTCCACCCTTTATCAGCCTACCATTTGATAGTGAGTGAATTGATAGTGTACCTCTTCTCAATCTGGAACTTGTTGCAGGAACTGTACCGTTGATCAACTGCATCAGATGCTTAAACCCGAAATCAGCTAAACGGGGTTCGGAGTTATCATCGAAGATCACATTACTTGACTTCAAATCTCCATGAGGAATTGCAGGACTACAGTCATGATGAAGGAAGCAAAGTCCCTTTGCAATTCCAATTATAATTCTGCACTTCATGGCCCAATCTCTTTGCATTCTCAGTTTCTCAGCCAAATTCCCGTTAGGCAAGTAATCATACAGCAGGTAAGTCATCTGTTTGTTGTAGCAAAAACCAAGTAATCTGATCAAATTCTTATGCCTTGCATTTCCCAATTGTGTTATAAACTCTGAGGCAATGGTCACTCTCTTCGGCTCCCATTCTAGCTTTTTCACCGACACTGTAATCCCAGTAGGCAACACTGCTTTACAAAAAGCACCAGAAAATGGTGGCAGTTCTTCCATTGAATTGGTACAATCGAAGCTCCTCAAAATGTCATTTGCTGTAAACTGTGGGAGGCCGATAAACGAGTTCATTTTCCATTGCCCTTTGCTTCCTTTTCGAACACGAATTAGCAACAAAACTATTGCTGTGATGAGCATGATTGCTCCTGCAGATGGCCACAGTATTAACCGAAGCTTTTCTCCATTGATTGCCTTTGAACATGATTTAAGAGGTTTCCCACATAGCTTTGGATTTCCAATGTATGCACTTCTACCCATGGATTGCAGCACTTTTTCTGAAGGTATGGTACCGGAGATATCATTGCATGATACATTTAAAAGTACTAAGCTTGAAGACTTTCCGAACTCAGCAGGTATCGAACCGCTGAAATCGTTATGTGACAAATCCACAAAAGCTAGAGAAGGAAGACCGGCTAGCTCCTTAGGTATATGGTCGCTTAAATGATTGCTAGCTAAGTTAATCATCTCAAGTGACTGGCACCCGGAGATACTTTTAGGGATCGATCCCGAGATATTGTTCATCCGCAACTCAACAACAACGAGGGACTTACATGATCTGAAAGGAGGTAGATTCCCTGAGATGTTACAATATGATGCAGAGAAATTTTGAAGAAATGGTGAAGACAATGTTTTAGCTGGTATGATTCCCCCTAGCTCCGGATTATTAGAGACACTAAAATACTGAAGCTTTAAAGCTCGGTGAATATCCAAAGGAATTCCACCAGTCAACCTGTTCTTGGACAAATCTATGTATGTGATATCAGGAAAATGACTGAACTTCAAAGGAATCCCACCTGAAAACGAATTATCCTCAGCTCGAAGACGAACCAGTGATGAACAATTGGATAAAGGTGAAAGATCGCCTGTGAAGTTGTTTGAAAAGAGCATCAATTTAAGCAACTTGCCACCTGCACAGATACCAGGTGGGATACTGCCAATGAAACTATTGTTTGAAACATCCAACCAGCTAAGCTTCGAGTTCATCCCCAAGTTTTTCGGAAGTGAACCAGTGAAGAAATTGTTCCATATAAACAGAGTTTCCATTGATGGAAGCTCAGCTATGCTTTCAGGGACAGTACCATTCATTTCATTGAACATAAGACTAAGCAATCTCAGGTTCTTCAACTCTGCAAAACTCTCCGGAATAGGCCCGGAAATCAAGTTATCGGAGAGATCCAAGTCTGTGAGAGGAGCTATTCTACTGAACTCCGATGGGATTGATCCGCTAAGCCGGTTTCGGAACAGAAAAAGTGACTCAAGCTTGGTTAGATTTGAGAGCTCCTTCGGTATCGAACCGGAAAGTTCCGAACCAGCAATGTCAAGATACTGAAGCTCACTCATGTTGCTCAACTGCCATGGGATGTTCCCTTCATAAAAGTTGTATCCAATCTCCATATGCGTCACCGTTTTGAGATTCCCGAGCTCCAGCGGTATTTTTCCGGTGAGGGAATTCCCTGCTAAGTGAAGATATTCTAACCTTTTGAAATATCCATATGAAGATGGAATTGGACCATCAAAGTAGCTACCAGCTAAATTCAGAACCTTTAGAGATTCAAGCTCAGTAACCTCAACTGGCAATGACCCTGAAAAGCTGTTGCTAAGAGCATCAAAATGAACCAGATTTTTCAGTCCGGTGATTCCCCCCGGAAACTGGCCGGAAAAGTTGTTACCACTGATATCCAAGGTTCTCAGATTGGTGAGGGTGAAGATTTCCACCGGAAATTCACCGGAGAACGAGTTTAGACTGATGTTGAGATAAACAAGCTGAGTTAAAACACTGAGTTGTTTTCCGGGTAACTTACCAGCAAGATTCTTCATACAAAGGTTTAAACCAGTAATAATGTAGGAATTCTTGTCGCATTCAACACCAGACCAAGAACATGCAAGAATTTTCCGAGAAAAGTTTCTCTCAGAAGGAACTTTCCAATCATATAAACTGTTGGAATCATCAAGAATCTCTGATTTTAAGCTCAACAAAGCATCAGAATAAGGGTCAGCAGCTACAGCTACTGCCATTAACATGGTGAAAAACAAGAAACTGAAGTGTGGCCATATCAAAATCTCCATTGGAAAGAAAGAAAGAAAAAGGGTCAGCACTCAGCTCAGTTCACTGTAAGCTGTTGATTCTTTGTTTTTGTTAGATGAACTGAAAAAACATGGGAAATAGGGAAAGTGGGCATCAAAGGAAAGGGTTTTGTTAATTAAAAGCAAAAACTTGGATATAATCATAGATTAAAAGGTGATTCCTTTTTTAATATCAACCACCAGTTAACAATGGCAGCTGCTATGAATATTGAATCATTTACCGTTAATGATTATAGTTTGTATGTATATGAACATTGAGAAATCTTTTTATGGGGCAAGGGAAATAGATTTTAAAGATGTTTAAAAATCTGAAATTTGTCGAAACCTTAAATTATTACATGTCGAGGTCATTGTTCTTCTATATTTTTTTATATAATAATATTTTTTATTTTAATATTAATATTAATTAAATAAAATCTTTAATTTTTATTTTTTGAAATTTGATTGTTTTATAATTTTTTAAACTTTTAACGATTGATTTTTACTGTATCTCTAATAATAGAATTAAAGCCATAAATGAGATAAGATAAATTATAATTTATTCAAATTTAATTCAATTAAAATTAAATTCTATTAGATTTGGATTAAGTTTAAATTTAACTCTGAGTTCAATGTCCTAGACAGGGACAGCATAAGATTTTTGCTAGAATTTTCAACTTATGTCTTTTGAATTGACCCATATGGGGTACAGAGCATACAACGTTAAAAGTAACGACAAAAGTGGTGGTAGAAAACGACACCATTTCCCTTGAATTATGATGGCCTTTGAAGGGTTAATTTCACAATCTATATCTAAATTATTGTTCATATTTTAAATTGAATCCTATGTATTAAAATGTTCTAATCGACTCCTGAAAATTAGCAACCTTGTATCAATAAATTCTTTTCCTTTCGTCTGGCCATCGAATTGAACGTTAAATGTTCGTTTGAATCTAACACGAAACACATTAAAAACACAATGGATCGAATCTTAAACACGTGCAACCTATCAATATGAACATGGTTTATGCTTAGATGTTAAGGACTAATTTAAAATTTAGGAAGCTTTCATGTGTTGTAAACACAATTCTTGATCTCTAATTGTGTTCTTAAACCCATAATCACAAGTTTGAAATCAAAACCAAAAATTGGTTGCACATATCTAAAATACCAAATATCAAAAATATTATTTTTTTCAATGATATAAAATTTGATTAAAATTAAATTAATTAATTAAAACGAAATTTAGTTCGATTAATCACTTGATCATCAAAATATTTGATCAATGAGCGAAATAGAAAATTTTTTCAAAATTTACTGGTTACATTAGATCGAAATCAATTAATTAACTTAACCAAAGCATTAATATAGAACTAACGTATTTTCAAATTTCATCAAATGACATATAATATTTGAAACTCGAAATTTAAAAGTTACTAAAAATTTCTATTCATTCAAAAGCCGATTAAATTAAGTATTTAATTCGATATGGTTAATATTTTAAAAAAAATTTAATTCGAATAAAATTTACATTAATTTCATTAATAATCAAATTAACCATTTAAACATCTCTTATTATTGCGTGTTACTACTAATAGTAATTATCCTATTTATTGGATTCCCATTGAGGGTTGAAAAAGACCCCGCCATGGCCGTTGAACAAAACTTTTTTGAAGGGCAGAGAATGATGAAATTTGAATTGGATTCCAATTTTAACGGTGGTATGATTTACGGAATATAAAATCATTATTAAGAATAAGATTATTGAAATATTATATTATTAGATATATTATTAAAAATATTGTATTATTTTATTTTATTTATTTAATAAAAATATAAAATTATAATGTTTCATTAAAAATATAAAATAAAAATATATATTTTACTAAATTATCTTATAATATATCGGTTGAAGTGATAGAAAAAGTGAGGATTTTTATAATTAATATTAAATTTATTAGTTAATTAATTTAAATTCAAAATTATTATCCGGTAATATTTTAAATTTAATTTAATTTCCGGATAAATACTACTTATGTTGTCCCTGAGTGTGAATCGTTTTGTTTCCTTTATCGAGATACTGGCCTGGGGAACATTGAGCCATAGATGGTGGGAGTGGGCGTTGAAACAATGGAGCCAATTGCCAACACACACGGAGAAACAGTCCACGGGGGGAAAACGTATATAAGAAGCACAAATGTTGACTTTTTTTAAAATGTTTATGTTTTATAATTATCAATTGGATTTATTAATCAAGTAATTTGACTTCTGAATTAAATATTATAGAGACGAAGGTGCATATTTTAATCTTGGTTTAGAACGTAAGATACAAACCATTCAATTTATTTAGTGACCTAATGGTCCCTCCTATTATACTAGTTGGTAGAGAGTATAATCAGGGATAATAACACGAAAAAATAGTTTTTTTTACTCACCTTAAGTTTAATATATTTAACTCAATTTAATCTGATTCGATCTAATAAAAATATAATAAAAAATGATTGAACTCATCCTAGTAAAAAATTATTACATATAATTAAAAAAATTACCCTTACTGTATTGATGAGAGAATTTCTAACATTTCTTTTTTCTCAAGAAAGTTGTGAAATGTTATTTACTGAGTAGTTCATTCAATCCTCAACACTTGGTGTTATCCAAATTCAAAATTTTGTCTCCTAAACTTTAAGACTTTGTCAAATTGACCCTAAAATTTTGGATGTTTTCTTGAGTTCATTTATTGCTTGTTTGGGTTGGATGATGGCAACAAAATCCAATTTAAATCTCTTTCAATTATTTTAACACAAAACCCAGGTAAACAAAAAGTTAAAACCCAATTCTAAAATGGAACCCTAAGAGCCCAGACTCGGAAAACAACATATATAGTTGCTATATTAACCTAATTTTGCGTCAACCCTTACCCTCAAACCCCCATTGTTCTAGGGTTTTTGTAGCATCTTCGTCAGAAAAAAATGGTATTGAATCGGATCAACTCTCTGCTTCGTTGTTTAGGGAGACTTTTAATATAATTTTCAATCTAAATTTCGATTTCCCCCTCTTTTGATAGGGAAAAGGAACTGGAAGCTTTGGAAAGAGAAGGAATAAGACTCATACGCTTTGCGTTCGATGTGGACGTCGTAGCTTCCATCTCCAGAAGAGCCGTTGCAGTGCTTGTGCCTACCCTGCCAGCCGTATCCGAAAATGTAAGTTTTTTAATCGGTATATTTTAGTCGTTTCTGTTTGTAGTTTGTTTAGCTGAACATAGAGGAGAATAAAAAATATACGAATTCACTATTATTAATCATCCCATGAAATTTATGGTTCCCTGTTTATTTGATTCTGCTTTAAAAGATTACCAAACCATTGCCAATATCTTTCCTTATTCTTTTGATATGTGATGTCTGTGATTATATTTTACATTTTGGATCAAAATTATTAAATCAAGCCATTTTTATTGCCATTTCTTGGTTTTAATGGCAACTTGAGCTTTTAATATCCAAAAGCAGTAGGTGAGCTGCTACACTTGTAAAAACTAGTTACACAGTTTAAGCAAACATGGAGCTATTGAGCCCCTCAAGCATTACATAGATGAGTTTACAGCCTCAATAGCGACATTATGCCAATGTGAACCATTGCCATTTTCTTTCTATGTTCATTGGTAAGGTGGAAAGAAGCAAGATTGGAGGAGAAAAAAAAATGAAAAATGGTTGCTTTTCTTTTTCCTTTCCATTGGTGACTTGGTGTGCTTAATTGGAAAGATGGGAAAATAGTAAGAAAATTTTCCCATCCATTGCATCAAAGGAAAGAGAATATATATTAAAAATTTATAATCTTGTTAATGCTTATCCTTAATTTGTATCTCTCTTATCTTCTCTCATCTTATTATTCCAATTCGAATGTTAAAAACTACTGCCTTAATTGTTTCCATCAATTTTATTTCTTACCACTTAAACTTTATTTTGCTTGCACGTTTGAACATTCCTCTCTTTCAATCCCTCTACTTTTCTACTTCATTAAGTGGAGCTTTAGTCTTTCGTGTTGTGGTTATAGTGTAAACTTCGGGTCAAAATTAGTATGTCAATCCATCTTTGATTGCCATTGCTTGGTTGAATATAGCATCCTGGATTTGTTTGTCTGTCAACAGTGGGGTTTTCATCTAATGGTAATATAAGCTAGGTGGACTGATGCATCAAATGGTCTTTTGTATTTCTGGGTTTTAGATAACTGGAGTGTGAAGGCTATTAGAAGAAAGACTACTGGGACAGGCCGCATGAGGTACCTCCGTCATGTACCCCGAAGGTTCAAGACCGGCTTTAGAGAAGGTACTAAGTATTTTCAGAGGTAGTTTGAAATAGAAATGTGCGTGTTTAACAATATATAGTAATATGGATTGTTCTTGAATTGTTGTCAGGTACTCAAGCAACCCCAAGGAACAAGTCAGCTGTTGCTGCTGCTTAAGTTAATTTTGGTATTTTTGTTTTTCAGATTCCTGAATTTACAAACGAGAAATTATGATTCTATCAAAACATTGTGTACTTTTATCTTTCATGTAATATCTACAAACAGTAAGTTTTGTTTTGTTTTATCATATGAATCACATCATATTTGAGCACAATTTCTTGATCTCTCTTGGCCATTTGAGGTACTGATAAGTGATAGCCACACATGTGGATCATCTAATGTGATTTTTCAAATATGACCGCATCCGAGCACAAGTGATATTTGGAATTTTTGTATTAGATTGAAAACGTATTCATATTTCATTGTACACATGCCAAAGGGTGTTGTTACACGTTTATATCAGCATTCTCCGTTTGCTTAATAGGCAACTCATTGAATGTGTTGATTCTCACTCAATAGTAGACTGAGTATTTGATTGTTAATATCACGGTACGTTTAAACAAAGTAAAATCTTGAAAAGAATTTTTTTCCCCAAGTGTACGTAAAAGTAGCGTTTAAAAGTTAATCAAGAACATTAACAACGTACAAAAGCTTGATTGTTTATTGGGGGTCTCTACTCCAGCCGTCAGTTTTTAAGCCAATAATTCCGTAGTTGAGCCATATGCAGTAGAATCTCATCACGGCCTTGATTTGTAACACTGCTGGTCATGATCCACGGCGGCACCGATTGGAAGAAACCACATATCAACTCCTGAAAGTCACTTACATTTTCTTCGGGCCTTTTTCCACCGTTCTTTTTCTTCTTCCGCTTGTCGCATTTGGTGAATATCAGTGTCATGGGGATCTGAAGAATGATGATTTAAAGGTTGAGCAAAACATATAATACCATGGAAAATCAGCAATACAAATATACGAAAAAGTCTAAACGAAAGGATCAAAAGGATCAAGAGGATCAAGAGGGCTTTTGCCTTTCATCTTGAGAAGACGATATGAGTGATGTATCAAAGTGGGTCGCTCTTATCCTTGTACCCTTTTTCTATTCTTGTTAGAAATGGATGACATTACCTGGTTTTGACCAAGCCAACTAGCATATTCCAGGTCGATTTTCTTCGCGGGAATGCTAGCATCTATAAGCAGGAAAACTGATACTAACGTTGAACGGTGGATAAAATAGTCTCTGGTGAACTTACCCCAGTCTGTTCGAAGTTCCTGAGGTGCAGAAGCATACCTGTTCAGGAAAAAGTTATAATCAAACAGTGATCATCGGCAAGTATGCAACTGCCAAAATCATACTTAACTCTTGTATAGCGGAATAACATAATTTAATCAAGGACAACCAAGACAGAGGTTAAAAGAGAATTTGGCAGCCTGATTACCATCCACTTCGACGAAAGAAAGGAAATATTATATTAATAGTGTCGGAACTTTTTGCATCTTAGATAGAGTTGGAATCTAACTGGTTCCTTTTCCTCTTAACAAATAAAACATGACCGGAAACATAAGAGTTGGAAAACGATTATATATCAAATATATCAACCCCTCAAGGTTTAAAGTTGGAAAACGTGATTCAATTAAAAGCCCTATCCCATATTAGTCATGAAAGAGGATCATGATTCCATTTTCTGTAGGAGAATGCACAGCCTTAATAAAGGTAGGTTTCCAACATTCCACTGCTAGGAAAACCGAAAAGTATAAAACTCATAAGCATGTATCTATTCATACAAGGTCTAAACAAAGAGCAGGCTATATAGGAAGGCAATGGAAGGTTAAACCATACCCGTATCCAGGTAAATCCACCAGGTACCAACCATCATTGATGCGGAAATGGTTGATGCATTGCGTCTTCCCTGCAAACAATATGTATTTACTTACATCACAGTCTCTAAGTTTCCTTAGGAATCAAAGGCATAATCATAATCACACATACGTAAAATTATCTGCTTATAATTTCAAAAATATGTGATGAGAAAACATCAACAGCTCATTTTAGAACTAATAGAATGATATTATTCCATCCATTAACATCGAGAAGCTTAATAGTATACTACTTTTGTTATTTCAAATCCATACAAAACTTGTAAAGTAGTTCATTTCACAATTTCTAGCTTCTAATATATCCCAAATTCATCAAATTAACATTAACAAAATGTAAAGATATTGCTTTAAAGCAGACATTCCTTAACACTAAGCAATATATCTATCATAATTTGCTTTATAAATAAATTTTACCAGGTTTCTTAGACGTGAGAGCAAGGCGTTTCCTTCTTACAAGCGAATTAAGAAACGAGGATTTCCCGACATTCGAACGGCCGACGAGCGCAAACTCCGGCAATCCATCGGAAGGGCAATCCTCAGTCCTCACACTGCTCTTAACAAAATCAGCTTGAACCACTTGAGCGTCCCTTGCATACTTACTCAAAACTATGTTCGACCCTCTCAAGATTCTCGTGCTTAAGTTAGGATCATTGCAAGAAACCTGAGTCTCCGGGGGAATAAACAGCTTGTCCAATGAAATCTCGAGCTTTGGCTCCTCGGGGAGGGAGAAATCAATGATGGGTATCGGCTCGGTCGTTGAAAGAGTGGATTTTCGAGCGGATAATAGAGTTGGGGGAGCGAGTTTGATGACGGGGAGTTTTGGTATGGAGAAGAAATTGAGACTTGGCGTCGGGTTTTTGAACACTAAGTAATGGAACCTTGGAAGCGGAGTTAGAGCCATTACAGTCTTCTTCGTATCCAACTCAAAATTGATGGATTGTTCAACTCTGTTCTTATTCGTTTCGGTAGGCAAAAGCCCAAATCCAGCGAAGGTAAGCTAAATATCTTAGATATTATTTTAAAATTTGTTGTAATATTAAATTAAAAAATATAAAATTTTAAATACCATTTTAATAATAATGATCTTACTTTTGTCTTTAAGCCGTTGTTGTCTTCCTCCTCGGACGATATGTATGCGCTACGAACCGGTCACTCTTTAGCTTAAATTTGATTCTCTTAACCGCCCTCCGCCAGCTATGCCTCCGCCGGCTCAGTCCCAGCGGTCTCCGTCACCGTCACCGTCTCAACCTTCCGGGTAACTCTATCATATCCTCTAATCCTCTATCCCGCCAAAATTTCAATTTTAACAGTAAAATTCTAAATCTAAATCTGAAACTCTAATGAAATTTTTTAAAACAGTAAAAGTGAAGTGTCCGATTTAAAACTCCACCTCCGGCAACTCGCTGGCAGCCGGGCACCGGGCGTCGATGATTCTAAGCGAGAGCTCTTCAAGAAAGTGATCTCCTACATGACAATTGGAATCGACGTGTCGTCTCTGTTCGGCGAGATGGTGATGTGCTCGGCGACATCCGACGTCGTTTTAAAGAAAATGTGTTATCTCTACGTTGGTAATTACGCCAAAGTTAATCCCGATCTCGCTCTCTTGACGATCAATTTCCTCCAAAAGGATTGCAGAGATGAAGATCCAATGATTCGAGGGCTAGCCTTGCGGAGCTTGAGCTCGTTATGTGTTGCGAATCTGGTGGAGTATTTGGTAGGGCCGTTGGGATCCGGATTGAAAGACGGTAATGCTTATGTGAGGATGGTGGCGGTTATTGGAGTCTTGAAACTTTATCATTTCTCGGCTTCTACTTGTATTGATGCTGATTTTCCTTCGACATTGAAGCATTTGATGCTCAATGACTCAGATACTCATGTGAGTGCTAGTTGAAATGTTTGAATTGATTGTGTAGAACTAGCTTGCAAATTGATGAGGCATTTGTTTCATTAGGTAGTTGCAAATTGCTTGTCTGCCTTACAAGAGATTTGGAGTGTGGAAGCTAGCACGTCCGAAGAGGCATTGAGGGAAAGGGAAGCTCTGATTAGCAAGCCGATTATATATTACCTATTGAACCGGTATGTTGTATGATAAATATTGAAGAATCAATGGCAAAACTCAATTGTCACAATGTTTTGGTGTTTATGTTGTAATTTATCTGAATTTCAATTCTTAATTGTTCTGTATACATAAGGATAAGTACTATGATGTTACTTTAAATTATTGTATTTGCAATTTTTTATGTTTAGGATCAAGGAATTTAGTGAATGGGCACAATGCCTTGTGCTTGAGTTGGTAACTAAATACGTGCCTTCAGACAGCAGTGAGGCTTTTGACATTATGAATCTCCTTGAGGACAGACTTCAGCATGCAAACGGGGCTGTTGTCTTAGCCACTGCCAAAGTGTTTTTACAGTTAACTCTAGCCATAACTGATGTTCATCACCAGGTGCTTTCTCCTGACTCTTAATCCAATGGAAAGTTGTTAATTTCTACGTTGCACAAATAATCTCCTTGCATATTTACAGTTGAGGTAATTTTGATCTTGTGGTTTGTGCTTCTTTATTAGTCAATAACTTGTCAGTGTTTTCTTTAATACTGCGTCTAGTTTGTAGTTTAGTCAATTAGGTTATTTCTTCTCGTCATTTAAAAAATAAATAATAAATAATAAATCTCAATGCTGGTATCCTTCCCTGAATCGTTATGGACTCTCTTGATGGTAAACCATATTTGATGGACTTGTTAAATATCGCTTAAATCATTTGGTCTTGTTTATGGGTCCAGGAACTTGCTAACAAAATCCTTTCTTTGTGAAGGTGTATGAACGTATCAAAGCACCAATGTTGACCCTTGTTAGTTCAGGAAGCCCAGAACAGTCTTACGCTGTATTAAGTCATCTGCATCTCTTGGTGATGCGGGCACCATATATATTTACCTCAGACTACAAACACTTCTATTGTCATTATAATGAACCATCTTATGTCAAACGACTGAAGCTTGAAATGTTGACTGCAGTTGCAAATGAGAGCAATACTTATGAGATTGGTAAGTAAACAGCCTCACACTTGTTTTTAAGGGTTTCTGTGGAAACAGACTACATCAATAAACTCTTATTGTTCTCTCTTGAGTGTTCTGATATGTGACCTCGTTGACCTGATTTTTAGTGACGGAATTATGTGAATATGCTGCAAATGTTGATATTCCCATTGCCAGAGAGTCGATCAGGGCTGTTGGTAAAATAGCACTGCAGCAGTATGATGTAAATGCAATTGTTGATAGGCTTCTTCAATTTCTTGAAATGGAGAAAGACTATGTGACTGCTGAAGCTCTGGTAAATAAATACTTATGCCTACACTAGATGTTTGGAAATTTAAATATATGCACAACTTAACCATTTCCCTTCCTAGTAAAGGTTTTTCAATGTCAAAATGTTGACAATTCCCTATTGCCAACAGATCTATATTGAGGTTGTGGTTTATTTTAATAATGCAGGTGCTTGTGAAAGATCTTCTTCGAAAATATCCTCAGTGGAGCCAGGATTGCATTGCGGTGGTTGGGAACATAAGCAGCAAAACTGTGCAGGAACCAAAAGCGAAGGCAGCTCTTATATGGATGTTGGGGGAATATTCTCAGGAAATGCAAGAGGCTCCTTATGTTTTGGAGAGTTTAGTTGAAAATTGGGAAGAGGAGCATTCTGCTGAGGTAAGTAATCTTCACATATATTTGTCATATGATTCATACAAAGCCGGTTCTGTTTCTTTGATTCATTTTTTGGAATTGATCCTTTTAGGTTGTTTAGTCGTTTAATTCAATGTTCAGCTGTGTCTCTTATCTCATTCTCAAATCCCTGTTAGTCCTTAATTGTTTTTCCCCTGTCTTTCTAGTGGGTAGAGGTGGATTGTATGTGCTAATTTGATTTACCTAATAGTATAGTTGCATAGCAAATGATAAGCATCTTATGTACTTCATCTTATAAACTTATTCTGTGTGTTTATTTAATGCACGTTTAGGCCCCTGCATAACCCCATCATCCCTTCTTTCTTCTCAATCCTAGCTGTTTCCTCTTTCATTAATTTCACAACCAAGGGCAATCTTGTTGTAGATCGAGTATTTGTCAAGTTATCCATTAATATTAGAACATTTTCCGATTGAAAGATCTGTGTTATGAATTACCTCATTTACTTGGTTGCTGGATTATGCCTTCGGGCAGGTTCGTTTGCATCTTCTCACTGCAGTGATGAAGTGTTTTTTCAGAAGACCACCCGAGACCCAAAATGCACTGGGAGCTGCATTGGCTGCAGGTGCTGCTGATTTTCATCAGGTATGAGTTCTTTTTTCTCACCCCACCCCACCCCCTTAATCAAAAGTATTGTTTGTTTTCTGGACACAATTAATTAAACCTTCAGCGTGACTGCAGGATGTTCATGACAGAGCCTTGTTCTACTATAGGATGTTACAATATAATGTATCAGTAGCAGAACGTGTGGTGAACCCGCCAAAGCAAGCAGTTTCTGTTTTTGCTGATACTCAGAGCAGTGAAATTAAAGATAGGATATTTGATGAATTTAACAGTTTATCAGTTGTATACCAGAAGGTAAATACTAGCTTCTTTTGGAAATATAAAGGTGTGGATCTGGTTGTTGAATGTTATCTATTACAATTTCCGCTTTTTAGGTTGCCCAAAATGCTTACTAGACGAATGGTATTTGAACACATTGCTTAAAAAGAATATGCCTTAGCCTTGTTACATAGTTTTGTTACTTTGCTGTTATGACACCATTGTGCTTCACTGCTTCTCTACGTATTTTCTTAATTTTACAGAGTTCAGTATATTATATCCACTAGGAACTTAGGTGCTTCAATTGCTGTACTCAAAAAATAAGTCATTATTAACTGATGTTTGTAAGTATATGCAGCCATCTTACATGTTTACAGATCGTGAACACCGGTTTTCAGATGAACTTGGAAATCCTTCTACCGGTGGAGAAGCATCAGAAAATGTTGTTTCTGCTCAGAGAGTTGATGAAAATGATAAAGATTTGCTTTTAACTACTTCAGAGAAAGAAGAAGCAAGTGGTTCGAGTAATAATGGTTCTGCGTATGCCTCTCAAACACAGACGGAATCAGCAATATCAAATCTGACTGAAACAGGCCATTCTTCGCAATCAGCAAGCTTGGAAATTGATGATCTACTTGGTCTTTGTTTACCATCAGCAGCAGCACCTGCTTCCTCATCTCTTCAATTGAAGCTTAATGCGGAAGCGACTCTGGATCCAAGCACATTTCAGCAGAAGTGGCGCCAATTGTCAGTTGCTTTATCACAGGTTTGATTATCCTCATAGCTTTCTGGACGAAACCTGTCCATTTCTTAGAAGGTCCCTAAAACAGAAACCATGACTGATCCATAAAAGAAGCTTTACTTATAGATGCAATTATGTGCACCTTTCTCAGAACTCACAATGCTGTTTAATCCATACAGGAATACTCGGTAAGCCCTCGAGGTGTTGCCGCACTGATGGCTCCTCAAGCCCTCATCCGTCACATGCAAAGCCATTCCATCCACTGCATCGCATCAGGCGGTCAATCCCCGAGCTTCAAGTTTTTCTTTTTTGCACAAAAAATGGAGTCGTCTTCGTCTCGTTATCTTGTCGAATGTCTAATCAACACTTCATCGGCTACTGCCCGGATTAAGATCAAAGCTGATGATCAAAGCACATCTGAGGTATTCTCAAGTCTTTTCCAGTCAGCTGTGTCCAAATTTGGCAACCCCTAAGCAACAAATGGTTTCTTCACTAAGAAGAAATAAAATATTCTTTTCTAGTAGGAAAAAATAAAAGAAATTTATTTTCCCAGAAGAAAATTTTGATAAGCTCCCTCTTTTGGTAATTGTCAGTCCCTTTAGTACGGATTTTCTTTCAAATTTGATGTACTTTTATAACTTTTTTATTATCGCTCACACAATTAAAATGACATGAAAAATCTATTAATAATATTCGATCACATTTCACCACTTTAATGCAATAATTATTGTTATTGATTCGGGATTAATTATAAAAATAAATAATCAAATTAACATGATGGCTATTTGTTATATTAAAGCTTCACCAGCAAATGCAATTATTGGAGTATATATGTTTGTTTAAATAATTTGATGTGTCCATAGGTACTTAGTTACTACTTTTTTAATGCATTTCTTATACTCGTTTGTGAAAATATCGATAATTATATATTTATTTTCTTGGATATCAGTTTAACCTAATTTCACTAAATATATATTTCGTTTGGGAAATTTTCTTTTTATGTATAATTTAATTGGATTATATTATTATATTTAACGAAAATTATCAAAAAAATTAAAATGTTAACAAAATAAAAAAAATCAAGTAGACAAATAAAAGCAAAAATAGAATGGTTAAAATAGGTATTAAGTCCTAATTAAAACATTAATAATTATAAAAATGCAATTATGTATACTAATTATTCATCTCTAGAGTCTAATTCTGTATAATTGTTGTCGGTGCTGCTACCCCTACCCTTTGTGTGTATATGACAAGAAACTTTATTACGGTATTTAGATTTTACATTTAAGTTTCAGTTATTAATTAAATTCCAATAATGAAAAACATTGCTGTTAAAGTTTGAACAATATAAAAAAAGTCATACCAAACGTTGACTGCCTCGATTCCCACGTGGACAATCCTTGACCGTCAGATACAAAACGTATTTGATCTATACCATAGTGTTTGAATAGTCCGCCCCTTTTATGTTTGAATCCCGCTTCGCTTCGTTTTCACTTTCCCGCTTCGCTTCGTTTCCACTTTGCAGTTTTTCTCTTATCTTCTTTTCGCATCTCAAAAAACTTTGATTTTCTCTTCAATGTCTTCGCTTTGAATCTGCGAATGCGCGCCGTTTTGACTTCCTCTCGCCTCTGATTCTACATTTCTCGGTCTTCGAAGCTCAGTTCGGAACTGTGTAGTTTATTCTCTCTCTTTGTATTTTTGGTTATTTTTTTAATTTATTTTCATCTTATGAATTTGAAGTTTCTTTAATCGATCTTGATGTTCAAGTTAAATATTGAATGGTCGAGTTGTTGAAAATAGTTTTGGTTTCGATTGTGATCTAGCGTTTCAAATCGAGAGATTGAATTATAAATTTGAAATATTTGATCTTTTCTTTATTAAATTACTCGAATTCTGTACAAAATTTTCAAAATATTTTGCTTCTGACATTTTAATTACTAGTATAAAATTTATTCTTTTTGAATTGTGTTTTCATTTCTATGTTAGTTTGTTCTTTTGTCCGGTGTTTTGGGGAGGAGCTTTGTAGTTACGTTTGGTTTAGAATGATTTTGAGAGCATATTGCTGAGAGAAGCGTTGTAGAGTTGGCATTGGGTATGCAGCTTTATTCTCTGTGAAGGAAAGGAACTATGGAAGGTGACATGACTGTATCTACTCCTTCGGCTGGGCTCAGCAATAGCGATGGTGCTCAGGGAATGCGAACTATTCATGGGTATGTATTATTTTTAATGCATCTTACTTGAAATTTTTTAAGCCATTATTGGGTATTTTAGGTGTGTTTGCCATCCTACTACAATGTTTCTTTTTTATCTTATGTTATCTTACAAGTTGCAAGAATTGATTGTTTTATATGCTGCGCGTTTTGCTGACTTTGCTTCCTTCTATAGGAGGACTACTGGTCCTACTAGACGATCTACAAAAGGACATTGGACAGCTGAAGAGGTATCGTTTGTCTTTCCCTAGTTATGTTTCCTTGATTTCGTTTAACACCTTTGTGCAACTTTGTTACCCTTCTTGTGTTATGTATTATAGTATCCGTTAATTTTAGTCTTGTAACTCTTGTCCTTTAATGCAATTAGAGTTGGTGTCCAATTTAGACATGTGTGTGCCACATGTGTTTTGTGTGTCTATCAGTGCATGTATGTATATACATATTCTAAATGGATTTCCAATTTATCAACATAATGTATGGACTTCCAGGATGAGATTCTGTGCAAAGCTGTTCAACATTTCAAAGGAAAAAATTGGAAAAAGATAGGTATGATTTTGAATTGAATTGAATTGGCATGGCAGCACTTTGTGCATCATTTTGCATAATCTAATCGTAAAGCTGGCTCATCTGCAGCGGAGCGTTTCAAGGATCGTACTGATGTACAGTGTTTACACAGGTGGCAAAAGGTCTTGAACCCGGAACTTGTTAAAGGGCCATGGACAAAAGAGGTGATTGATTTTTCCACTTATTTCTTTCTAACAGCTCCTTGAAGTCACTGTTCTTGAAAAAAGTTATGTTCTCTTGAATACTTGATACTATGAAAACATTCTAAGTTGCTTTTGCAAAATATGACCAGGAGGATGGGCTGATTATTGAGCTGGTGAACAAATTTGGGCCAAAAAAGTGGTCAACCATTGCTCAGCACTTGCCTGGACGTATTGGCAAGCAATGCAGGGAAAGGTGCAATGATGGAGCTTTTAATTTTGATATTTTAACCCCACCTGCATTTAGAACTTTTATGAAGACCGTGAAGAGGGGAATTTTGTACCTTGCAATGTGACCTTTCTCTCAATGGATAATAACTACTGGGAAAAGGCGAAAAGCCTGGTCATATTTGGTTAATCCTGTTGAATATTTAACAGTTTTTGAAAGGTTTCCCTTTTGGGATGTTATTGTGGACATTTTCTCTTGTATTTTATGGAAGTATTTTGCTGTTGAAATGCTCCTTTATTTTCATCAAAATTAAGGGAAAACATCTTCCTGCTTTACATTTGTGCTCATATGTAGGTGGCACAATCATCTTAATCCTGGCATAAACAAAGAGGCGTGGACTCGGGAAGAGGAGCTGGCTCTTATTCGTGCTCATCAAATTTTTGGGAACAGATGGGCAGAGCTCTCAAAATTCTTGCCTGGAAGGTACTGATTACTTTGAGGCCATACCTTTCCATCAATGTTTTAACAGCTGTACATGTATTTTTCTTTTATTCTTCTTATCACTTCTCCCTGTAACTCCAAGTCATGCTCTGATGTTCTTCTAAACTTGATTGCTCTGTTAATTAGAAGTTAGTTAATATATTTTTTGCATTTGAACTTACCAATAACTTGCTCCCATCTTTGTATGGGTAACAGGACAGACAATGCTATAAAAAATCACTGGAACAGTTCAGTCAAAAAGAAGGTGGACTCTTACATAGCATCAGGCCTTCTGGAACAATTTCAGTTCCCACTTCTTGCAAGTCAAAGTCAACCCATACCTTCATCTTCTATGAGGATGCAGAACAATGCAGATGATACTGGTGCCAAATGTAGGAAAGAAGCAGAGGACATATCAGAATGCAGTCAAGAATCGAATATGATTGGTTGCTCTCAATCTGCCAGTGATTTAACTAATGCTGCTGTAAATATGAGAGAGCAATTCCACTCGACTGAAATGCCCGGTGTGACAAATGAGACTTATTCCAGCCCAGCACCTTGTGCAGAAGAGTATTACCCATCTTTTGAAGATGTCAACTTCTCCATTCCAGAAATACCTTGTGAAGTTGGGTACTCTTCCAGTGGGAATTACCAGTTTGGTGAGCATATGTTGATAACTGATGATGAATGTTGTAGGGTCCTATTCTCAGAGTCACTGAATGATGAATGTGTTGCCTCTGAAAATTTTACTCGAGGGTCTAATATGGCTGAATTGGATGGCTGTGTAAGTACATCACTTTGTCAGCCTTCAGTCATCCAACCTTCTGAAACTGGAAATACTCCAGCCTCACAATCTGCTCTTCCTTCAAGGTCTGAGGTATTGGCAACCTCATGCTGTCAGTCTTTTGCATCTCCTTCACTTCTTTCAGTGGAGGATGGTATGCATATGTATGGCCGAGAGCCCATTCAATTAAATGGTCAACCTTCTGGAACTCAAGAGCAAGAATTTGCTATGAACGGACATGATGGATTCATCTTTACTAATGATGATTGTACAGATAATACGGACCTACAAGAACAATCTTACCTTGCAAAGGATTCTCAGAAGCTTGTCTCAGTTAATAGTTTTGGTTCAGAATCTAATGCTTTGCTAACTTCCCCTGCTATTGATGAAAAGCCAAATTTGTCTGCAGAACAAGATGTTGGAGGTCTATGTTATGAGCCTCCTCGATTTCCAGGCTCAGATATCCCATTTTTCAGCTGTGATCTTATACCATTTGGCAATGATGTGCAGCAAGAATATAGTCCCCTTGGTATTCGTCAGCTGATGATGTCTTCTATGAACTGCATCTCTCCATTTAGGTTGTGGGATTCACCATCTCGGGATGGCAGTCCAGATGTTGTGCTTAAAAGTGCCGCTAAAACTTTTACTTGCACACCGTCCATACTGAAGAAGCGTCATCGGGACCTATTATCACCTTTATCCGGAAGAAGGGAGAAAAAGCTGGAAACTGACATTACATCCAGTTTGAGAAAAGATTTCTCTCGTTTGGATGTCATGCTTGATGAGAATGTCACAGCCAGTGCATCTCAGGTGTCTCCATCTCAACATAAAAGCAATGGTAGAGCCTCTGTCGAAGAAAAAGAAAACCTGAATCAAGAATTTCACGGGGGCCTAAGCAAAGGTGAAGATCATACTGAGCCATTAGATGATGAAGCTCAAAAGAAAATTTCTGATGGAACTGATTTCCAGGGAAACATAAAAAATGAAGCCTGCAGTATTGATACCAAGGACAAAACTGATGCTCATGCTACCGACAAAATTGTGAGTTTCCCCCTCTGTGTTTGTGTGTGTATTGTTTTGGTGTTTTCTAGCTCAAGATGAAGCTGCCAGATTAAATTCTTGTCAAACTTTTATTCAAGTCATGTATGATGCTGATAGCTCTATGTACAACACATACTGTTTTCTATTTGGTCTTGTTTTGGAAGTCTTGGGTCTTAATATTGCTCTTGTTATTACTGTTGCATTCCTTTTTTACTTCCAATGCTCATTTGATTTATCATACTAATCTTTTCCCTCTCTACTTTTGACAGGTCCAACAGCCTTCAGCCGTTCTTATTGAGCACAATAAAAATGATATACTATTGTTTTCTCCTGATTATGTTGGTATTAAAGCAGACAGGCCGTTATTGTCTTCATGCATACGAACTCCACGAAATCAGCATCATAAAAGCTTTAGAGATGTTTCATCAAATCAAGGTCTTGCTTCTGAGTGTTCATCAGGAAATGCATGCTTAGTTGTTAGCTCTCCCACTCCGAAAGTAAAGAACAGTGACAGCCACTCAATTACTGTTACTGCACTACAGTGTACCAATTCATCAGAAACCCTCGAGAATTTGGCTGATAATGCTGGTATCGATGCTGCTACCGAAACTTATAACACGTGAGCTTCTGCTGCTCCCCATTGTAATTACAATTGTTATAGTGCTTATTATTCAGTGTCATTATGTCAAGAGCTGCTTTTCGTTTATTTGTACTTCACATGCTAGGATAAATTGATTGATTATGCATTGTGTGCTTGATGTGGATTGCCAGATTTGCTGGAACTCCATTCAAAAGAAGTATCGAATCTCCGTCAGCATGGAAGTCTCCTTGGTTTATTAACTCTTTCATTCCAGTCCCAAGGATTGGCACAGAAATAAAAATTGAGGTATATAACTACTTCAGACTTGATAAAGATTCAGAATTTAACCTTTTTATACTTCCTAATAATCAATTTTTCTTTTCAGGATATAGGATACCTTATGAGCCCTACAGAAAGAAGCTATGATGCCATCGGGTTGATGAAACAATTAAGTGAGCATACTACATCTTCTTACGCTGATGCCTTGGAGATTTTGGGAAACTTAACTCCGGAATCAATTGTAAAAGGAAGTCGCTCCAATAGTTGTACCGTGGACAAAGAGAATAACCTGCCTGAGAACCATTCCCATTTGTCTTCAAGTATCTTGGTATTGCTGAAAACAAAACCCATGCTTAATATCCTCTTCCTTTGTTAATAAGAGCAATTTATTGAAATTCTATGCGATTTGTCTGCAGGCAGAGCGCCGGATCCTTGACTTTAGTGAATGTGGAACCCCAAGAAAGGAATGCGAAAACACGAAGTCCTCAACAATATCCGTGAGTTTCTCGAGCCCCTCTTCTTATCTTTTGAAAGGTTTCATATAGTGCCTTGTTCATCATCATATATATGTATGCCATTTTTGTTTCATAATTCTTCCATTTGTTGTTGAAAAGAGAACGAAGCTAATTAATTAAATCAATAAGTCTAAAGTCTTCAAGGATGTAGGCAACCCCATTTCATATGCACATATACTTGTGGTGTTCAAACAATAGTTATTGGCTGTAATTTGATTCCAACACTCCATAATATAAGAAAAACAAGCTGTTTTGTTGGATACCCTGTACGTAAAACCTCGCATCTTCCACGAATGAAAGTGGTGTGGTGTGCCACTGCCAACACCATAATACTATTGCTAAAGCAACAACACTAGCCTGAAAAAAAAAAGAACCAAAATGGTTCGAATAGTAATCGAATAAATTGAACTGATACTCCTATCCCAAAAATTGTGTCACCCGTTGACATTTTTAATAGTTTTCAGCCGCTTGAATGTAATGAACAGAGCTCTAGAATCAAGTGATATTCACATAAAAAAGACAATGAAGAACACGATCATCTGAACAACATTGAATGGTTTTCTGTCATTGCTGAATTTTTGAAGTTAAAAAGCTATACATGTGAGTCTAGTTAAAATTTTCTTTCATAATCAAAGTCACTGCCATAGAAGGCTGGAACAATCAACCGGACATCACGATTGCCGCTACAATTAAAAGCTCTTCTGTTCATGAGCTATTGGTAAGTAGATATTTGGTTGAGTTGCTTTTAAGCTCGAGCTTCCATATTGAACCATCTTCCTACTGACAGCCACCCTGAGAAGTCGGTAACACTGCTGACTTGGTACAGGATCACACTCTCTGCCTGTTGGAACTTGTATGTGTCATATGAGGTACTTCGTGATAACTCTCAGGGTCATCTTCATCATCGGATGATAGAAGGGATGATCCCATCCATGTTTTGAAGCCTTCGTTAACACGCCTTTCAACATCTGGGGTGACTTCCAAGGGGTTAGTCTCCAACATTTCTAAACCAAGGGTTCGACTACCAGATTCTACTTCATCAAGAATTACGGCTGCTCTCCTTCTTAGGAAGAAGGCAGTTCCTCCATATAGAATCACCAGCCCCCAAGAAACAATCTCATAGCACCAAAACAAGGGAAGAGAGCAGCTGCTTCCTAATGTGAGGAGGCTTGAACCCAGGAACAAAGCAAGAAGACCAAAGATGATGGCGAAAACCATATTCAAAATAGACAAGCAACGAACTCCACCTATAGATTGCAATAAACTTATTATCGGATCTGAACATCCATTCTAATATAAGAGGAAGAAGATGCTTGTTTTGAAGTAACAGCTAGAACAAATTCGAATTCCATTCACATTTAAATTTGTAATGAAACAGATTTCAGCAAGTCAAACTAGCCAGACAAGTCCCAACTAATACTTTATTATGCAGTAAAGTCTACTTTAAATGAGCAGTGAGAAAACAATTATTCTTAGGTAGTCGGGTCAATAAATGAGAAATAGAGCCTACCTCTTTTTGAAGTGCAGTAATTATTCTCAACTACCTTTAAACATCCATGCCTAGTTGGAGCAGAATAAGCAACAGTAATTCCTGAATCACGACTAAAACCATTAAAGAGCAGACCAACAAGCCAGGTATACTAAAAGGAAAAGTGGCAAGGGATTAAACATATGAACAAGAAAATTCAAAGGCGCAACATCAAAGCAATACTCACAAAAAGACACGGCAGCCATCAGTAAAGCAAACATAATCGTAGAAATAACATGCTTAAGAGAACAATTATAAATTAAATTAGTTAACAAAACATTACACAGGTAGCTTAGGATTTATGTGAAGAGTATCACAGAAGCAATTACGAATTCAAGAAGCTAGCCAAACAGCCGAGTTTATGTAAATCAACCATTTTCCACCTGCAACCTATGTACACCAATGGCAGATTTGATAGTTTTCGAAAATCAACTCATTTGAAGAATACTAAACCAGGAAACAAATAAGACCCCTCACCCCCTATGACATTGAGCAGGTCAAATAAGAAGCTTAATTTCCTCACCATCGTTAAAACTAGATTACATCTACATTGGCTTTGCCTTTCACAATGTGCAACTAAAGGAAATATATCTTTACATTTCACAGCCATGTTACTCATCTACTATATTTTCCGAACAAAGTGTTCTGTTACTGAATAACAAACAATAAGAGAGCTTTATAGCCTATAATCTAAGATTCAGTGTCAATCTTCACCTTTCTAAAAGCTTACTTTCTACAATGTGCAATTCTTGTGTACCCTCCATTCATTTCTGAATAAGATCTTAAAGGAAACAAAGAGTAAATAACCAAATATATACTGACCTGCCACAAGATAAACAGCCGAAGCCAAAAAAATGACCATAGATGGAATGAAGACAACCATCCAATAGTAATCCACGGTCTCTTGATCAGTCAAATAAAATGCTCCGGGATATAGATCTGAATCGCCAACGCCTCCACCTTTTGCATTCAACGGCAAAGGCTGCAATCTGCGGTCGTCACAAAACGGTCGCTTCAATACATCTCCAGGGAACACAATCTTCAAGCTTATAATCGTGCAAACAAAGATCGCAATACAAATGTTCCCTATGAAACCTATTAAGATTGGTCTTTGTAGCTTCGTCCAAGCTTTCTCTTCCTCCCTTAAGCTCTCATACTCGTGCTTCGGCATAAACGCTTGTCGCAGCGCATCGCCTATAATCGCCATCGGAAGCTTTTATCGGATAGGGTGATTTGAGCTACTTCTTCGAAATCTGAGAAATGTAAAAGTCTAGGGTTTTCAAACCCTGATTGCGTGCTTTGAAATTAAAGAAATTTGAATCTCGAAAGGGGTGGCAACTAATTAATTGGAATTACTTAATCTGGGTTTTAAATTTGGGTGCTATAATCGGAGAAGGAGAGACGGTTGGCGGTGCGGCATTGTTTTCAATTGTGGATCGGCAATTTTCCGCCGTTTTTTCCATGGGTTTAGACGCGATTTTTGTTATAATTAATAAATGTTGCATTTAAATTATATTTTATGTTTAAAAAAATTAATCAATTCATATATTAGTTTAATTAATAATATTAAATAAATTATTTTGATATATAAATAACTAAAAAAAATTATCAAATTTAAATATATTTTTAAATGAGAAAAATGATACAATCGTAAATTTATTCATAACTAAATAATTTAAATATAATTTTTAATAATTCGATGACTTAAATATAATTTTACGTCCTTATTTATGATAAATGATCCAAATATATCTTTTAATAATTAAGTGACTTAAATATAACCATATTTATAATTAAATAATTTTTTATAACTTTTCTAATAATCAATTAGCTTGTTAAAAAAATTTATATAACTAATTAATATAATTTACTTATCTAATCCATTAAAACAATCCATTATCAATTAATATAATTCATTAATCGTGAAACGACTTATGATTTTTTTGATTGAAGTTACCATAATGGACACATCAATACGTCATGGTGTTAGTCCATGAATCGTGGTTGGTCGTTGTGGCCCCACGACCCAGAAAAGTTCATAAACGCAGAGAGTCATCTCCCTCGATTACCTGACAACCTCGGCCGGCAAAGTTTTGTCAGATCTCGCTGTCGCATTCTTTTGGCAACGGAATCCAATCTTCCTTCCTACTATTTACTCAACCATTTCAATAGTCTACTAAAAGAAACCATCGCTTCGTATTTCTTCACTCACTCAACAAAAGCATCCATGGCTTCTCTGTCAGCTACTTACCCAAAATACATCTCCAATTTTCCGGAAAGAAAAGCCGATCAACTGTTTGATTCCTGTCTTGTTCCACGAAATCATTCGCTTATGAAAAAAGGGTCTCTCGGAGATTTGAGAATCGTTAGAAGTTCTAATCAAACTGAATCAATGATTGCTGGGGAAGATTCTACTGACAAACAATCAGACATTCCTTTACTGTCTTGTATACAGGTTTTCTTTTTCTTTTTTCTTATATGATTTCTTTGATTTTTCGGATCTGTCATGTTTGTTCTTTAATATGTTTCCAGGCCATTGAAAGGCTAAAACAGAACAGAGAAAACAACAGAGGAAAGCAGCAATTCCTGGCGATGTACTCCAGCATATTTGGTGGAATTGTAACCGATGAAGCAGCCATGGTTATCCCAATGGATGATCACATGGTTCATAGGGGGCATGGTGTTTTTGACACTGCTGCAATAATGAACGGGTTAGTCAATCTTTCAGCAGAACAGCTCTTTCGTTTGTTCTAATTTGGAATCTAATTATTGCTTAAGTATGGTTTCAGTAATCATGCCATAATTTTTATAACAAAGATGAGCTTTTGAATCCATGAGAATTGGGGAATTTTCTATGAATTGTTGGAATGAAACGTTGTACTCTGTTAAGCTCTATTATGTGCTTTTGTACTTCTCAGACACCTCTATGAATTAGACCAGCATGTTGATCGTATCATAAGGTCAGCGACAATGGCGAAAATCGTTCTTCCGTTCGATCGTGAGACTATTAGGCAAGTTCTTATACAAACTGTAAGTGCATCTAAGTGCATGAATGGGACATTGAGATATTGGATTTCGGTTGGACCTGGTGACTTTCAGCTATCACCTTCCGGCTGTCACCAACCGGCTCTTTATGCCATTGTGATTCAAGATAAGTCCTTGTTCGATTCGAGAGGCATCAAAGTAGTTACTTCGTCAATCCCCATAAAGCCTCCCCAGTTTGCCACCGTGAAGAGTGTGAATTACCTTCCGAATGTGCTTTCAAAGATGGAAGCTGAAGAACAAGGTGCATTTGCAGCAATTTGGCTGGATAACAATGGATTCGTTGCTGAAGGGCCGAACATGAATGTGGCATTTGTTACAAAGGAAAAGGAGCTTCTAATGCCCAAATTTGACAAAATATTGAGTGGTTGCACGGCCAAGAGAGTTCTGACTCTCGCGGAGGGACTGGTGAGAGAGGGGAAGCTTTGTCGAATAAGAGTGGATAACGTGAGCGTCCATGAAGGGAAAAGCGCAGAAGAAATGATGCTTATCGGCAGTGGAATCCTTGTTCGTCCTGTAATACAGTGGGATGAACAAGTCATCGGTGATGGTAAGTTCCATTTTCGACATAAAGTTACAACATTTAGCAACTAGTTTCCAGCATTCAATTATTCAAATTCGCCTGCATTGCACTTCACACGAATTCCAACGACATAGTTAGATCCCAGAATGCCTCTCCAAAGCTATCTAGTTGATTCTAAACAGATCACTTGCCATATTCCGACACTTTCGAAACCTCTTTTACCATTTAGGATTCATCAACCCTTTCCTCATATATAGTTGAATTTCTAATCTTTGCATGTAGCATTAATAATTCCCCCTTCATGTGTTTCTTTGTAGGCAAGGAAGGTCCAATATCGAAAACTCTCTTGAACTTCATCCTCGAGGACATGAAATCTGGTCCGTCATCGGTCCGAGTATCCGTTCCTTACTAAAGCAAAGCTTGCTTCAACATATATCACAAGGTTTGTCTTCAAATTGTGAGATGTTGCTGCTATTTATCTGAATACTTGCCTGTAGGATCCACAAACAGAAGTAACTGATTGTATAATGCAAAGCACTATGGTATGCAAGTTAAACAGTTAGCTCTATGTATTTAGTTTTCAAATTTTAAAATTGAATGAATTGAACCAATCGAATATATAACTTTCGAAATGTTACAATAATGATGTTTATCGACCCAAGCTTTTAAAATCGAATGATCTTCTCGGTTTAGCACATGTCTCATATAAATTTGTCACGTTTAGTACATTCATCACATCTATCAATTAGTCAGGCTCGGTTGATGGCTTGTAACTAAATTCTCCTTCCGATGATGAGTACGGAGGGGTATGAAACGTTTAAAAACGTAGTCATACGGAAAAACAAGACCAAAATGATGACAACCAGAATACCATCAATCCAAAACGACAAGTTTTCGATCGGAACACAGAGAATAAAGCTCGCCGATGCTAATCACGAGAGTTGCAGACTGCAGAAGTGGAACAACAAAACAGAAACCTGACAATAATCTTTGTATTAATCTAAATTTCAGAGAAATGAAACATATTCGGCTTGATTCACTATGGACTGGTTTCACATTGATCAACACTTCCAGCGTTCATCATATTGAACACACAGAGAGAATTATTAAGAAATAAACCTCACAGATTTCAAGTACGCAATGAAACTACACTCCAATTCTGCAAGAAAAATAACAGCTGCTGACCAGAGGAGATGTTATAAAGGCTTAGAGATACCTGCAACATCGGAAAACAACAGGAATTAGAAACAAATGATAAGTTCAGAAATAAATAACAACATGAACAAGATACTTGTCTTTTCTAACTTATTCGATTAATTTGTCTCAATATAGACTAGTACTGTATCAAGCATACAGAATTCTGGACAGCCTTACAAATGCACGCTATAAACTATGTTATATAGAGAAACATTTGACATTAAAATGTAAAGAGAAAAGTTCTAAACTGTAAAACACACAATTCTTGATAGCAAAGTCAAGAATTTTGCGTTGGGGTCAAGATAACAGGGAACAAGTTAAAAAAATATAGGACAAATATAAGTTCTACATTTTTGTAAGAAAATAAATAAGATCAAAGGAGCTTTGAGAAGACATGGAAGCTAAGGTCCTTGCTAGCCTCTCAAGGATTCGCACCGGTCATAACTCATAATGCAAGTGCTAACAACAAAAAGGAGGATTCGAACGACACATATTTCAACAATTCATTATCGATTCTTACAAATAAATAGTTGAACTTTTCTATAAATCGAATCACATATAAGAAATAAGAATTCCAAGATCAAAACTGTAGTGTAAATCACCATTTTTGTATCAATAAGCTTTAGTGTTGGCAATCTCAAAACAATCACTATTGATACCAGTTACCAACAACTTGAAAAAAAAAAAATCATTCCATGTGTTTCAGTAAGAAACAGACCTTGAGGAATCAAACCCCAACTCTGAGATTCCATAGAAAGAAATGATTTGAGGCGAGCTGAAGCAACAGCACTGTGTAAAGGCATCATCGACATTAAGCAGCTCAGCTCCACTGGTAATCTAAATCAAGGAAAAAACGAAACACTGAAATTATTACTTTAGAGACTAGCAAAATTGATACTTTAGAGATTCAAAAGTTTTACGTATGAAAAAGTTCACCTTGAAATCCCAGAAATGCGATTCACTGAAGAAGAAACCTGAGACTGAGTGCTCGATTTCAATGGAGAACCAATGGGTAACACTGATTTGTTGCTTTTAAGCTTTAAGGGAAGAGCCTTTACTCGAGCCGATGATAATCTCGAGAGAATCGTTGAACCAGCCATTAATTTTTTTTCTCTTTTTGATTGGCTTCTGGAATCTAGATCCTAAGTTGCGGTTACGGTCTTACGGAGGGGTTTCAGGTTTTGTAATTTCTAGGGTTTATGACACATTTATTTTATTCGGATATGGTCAAGGTCAAAGCAATTTTCATCCCTTGATTTTTGGATTAAATGTAAAAGCATCCCTCAATCTATATTCTTTATTTATTTTTAGTCTTACAAATATGAATCACCATTTTAATGTATATTTTATCTATCGTTGAAATATCACATCATCGTATATTAAAATTATTGTAGGTATTAAATGTATAATCTTTGATATTAAAGACAACTAAAATTTAAGGTTAGAAAACAAAATATAAATATTTAGAAATAGATGATAAATTTATAAATAAATCACTTTTAAAAAACTTAAATAAAAGATAAAAATAAAAAAATTCTTCCCATCGCAGTTTGACATACATTTCAAATCCGTTTAAAAATGAAAAAAATTACTAAACTATATATACTTTATGTACTATCAAATTATCCTATATGTACTAGGAAGACAACCCCCAATATAATCCGAAACATTTACTTTACCTGTTCCTAATGTTTTTAAGATGGTAAGGATCTAAAATGTCTACCTATCACGGTTAACCCTAACAATGTTGGAGATTGGACCTAATAACAGATCCAAGAATCAAAAACAGGGAGATAATGGAACATCAAGAAAGAATGCTAGATGATACTCAGAACTATCTTATTAGCTAATTCGAGCTTCAAATCTCTACATTTTCGTATCTCGATTGGGCAATTCGTGCTTTGAAGGCTGGTCTGTACTCAAAGCAGAAGATACCGTAGGGAGAGTGTGACCTGTTTCTGCAGGTGCTGGGATCGGAGACTTCAGAATTCCGTTAGGATAAGACTCCTTATCTGTTGCATTTATGGATTTTACAGCACTATCTTCCATGGACGATGGAGACAACATTGTCTCTGTAACATGTATTAGGACAAATCATCAGTTAAGAACGATGATCAAGAAACTAACACCTAAGATTTACAATGAGAATTGGAAATCTAGATCAGAAATTCGAATAAGTCTCAAGAAGAGATGAAAAGACCGAAAAGCTTACCTTTTATGCTCCCAAAAGTAATGAGCTTATTGAGAACATCACGAAACATTGTCAAAACAAGTCTTTCCTGCTCGGCATAGACCTCTGTGCACTCGTGGTCATTTGATGATTTCTGAGTGATATTTTGAGAATGATTAATCAATAAATTAGGTGACTTGGCTTCCATAAACATTGTATCTTCTTCATCACACATCAATGCACGTGTTCCAGGAGACAAAGGCCTTCCATTTTGCACATCGTTCTCATCTGCTCCAGAGTCGCCACTTCTATCTGCATCTCCCTGGTTCTCACTCTTACGGTCATCAGTGGCATTGCTTGGAACACCATTTTCTTTCCGACTCATTTCAAGCAAGTGACTGGATGAAACAGTAGTTTCAATGGGACCTCCCTCTGTTTGTTGATCCTTTTTGATACTTTTCTCTGGAAATTGTAAGTTGCACATTAGTACGGCTATATGCCGTCTTCAACAGAAGTAACAAAAAGTATTAGACTGTGAATTTGTGCATGAGCCCAAGGCGAATCAAGCATGCAATTAAATAACAATCTAGATTACAATATCCATAGATCAAGAAGAGACCAATATGATTGGTGAGAAACAGACTTCAAACCATCCTATTTTTCTCCTTCGCTTAACGCGTTACAAATAAGATGCATTTGTGGAGTCTATAGGAAACAATTTTTCTATGCAAAACAGCTTACAGATAAGAGTCTCTATAACAATGAATATAACACTATGGGTGTTCATGGTTAACCATAATGAGATCAACACATTATCTTTAGACATTATCATCTAATTACATTAAGAATAAAACCGACATGTTAACTGTTGTAGTATTTTGGATCTTCTGGAGTGCAGACCACAGTAATTTTCCATTCGTATAATTTTGAAGTGTAACCGAAGGATCATGTGATCTTCTCAAAGATTATTGTTCTTCTCACCGTTTCCATTTATGATCACCAACTATATATTATCAAGCCATAGTTTGGTTGAGATTATTTATTGTTTTCCACTTTTTCGTCAACATTCCTACTTGATGCCCCTTTATACCATTTAGGTACACCATAAAAGTAGTTCCAAACTTCCAATATCTTTTCAAAAGGACTCTGATCACTATGATGAATTTCAAAAAACCATACTAGACCTATTGACTTCGTACCTTTGATACTTGATAAGTTAACACATTAAACTTATCTGCACAGTTGTAATTTTCAAATATGACATCTAAAATGCACATATATAAAACAATCTATTTTACCAATTTCCCTCTAATTTTATATATGAGAAAAGCTTTGATCATTCAAAGCTACAAAGGGGAACTGTATTGAGAAGACGCAGATAGCAGGAAGACACTTTATGACAAGGATAAAGTTTGGAAATGCGCAAAAGATTGATAGTACATGCAACACATTCTTCATTGCGCCAATATCATCCATATGATTAACTAAAAAGTTGAAATCGATACTGCAATGAAAAGAAACAAGAACTTCACAGATTTATGAATAACAATTAGTACCTGCAGCAAGTGCCTTTCCAGCTTCTGAAGAAACTAACACCAAAACGGAGCACAGATCCTTGACATCCTGCTGTTGGAGGATGTTTGCCAATGGTGATCTTCAATAATGTGAAGTGACATTAATTAGCTTGTAAAAGGAGGTAATGAAACAAAAATGGATGTTTCTGTTAATTACAGGAAGAATAAAAATAAATGCACTTCCTACCTGTATGTGAATTTTGAGGATCCCAATGATGCTGTATTACCAGTGTCAGAGACAGGAGCATATAATGGAGAAGATGTGGACAAGAGATCTCTTAGATGATTTTCCTGATTGGAAACAGAGAGACAACATTAAGTGTTTTTTCTATTCATCTACAAAGACCATCCTTTGTGTCAATTTGTGGATATACCACACAAAATATAGTATTCCTGACGAGAGAGACACAAAGTCCATCCATGAAATTAGTTCTTATTTAGATACCATCACTAATAAAAAAAACTGTGGTTTCTGATAGAATGGTGACTATAAGACGACCACATAACATAAAAAGGCTGAAAACGAATCATTTTTCTCTGAAGATTGCACAAATCCTATCAGTGTTCTTTATCAACCAAGATGATTTGTTCATATAATCACAATTCAAAGAATTACCTGTTGCTGTTGAACAATTTTTTGAACTGATTGATCTCTCACTGTTGGACCAAATATGCGTTCTTCACTTTTTCTCTTCTTGGATGCCAAAGGAATCCCAAAGCCAGATGAACCAACAGCGCCAATAATGGCAGCATTTGCAGCCTGTTGTACGTAAGCTATGGATTTATGATCACCATGAACAAGAGCTCTTCTTTCTTCACTTCCATCAAAGTTCTTGCAGACCAAGCACTTGCAATTTTCAGAGCATAAAATATTAGCTTGGAAGCACTCACAATACTTCTTGAGACAACCGGATTTCTTGCAGTGACATCCTTTATTGTGCTTTCCGACCATTTGGACATCCTGCGCATCATCCTAGATTTGTTTCAAGACAATAAAAAACTTTTAACACTCAAGAAAACCAAAATTTCATTTTTCTATATAAACAAATACTTCGATCCTTCAATATCAACTAATGCAATGACACAACACCAAACTTCAAGTAGAAAGAATAAAACCAAAAGAATAATAAAAAAATACATTCAGGTTAGTTCTGCAATTTGAACCTCAAAGAAGGAAATTTCATTTGGTACCCGTTCCAATCATAATGAAGCAGCTTGAAAATGCATGAAAACATACCCTAGTATTCTGAGGTCGGTGGGGACTGTTGGCAATCTTCGGTCTAAATGCATCTGGATTGCGTTCTAAGGTTGCCCCAACTGCTTCTTGCCTTGCGGACTCATTCTCCACGTTGTTATGGCAATTTATGCAATTGCAACCATTACAATAAATTCCAGAAGCAAAGCACTCACAGTACCTAATAATAACCAAAAACAAAGTGCTAAATAGTACCCAATGAATAAATGCAAGAGAAAGATGATAGACCACAAAAGTGAAGCAACAAGTTCAAATACTGGTCCAATTTAAATAAGACAGTTCAATTGATAATAGATCCTAAATACATGGTAATCGTTTAACCAAATTGGTGTTAGTTAAATGTAATCTAACAAAGATTGTTTCATATTTCCACTAGCAAGAGGAATACTAGTGACATGACTAAAAAAATTCCTCGAGGAAAGCTTCAAATATACACTGAGAACAATGGATCTTCTACCACAGACAGAAGAATAAAATGGAGTAAGTAAAAGTCGACTGCAATTTGACCAGTCACTATTACCCTAACAATATTTCCTAAAAGTGAAATGATTAAGCATTTTGCTTAGTCTCCACAAAAGATCAATATCATAATAGCATGTAGCACTTCAATATGTATGAACTAAAGATCAAACATCTAACTAAAAAGATGGCGGAGAATTTAATAAATGTTAATGAACTTACAACTTCAAGCACCGTGAATTCTTGCAATTACACAGCTTTTGTTTCTTTGGAGTTCCATTTTTTGTTTCAGCATGTGCTCGTGGCCTGGACCTTGGGGACTCATGCTTGCTGGACACACATATATGCAGAAAGAGTTAAAAGAACATTATGCAACAATCATATTTCTGGTTGTACACAATATTCTCACTATTCTACAGGCTGCAGTGCCAAAAATGTCCACGAATATCTCTTTAAACAGAAAATACCAAAAAGCCAAACAAATCACATTGATCTTATAAAAAAAATTTTAAAAAAAATCCACGAAGAAGGAATTAATCTGCTTTAAGATCAACCAAGACCTATTTTAAATCACAAATACGCTTATTTTTAAGACATGTTCTTTCCTAACAAAAACAGGACATTTATAATCTAGAGCGAACTTAAAGATTTCATAAAAAAACTACCTCAATTGAAATGTTTGCATCGGAAGCTTCTGAACTGGATGAGGCACCCGTTGCATGACGGTAACCGGTTGCGAAGGCGGAAGAGGCCGTGTTTGAATTCGTGGCGTTGACGGTGACTGAGGTTTTAGTTGTGGCAGCGGCTGCGACTGCACCTTTTGCGGCTGTAAATTTAACCGTAATTGCAGTTCCCGCGGTTGCTGATGAGGCTTCGTCTGCAACGCCGTTTGCGATTGCCATTGCTTATGAGGCTGCGACTGTAAATGCATCGGGTGATCCGGTAACGTGGCATTCCCCGACGCGCGACACCCGGCCGTGAAATCTAATTGCCTCACCAATTTCTTCGGTATGAAATCCGGAACCGTTTTCCCTTCCTCCATCTTTCAATCTTCATATCAAAAAAAAAAAATCAAATTATCAAAAATAACAGTAAATTAAATTGAAATTCAAAATAAAAAATCGCAGAGTTATGATTTATCTTTTCAATTTACCGTTCAAATTTCCGTTAAATAAAAAATTAAAGTAAAAAACAAAGCTTTGAAGAGTGAGGAAGCTAAGCCGCCATGAGCTTAGAGCTTTGTACGGAGATGTAAGGCTTTCGTTTCTTTCTCTTCCTTCACCTTTTTTTTGCTTCAGTCCTCTGTTTCTCTCAGAATCTTTAAATTTGAAATTTTTATGAAACGTTTGACGGTCAGATTTGTTTTGGATTGAATCGGACAGGTGAAATTGAATATTTTGATTAACGGATGAGATTTAGGCGAATAGTCAGGATTGAACAAAGGCCGTTGGATTACGATAAGTGTAGGGCCTTTTTTCTGGGAAAGTAAAAGGAGTGGAATTTGGCGCTAATCGAGTCCGAAAGCGATTGGATTCTTGTTTTATTGCACCCGTGTACGATCAAGATTGTTTTGTAGTCTAAAATGGACGGAAGATATTCTTGTAAAGCATGCAAGTGGAAACGCTGTCGTTTTGACCGGTTTTCAAGGGACCCAATGGAGCAAACGAATTTAAATTTTGGAACTAAAGATATTTATCTGTTCAATTTGAATTTTTTTATCGTTTCAATTTTCTATAAAGTATAGATTAAAAATAGAACCAGAAAAAAGTAACAAATAAAAATAGATATTGGGTTAATTCCACTAAAAATTCTTAAATTGATGTCTAAATTTAAAATTATAACTGAATCTGTACACTCGTCTAGACTTTAAATCAGATTATTCATAGCCTAATCATAACACACCAAATTCAAGTTATCTATAAAATAAATAATGCTAAAATTAATAATTCACAAATACTTGATTAATATAAAATTGAGATTTGAATGATTTAATCCGAACAATTTGAAGTTTATATTCAATTCGAAACTCTAAGTCATAGAGCTTGAGATTCTAAATCAAAATTTTTGGACCTGTAGTGCAATTAAATCAACATATGATGATATAGTTTAAACATGCTTAGTACAATTGAATTTAAATATTTTTATTTTTAATATTATCTAAGTCAAAATAATTCCAACTTTTTCTTAATTTATTAGGTAAGGTTTTTCTTTTTTAAGTTTATTAGGTAACGATAGTATTAATAAGGGCAGAGTTTGAAAATTATAACTAACTGCGTTTTATAGATATAACTAAGTATTAATTATCATTTTTAAATATTTAGCGTATCTACTTAATATAAGAAATTTCATTTAAATATAACCATAATATTGACTGATATTTCTCTTAAAACATGTAAATGAAACGATATTTTTCTTATTATTATTTTAAGTTCTCAATCCATAAAAAAAAAGTCTTTAATTGTTAAGAATAATTACGAAAAAGAAAAGGGAACATGATCTTATCTACGTTTAAGCATTTATCTTTGATACGGTCCGATTTATTTACTTTTAAAATATATCTTAAAAAGCATGGCAATATTTTAATCTCGTTTGTGAAATTAGAAACATCATGATCTATGCATGTAATGATTATATTTTAATCGTACAAAGCCAAAAAGTTAAAACCTAGCAAAGGAAAAATAGCAAATGAGGGAATGCTACAAAATTTATAAAGTTCAAGAACAAACCCTTCTAATCAATATAATTCAAACCATTAAGCTTACATGTCATAAGAAAAGAAATGTAACGAAGTAGAAAAGCTTACTTCACCTCCATTTGTCTTGTAGTTCTTTCCTCTCGGACAGCCTCCACGTTACGAAAATGGCTGCCAAGAGCGCCACAATTGTAATGAGGAGCAAGGCGTAATTGAAATCCTCCGTCAGCGAATCATATGTCCTTGAAGGTGCAAGCTGAGTGAAAAAGAGGTCCACTCCATGTGCGAAGACGAGGGTTGTGGATTCCAGCTTGGCTGGGACGGTTAGTATACCTCGAAGACCTTCCACTCTAAGCGCATGCGTAACGTAGGACTGGAAACAATTTATCGAATATCAATAGTCATCAGTCAGAGATACAGCGGATTATATATTAGATCCCTTAAATGTACGCTTGCATACATACTAATCGAGCATCTAAAAACAGTATCTGTCGGGAAAGGGGCATGTGTATGTATATTAAATGAAGAAGAAATAAGATGGTTTGGGGGAAACCAACCTGAGGAATGATTGGCAACGAATCTGTTAGTGGTATAATGCCTTCTTCTTTCTCTGCTTGTGTAGGATTAACTGATCGACGAGGATCCAGGAAACGCTTATCAAGTGCCAAAACCTGTAAAATTGGGTTACAATCACGATGCAGACAGAAATACCATTCGTTTAAAGGAGAATAATAACCAACTCCTTGAAACATGAACATGAGATTCAGCAGAAAAGGCGATTTCGTGATTTGATTCTTTCTGTGTTTTTTTTTTTTTAATTTACCTGATCACCAATTGTACCAATGAGAAGCTGCTTGGAAGTTATACCCTTCGCTGTTGATGTCACAGCTATAGCTTTCACCGAATGAGCGAAAAAGTATGACTGTGATTTTGTTATGATCTCTGGTCGAGAAAATAAAGATATCGGTGAAGTAAGGTTGTGCTTTCCAAGAACAAGCTTCCAGACATCCTTGTTGTCCTGCGGATGGTAATTTAGTTGGGAAAAGATATGTTTAATTTAAGTGATGACACATGCAACTCAAGATAAACAATTCAAGTTTCGCCACTTACAGCCCGAGACTGGTCATAAATTTCAATGACTGACATCTCATATCTATGCGCTCTAAGATTGAAGTAGTGGTAGACAACCCAGTTCTCACTAAAAACCTACAATAAACAAAAAGCATTATCAATTGCATCCTTTTCATGGCATCTCATGACACGACATGGGAGAATAAGTAACTTACAGCATGAACAGGGCCCTGTGCACCATGATGAGTCACCCGGTGCAATATACGACCCGTTACAGTGTCAATAAGATATGCAACCAACCATGATTCTTCTGGTGTAACAGATCCAATTTCACCACTGCCTTTGGGTGCAACAGTTGCCACAAAAAGTATATTTTTTGATATATATTTATACATGACATCCTGGTCAGCTATAGCCTTTGCTTGAGTATGTACCACCTGGAAAACTCAAATATACAACCATGCGTTATGTTTTATGCATGCAGCATTCCCAAGAAGGAACCAATAGTTAGAAATTCAAAATACACAGAAGAATATGCACATTTTGCAATAAGTCAATTAACCAAGTGCAGAACCAAAAACATAACTGAAGAGAGCAGTCTTCCATGCACTAATGCTACACAGTGCAACCGACTATAGAAACTCCTACGATCACCGTGTGATTTAACAAACAAGCAGTAGTCATTGAGAAAAAAACATGGGTAAATGGAAAAATGCTTTACCTCATTCAATTTTCTAGTGACAGTAGCAATGATCTTTTCAGATTCTGAGGGGAACACAACTGACCATAACTCCCTTGTGTCAAAGCAGAATTCATCAGCCATCTCGCCGGTGCACTTGCACTTCAAAGCATGTCCCTTGATGATGCCATTATGATCCTCAACTGAATACCAGTATATGTTTGAAAATTCACGTTTGAAGATATTAAGAGCCTCGGATGTTTTGGGGTATAAATGTGCATGTTTATCAGAATTGATCAGCAGATGGAGTCGCTGTTCTGTTGAATCTGTATATGGAAGTGGAATAACTTGTGTGACAGCATGAGCAAGACTTAAAGAACCAAGCTCCTTTCCTGTGTAGGTGTCGATAAAAGAAAGTACACCTGGTGCATCTGAACTTGGACCACACCTGCTAACCACAAGCACAGATGGATTTTCATCCATAGCATGATGATGAGGAACCTGCCATTGGTACAAGTTTAATCCTATTGGAGATTGACATGCCTCTGACTTGTGTAGAGAAGGTAACAAGTGAGACCAAACAATGCGTCCATCTCCAGTATGCAGAGCAAAAAGTTTCCCTGCCCTCGTTAGTAATATGAGCAGCTTCCTGAAGCCATTGTGGTCTCGGGTCATTTTGCTCTTTTCAGAACTTTTTAGTCTCATGCTTTGTATGGCTGCCACGTCCTCAGGGCTTGCAAGCATTAGTGTTCCCTTCAGCTTCAGCATATGTCCCTTAAGAAGAAGAGCATCTTGTCAAAATACATCCTCAACTCCATTTTCAAATAGTGGATAAAGTTATGGATGCTTCTATGGTACGAGATTCATGTTTCTAAACTAAATACATACACATCCATAGTCTTTCTAAATTCTAATTTTAGGACCATATGGAAGAATTCCTATGTACGATAATTCAACATGTATATGAAACAAATCCAATGATTAATTATCTATCAAACTCTTAAAAGCAAGGAAAAGAGTTAGATCATGCAGTCCACAGTTGCCTTCAGTTGCAATGCAAAAAATAACTTTAAAGATTCACAACCGTACCTTAAGCCATTCAAAGAGGTTGTGCTCCACTTTAGCGACAGATACACCATCTCTTCCTAGAGGAAGTTCTGAAGTTGTTACATCAATTATTGATGCCAGACCATCTTCCCTGCTCCAAACAATCAACCCTTGTTGTAATAACAACAATGAATGATCTTCCATCACAATCAACACCCGAAATCCATGAGACCTATCAGTTCGGATATAATTATTTATGAAAACCTTGTGGACAAACCCTCTTTGCCGGTCCATTTTAATGCTTTCTTTAAGCAAATTACTATCCCAATCATGTGCAAGTTTCACTGCAAGATGAATCTCACTGCCTGCATGCTGAATCAATGCAAATGCTTGTTGGCCCTCGGAGATTGGGAGAGCATCGCTAACAGCTGTTTCATGATTTGTTTTTTCCACCACTTCCAACTTGCCATCATCCATCACTCTAATGAATATTGTAATTGCATTTGTTTTAATTGCAAATATTCCCGGGACTGATGAAGGAATGATTACTGCCGATCCTGAAAAGTCCTCGTAAAGATTTGAAATGGGAGTCTGTTGAAAACTAATTTCTCCATTTTGAAAACTTATTGTTAGCAAAATTGACCCTGTGGAATCAAGAGCCACAACTGTCTCACTAGAAACTAGAGAAACTTCTCCCAGAAACCCACTAGAAAAGGTTGCACTTTCATGCTTCAACAACTCTCCATTCCTAGCATTGATTTGATACATCTCAAACTTGGATGAACCAGAAAATCCAACAATGTATATTAAATCACTGCCAGGAGACTTAATTATTTGCTGAACATCAAAGCTACAAGTAACACAAAAAATGCAATTCGTCAATATACAAGTTTTTCAAAGGACATCAGGTGTAGGGGGAACTTGTTGAAGTGAAACTTTAAAATTAGACTAACCATTCTGCTTCAAAATCCTTCTCCCAAAGAACCTCACCATCTATGCAAGAAACAGCATGGAGACGACCGTTGCTAAAAACAACAATTTCATTATCCTTCTCACTTTTCAAGTTTGTCTGCGAGATATTAATGCAGTAATCACATATGTTTCTGGGATCATGGAATGAATAATATAATTATATCGATAACACTAAAAAAGCTGGTAAAAAGGAAGGGATTGATTTACAACAACAAGAAGTGTTTAACAAAGCACACTTCTATACATAACCTAGCCTCCTTCTATTGGATGTGCTATAGACGATTAACAATCTTTAAGATGAAAATTCAGAGAAAGTAATCTTAATTGTATGACAGAGCATCTAATGTAGCAAGGTTTGGTAGAAATTATGATGACATGATCCACTGATAACAGACTGTGTCGAAGAGTAGGAATAAAAAAGATATTAATAGGAAAGAATCTGGCTAATGAAAATTCTGATACTAACCGGGACTAATAAAAAAGATTTTGACTGCTTAGGACCCTGAAGAAAAGACTCCCACACCATCTGCCCATCAGGAAGGTTCCACGATCTTAAAATACTTCCTCCCGATGAAAGGGTAACAACGTCTGCAAAAAATACTTTTAAGTCACACCTTCCCTTGCAGAACCCAGAAGGATAAACCAACAGTTTAATCAAACAATTTGGAACCAGGTATCAAACAATACATACAAGTATGAATATGATAAAAATAAAAACCAATTCATATTTGGAAACGTAAGTCATGCAAGATTTGAACCACATATGGATATAGACATACTTACATTTTCCAAGACCGATGTCAATTCCATCTATAACATCATTAGAGCCAAGCAAATGTCTCCAAACTACATAAAACAACTAACCATTATCCTAACCAGAATTTAGCAGTGATGATAAAAAAAAAGTATAAGTTAAACAAATAAACTTCATTAATTCGTAATCAAATAAGATTGGACTTACAAATCTCGCCATGACGGAGATCAAGTGAAGCTATAACATTCTCTTCGGTGGACACTATAACTCGTCTTCGACCAGTTTTTTGAGTGGAGAACACTGCTTGCTTCACTTTTCCTATGTATTGCTGATGCCTAATATTAAAGGCAAATTTCAATGGTAAAAAAAGTGTGAAAGAGGTGCATGTGGATCCCTCCCCATATATACATATATATTAAAGGAATAATTAGAATAAAATCACATATTATAGTTAAAGCTAAATTTGAGTCGAATTCAACCAAGTAAAGTACAGCTGATGCTTAAGATTAAACAATTAATTCGAGAAAACCATATATATAAGAAAGAATTAAAGCTAACTTTGAATCGAATTCAACAAAGTGGAGTGTCGTTGATGCGTAAGATTAAGCAATTAGAACAACATGTATATATAAAATAAAAGAATTTAAAGCTAAATTTGGATCGAATTCAAGTGAAGTATGAGTTTGAACTTACCAGTCCATGAGGCCGACTTGATCTTCGTAAAGGGAAAGGACCGGACTTAGGGAAGAGTATAAGCACAGTACGAAGAGCAGAAAAGAAAGAAAAAAAGACCTAATCGCCATTGTTAATGACTATGAGGATTGAAGGAAAATGTTGAATCGAAGGGAGAGAGAAACAGATCTGAGAAACTCGTCAAAGGGAGGAGTTTGCGAGGACTATAGCGATGCTTGCCCTGCTTTAGCTTTAACACACAGCCGGCTTATTTTAGGTTTAATATCTCATTTCGTACCTGAATTTCACGTATCATTTTAATGTGATCACAAAATTTTCAATATAATATTTTTAGTATGATATTTTTTCAATACGGTTTTTAGAACGAATATTTTTATTAAAATCATTTGTTGTGTTTTATAATTTTTTAATAAATAATTATTTTTATTTTTATTTTTTTAGAATAGTTCAATTCTTAATATTTTATTTTAAATCAAAATATTTATTTTATAAATAAAAATTATCAATCAACTGATGGTTTATAACTTTAAAAATGATATGAAATTTTTTTATGACAATACATGATGATATGAGAACATTTTATATATTTATTGACTTAAAATATATTATATCTGTTAAAAATAATTTTATAAAATTATATAAAATATAATTTTTTTATTGACTTATTATTCTATTAAATCATTTTAAATTGTTTATTATCAATTTTTATAATATTTTTTATATTAAAGACTATTTTAACTAAAATAAAATGTTAATAATTGAAATACTTTAAAAATAAAAATACAAAATAATTATTCAATCAAACAATAAAATATTTTTTGACTTTGTATTTTTTTAAAGTGCGTTTAATTTGAGATAGCAGTTACTTTTTTCATTCTTCTTCATAATTTTTTTTCCCTTTCTTTATTTGTTACAATGACATTAATTTTATGTTGGATAATAATTGATAACTATATTTTTATTGTTTTCTTATATTTTTTAGTTTTGATCTAATAATTTTTTATTATTTTTAATCCCTCACATGCACATAATTATTGCTCTATTTTTATGTTATTATTTTTAGTGTTATGACATTTTTTTTATATCACAATTCTCAACTATATTTATAATAATTTTACTTCTATAGAACAACCATCATAACATTAACGTATATCTTTAATCGTATAATTAAATTATTTTACGATAATATTTTTAAAACTATCAACAAAATAATTCGCAAAATTAATTTTGTTAATCGATATCATTACCTACAAGTTTAGTCGGATAGATACAGTAAAATTTGTTTGCTGAACATAGTGAAACAAAAATTTTGATTTATTAAAAAAATTTAAATACATTTTTAAAGAATATATAAATTTTGATTTATTAAAAAAATTAAATACATTTTTAAAGAATATATCGTCAAACCTTTTTTCATGTTTTAGAGAGGGTTTTGTTGTATCTTTCAATTTTTTATTAAAAAATGTTTTTAGTTTGCTAAATAGCAAGAATAAAGACCAACGAGTTATATAAAATAATTTTTATGTTAAGCAATAAGCTTAGGCATCGAATGTCGATATGTCCGAGTGGTTAAGGAGACAGACTCGAAATCTGTTGGGCATTGCCTGCGCAGGTTCGAATCCTGCTGTCGACGAACAAAATTTTTTTTGTTTAATTTATTGTGACTGTCAATCACAGTATTTATCCCCATTTGCTGCTTAGCAATTTACTTCTATGAAATAATGAAACCCGTTGCAAGCACTAGAGCAGCAGCAGCACTATGTTTTAGCTTAAAATCCAAACTCCAATGGCGGTGAAACGAGAGGGCCCTTGGCACCAGCTTTAGCCACCGAAAATGGTGACAAAAGAGAACTCAAATATCATAATGACTTCGCTGCTCAAAAGCAATTTGTTCAATTTATTTGCCCTCTTTATAACATAAAGCTGATACAAAAACAGGAAGTCAAGGACAAAGATGAAAAACTGACCCTTTAATGGTAGCCTTTGCAGTACAATAGAATATATCCCCCTTCTCTACTTTTTCTCTCTTTTTGTTCTGCCCGATAAAGGGAAATGAAAATTGCAGGTTCTAGCTTCACTTCAAATGGCAACTGTCAAAAACAAAGTCTCAGCTTAAAGAAAGTAAGGCCTTTTACTATTACAATCTTTGGGTTTTATTTGAGAATCGAGAGAACTAACATGGCTGCTTGAATGGTTTGTTTTTGTTCTTTTTGGTGTTTGTGAGTTCGTGCAGTATGAAAAGCTTGGCATTAAAGCTGGAGAATATAGATGAGAATGGCCCTGCAAGGTGGTTACCACCGGTGTGTTGTCCTCCTCCTGAAACTCCTAGAGAGTCCATGGAGTTTCTTGCTCGATCATGGAGTATTTCTTCTATGGAGCTCTCAAAAGCTCTCGCGAACAAGCGCGCGGCAGTGTCTGTTGGGAATGAAATGCCTGATGCGAGTTCTACTGCTTCAAGGGAACCAGTATGATCCCTTTGTTTTAATCCAAGTTGTTGATGATTCAAATATGGTTTTCATGTTCATTTATTTGTTTTTGCAGCCACTTCAGGAGTTGCATATTGGCGGAACCGCTCTGGTTTCGCCACCGGAGAGTAAAGATCTCAAGGTACGTTGACCAGTTTTCGGTTCTATATAATCTTCAAGCCAAGCCATCATTAGTTAACCAGCTTGTAATGTGCAGAAAACTATTTCTATCTAATCAGCAACTACTTAAAAATGGAGTATCAGCAATTCTTTCTATCAATTTACCTAACATTGTGATCATCCTATATATGCTTATGATTATTGGTTTATTGCCCATTTGACGATATATAAGAGCGTGGTACGAGGACGAACAAGGGGGGGATGTTTTAAGGACCAGAAAGAGAGGAAGAAGCAAGAGATTAGAGCCCAAAATGCACAGCTTCATGCAGCTGTATCGGTTGCTGGAGTTTCAGCTGCTGTTGCAGCACTTGCAGCCTTGAATCCAGTGGTACCGGAAACAGCAACTACTTGTTCCGAGACCTCTATTAAAGAATCAACTGCTATGGCGTCTGCAGCAGCTCTTGTTGCTTCCCACTGCATTGAGATTGCAGAGGACATGGGAGCTGATCATGAACAAATCTTGACAGTAGTTAAGTCTGCAATAAATGCAAGAACAAATGGAGATATCATGACCCTAACAGCTGGAGCAGCCACAGGTGTTCAAATCGCTTCAAAATTCTATTACTGATCACCATTTCGTGTTTAATAGTTGATTTTCAGATGATTGTCAACTTAAATCTAACAAATTTATGCAGCCTTGCGAGCCGCTGCCGCACTAAGAGCAAGGCTGCAAAAGGTTACCACTTTTGCTCTAAGTGAGGAAAAGAGTGAGGAAAAGGGTGAAGGGGGCAACGAATTACGCATCTCAACAGCACTGAATTTTGTTGCAACCGGGGGAGAACTACTTAAGCGCACGAGAAAAGGTACATTCTACACAAATCTTCTATCTACAGTATTTGTTAACAAAATATTACATCTCATTAGAATGTAACAGGAGACCTACATTGGAAGCAAGTTTCTTTCTACATAAACTCGAACGGGCAGGTATAACTGTAGACAACTTCGAATTTGATCATAAAAAATTGTTCATTAATACATAGGCATGTAACAATTTTATGAAAACAGGTGGTGATTAAATTGAAAAGCAAACATATGGCTGGCACATACACTAAAAAGAAGAAATGTAAGCCAAGTCTTGTATTCAAATAAAATGTAAGTTGATTTTCTTTGTTACTACTGTCTGTATTAACAGTGTTTACACTGCATTTCCAGGTGTGATCTCGGGAGTTCATAATGACATCCCTGCATGGCCTAAAAGGGAGAGAGAAGACAATTCCGAGCACAGAGCTTACTTCGGGATTGAAACAGGGAATAGAATTATAGAATTTGAGTGTGAGAGTAATGGTGACAAACAAATGTGGATGGATGGGATCCAGTATATGTTGAATTGTCGTAACAATATAGCATGTTTCTAAGAGAAACTAATCCGATTCATGGAAAACTTGGATTTTCATTTCTGCAAAGCAATCATGTCTAAATGTATATATATGATTGATGATTCCCCCTATAACCGAGAACTTAATTTGCTATTAAAAGCAACTTCTTCAATACCATACCAAAGAAGCTTGGCAGAAGGCAGCATCTAAATTCTAAACAGAAAAATTGCTACTGCATTTCTCTCAGGAATCAGGCGACAGGGGTAGCAACTATAATGATAATTGATCACTCGAGCTCCTTGAGGAAATCAATGTTATCAACAAAGACCTGCATGACAAGAAGAGAAAAGTTAAGGTATTCAAGCCATTTGGATATATATGACCCTCAAAGACATACACTCGAAGCTAAATTAGCTTTATTAGCCATACTGATTTCCAGCCATCGGGGTCCAGGCAAACGGTAATCTTAGTGTTGATTCCCGGCAAGGGTCCAGGTTCGCGAATAATCGTTCCTCCACATAGCTTAATTGCTTCTGCAGTCTTATAAACATCATCCGTGCCTATTGCTATCTGTTAAGATACATACAAGACTTCAGTCTAACATGGCACAGAATAATCAAATTCACACGAAAGATAGTATGACTTAAAAACTTTGCAAGAAAAAATAGAAAGAGTCCACCTGTGCATAACCATTTCCTTTATCATATCCGGAGACACCATAGTTGTATGTCAGTTCAAGCACTGCATTTTTATCTTCAGGACCATAGCCCATCACGGCTGTCGTATACTGAAAAGTAGGCAAAATTATTCATAGAAATGTAAAAAATACCATATATGATCAAATATTCAAGATTTTGTTGGTGACTAAAGGGTGAATCTTTACCTTGTACTCGGGGTTATCTTTTGCACGAAGAAGCTCCATGCCAAACGCCTGCGAGTCCAGGAACAAAGCTAGGGGTATAAGCATTTTAGAAGCAATTAAAGTTGCTAAACTTCAATAGAACAAAGATTGTCTAATTCTGTAAAACGCCACCAACCTTCTTGTAGAAATTAATTGATCGATCAAGATCACCGACTCGAAGCATTACTTGACAAAAGGGCTCAGGGGTAGGATTCCTCTCTAGAAGTTCAAACGTATAGCCATCTGGATCTTCGATAAAAGCAATTATCGAATTCCCTCCTTTAACAGGGCCAGGTTCCCTTGTAACCTTTCCCCCCTTTGCCTTTACTAGATCCACTGTTTTTGAAGCCTACAAATAGCAGCTATTTGCATAAACAAAATGATTACTGAAAACAGTGAGCTGGACCGAAATGGACGACATGAGCCAATATAAATGCTGAGATTTTGCGTGGCTTTTCCCCTGTCAATCATTAGGGGATATAGCTGCATGCATTACCCATCAAACAGCAGCTAAATTTCTCTTTTTGAGTTTTACTAATGGTCGCCCCAAGAAGATCTAGTTGATAAAGAACTTACATTGTCCACTGCAATACTAAAATGACCAAATCCGTTTCCAATATCATATTTGTCAACTCCATAATCTGCAAATTATAACACAAAATCATACGAGTGTATAGACCGAATCTATTTGGTATACAAAAGTAAAGATTACTATGCAGTACTTCAAAGGTGAGATACATAACCATATAGAGATATGCTGAAATGAGGTAATCACTCACTATAAGTAAGTTCAACAGCAAAATGAGATTCTTCAGGTCCATATCCAAGAAAAGCATTCGAATATCGCTCCTCTGGTATGTCACGCTTCCTTAACACCTTCATTCCTAAGCATTCGGTGTAAAACCTGCAGCGTGATAAAAGGATTAGCCATCTGAATATGATCCTGAATCACTGAATAGCATCTCCGGTCTATGAGAAAGCATACTTTACCGTCTTCTCCAAATCGCCAACACGGTAAACGACATGAAGCATTCTTCTATTGTCACTTTTAACCCAATTTAATGCATCTTGCTCCTTAAAAGCAGTAGCTATATTTTCAGATTTACCATCCTCGATCGAGTTTCGTTCTGCTCCAAATAATTTAGCCGCATTGGCACCAAGCAATTGTGATTGAGGGATAGCTGAAACAAGCACAGAAGCTCCATTATGAGCATTAGTGAAATAATCCATTCATGCATTAACAGATTCTTCAATTAAAGAACCAAACATCAAATCCATAATCTACTCGATTTAATCTGCAGTACTGTGTTTCAGCAAGATCAGCAAGAAAACATGTTTAGAACAACTTAAATGGTCAAATTTGGAGCTCCAGGAACTGTATTAAGAACTTACATAACCACATAACTCAACCAAAGCTATCACATTGTAAACAATATCAGTATAACTTCAGTTTCCTTTTGTCATTTCCCTATTTTCTTTTCCAACAAAATTGAAAATTCTATTACAAAACATAAACAAAAGCATGAAAGAGACATGGGTTTTGTCATAAAAGAGGGTTTACCTGTGCCGAGTTGAAATAGAGCGAGCCTTCGAGAAGGATGGTGATTGTAACAGCTATGAATACAACAATTTGATGGGAAAGAAGATGGTGTTTTCATTGAGAAAACCATGGTGGAAACTGATGCAAAAGGCAATGTTGACATCACCATATTTTTCTTCTTTTGTATCTTAACCCTTTTTCTCCTTATCCAGTTTTAGTTCATGGTCCTCCGACCCCAAGTCCCTTGAGAAGACATGAACGAACGAGGGCCTTATGTTTTGTAATAAACTCGATCTCTACTTCTCTAATTTGGTGTCACAGGTTTCTTTATTTGTCCCCACGTGAGGGTTTTTAAACAATGGGCTTTGTTTATGTAAAAAATGTACACTCTAGATGTTTGGGCAATTAATTTATGGGCTTGAGCTTGAGGTGATTGTGAAATATAAGGTAAATTACACGAATGACCACACAATTATAGGTGAAGTGTTAATTTGATCATCATCTTATCGATCTATCAATTATGTCAATCAATCAATAAGGGTTGGGTTAATGATAAAATATATTGTTTTCTTAAGGAGAGAATGGAGTTTGAACCTTGAAGGCAACATTATTGAAAAAGAAAGTCATGAATCGTGAAAATCATGATATGTCGCTATTACCTAAGGAATGATGATGTGTTAATGAATGCATTTCACTGGAATTTTATTTCTCTATGAATTCATGATATGATGGTGTATGATCTTATATACAGATAAGGACCATTTCGATGAGAAGATGTAACTAAAGTCCAATAACAACACATGACCCATAGCCTGTCCAAAAAACAGATATCTAGCACAAGCTGAACAAAACAACATAACGTGCAGCACCCAAATTAGCAGAAGATCGACACTAGAAGATGCTTGAAGAGGGGATTATGGTTGAGATCTCATTTCTCAGTGGCATCGGCATAAAAGCACCATGGAAACCGTATGGAACTCTATATGGCAAGGTGATTTTGGCTACAGGCTTACTGGTAAAGTTCTTTGCTTCAATGATAAGGGCCTGTTTGCAATTAGAAAATAAATCATGTCTAAGAATGGATATACTATTATTCAGCAGCTTAAAATCAGCACTTACTTGAGATGTATTGTTATCTTCGTTGTGTACAAATGTGATAACCCAGCCATCATCTTCTTCAACACCTTCATCTTTAGGGACAAATGCAGCTCCACTACAGAAACTGTTCTTCTCAAACATATGATATTCCACCTTTATCAACCCTTGATCTTCTCTCTGGTTTAAACATTAAAGATGCATGATGTTAATTAACCAACAGAAAGGTGGTGAAAGAAATATAAATGAATTTTTGAGGGACCTAATTCAAATACCAAGAAAGATTCAGGGCTATGCTCTTCAAAATACAACTTTGCAAGTCCTCCATATTTTGCCATGCCTGGAATTATTGTGGATACAAAGTTATTACTTAGTATATAGTGAAAGGGTCAAATTTTGGTTTTGATCCCTCTACAATATTCAAATTCAGGATTTAGTCCTTACCCGATGCAGAACTTGCAACGGAATCACGTACTTGGCAATACCCATACTTGTTTTGAAGACCTATGAAAGCTTCATTAATAAATGGAAAATCCATTGAGAATTCAGTCCCTGTTAGATTCCTCTCCTTTACATCACCAGTTCGCCTGTTCAATCGCCATTCATAAGGACGAGGAAAGATTAATTGGTCTTCTGATACTTCATCAATGCTTCCTTCACTGGATTTTATAGGCCTGAATTTTCTCGAGAACCAATCAAATTTGTTCTTTCCCTTTTCAGGCCCTGGTATTACTGATTCAAGAGCTCTACATCCCCACACCACAACCTGTTCTAAGTCAAAACAACAACATATTTTTTGAGATGACAAAATCCGAGGCTGTTTCTACAGAAACCCTTTTAAGAAAAGGTCGTGCATGCAAGTACGAAGCTACTGCATGTCCTCCTAAAATGGGAAATTCTTCTTGTAGTCCCTTAAAAATTATGTAATTATAAATCCTGTTAAGCAAAGGTCGTGCATGCAAGTATGAAGCTATAGATTTTTTACCTCATCTCCATGTTCAAAGCAATTGAAGAGATGAAATGTGCAGTTGGGTTTCACCTTAAACCACTGAATTGAATCTGCATCACCGTAACGAGGCATTATGCCGATCCTTGCATCTTCTTCTTGTTCATATTTCATTAACCTACACCTCAGAATTGGTAATTTTTTACAAGAAAGAACACAATTTTAAGCTTAGAAAAGGGAGATTTCCTATAAAGAATTGAACTCACGGGCCACCACCAACCAGTCTAATCAAATCCACCAATAAAGGATGGTCTAGAAATACATTGTACCTTGCAAAAGGAAAACCCACGTCAGGTTTTAATGTGCGGGAATAAGTTGACATGAAGACGTGATTGATACAATACTAATATTTAGAAGATTCGTTAAAAAAATTAAAATTTATGAATCGAATTAAAATACGAGCTATAATTTGCAAACATGAAGCGGAAAACTATATACAAGTAGGTTTACCTCTGCGTAACTCCAATTTCATGGGTTAGTATGCACCTATCTAATTTCAGATCAGCCTTGTGGAGCAATTCCTTTCCATCTTCTGTAGTAAAATGAACACACTTTTGACTTTACAAGGTGGCAACTGGTCAGGCAGGATGATACTTCAACAAAAGATAAAAAAAATACCTGAAATTACACCCACTTCAGCAAAAGGCTTAGTTGCATCAACCCCCATAATAACTAGCTCACCACTGCCAGGAGCTTTCTGGTACATAATAAATTAATGGAGTAATCGCATGTATTCTTACTATATTCAAACTCGAGTCGAATCAGATTCTTAAATATTTTTCTGACCTATTTTTTCTAATGACACAAAAGTGATATTGAGCTATTTATCGTTTGACCTAACTACGATTGTTATATATAATTGCTATGGGGAAAGTGAAAGTGAAATAACCTTTGGGTGAGAGCAAAATGGCCTTTTCCAAGCTCCATTAATATCCCAATCATTCAAAGTTTGCAGTGTAAGGATATTAATCTCTTGAGGTACGTAATTTTCAGCAATTGAGTACATCTTCCCGCTCAAAGACATTGGTATTACTCATATCTTTGTTTACTTTACCGAATCTCAGCTGAGAAAAAATATAAAGGGAATCAAACAAACATATGATAGGAATGACAATGCAATGAGGTGTGCAGTCTTCTTGTTCCACGAACTTAAAACCATTTTGTAACAGTTTGATAAATTTTAAACAGGGTGATGGTAGGTTAATTGATAATTTGAGAAGAAAAAGAAAAGGATAAGTTAAGCCCACCATATTGAAGAAATAAGCAGACAAAACAGCCGGTGAATCCCCTTCCAAGGCAGGTAGAAACAAGGGTTTGTTCTGTTGTTTTTCTAGCTTGAGTGTTTCTGTCTCAACGTACCTGTTTTTATAAACAACGGTCCACCTCCCGTCAACACCCTTGCAGAAATACAAAGCATGAAGCATTCCCTCTCCTTCTACCCAAGTGTTGCTTGAGCTACCAAACATGGAACTTGTTGATGTTAATGCTCCGAAAATGGGGTTGGGTCCTGAAATTATTACAATAAACAAGTACATATTGAAAAGTATTCTAATTCGGAATCACAATTGGTGACAAGGACGATCTCAAGAATTTAATATCGGAAATTAAAATAAAATTATAAAATTTTGGTACTTCCATCGGTGTCTTCATTTTAAATTAGTGGGTTTAGAGGTTAGGGTTTAAGGTTTAAGAATAAAGGATGTGGTTAGCATTTAAGAAAATATGGGTAGGGTTTACTTTTTAAAGGATAAAGTTTAGGGTTTAGGACGTAGAAAATTATGATTGAAGTTTAGGATTCAATTTTTAAGTTTTTTTAACAGAAGACATGAAAAAATACACAATTAGAAGATATAAGATTTTTAGTCGTCGTCTATAACCAAATAAAGTCAAATGTTTGGTTACTATAATAAATATATGCAATATCTTATTTAAATTAATTAATTAATTACCGATAATTTTAACAAAAAAAAAATCGAACAATAAATAGAACACGAGTGACAAACCATTTCTTATGTAGACACCCTCTGCAAAATCATCAGGTATTTTCCCATCGATGTTGGACACTTGAACGCCTTCTCTTGACTCATCTACCGGCGCAAAATTACTCTGTTACAACTACCAACCGTGAATACAAATTGATTCGAACGATCCTAAATAAGAATACTAATAAAAAAATAACTCTAAAATTTTAAAATCTCGACCGAACCTAGCTAGAGTGATCATGTATATCACCTGAGAAGGGAGCAATGACTGACTAACGAACTCAAACACAAAATCTACAAATGCATCAACAAGCTTGCGAGAAGTGCTCTTCACACCCACATCCATCCGAATGGGAAGTCGATGCATTTCTTTAAAAAATGGCTGCCAAAAGAACAAATAAAATGATAACGGTGAAAATAAAACGATCACAAAGTAAAATATTAAAACTTATATAAAAAAAAACCTAAAAATCGAGAATGTGAAATACTACAACATCAAAAAAAATTAAAATAAAGTTCATGTTTAAATGTGAAGTAGTGTTCGTTCAAATTGTCACTAAACCCTAATATCTAAACCCTACTTATAAGAATAAGTTACTTTCTTTGTACTTAATCAAAGAGTTTGGGGTTTTGGATTAGTAGAAAACTGACCTTAAACGCAGAGGAAAGTGTTGCCTTGAATTGATCAAAATTGGTTGATGAAAATTTTGAAGGCTTTTGAGTAGAGCTGGAGCAATGCACATGACAGAGCAAAGAAGAAGATGCCATTTGATCTCTATGCTTTCTTCATAATTTTTTAAACCATTACTATAAATAGAAGCTCTGATGCTTTCGTTTCCAATGGGCAACGAGTTTCTATTGATTCTTGAACTTCATTAGTACCTAAACTTTGTTTCTTCCCATTGTACTTTCACCATTTAACAACCAGTAAACGATGGTCATTGAATGATGATGTCAATGCATGAATTTGGATTGATTGTATGAGAAATTGCATTTAAAAGTTTCAATTTGAAGTAATTTAATCCTTTAAATTTTATTTTGGGTTAAAATAACCCTGGTTGGAATATTCTACCAACCGAGTAACTGGTACTAATTTTGTCTTACGGACAAAAATCAATTGTCTGGCTGTACCTGTAGTAGAACGTACAAACAATTTGGAATATACTTTGCTCTGTCTGACTCAAGTGGGAATATACGATACCTTGCTTTGTCTTACACAAGTTGGAACTAACTCTACTTCTGTTATCTTATTAGTGAAATTTGATCTAAGCTTTTATATAGGAGGTCTGACCAATTTAGTAAAATAATTACAAAAGTAACTAATTTTCGTTTCAACTCGTAAATATTTAACTTAATTTTCTGGAACCTTGTATATTGTTCTTATCATATCTTCTCAAATTATTTCGAACATTAATAAGTATTCATAATCATCTTAAATCGATCAATTTTATCATCGTCGTTATCCGTATTGGCATTGGCAGCGGATGGCAAAAGGATGTTGTATTCTTTCCTAGTTCCCTGGATTCTCCATAACATAAATCTAAACTTCTGTCTGAATTTGCTGAACACATGCCACCTCTGTTGTTGGATGACTCATTTTATAGGGAGTTTTCCTTACAGTTTCTGCAGGATGTGTGCAAATGTTATGGTACAAGGCTAAACAAGATCAATCCAGTGGATATATTATACTTGGACTTGTACTAGATCTGAGTTATAGACAAGAAGTAACATGGTTCGATTCGATTCGATTGCAGCATTGAATTCCTTAATGGCACAATGACAGGTAAGGCAGAGCAGTGATGCTTCATATATATTGAAGAGCGTACCCAGTCGAGCTGCATGAACAGAATGTGATGATTTTAAGTGGAGACAGATCTGGATCAGGTCCCACGGTTTCCTTATCTATGCTGAATGTGCTAGATTTTAATCTGCATATATATGCACATGAGCAGCATGTGAATTAACAGATTTCTATATAGAGAGATTAAGAGTACCAAAGATATGCATGTCTGTATACAATTAATGCAGAGAACAACGTAGTTAAAACTTGAATCAGCTGTGTCTGGGCTACGCATGTGTCAAACAAAGCTCCATGTTTCAGATTGCAGTAAAGCTCGAACTTCGAACATTTCCGACCACCGTTTCTGTCGCAACTCTTCCTTCAAAGGCTCTCGATCACCGTCCGAACCTCCATCACAATCCAAGACATCAACGGCCAACAGGTACCTACGACAATGAAGTTTGATATAAAGACTCAACACAATTTACTGTCTGTTGACCATGTCAGGATTAACTCTCAGAATTGACACTCCAGTCTGGTTGAATGGCTTTTCAATCCCAACATTGCAAACATGGATCGATCATCCTCTTTAAAAATTTAGAATTCGTATAATATTTTAAAATATTGTATATATTATTGTTAAAAATCTATTTACACGTCTTCTTAGCATAAAATATTATGGTGGTCCCTGATTACAAACAAATATCAATGATGAACGAAGCATCACGGTAATGAAAGACATGGTTTTCATTTAAAAATCCGAAATCGTGTTTTCTTCTTTTTAATTTAGGAGGATTTTATAAAAAAAAAAATTGAAATAAATTTAGTCATTTAGCTTAGATAGACCAAACACTAAAAATAAATCAGAATGAAAGATATAATTTAAAGATAATTTATTTATAAAATTGTAACGTTTTAAATGCTTAGAAGTCAATTTAAAATAACAATCATAGTTTAAAGATAAAATGAATTAATTTAAATGATGATCATAATCTGAGAACGTATAATATAATTATTTTGACCAACAAAAGATAAAATCGTAAAATAATCATTATTTTTCTCCAAAAATAAAGAAAAAAAAAGATATTCAATAACGTTTCTCCAAAAATTGGATAGAAATTTATTACTGAACTGGCCCTTAATGTACACAACCTGACAAGATTATTTATTGTCACCATTAATTGATTTTTGACCTGTTTTACAAGCATACAATACTGTTCGAATCCGTAGACATAGTCGCATGGTGCTGTCGTTTTTTTTTTTCTCTGGCAATTAAGGTTTTTACAAAGCTCTTTCAGAGCTGTCTGAATCCGTAATATCCTTCATGAAACATCATCGATCACCCCCACCAAGCATGAACACATCCCAGAAACGGCTTCTTCTCTAGCCGTTTTGTAGTTTGTACTGCAACAAAATTCAAACTTATTACCAGAAGATCAATGTCTGCCGTACAAACATGCTTATTTTTGGGTAAATTGCACTTATGGCTACTTGTTTCATTTCCCCCCTGATTTTGACATCTCGACTCTTAGAACTTACATTTTGGCCACTTACATATTTAAAGGATGTAACTTCTGAACCAACAATTGGTTGATCTAATGGGATAAGATTCTAGATTCTTTAAGAAAGATCAGTGGTTTGAATATTGAGGTTGTGAAGAGAATAAATTTTAACAATCGGTTGATCCGTACAACTCTATCGCTCAATTATGCGTTAATTGGGGTATACATGTCTAGGTGCCGGATATATAATTCCATTATGTGGGGATTCTCCCAACCTAATTTATTATATTTACAATGTCAAGATTTGAACTCTTAACCTTATTTAAGGGTTCTAATGTCTCATCCCACTAAACCAATCGATTATCGGTAGAACGATTCTTTAATTTGAGAATTCAATTGAAACATTGTAAAATTAAGAACATTATAAAATTAAGGCATAAAGGTATCGTAAGCCCTTAAAATTTTGAAAAAAAAAATCAAAGTAATCCCTTAAATTTTTTTACCCAATTAACCCTTTATACTCCAAAAATTCATCAATTTATCCCTTTGATCAACGTTGACCGTTAAATCTAATATTTTTTAAATAAGGTGGTTCAACTTGTTGTGTTCTACTATTGTCGGTTAATATTTTAGTTAAAAAATTCTTTAAAAGTTCTAAAAATCATATAAAAAACTTATGAAAATTATAAAAAAAAATAGTTTTCTAAAGAAGTTTATAAATGTCACGTTACAAAACTATAGTGAGTCACATGACAATAAAATCTTTAAAAAATTTGGCAAAAATTAATGATCAAATAAAAAAAACCCATTAAATTTGATTCAGTGAGTTAATTGAATGCAAAACAAAATCAAAGACTTCATTATTTTTTTTTCCCAAAAGTTTGGGGCTTAAGCCTAAAATTTATGACCAATTTAGTCACCGGTAACCTTTGGTCATTGCAAAAATCAATAATCGAAGGGTTAATTCCACTAAATGTCCCCAAACTTTTTATTAAATTCCATGTTTGTCCTAAAATTAAAACTCTATATTACCCAGATTTTCCATGTTTATAAATCTAAAAAGCATGCAACTTGCAACAATAGTCAAGAGTGACGAGTATATCCTAGTAAAAAATGAAATTAAATAAGCAAACTTGGGTCATATTAATTGTACTGGCCCTGGGTAGATGTTAGGTGCCAATTGCCATTGGTGAACCAAGGAAGACTTTGGTGCATCCAATAATTGTCCCTACGTCCCTATCTAAATGCATTTCATATATATAGTAATAATTTGATATTGGTCCAATATTTGTCGATTTTAACAAAGTTTGAGATGATCTCTATGTAAAAAAATCAATTAAATTCTTTTACTCCGAAAAATTGCACTAAATGATAGATATTTTTTTTAATAAATGGTTAAATTTTATTCATCCAAAAGAACCTCATAAAAAAGCTAACAAACAAATCAGTCTCAAAATAAGGAAAAGAAAACTATACAATATCCCACTCAGAACATAAATCGGATGAATCTCGTGTAAGTTTGCAATCAAGAAGCTTCAAACGAATATCATGCTTAATTTTATCTGCAACATAAGAGAAGTTCTTTGAGGATTCACCATGCACACGCTTGTTACGTAAATGATAGATATTACAGTATGATTTATTTTAAAAAATTAAAATCAACTTACGATCCTATTTATTTTAATTCCTAAATAAGTCTATTTTTGTTCTAAGAGAAAAAGATTAATTTAAGGTGGTTGAATTGTACGAAGATCATCGATCTTAACCTTGGTGTTTGTGTCAGGTGTTTCCATGGCAGCTGCACATCGTGTGATACCCCTAATCCCCATATCTGTGGCGTAGGATTCATGTTCCAAATTCGTCCCATCAGCTGTGTCTACGGAGATATATCGCCTGCAACTGCAATTGCATGTAGCAATTCATCATCAATTCCTATAGAAGACCGGATCTGTGAAAGTATTAATTGATGATGTTTTGGGTCTAATCAATTACAGTTCAGTTGTGGGGGGACATTTTCAAAACACAAAATCAGGGGAGAAGTAAGAAAAAAGAAATTATAGAGGGAAAAATTGAGTTATACTTTTTTAATGAGGATTAAAAATGAAACTTTGTCATTTGTTAGAGACGATAAATACGGTGACAATAATGACAATTTGATAATTTTAAAATTTTAAATACTATTTTAAGATTTACTACAAATTTTAAATTTTTTTTAAATAAAACTAAACATATTGTGCATCATGTTTTAATTGGATAATAGATTTTTTTAATGATGATTAACAATCAACATCTAATCAATTGAATTGATAAATTCAATTCAATTTTATAACTAATATCTACTAATTGATCGATTGGACAATATTACATATATTCTTCCTTCTGCAAATTCAAATCTTTATATTTATCTCGAGAATATAATATTTCGATACCTAATAAAAAAATTCACATACCGTAATTAAAGTAAACTAATATCGATAAATCTCAATGAAACCGATTTCTAAACACTTCCCGTAGAAGGGACGATTCCATGTGGAGAAGGGACCCTCTTGATTTGCAAAAGAGACGTCCATTTCAACATGTGGGGATATCTGAAGTGAATTTAACAAAACAATTTAAATCCACCATTTGATTGTATGTATTAGTTTGCAAATGGTAACACGGTTCAGGGCATTGAAGACACGCTCTCGGACACAACAGCCAACAGGATGAAATGTGACTCGTACTTGACGACATGGCATAACCGAAGTGTTGCAAATAAACTGAACTACAACCAAACCATGACAGATTTTGGAAGATTGGACAGCAAATGGTTGGGTCCATAACAAAGTTTCTAATAAATACAGATTCATATTTGTCGACAAAATCACGAGTGAAGTGGTAAAGGGGGTATATTAATTATTTAGTTGATATCGATTTCAGATTCAGTTTGGATATTTTTTAGTACTCCCTTTCCCTTATATATGTATTTTATAAAAAAAAATTGGGATTTTTATTAAGGGGAGTTGGAAAGAAATTACTTGCTTGGGGGTTCAAGTGCAATTTTTTCTATTGGACTAATTTATAATTGCTTGATTTCATAATGGACTAGATGTCTCTAAACTGTGAATCATTTTCAAATTGATCCATATTTTATAAAATGTCTTGATTTAGTCTTTAAAGTATCATCATTTTATAAATTAAATACTCATCTCAATTTAAATTGAAACATGTTTAAAACACGTAGATAAAATTTTATACATATAAATATTTAATGTATATGGATAATTTCAAATTTAACGTATCGCAAAGAAAAAAATAATATAATATATCGTTTTAACTCGTCAAATCTAAATTATTTAGATAAATGATAGTTTAAATATACCCATATCAAATGAGAGATGATATTAACATCCAAACTAACAATTAGATTAACATTTGACCGACAAAACATTAATATTTGAAGAATTCAGCTAAATCATAAATTAGGGATGTCTGGTGTAATTATTTTTCACTTGGAGTGTGAAAATGAGATGAAGGGTTAGCTGGACAGTTTTTTATACTCATTTATTAAATAAATATATTTTTAAAAATTGTTTTTAAATGAGTACAAGTCATGATTAAAAATAAACGAAAAAGTAGAAATCCAAATCACTAGAGTGAAAATACAGTTAAGTGATTCTTTTAAACTTGGTCGATCTGACCCACTGAAGATCCGAGTTTCTACTGCTTCCTCCTGGCTACTGGTGACCCCAATTAAACAAAGGCCTCCCAAATGCAAGTTGATATTTTAAACAGAGTTTACTTATCAAAGTTTACATGAATATTGTAATGCACTAAAAATCATACAAGAATATCTGACAGCACTAGAGATAGAATCCTATTCCACCAAACATTCATGGGGGAAACTAGTTCTAGAGACAGAAGGTGAAAATGGTGACAAAAGAACATTCAAGTGTTGATGATTGGTGAAGAAGAAGATAAGGGTATAAATCAACAGTTAAGGTGTGAAAGAGGTAAAGATCCAAGTAAAAAACAAAAACAAAACAATACATGTTAGTCTAGCAAATCGAATAATAAGGAGCCTGAAATCCTTAAGTAAAATATTAAATTCGAGTTTTATGGATAAAGAAAACAATAGTAGAAGTTTATGTGACCATCGAAAATAGAAAAAACGAAAAATAATGTGGTTGTACAGGAGGGTAACCCCAATTGAACCATAGGGATGTAGGAGTAGCCAGTAGGGTATGTGACCCATTTCTATTGTGGGTCATATCTAGATCTCTCGATGCTTATAAGTGTTGTATGAGTCATTGGGAAATGATGGGGGCACAAAAAAAACATAAACCTGTGGGTTTTCATTCAATACCATTCCCTTAACATTTCCCCTTGCAGAGGGAAAGAAGAAGAAAGAGGTATTTAAAGAAGAGAAAACGGAAATGGCTGAGCTGCAGCAACAGTCAGAGACAGAGAGCCGCTCGAATTCGACTTTGTCACTGCCGTCAATCGAGACCATGACTTCGGGTGGTAATAAAAAGACGAAGAGAATGAGAGAATCGAAGAAGCACAGTTACCGCGGTGTCCGAATGCGGAACTGGGGCAAATGGGTGTCCGAAATCCGGGAGCCACGTAAAAAATCCCGCATTTGGCTCGGCACTTTCTCAACACCGGAAATGGCCGCTCGTGCACATGATGTGGCCGCTTTAAGCATCAAGGGCAACTCGGCTATCCTCAACTTCCCCCAACTCGCAGACTCGTTGCCGCGGCCCGTGTCTTTAGCACCGCGCGACGTCCAAGCGGCGGCGGCCAAAGCTGCACAAATGGACCTATTCAACTCCCCATCACCGTCACCATCTTCCATTTCGACTTCCACTTCAACACTGTCATCTTCTTCATCGCTATCTTCTTTAGTCTCTCAGATGGAGTTAACTTCAGGGTCAGATGAGTTAAGCGAGATAGTGGAGTTGCCGAGTCTCGGGACGAGTTACGACTCCATGGATTCGAAGAACGAGTTCGTTTTCATGGACTCAGTGGATGATTGGTTTTACCCGCCACCATGGCTACACGAAATGGAAACCTGTGGGTATGTTTGTGCTCAATTACAACCGCCGGAAAGTGTTTTAAAAAATGATTTTGAAGAAGGTTTGCTATGGGATTGATTATTAGTGAGTGGTTTTCATTGTGATTTGTGACTGAAAGTGTGAATTTTTATTTTCCTTTTCCCTTTTTTTCTTTCTTTCTGGTTTTAAGCCTTTTTTTCTTTTTCTTTGAAGGGCTAAACCTCTCTCTCTCTCTCTGCTTGGATTGATCCCTGTATAGTGTTCAGAATGGGAAGAAGAAGATGAAAATATCATAAATTTCTTCCCTTTTGTTTGGCTCCAACAATGGAAATTCTATACTCCTTTCAGGAATCTTCTAAATAATTTATATCCAATTCATTAATCTTTTCAGTTAGTTTATTTAAAACAAAATAATAATTCAATACGAATAGGATTTACTTTTTACAATTAATCCTATGAAATTATATACATATCGTTCAAACAAACTGTTCAAATATAAATATACTTTTCTCTTGAAATAACAACATTTTCTGTTTTTATAAACCATTTATTACTTTTCTCTCCATGTATTTTCCATAAATAATACTCTCCATAACCTTCAACTTCACTGGGGCTTGTTCTTCTCGCTTTCATCAGTAATGAGATACTAATAATACAATATAAATAATTTTAAAAATATTATTTTTTGTCTTTTATTAACTCTAGCGCCACAAGATTATTTTACTTTCCTACATGTATTAAATTATATCCCAGAGGAGCAAATGGTTTTTTTTTTTATTTTTATGTTTCTTGCTTACATGAATAATGATAGTGAATCTGTACATATTATTCTGTATGTCTTGAATGAACATACATAATATAAAATTAAAGCTATGAAATGTAAAATAATTATTTATCTGATCAGCTTCAATGTTTTTTTATTTTATTTTTTTCATATTCCTTTTGGAACCAAACTGCAAATGGATGAAGGCATAGATTCTTGAAGCAGCAAAGGAAGAAAACTCTGTACAGGAACGTCTATTTCATCAATACTTCATATTTATATATACAAAAATATCTGAATTCAAACGACTGTTTTGATGTCAGAAAATACACTAAAATAACTCATTTTCTGTAATCATAAAGGTTTTATATTATATTATATTATATTATATTATATTATATTATATTATATTATATTATATTATATTATATTATATTATATTATATTATATTATATTATATTATATTATATTATCAACGCCATAGGTTGAAAAAGCCTGCACAATCAGTGGATATTGTCCGGTAGCTGAAAATGTTCGGGTTTACATTTTCAATGAATAAATAATTCTTTTGCATTGCTTGTAGAATTCAATCAAATTATATAATATAATTTTTATTTGCTGAATGAAAAAATTGACAGGGAGAAAATAAAATAAAAGTATTATTTATACATATTTTTATTTATGCAAAGATAGTTTAAATATAGAGTATTATTTTTAATGAGACATTTAGTAATATATTTTTCATTTTAAAAAATATAATAAAACCCCTTCTTTTAAATATTTCCTCCACAGTCTAAATACCTATTATTCTCTTTCTATTCCATATTTATTAGTCTGGAACATGAGAGAAAGATGTTTGCTATGAATATTCAACCGATATTCTGGACATTCTGCAGTCTGCACAACACACATATTAATTTACCCGATATATTACTACAATGTAATGTATGGATAAAAATATTATTTATTATTTGATAAATTTACCAAAAATAATACACACTAAAGTTGAGAGTCTTTAAATTAAAGACAAAACATACTTTTCCCACTGGTACATAGGATCTCTTTCCCTTTCCCAAAGATGCAGCCAATACCATCCACCATATCTTAAATGGGGTATATGGGTTGAACAATAATTTCATGTAGATATATATTTTGTACGTATATACATAGATATTCAAAAATGAAAGAAAAACACATGGTGATGACAATTTTTGTTCGGTTTCTTAGTGGACACTTGCACTTTTCTAGAATTAAATAATTGAGAAAAAAAAATCACAAAATCAAACTTTTTTATAACGATACCTCTCTACAAATATATGAACATAAAAATAAAATTTCTATATCGAATATAAAATAATTATTTAATACATTAACAATAAAATTTTAAGTTTCGTAAACTCTTTTATAAAATTTAAAACCATTAAAATCTATACCCTAGATCTTAAATTCTACACTACTCTATAGATTAAACCCTTAATCTCTAAACCTTAAAATCAAAAGATTTGTGTAAATTAAAAGTTATATTATCTTGTGTATTATTATTATTCTATGAAAATTATATTTGTATTTTTTTTCTATTATGAAAAAAATCTATCCCTACACCAAATCTGATGGCAGACATCCAAATCTTGCATCCCATTTCTCTCCATGAGTTTTAAGATTTGTTTCTCCGATCCATGATTTGCTTTGTTGACCCCAGTGTCTAGCTGTGAAATGGCAAACGGCTTCTTCTACAATTGTCACAGAAAAGGATTGGCCACAGATTCTTCCTACAATTGATGAGGTTTGTCTTCTTTGGATTTAAGGTCAATCAATCAATTATGTCATTTCCAGCACTACACGTACTTGAAGGGTAAGTCTCAGGTTAAAGTGGTTTTTAAATCTTTTAATTTTAATTTTAAAGTATTATTTATCATATCATATTATTATATAATATGTATTATTATTTAAGCATATTGTATTCTATGTCTTCATGTATATTGTACTAATCAAATCCATTGCCTATCATTCCGTTGACAAATTATCCCATAGAAGCCGATGCATGATGCTTCACTACACAACAAATAGATCAACAGAAACCAACTTTATAATAATAGGGTGATGATGGAGATGATTTCATGATGGTGTTGGCTACCTAGATTCCTGCTGCCGGACCATTTCATTTTCCTTTCATTATCAAATAATTATAGAATGATAATTAGATAATGGAAAATGATTAATTTAACAACAAAATATCGTATCTATGGGACCATTATCCCAAAGTAGAAAATAAGACAAGGGTATACTGCCTTTAAAAAATAATATAGGGTATGATTCCACCAAAGAAGCATAACTTATATTATTATCATATGGATATTAGAAGACAAATAGATAGTAATGGGAACCTAACTCTAAACCTTGTTTTAATGATAAAATAATTATTACATGACTGAAACAATACGTGCATGCTGTCCATCTTTAACACGTATGTTTGTTGTTTAATCATGCATGTAAGTATACATATATACATAAAATACGTCATATAAAATCAAGAAAATTAATAAAAAATGAATTCATATTTGAAATAATGTCGGTGGAATATATACTTACAAAATAAATATTTAAATTTTAAATTAAATATATTTGTTTAAAATAGTTTTTTTAAATGTATAAAAACTTCAAAGGCCGAGAGGATATTTCGACTTAAAGAACATTCTTCAGAAGTAAATAGGGGTGGTTGAACTCTGGTTTAATTTCAGTTTTGGTAATTGCGAAGCATTTATATTTCGAATTTTTGCCGTGACAGTGGGGGCAGTGGGCACTATTAATTGATGTTAAATTATTACATGGTTTTAGTATACCACGTTATTTATAATTTTTTATGTAATAAAATTTATTTATTTAATGATATATAGAAAATAGATGAAAATTCGTCTTATAAAAAACAAAAAATTATAATAAAAATAAGATAAAAAAATAATATTAGATAAAATTATAAATAATATAATAAATCAAATTTATCTAATAATTTTTTGTAGACAGTCAAATGCCTTAAAAACCCTCAGGACATCCATATCTTTCAATGCCTAGCTGTTCCCATTGGGAATGTGGAAATGGACCCTGGACCAAGGCTCATAACTAAAGTCGACAACGATAGCTCATACTTTTATTTAAAAAATAAAAATAAATCCACAAGATTTAAAGGAGATAATAATATTTTTATCTTAAAATTTAATTTTAATCCTAAAAATAAAATAATTTTAAAATTTATAATCAATTTTTTATCTTCATATAAATTAACGGAATAAAAAAATATTTTTCCATGTATATTAATCTCTGAGCTAAAATATCTCTGGTTTGGATGCATTACATCGTAGCATCGTCCACGTGGGGTGGAAAGTATTAATAATGGAAGAAGATATCTACCTGGACAAGGGAGAACGAACGACCATAAAATAATATACGATAAATTACTCTTATATATACGTATATACATGGGGTAAGATTTGTTTATACAACGTGAAAAATTTTAAATTGTATATATTTTATGAATTATTGGATAAGTGAAACGGATGATTGAGATTAATAATAGGATATTTAAGGATTAACACTTGAGGAAAAGTAATAAGTTAATCTCAATTATCTAATTCACTCATTCAACGGTCCAAAAACGTAAAAAAAAAAACTCATAGTTATACATTTGTGTTATTGTGACAGATTATCATATTGTTGTATCTTAAAAAAAATGATGACGGAAGAACTCAAACATTCTAAAGTGATCAAAATCTATTTCAAGAAAACTACGTAGTTGCAAGCCCTGATATGTTTTCTATGGGTTTTTCAATTGAATCAAGAGTTTATTTTTCTTTAATTTATATTTTGATTATTTAATTAATCTTTTATTTTTTATTTTATCGCCTTCGAGTGTTATTCTAATAACATAAAATACGTAAACTAATATAATAATAATAAGGTTATATTTTGATACACAAGCTGTGCAAAAAAAATTACACAATCCGCATATAAAATTTAAAATCTAAATCTCAAACTCTAAGACACTAAAATCTAAAGCTTAAATCCTAAACTTTAAATTCTAATCATAAATCTTAAATTTTACACTATAGACACAAAATCTAAAAATCTTAAACTTTCCTCTAAAATTTATATAAATTTATATATCAAAATATTGGAATTCATTTAATTTATCTATTTCAGTTTGACCAACCATCTGTCTGTGAATTTTACCCTTGAATAATTCATTTTTCTGTTGGACATATATAACCAATGCATTAAATGTCGACCCATATATATGTGAGTGAGAGATTAAACTGTCCTACCACCATGCATATATGGTCCCCACAAGAGCTTATCAAAATGAAAAGATCTACGACTAAATTCACGAGAGAAAAGATGGGGATGGCCCCCCCATGTGTTCATGGAGGACACAGGTTAATAGCCGACGGATCTTATGGGTAGAAATGGTCTGATAAACGTGTTAAAAATGTGTTCGATTTAATTAATTTAGGGTTTAGGATTATTTAGTTAAAACATATTATTCTGTTATTAAAACTGAAACAAAAATCTAATGTGATCCGATATAATAACAATTTTAGTCTCTAAAATTTATATGTTTTATTAATTTAGTTTAAATTTTGATTAATTCAATAATTTAAATATTTTCTATATAAAAAATTCATTAGTGAAGTATCATTTCATTTATTCAATAATTTAAATATTTTCAATAATTAATTCAATAATTTAAATAATTTAAGTATCATTTCGTGCATTCTATTAAACATGGTTAGGTTTGTTCCTTGAGTTTGTCATTTGTCCAACAATAAAGTGATTGTACTTATCAAACTATTTCATTTATTAATTATTGAAAATAACACAATGCACGACAAACGATCAAAAGATATGTCAAGAAAATATAATATTAAAAGTTTTTTTAGAATTAATAATCAATCCTTAAATACTCGATAATTTTAAGATTATAAATTTGAATATGTCTTAATGTAATTACCTTTGATAAATTCTAATTAAATTAAAATTCATTCAACAATATTTGTCTATTTAATTAGTTAAAAGGTACAATTATAAAAATATGTACATTAACTCCTTTGTAGAATTTTGGATTGGACCACATGATATATGAAACAAAGTTGGTACAAAATTTGGACCTACTTAAAGTACAATAAATTTAAATCGACCCCCAAGATGAAATTGGTTATCTATATAATAAAAACATATCCTTTCCTTTCATGCATTTCTCTTGCTCAATCCTTGTCTAACTTTTGTTAAAGTAAAATCACATCTTTTCCCTCCATTTCTTGTCCAAATTAATTATTTGGGTCTTTTAATTTATCCTTAAAAATAGCGACTTTTTAACTTCTTTTCTTCTTTCTATTTGTGATCTCTCACTTTCAAAAATGTCGTTTTTGTGTGTGGAAGTGGAGCACGTTTAAGAAGTTGCCCTATTTCACTATCTCTGCAGGCAAGTATGTTTTCCACTGCTGGGTTTTTCCTACATACAGATTGTCAAAAAAACATGTCACAAATCCGTATATTTTGATAAAATTTAAGATTTCATAACTCCGTTTAAAATATCAAAAATTAAAATTTCCATCTTGTAACTTTAAGTTTTACTTCAAGTCTTAGCATTTTGTGTCTAAATTTGCATACTATCATATATGCTTATTGGATTAACTATCATGTATTAAAGACAGGTTTTAACGGAAAATACAAACGATATCAAATTATAGGAATTGATGACATAATCTATCCTGTATTCATACATATAGGAGTTGTATTTAAAGTAATTAATTGCAAAGATTATCGCTAAAAAAAATAAGGAGTTAATCTCATTTATTTATTTAATGATCATAAATTAGTGTAAAACTAATTGAGTTTTACCTAGCGTAAGTCAATCTTAATCTTATATTCATCCATTTAACTTATATAATGACCATAAATTAATGTAAAACTAGTTTGAGATTGAGATTTTGCTTTTAAGATAATATTGTTAAGATTTAAGTTTTAATTTATAAACTCTAAGTTCATACACCTAAACTCTATACCTCTACGTCCTAAATTCTACAACTAAAATATTAATAGAAACTCTACGGTATATAAGATAATAATCTATATATAATATTCTAAACAAAGAATCTTTGGGTTGATCTCATGGATCCCTTTGCTTTATTACAAAGGGCCCTATGACATCAGGTTTATTAATGAATACTCTTTTGCCTCTGCTGTAGAGCCACACATCAACAGTTTCATATACTGTATACGTACGGAAAATATATTCCAATAAAAATTAAATGACCAAAAACCCTTACAGACTGTGGAAAAGAGGTCTGAATGATTAAGATGGCGATGTTTAAGTCGGTAGAGCATGCATGGTTTTTACGTCCTTCTAAAATATTTAATGTCTGCAGTCTGCTTCCCTTTTCACACACAAAATTCAAACATACATTTGTATGTAGAGGTTTTGAATGATTAATGGTTTTGAAAATATGATTCAACCAAGAGTCCTTGTCTAATATTCAAACATGTCGTTGTTTTTCCAGTGAATTTCTTAACCATTTTTTCTAACACACGATGGATGTTTCCGAGACAATGTCTAAAAAATTTCCCCAAAGGAATCACTTCCTTGACGACTATTCTCCAGATCGAATATGATTGATTCCTTCGAGGTAAGTCCGTAGATATCATCAGAAAATTACAATAGACCAGAACAAATATGGAAAAGTCTGATAATTAGGGTTAGGTTTTGTTTGAAAATATTTCTCAGATCGTTGAAATGTAAAGACAGAGTTAAATGATCACATTTAAATTTAAATTTTGCTTCTAAAGGACAAAAATAATAGATCATAAAATTTTAAGAAGAGTAAAGACTTAATTATAATAATTTATATGATAATCTTAATTTATTTTTGTGATAGTATTATTTGTTATATTTTAACATTAATTTATGTGATGAGAATGTTTTTATCCATATTGGCCATTTTTTATACTTATAATCTCATTTTATAATTTTATCGGCATATCAAGAATGAACAACAAAACAATTCATATAATTTATAGAGTATTTTGTTCAGAATAGATTGTTAAATTTTTTTCTTGAAAACTATAAATTCTTCCTAAAAGCAATGAATTATGTTTTTTCTATCTTCCATTCCCTCTGAGATTTAATGCATTTATTTTCTATTACATTGAACCTTCATCATGTTTAAAGTGTATTGTATTTTATAATTCTTATATTTTTAATACGGTTTAATTTTTATTATTATTAAAAAAACTAATTTCACTTACATGATGGGCGAGGATAGATAAATAAAAATAAATAAATTCACCTTATGCAGTTATACTGTTAATTTACCACCGCATTCAGCAAAAGAAACTGGCCGGGTTCCCGACCGCCGGCGGGAAATTCGTCCTTCTGTCACAATCTCTGTCTCCGTACGTAAGAACAAATTAGAAGACGAAGAAGTTGAGACCTGACCTGACTTTGACCTTTTTGACAACTGACTGTCGGCATCCGCATTTTCTGCCACGTGTTTCTACAACCACCACGGATATTAGTATTTCTCTACGAACCATGCAGTGCTTGCTTGTTCCATACCCCACGACAAGACACTTGCTCTTCGACTTCCGTTTATAATAACATAATATAAGATTTTTGTTTTAATAAAAATCTTCTGTCTTTTTTTTATCAAATTTTTTATGATTCTGATTTCATTTAATTGTTTGAATGATATGATTTCTCTTTGTCTTTGATTTCACCAAGTTATTCAGTTTAAATGTTGTATTGTGTAAGTGATAATAGTCGACTTCTGTTAAAGAATTGAATCAGAGGAAAAATACTGCATTTTATTCATATCGAAAAGTATATCTAATACAAGCTTCTACCCTTGTATTTATACACTAAGAATAACACCTGCTAACCATCTAACCGAAACCCTCAACTTGGATAGCAAATATTCATGTTGTGGCACACCAAGAGCTTTAGTGAAGATGTCTGCCAACTGTTCTGAAGAAGCTACATGAGAAGTCTTGATGAGTCCTTCTTGAATCTTTTCTCTGATAAAATGGCAATCTATCTCAATGTGCTTAGTACGTTCATGAAATACAGGATTTGCAGCAATTTGGAGGGCAGATTTGTTGTCACAATACAACATTACAGGTTGTCTTCCTCCAAAATCAAGTTCAGACAACAAACCTTTTAGCCACACTATCTCTGAAGAAGCCACTGCCATACTCCTATATTCTGCTTCTGCAGAAGATCTAGCCACAGTTGCTTGTTTTTTTGATTTCCAAGATATTAGTGAATCTTCTAACTTGATACAAAAACCAGATAGTGATCTTCTTGTTATCGGACAAGAAGCCCAATCCGAATCACAGAAAGCAATAAAATCACAACTGCTGTTAGCACTAAAGATAATACCTTGTCCAGGATCTTTTTTGATGTATCGAACTATTCTCAAAGCAGCTTCTAGATGACTTTCTTTGGGCTGTTGCATGAATTGACTGAGATGATGCACAGCAAAACAAATGTCAGGTCTTGTGTGCGTGAGATAAATCAATTTTCCAATAAGTCTTTGAAAAACTGACTTATCTGGAAGCACTGAAATTCTTGTGTAACAACTCCTTCAAGGATTCAATCATTCTATTATCATTCCCTGTGATTAACAAATCATCCACATAGATAAGCATAACTACAACCTTATCTGACTCTTTCTTAGTGAACAAAGAATAGTCAAAACGACTTTGCTTATAACCAGCACACAATAAAGCCTCTGTTAGCTTCAAATTCCATTGTCTAGAAGCTTGTTTCAACCCATATAATGACTTTTCTAGTCTACATACCTGATGCTCCCCCTGACTGGAAAAACCTAATGGTAAGTCCATATACACCTCTTCAACAAGATCACCTTGAAGGAATGCAATGTAGACATTAAATTGGAAAAGAGGCCACTTATAAATTGTTGCCAAGGTAAGAATCAATCGAACAGTAACCATTTTGACAACTGGTGAAAAAGTGTCCATATAATCCACACCTTCTTGTTGACTGTAGCCTTTGACGACTAACCGAGCTTTAAATCTTTCAACAGCTCCAGAAGAAGTATACTTGATCTTATAGACCCATTTGCAACCAATGGGAATCTTACCGGATGGTAAAGATACCACTGACCAAGTTTTGTTGGCTTCAAGGGCTTGAATTTCCTCTTTCATAGCCTGAACCCATTGAGGATGTTGAATGGCTTCTTGATAGGTTCTTGGTTCAAGTAATTGGTTAGTGTTGGAAAGAAAACTTTGGGTGGAAGGAGGTAGATGAACATAAGAAATATAGTCAGAAATTAGGTAGCGGATAGATGAAGTTTGCAAATTACACACAAAATCATGCAATCAATTTGGTGTTTTATGGACTCTAGTAGACCTTCTCGTAAGAATGGGAGCTGCTGGTGCAACATGGGGTGACTGCTCTCGAGGAACTATGGGAATATCTTCTGAAACAGGAGACGCAAGAGAAGAAGCAGAAGATGGTGGAGATTCAGGAGAAAAAACTAGTTCAGGTGATGCTGAAGAAAAATCTGAATCTGGTTCTGGAACATGAAAACTAGGAGAAGATGGTGTTGCAGTAGGCAAGACCAAAAAATCTGAATTTGATACAATTATAGAGGATGGGAAAAAAGACACTTGCTTGGTAGGAAAGGTAAATGGAAAAATGTGTTCAACAAATTTTACATCTCTATTAACAAAAAAATGCTTAGTTTCAAGATTAAACAAAACATATCCTTTTTGCGTATCAGAATATCCCATAAAAACCGAAGGAATAGCTCGAGAAGCAAACTTATCAGTGGAGTGTGCTGTTGTTGCATAACAAAGACAACCAAAAACTTTGAGATGAGAAAGGTTAGGTGAAGTTTGATATAAGCATTCATAGGGAGTTTCCCACTTAAGCACAGATGAAGGAAACCTATTAATAAGATAACAAGCTGTTAAAACACACTCCCCCCAAAACTTAATAGGCATATTGGATTGAAATTTTAAAGCACGAGCGACCTCTAAAAGATGTCTATGTTTGCGTTCTGCAACACCATTTTGTTGTGGTGTGTAGACACAAGAAGATTGATGAATAATCCCCGAAGAAGAGAAAAAAGAATTACATTCAGAATTAAAAAATTCCGAGCCATTATCACTGCGAATGATTTTGGGAGTAGAATTAAATTGAGTTTTAACCATAGCTAAAAATCTCTTTAGATACAAGATAACATCACTTTTTAACCGGAGAAGATATACCCAAGTCATACGAGAGCAATCATCGACAATAGTGAGGAAGAATCTATGATTACTGTGAGTTGAAACCTTATAAGGACCCCAAAGGTCGACATGTATAAGCTCAAAAGGAAGCTGAGATTTAGAACTACTAGGAACAAAGGGCAACTTAGTTTGTTTTGCTAAAGGACACACACTACAATGAGACATGCATTTGAGATCAAAGTCATTCATATGAGAAAGCTTATGCATAGTATTAACAGAAGCATGTCCTAAACGAGAATGCCAAAGATTGGTATTATTACTCAAATTGGAGGTAACGGAATTACTGGAATAACCAGAAAAAAAATTACAATGAATTGGAAAAGACGAACCAACAACCCCTCTACTAGACTTGAAGTAATAAAGGCCTTTTGATTCCTTACCAATCCCCATGATCCTCCCAGTGAAGCGATCCTGCAGGATACAAAAGTCAGGATAGAAAACAACAACACAATTATGAGATTTGGCTAATTTAGAAACGGACAACAAGTTATGAGAAAAATTGGGCACAAACAGAACTCGTGTGAGTAATAAATTGGAATTTAAGAAGTGTGAACCAGTATGGGTGACAACTTCTGTTTTTCCATTTGGGAGATGAACAAGATGTGAGTTAGAACACAAAAGAGAACTCAAGCTATCAAAGTCAGACAAAATGTGATCAGTGGCACCTGTATCCAAAATCCAAACAATGTAATCTAAATGAGTAACAGACAGCTTATTAGAATTTGTACCTGTAAGATTCACAGAGGAATCTGAAGAAGGCCGATTGAGAAGATTCAAGATTTGATTGTATTGTTCTGCTGTGAAGACTGGCGTAGAAACAGAAGTGGAAAGAATGCTCGAAGAATCAGGTCCAGAATCTTGTGCAACACCACCAGTAGCAGGATTTTTGTGGACGGTTAAAGCCACCTGAGGGACCTTCTTCCTTGAGAATTTATAATCTGGAGGAAATCCAATCAAACGATAGCAAGAGTCTCGATGATGCCCCTTGAGTTTGCAATAGTCACAGGTTTCAGAAAATCGTCTCTTCTCTGGTACCTTTGACGCATTAGAAAACATAGCAGAAGCTTCACTCGAAAAATGTCCCGAAAGTTGTACTCGTTGAGATTCTTCTTGAGTAATCATTGAGTAAGCTTGATTCACCGTAGGAAGAGGTTTCATGAGTAATATTTGGCTACGAACGGCTAAATACGTCTCATTAAGACCCATCAAAAATTGAAACAGCCTCTATTGAGTGAGGTGAACCGAGTTTTGTCGAGCAACCTCACACTCACACGCAGAGAAGGGAACCAAAGCACTGTATTCATCCCTTAAAAGCTTGAGACGAGTATGATAAACAGAGACAGGAGAATCACCTTGAACCAAGGTTGCGATCGATCGATGGAGAAAAAAAACCCTAGAACCATCAACCGCAGTGGCACTGGAGGCAAAAACAATGTCAGCCGAAAGATCTTGGCATACTGAATTGAGAATCCAGGACAATACAATCGCATTACATCGTTCCCACTGTGAATGCAGACCTTCTTCATAGGCGTCTTTTCGACATTTACCATCAACGAATCCAAGCTTGTTTTTCGCAATCAACGCAATCCTCCCTATTAATACTTGCTAAAATATTTAAAATGAAAAGATACAAGTTCAATAATTGCGGCTGTGGAGACAGACATTGTTTATGGATTGTCTAATTCAAACACAAAGCTAGTTTACGAGGAAAACCCTTTACGAATAATGTTCATTATATCTTAGGATGAAATCGTTTCTTCTTTTATTATTTTATATTTATTATGATATTTATAAAATTATAAATTTAAATGTACTTAAATATTTATACGTAGATTCCTTGTATAATACACTAATATACATATTTTAACGGCTATTAATTAATTTCTTCATGCTTAAGGCTAATAGTTTAATAAAACCTTTGAATGTCCCTTTCGTATGACTTTTGAAGTCTTAAGATCATATTATTAAATCAAATCTCCTTATCTAGATAAATAATAAGATAAGAAGTGTGGATATCAGCATTATTTTTGGTTGTATTATACAGTCTTGAAGTGGAGGGGAAGATTAATTGTATATAGTTAGACTAGTAATTGGTTTCAGTTGAAAAGTCATATCCATAATCCTATCAGAATCCAAAGACATGCAAAAACAAAGCTTCATGATGGAAACCCTAATTAAAGTAATACGACTAGCTTGTATATATACACGTAGGTTAGAGACGTGGACAGACTCTTCTTCACTAAAAAAATTATAAAAAAATACTTGTACTTGAAATTTATTTAATTTTGGGGTGAGACCCAATTTTTAATTATGTGTTTTGCATGAGGAGACCAAGTTGTATAAAGTAATTTCATCGTTATGTTTTAGATCAATATCTAATATTTTTACTTCGATATCTAACGTTTTATTTCGTAATTTAGATTATGTTTTTTTTGTGTGTGATAGACGTTAAAATTTTTTCATTATCTAATAAAAACACAACACATGATATAGTTTTGGTATTTTCTTAAATTTTTATTCTCTTATAAAAAAATCAAAATCTTTAATTTCTCTAAAAAAAAACTCAAACACTAAATTCTTAAAATTTATCAAACCGTGACGATCGAAAACTTCATCACTTTATCGTCGAAAATCAATAATAAATTGTCAATTGTTTAATTGACGAATATCTAACAATGAAAAAAAAAAGAATGATTGGGTTTCTGAACAACGACTAAAGGATGAAGGATGTCAAATGGTGAGATACGCAACGCATGAGTGGTAAACAATGAACCTCCGACATATTGAGTATGTTGGATGATCAAAAATATTGTAATTGAGATTTTGATCGAAAGAAATCAAATCTGAGATCTAAAGAAATTCAAAAATTAAATAAAATAAATATATAAAATAAGGTTGTGTGTCATGTTACGATTAGAAAACAGTATATAATAAGCTTTATGTTTATATTTATGAAAATTAGGTCACGGTTGATTACCCCTTTTGGCTTTAGCCATAGTGTTGGACAATAATGTTTGGTCTAGCCTTGAATTTCATCGTTATATGTAGGAAAATTGAGAAGTTGATTTTTCTATTTAAATTTATCAAAATTTATTTGTCGTAAGCACTGAAACTCGAAAAAGTATTCAAATTGTTGGATGTTTAATTTCGTTAATTTGTTTTTATCGCTATTAATTCCACGCACATTTATTGTAGAATGGATTATTTTCAAATCATTGATTTAACGACAAGGTTTAACAGTATTATATAATTAGACTAATTTATCAAATTTTATGAAATTTGGGATCAAAATTTGACAAGTTAAAGTACTAGAACTAATTTATAATATTATGATAATGATTGATACCAATTTAAATAATTTTTTTAAAAATATATATGATATAAATATAAATTATTTTATCTTTTATAAGTGTAAGTAAAATTTATAATGTTATTTAATAAACGAATATCATTCGAGTCCTAAAATAATTAGGACAGTATAACACTTTGTTACACTACAAAGTCCAAAGATGTCCATTTGGGTGTAATTCAATCTATCAAATGTGAAAATAGGGACAAAAAACTGTTCTCAAAGGTTGATGAATTTGTTTACAACAAATCCTACTCTTCCGAGTTTGATATCATGTAATTACAATGACTGGTCTCTAGATAGGACAACTTGGGTTTGATTATTATAATCTCAAACCCCAAAAATATTAGTCGATAGTATTCGGGCAAACATACATACTTGAAAGGCTTCATTCCTCTAGGATTGCACGCCCGAGATTCGTGGCAAGAGCTAGCCTAACAGAGTTTAAGGCCTGCGGTGCTAACTCAGAATCGATGAAATATGGCCGAAGCCTTGCCATAGACAAATCTTGTAATTTGGTTAAGACAAGATTTGTCTGAGACACATTCAACAAAGGACGATCCTTCCAATTAAGCAGCTTCAACTGAAAAAAAAAAGAAAAAGTAGACAGTAGTCGGTTAAGCCGTGCATGGCAGCGGATGTAAAGAATATTCAACACCACTAGCGGCACACTGTAATAAGATAGATCTAAAGAAATCCGAGCACATCAATCGCTTACCGAATCATAAAGAAGAGGCAGGTAAAAGCGTTGAGGTGTACAAGGGTTTTCCATAAGCTGTAGTAAAATCAACAATCTTTGCTCTTGTTATGATCTTGATGAATATTAAAGAAAATCAATAGGTGACGAATATGTACCGATATAAGAGATTCCACTGCCTTTCGAGCAGCATCTGTAGTTTTTCCGTCAAAAACATGCTGAAGGGATTTCTTGAAGTCTCTATATCTGTGATGTGTCCAAGGTTGTGTTCGGGCTTAAGAGTATTCAAGGTAAACTAACACAATATGTGTTCTAATATGCGTGATAATTCAGCAGTAAGCAAAGACAGAAGATCCTTACTTGTGTAGGAACTCTAGTCCACCAGCAGTCTTAGAATCCGAACCCAATAACTGAATTAATCATTCCCATTGCTGTGAAGATAAAGGGTGGAGTAAGTAATAACCCACAAACTAAATACTTTCTGAACATAAAAGATTCTTAGCAAATGCCTGGAAAAGAGAGGAAACAGCTTCGAGCTTTCGAGGTCGTTTAGACAATTTACCTTGAAACTCTCATCAGAGATTGTTTTTCCAGCTGAATCAAACAACTGCTAAGCTATCCTATTAAGACGATATTAATAGTATTTATTAAAAAGATAAATTTATTATTCTTAAAAAAAGTGAATATGTAAAAAAAAATATAACAAGTTATAAGTTAGTAACTGAATTATGATTAAAGATTATTCATTAACGGTTAAAACGATTAATTATTTTTTAATAATTAAATTATAATTTTTCAACTATTCTATGAAGTTGGAGAGTTAAAGATTGCTTGGATTATGTAAATTCTTCTATGTACAACATAGGAATTTAATATATAACTCCAAATCTACATCCTAGGAATACATATGACTGTAACAAAGTTTTTTTATTTGATATGAAATATAATGAACTCAATTAATCCAAAAGAAATTATTTAACTGAGTATTTAATAGAAAAATAATTAGGAGAAATTACAAAATATTATCCACCCGATTTATAAATGATGTTCTTTTATTTTGAACAATAAGAAAACTAATAATTAATAATTACAAATAAAAATCTTTTACCTTTATTATACCCTCTTTTATATATAAAAATTAAAAAATAAAATTTAATTTTTAACTTTAATTTTTATATTCTAAATTTTAAATCATAAAAAATACATCCATCTAATTTTCTAAACTCTAACTATAAATTATAATCTTAAATTTTAAATTCTAAAGTTACTCCTTTAAAGTAAATAAATTAAAAAATATGATTAGGAAATCCTGATAAAAGGACATTGCCTCATTTTTTTTAGGAAAAAATAAAACATGCAAGCAACCATTAATAAATGCGGTGAATACCCTGAACATATAATAAAAGTGAAATGTATGACATAAAATATAATAAATATAAGTAATAGTATTGTTGATGGCGTGATCGGATGATGTCTTTGGACGGAGGAGATGGATGGCGTTGACGGTGGTCAGGGAGCATTCTCCGGTGGTTGGGCTCCGGGAGTGAGGTCAAGAGTGGTGAGAATATAGGGTGTTTTCTTGTATAGGATTGAAATGGGTGAGGACATGTTGAAATGTGTCAATAGTGTGACACCATCGAGAGCTAAATTCATGATAATGTGATTACATAGTTATATTATTCAATTAAAAATTAATATCTCATTAAATTAATAAAATTATGTATTAATTTATTGAGGTTTATATTATATATTATTTAAAAAATAATTAATACAGTAACAAAGCCAATCATTTTGGAAATGGGCCAGGAATAGACCGAATCAACTATTTCCACACCGTTAATGGGCCCACCAATGCATTTTCGGCTCTCATTGTCATTTTTATCATCATTTTTAGGTCTAATTCGGATGTCAGTATCTCAAGTCTGATCAAATTTAGATTTAATCTTTATAAAATAATTTTGCACCTTTCTTTACAATGTTACGGGTAGACCAAATTGATAAGAATGTTAGTTGTTATCATGAAAGTGAAAATATAAAGAAAAAAATTAAACAGATTTTTTTAAATAAAACTTGATTTTATTATCAAAGAAGCATTAAACTCTTTATTTTTATAATATTTAATAAACATACACGTATTATTAAAATATAAAATTATATACGTTAAATTTTAATCTTAAACCTCGAATTAACAAAGGAATTAAACTCATAATTGTGAGCTTATTTTTATTTTCCCATGTTTCCTTGTGCTTTGTTTCTTTCTTTCCAAAGTTAATGTAGGTTTCATTACATTCTTACTACAACAACAGACATAAACCTAGCATACAGACTTAGAGTACACGCATGTTATTGTCGACTTGTTTGTTAATTGTGGCACTGGCACAGGGTAGAATCGTATGAATCACATTATGGGAAGTGGAAACTACAACTTCTTGTGAATTCTAAATTTTTATGTATAATTTTATAGAGAGATAATTGTTGATGTTTAACGAGAAAGATGATAATTATGAAAGTCTACCTCTTTTAATTTAAATGTAGAATAATTGATTACGATATTAAAAATTTTAAATGTAGTACTATCAATATTTATTTCTATAAAAAAACGTATATTTTAACTAAAGAATATTTTTGACGGTGTGTCGTCTCAAAGTTTTTAGAGCCCGAATCCGACACGCCGAAAGATGGCAACACGCGCACGATTTTTAGTGGTCCTTGTTCCCCACTTATACAAGCTACCCGTGCTGATTTATAGACACCAGACTGGTCCCAGGCTTAATATAAAAACTAGGTAATATACGCACAATCAATCCTAAGATATATTTAAAGTTGGATTCCACTATTAACGGATTGGATTAACCGATAAATGATTTAATAATATTAAAATAAATTTGAAATATTATATATTATATATTAATTTTTAAAAAAAAATCATTTATCAAAATTAATTTTTTTTTACGTTAATTAATTAGAAAATTGATTAATTTAGATTATTATTTTTTATCATTAGCTTATTTGATCTATGTGCACTGCCTTAGCTAATAGCTAATACTTAATCATAATTTGTCAAGTGAACCTAAGAAGTATTTTAGTAAAAAAATATTTATTTTAAGAAATACAAATTTAAATTTATTTATCTATATAATATATATTTATTATTAAAGAATTAAAAATATCTATAAATAAATATTATATTATAATTAAATTTAAATTATTCAAAGATAATAATTCGCTAAATTATTTTAAAAATATTAAACTTTATGAAAAGTGATGTCAAACATACTTTAGATTTCAAAATATGTATGTGGATTGTCTTAGCAAATAGTTATAAGGACTTTTGATTTTTAAAGTGAATTTTTTATTAATTTTTATTAATTTATGTTGTATATTTAATTTTTGATAAACAATTTTTTTAATAAATATATATATATATATGATATTTCAAAATTAAAATATATTTAAAGGATGTTAAATTTATTACTATCAAGAGTGTGCTCACCTATTTGCGGCGCGTGAGGAAAATAAATTGTTAAAGAAATAGGATACAGCTGGTAGCTCGTAAGGAGCACGTTGTAAAGGGAGCGAAAGTCTTCACGCGTGCGGGGGCCACATCTTGTTTCTCCCTCGTGTGGACCACAACCCTCGGTTAAGATCCGCTACCGTCAACCACACATTCCCACCACTTGTCGGACACCTGTCACACAGTTATTCGCTACTCATTATATTTTTATTTTTTAAAACTTTTATTGAAGTATATGGGATAATTCCCTCAAATATTGTTCCAAAATATGTTTCTCTCAAAATATCAGAATGCTAAAAAAATTAAAAACTACTTTATTATTCTGGTGATGACGCCTCTTCAATTGAAATGATATAATAATAATAATAAAAAAAACATAATTTGACGCCTCATTCAAATTTTGGTTGACCCTTCTCCACTGATTGCCATCTTTTCTAATCCCCGATACAGCTTAAAGCATAACTAATAGCGTAAATAAGTTGAGTTAAGTTTGAGTAATATTAAGTTTGATTCAATTTATTTTATTAAAATTTTGAGTTGAGTTTGAGGTTGAGTATTTTAAATGAATTTAAAAAAAAATCTGAGTTTGATTCGGCTCGTTAAAAATTGGAATCGAGTACGAACTCGAGTCGAATTTAATCAAATCAAGTTTTGACCGAATTGAGTTCTAATAACTTGCTATCTGTCTCGACTCATTTACGGTCCTAGGCATAATGACATGTATTATATAGTTTTACTGCCCTAATTTTAATTAACAAAAACTTAATAAAGTTTAAATAAAAGGCATAATTTTCTTAAGTAGATTAAAATATTAATAATAAGATAGGTAGACATACAGACAAATAAGAGTTAATTATTTATATATATATATATATATTAAATTTTTTGTAAATTATTAGAGTCTTATGAATATTTTGAAGATCCTCATATTTATTTATACAATTAAAGTTTAATTATTTATACAATTTAATTATAACAATTCTTGTCTTTATCTTCGTTTAAACTTTAATGATAAAATTTTTCTTATCATCGTCCTCGTGAGTTAAATTTTTAATTATTCTCCTTCTTCTCAATTTCGATCCCACCATTTTCAAATAGTCTCCCTCCCTCTAATTCTCACCCGTAGGCCTTATTCTACGTTGAAACAAGAATGAAGTCAAAACTTTCACGATCAATTAAACCAATTCATTCCTAAGTCATTGGTATTTTTTTACCAATTTAATAATTAAAATAGATTATTAGGCTCTTCTTATTAACTCAACATGAATATGCATATTGCTAAAAAATATTTTTTAATATTTTTTAGTATAATCATAGATATATTTAGTTAGTGATCTTCGATCTTAAAAATTATATAAGATACATAACCAACAGGTCTAAAAGAAAGTTATAATCTTAGTATCTAATTAATTGATTAATTAATTTAGATAAAATAATATGAATATCTATTACGACTATAGACCAATTCTCTTCATTTGATTTTTTAATCTACATTATCAGTATCCAAACTCTTGGTGTTGTTTAATAAATTTAACATGTTAATAGGATGTTATCCTATTAAATCGGATAATTGTTTATAATAAATTCTAACATTAAATTACCAAATAATTGTATATGATTGAATTGGTATATTCTTTTGATTTGGTCTTCTTATTGTCTAAGCTCTTCCTCGTACTAGCTATAAAAAACTAGATCCTCGTTAAAGACAAGACACTAGGTTGAAAATTTGGGAAGAATTCAAATGAGGCTAAACATTTATCCTTCTAGTAGTGATAAGGTAGCAACTGCAACCAGAAAAATTAAAACTGAACTATTTGAATAGTATTATTAAAGATGTTTATCAAAAAATTATTTAAATGAAATAGAAAAATTAAAAATAATAAATATAAAATGAAAGGGGACCCATATTTGATTATTATGTCACAATTTAAGGGAATAATGTAAAAGAAACGTTGGTGATATGTTATGAGAAATGGAGGCCGCATGCCAATTCATTCATAATTTTTGTTCCCTTTGTTTGTTCCAAAATGTCAACCCGTGAAAAAATTCTTTATTACTAGTCCGGTTTTTAAGGTTTTACCTTAATTAATTCGAATCGATCTACTTCATATATTTAATTTTAAAAGATGAATCTCTCAATATTTTTTTACATATACAATATCTCGAATCCAAAATTTATTTAAACGAAACTAAACTACTTAGTACTTGAACAAACTCCTATTGGTTCAACCTTATAAAAATCTTAATTACAATAGATAATATTTATTTTAGAAGGTTTGTATTTAATTTGAATGAATTTATTTTAATCATCAATTTATTGTTTTCTTATTTTGTTCATTACACTTTATATTTTTTATATTTTTAAGGACAGATGTTAAAATAAAAACTTTATATTAATGATTATTTTGTAAAAACAATAATTTGATGACTAAAACATAAAAATGAAAATAGTTTGTGACCGATGGCGACGTTTACCCAATGTAGTTTTACTTGCAACGGCAAAAGTAGGAGGAAAAGAACCAAGGTAGCTTAGTTAAACGGCAAAAGTTTGAAAAAGGCAGGAAAACAGAGAAAGGAGACGTAAAATTTCATAGAAATATAACAGTGTTATGATTACGATGTAAGAAACAAAACCAACTCTGATATTCTGTCTGGTATTAAGGACTCTCTCTTCTTTTAAAGTTTCATTTTTTTCCTTTTTTAACACACACCATTCTTCCTCCTTCACCATCAATCCATCTATCTCTTCTCTGTTTCTTTCCTCTATTTTCCCCATATAAACAAAATATAGAAAAACCAACATCATATACTAAAGATCCCTGCCCAGACAGCCAACAAAAACAGCTGTTTTTTTATTATCTTTTTTGGAACATGTTTCAGAGTTTCGTCATATAAAGATCCTCCTCCATTTCTAAAGATTACCCAAAGTTGAGATTTTTTGGATGGATTTTTGAGGTCTTGCTGTTGGTCTTTGTGTTCTCAAAGTTCCCATAAGAAGTGAAACGGTATAAATAAACTTAACCCGCCACGTATGCTCATGATTAGTCATGAAATTAATGCTGTGATTTATATGTATGTATGTGTTGTTTTGATGGTATATAGACACGGTGATGGCGGTGACCTCAGCCTGCAAAGACGGGACCAAGATAGCCATGGACAACGGGAAGTATGTGCGGTACACGCCCGAGCAGGTCGAAGCTTTAGAACGGGTCTACCATGAGTGCCCCAAGCCAAGCTCTATTCGTCGCCAACAGCTGATTCGTGAGTGCCCCATCCTCTCCAACATCGAGCCTAAACAGATCAAAGTTTGGTTCCAAAATCGCAGGTCCATAAACTATAAAGCCCCAAACTTTTTTTTTTTCTTCCATATTTCTTTCATCATGATTTCATTTGGTTGCTAACTTTGGGACCTCTAAATTTTGTTTAACAGATGTAGAGAAAAACAAAGGAAAGAATCTTCACGCCTCCAAGCTGTGAACAAGAAGTTAACTGCTATGAATAAGCTGTTAATGGAGGAGAATGATAGGCTACAAAAGCAAGTTTCACACCTTGTTTATGAAAACGGCTATTTTCGGCAACAGACTCAAAATGTTAGTAAAGCCTTTGATTTGCTTTGAGTAGTTAGTATTGTTGAGTATTAATTGACTTTTTTTTGGTGTTGCAGGCGGCTCTAGCCACCACAGATACAAGCAGTGACTCAGTGGTGACAACTGGTCAACACCAAATTTCTCCTCAGCATCCTCCAAGGGATGCTAGTCCTGCACGGTTAGTGGGAAATTGTTGTGTTTCTTTCTTTCCTCGTTTCTCTATGAAGCTAAGCCTTTAAATTTGTTTGTTGGTGGATTGCTTATGTGTTTTTGTATGGTTTCTAGACTTCTGTCCATTGCAGATGAAACTTTAACAGAGTTTCTTTCAAAGGCAACTGGAACTGCTGTGGAGTGGGTCCAAATGCCTGGAATGAAGGTTACTGCTCTCCTGTCATTATCTTTCTTCCTTTACTAATATTAAACTATACTCTATTATGCTTTATGCTTATCAATAATGTCGATAATAAAGTGCATTAACTTGCTAATCTTCTAAGCAACACTCAAACCCTTATCTTGTTATTGTCAATCTACAGGACAAACCCATTATCCTGCTTTCTCTGCTGGTTACTAATATTTCCTTAGTAAAGTAATTAATTAAGTAATGTTAATAAAGTTACTAATCCAATATGAATATTCTACTTAACCAAAGTAGTCTTGATATCTTTCTTATCTATGCAGCCTGGTCCGGATTCCGTTGGAATCGTTGCTATTTCTCATGGTTGCACTGGAGTGGCAGCTCGTGCATGTGGACTTGTGGGACTAGATCCTACACGAGTAAGTTCGTATTTTGCTTTCTGGCGTGAGGACATTTTTTGGTTCATATTTGGTTGAATTGACTGGTAATCAATCATTTGTCCCCCATGTAGGTTGCAGAAATCCTAAAAGATCGGCCTTCATGGTACCGTGATTGTCGAGCTGTGGATGTTATAAACATGTTGTCCACTGCAAATGGTGGAACCATTGAACTACTTTATATGCAGGTAAACTACAATTTTTCTCCCTTTTAATTTGCAACCAAAGTTTTCGATGAATGGTGAATACCTTAGGGTAGAAGTTGAAGTTTCGGTTCCCTTCTTTTAGCTTTATGCGCCTACAACATTGGCACCAGCTCGTGACTTCTGGTTGCTTCGCTACACATCTGTTCTGGAGGATGGTAGCCTTGTGGTATGTTTCTCACTAAGCTTTCATTATTCTTTTGCCTTCATGTTGTCAGAAAGTTTTTGTAGCCCGAATGTTCTAATTATGCTATGATGCTTAGGTATGTGAAAGATCACTTAACAACACTCAAAATGGTCCAAGTATGCCACCAGCAATGAATTTTGTGAGAGCCGAATTGCTGCCTAGTGGTTACCTGATTAGACCTTGTGAAGGGGGTGGATCCATCATTCACATAGTTGATCACATGGATTTGGAGGTATAAATCACATTGCTTCCATTGCAAAACATATAAAAATTTTGATTGCACTGAGGTAATGGTTTCAAATGTCTTTGTGCTCCCATGTAGCCTTCAAGTGTTCCTGAAGTGTTGCGGCCCCTTTACGAGTCCTCATCTTTATTCGCTCAGAAGACAACAATGGCTGTAAGACCATTCCTTGCATCTATACTTTTGAGTGTATACTAGTTGGGTGCTAATTCAAGACATTAGAATGTCTCATGTTATAATCTCGGCATTTTCACAGGCTTTCCGTCACTTGAGGCAGATTTCTCAGGAAATATCTCAGCCGAATGTTACTGGTTGGGGTAGAAGACCTGCAGCTCTACGTGCACTTAGTCAGAAATTGAGCAAGTACGCTCGTTCAGCTCGTCTAAATCTAGTAGATAGATTCTTAATTGATGATAGTCTAACATATTCTACTGTCAGGGGATTTAACGAGGCTGTTAATGGGTTTACCGATGAAGGATGGTCAATGTTGGAGAGTGACGGTGTTGATGATGTTACCCTACTTGTGAACTCATCTCCCGGCAAGATGATGGACGTAAACTTCTCTTATAGTAACGGATTTCCTTCGATGGGCAATGCAGTTCTATGTGCCAAAGCATCAATGTTATTACAGGCCAGTTTCTAGATGTGTCAAAAGTATGTAAATTACATCAGAAGATCTATAGATATTAAACCTCCGATTTCATTCTACTTGCAGAATGTGCCTCCAGCAATACTTCTCAGATTCTTACGAGAACATCGATCAGAGTGGGCAGACAGTGGTATTGATGCTTACTCTGCTGCTGCTGTCAAAGCCGGACCGTGTAGCTTGCCAGTGCCTCGAGGGGGAAGTTTTGGGGGTCAAGTCATTCTTCCATTGGCTCACACAATAGAGCATGAAGAGGTAAGTAATTAGAGACCGAGTTTTGGCACTTACAACATAATCCTTGCCATCAATTAGCGAAATGTATCCTAAATATTTCCGTCACATTTTTGTTATAGTTCATGGAAGTTATTAAGCTTGAAAACATAGGTCACTATCAGGACATGATCATGCCAAGTGATATCTTCTTCCTACAGGTACTTAAGTTTTTACCAACAATCATTTAACTGATGCTATTTTATGGCATGAACTGATAATTATTTGTCGTTTAACTTGTTGTATGAATCTCTCAGCTTTGTGGTGGAGTGGATGAGAATGCCGTCAGCTCTTGTGCTGAACTCATCTTTGCCCCCATTGATGGCTCGTTTTCTGAGGATGCACCTATTATCCCTTCTGGTTTCCGCATCATTCCCCTTGATTCCAGAATGGTAAGTGTTGTACGATTCTGTGCTCGATTATCTTTTATTTTTTATTTAGTTTTTTACCAAATGAATACATAAATATAATGTAGGATGCTTCTAGTCCAAATCGTACACTCGATCTTGCCTCTACTCTTGAAGATGGGGTAGCCGGAAACCGAACAACCGGTGATAATTCTAGTCGTGGTGGGAGCACGAAATCTGTGATGACAATTGCATTCCAGTTTGTTTACGAGATCCACCTTCAAGATAACGTGGCAATCATGGCTCGACAATACGTCCGTAGTATTATTGCTTCGGTTCAAAGGGTGGCATTAGCACTCTCCCCTTCCTTCTTAGGTTCTCATGCTGGCTTAGGATCACTCCCTGGTACTCCTGAAGCACAAACACTCACCCGTTGGATTTGTCAAAGCTATAGGTGTGTTCGTCGATTCCCTTTTCATTCATTTTTGACCCTTCCCCCCCCCCCCCCCCCCCCGGAAATCTGGATATAATTCTTTGCATCAATTGTGATATTTGGATTTGTATTAACTGATATTTACGGATCGTTTATCTCTTTACAGGTGCTACATGGGGTCAGAGCTGCTCAAACATGAAGGAAGTGAATCCATTCTGAAAATCCTTTGGCATCACACAGATGCAATTCTGTGCTGCTCATTGAAGGTATTTATTCAAACGATCATGTTTTTTGGGTCGGGTTATATGTTAGCCTTGTCCAGGGAGTCGTCTTCTCAATGACACATGATACTTGTCTCCCTCTGCCTAGTGCCTAGTTGCTATTCTGCCATAACTGATATTTGGTGATTTATACGCAGGCACTACCGGTTTTTACATTTGCTAATCAAGCTGGACTCGACATGCTCGAAACAACATTGGTGTCACTCCAGTCACTCCAGGACATTACTTTGGAGAAGATTTTCGACGAGAAGGGACAAAAAACCCTATTTGCGGACTTTCCACAATTAATGCAGCAGGTATGATATAACAAGCAGAGCTAAGTGCAGTGCAACGGGACATTAAACTCACGGTCGAATTATAAGCGCAACAAGATATCCGAAAAACATAAAGGAAACCAAAGCAAAACATATGATTGATTCATTTGTGCTCTTTGTTTGCAGGGCTTCATGTGCCTTCAAAGTGGTATCTGCTTATCAAGCATGGGGAGGCCGGTCTCATACGAGAGAATGGTGGCTTGGAAAGTGTTGAATGATGAAGAAAATGCTCACTGTATCTGCTTCATGTTCAGCAACTGGTCTTTTGTATGAAAATCCAAAGGGAATAGAGGGTTTAGATATCAAGTTAGATTAGATTTGAAGCTCCCTTTTCATTTTGTAGTTCGGACAAACCTTTTAAGTGATACACAAGGATATTGAATCAAATGGTATCGACTTCGGGTTTCATACAATTTAATCCATTCATGTAGTCATCTTTAAGACGCGATATGTCGCACCAGATATAAATTATTCCAAACATAAAAATGTTTTAAATTGGCTTTTAAACTTCAATACTCTTTGATTAAATCCTTAATCAAGTTGTTATGTCACGTAAGATAGTATATTAATACGTGATGTTCAAATTGTCCATACAATAAGTACACAGGCTTATAACTTATAACTTAATCCACGTGTTTATATTTTTATGCTTAGACTGAGCTTTCATGGTGGAATCTTCTAACAATGCGAGCTATTAGCTTCATCTGATTTGCATTGCTCTTGAAATGGTGGAATACAAACTGTGTGATTATAATGATCATGTGATTAAACTGGTAGTATTAATTATAGCAAGCATCGGGTATAATATTAAAATGTGGCCGTGGACTCGCGGTCGTGAATGTGGTTACAATGTCGTGGTTGCGGACGTTGTAACCATTGCGGTACGTTAAACCAGCGAGTGCTTATTAAGATCTATCTTAGGGACACAGCTCGTGGTTCTGGCAATCTTGATCTTTGAGGCTACCGAAATGTCGGAACCTCGTCGACTCTCGTGGCTTCTTTTAGCTATATCCCTCATCGCACAGGTAAGAGACAGTTTGGGGTTGAGCCGCGTGGTGCTGTTGAAGCTCTGGCAAAACTCCCTGTGGGAACTCACTGCGTCCTCCATGGGAACTGCATTTAACCTCTCTTTTACAGCCTCGGAGCATAGCCCGCAAACCCACTTTCCGCAATGCCCAGCCTTCACTCTTGTGATGTAATCTGCCGTGCAATCCTCTTTGAGTCCGCAGCATTCGCATTCGGCTTGCGTCACTTCATTTTCTTCGAATATCGTTGAAGTTGAAGATTCTAATGCCAGTTCCTTATACTTCCCGATTTCCCATGATACATCGGATACCACCTTCCGGAGAGGCCTTTGGTAGTTATTCTGTAGGGAAATTATGAAACGAGTTAGGGTTTTGAATTAGTGTCTAAGCTATATGTATATATGGTTACACTCTTAAAAATTTTAAATTTTTATGTAATTTAAGAAGATGTATTTTATATTGATTTAATCACTTACTCTTTAAATCTTAAATTCTAATAAAAATTTATTAACTAGAATAGTTCACACCCCTAACATAAAATTCTATATCCTCATCATATATATATATATATATTATATAAGTAGACATTTCATATCTCAACCGGATGAATTCAATTTCAAATCCAACATCAAACAGTTCAAACTTAAAATGACCTTAATATAAAAGATTCAAATAACTTAAATCTGAAATGACCCGAACCCACGATAACTCAAACTTAAATTACTCAACAAAATTAATTTAAAAGTTTCAAAACCTTTATTACTTCAATCAGATCGACAAGCTTAATAAGAAGTAAAAGAAGCAACAGATACGTGCATGGAATCTAACATACCATGATTGAGAAGGAATTGACTGAATCTATATATGATGGATTAGAAACTTTAATCAAAAGGAGAGAAGTAAAACACTGAGTCGAGTTTTGAAATTGCAGGCAATATATAAAGACTGCAGCCCTTCAAGACTACACTTTACAGTTAGAAATATCTGTAATCTAACATACTTTTCATTTTTTAATAGATTTTGAGGATCAACTTTGTCTCATCATATCAAATACTAATTAATTAGCAAATTGTACCACTAGCAGGGAAATGGTGTGCTGAGATTTGGAAAGGGAAGAGAGCGATGGGAGATGTTATAAATGGGGAACTTAAAGAGTAGATCTACGAAAACTACAGGCATGCATTATAAAAATATAAAGATGGCCAATCCATATTGCGTTCGCTTGTTAGAAGAAAGCAAGGAATTTCGGAAGCCCGTGCATGGTCCATGCACACTCGTGAGGGATTCACGAGCACCCGGCGCTGTGTAATTTATGTATGTTGTGTAAGCATTAAACGAGCATAAACGCAGCGGAAAAGGATCGAAATAAATACCTTCAGCCATTGTCAAGACCTTATGCCAACTTGAGATGTGGTTGCACCACCGTCGAACTCGTCGAACCACCGTGGTAATACCTTGAACCACCGTAAAAATAAAGAACTCGGCTACAAAAATAATTAGAACCGCCAAGATCTTCTAAGCACTCAAAAGCTCACTAGATGGAATATATGATTCTTGTGTTTTTAATGCTTAGGGACCTTAGGCTAATGGGGTATTTATAGTGATGGTTCCCCATCAAAACCAACACTAATGACCGATCCACAACCCCACGTCCACCATGATAGGCAAAGTGAGAAAATGGCACCATGCCAAATCAACATAAACCGCCAACTAATGTTGGTAACCGGCCATGCAAAACATGGAGACCACGAACCACAATTAAATGTGGTTTATTAACATTCTCCCACTTGGTTCGTGTCAATTGTGAGTACTTAATGCTAAAACATAATGTATGAATCATGGCGACATTTCCTCTTATGATTGAGTTATATCTTCCATGTATCATAATACATCAAGTTTTAACGCTTTAGCCCATATACTTTATGAATAAACCCAATGTTTATTCTAGGTCCAAACTTTAGTGATATTTCTCGAAATAATTGACTTAATGTGTACACAACATAAATGAGAAATATCAAACTTTATTAGAGTTTCAACAGAATTGTTCATACAATGAAAAATTACAAAGTAGGAACAAGTCCCATAGTGACAATATGATCCTTAAATTTATGTGGTGGCATGCCCTTAGTCAAAGGATCAGCTAACATCTGCTCAGTGTTAATGTGCTCAATGACCACTTTCTTTTCTTTAACACGTTCCCTTATGGCTAGATACTTAATGTCAATGTGTTTACTTCGACTTCCACTTCTGTTGTTCTTAGCCATAAAGACAACAGCTAAATTGTCACAATATATCCTTAATGGCCTAGAGATTGAGTCCACAAGTCTAAGCCCAGAAATGAAACTCTTTAACCATATTCCATGTGAGGTAGCCTCAAAACATGAAACGAACTCGGCCTCCATAATGGAAGTAGCAGTCAAAGTCTGCTTAATGCTCCTCCAAGATATAGCTCCGTCGGCAAACATAAATATGTAATCTGATGTTGATTTACGTGAATCAACACAACCAGATGGTCGGATCGTCTATATGTAAGCATGTATTCTTTTGTCCCTTTGAGATATTTCAAAACTTTCTTTGCAGCTTTCCAGTGGTCTATACCTGGATTACTCTGATATCTTCCCAACATCTCAACGTCAAATGCAATGTCAGGTCTTGTACAGACTTGAGCATACATCAGGCTTCCAACAGCAGAAGCATATGGAATGTTTTTCATTTGCTCCTTCTCAAATTCGTTCTTCGGGGATTGGTTCAAATTGAACTTATCACCCTTCACGATAGGAGCAACACTAGGTGAACAATCTTTCATCCGAAACCTTTCTAAAACTTTGTTGATATAGGTTTCTTGAGATAGACCTAAGATACCTTTATGTCTATCACGATGAATCTTAATGCCAATGACATAAGATGCATCACCCATATCTTTCATATCAAAGTTTTAGAAAGAAATTGTTCCACCCCATGTAGCATACCCCTATCATTCGTTGCAAGTAAAATATCATCCACATATAGGATAAGGAAACAAATTTTACTCCCACTGACCTTCTGGTATATACATTGATCCATGATATTCTCAACAAAACCAAATGAAGAGATAACTTCATGGAATTTTAAATACCACTGGCGGGAGGCTTGTTTCAATCCATATATAGATTTCTTTAACTTGCAAACTAAGTGATCACCATCACTAGAGGAAAATCCTTCAGGTTGTTTCATGTATACCTCTTCCTCTAGATCACCATTAAGAAATGCAATTTTCACATCCATCTGTTGTAACTCAAGGTTAAATTGAGCTACTAATGCTAACAAAATGCGTAAGGAATCTTTCTTAGATACTGGACTAAAAGTCTCAGTGTAATCGATTCCTTCTCGTTGAGTGAATCCTTTAGCAACGAGTCTTGCTTTATATCTCTCTATGTTGCCTTTTGAGTCTCTTTTTGTTTTAAAGACCCATTTACATCCAATGGCTTTTACACCATCAGGCAACGATACAAGATCCCAAACTTCGTTGCTCTTCATAGAATTCATCTCATCCTTCATAGCATCATACCATAATTGTGACTCATTGCAGCTCATGGCACTTGAAAATGACTCAGGGTCATTTTCAGCTCCAACATTATAGTCAGATTCTTGTAAATACACAAAATAGTCACTAGAAATTGCTGATTTTCTTTCTCTAATAGATCTTCTTAATGTTGAACCAACATTCTCTTGTGGATCATGTTGTTCAACTAGTTGTTCAATAATTTCTGGAATTTCTTGAACAACTTGATCTATTGGAGTGTTTTCAGCAACTTGTGGAACTTTATTGATTGGTTGTTCAACACCCGATTGAGCTTGAGGGGTGTTATATATGATAACCAATCTCTCACTTGAAGTGGATGGTTGATCTACGGGTATTGAATCCCGAGACAGATCACTCCCACTAATTGAGTCATTCTCAAGAAATTTTGTATTTCTTGATTCCACAATTCTAGTGCTATTATATGGACAATAGAATCTGTAGCCTTTGGACTTTTCGGCATATCCAATGAAATACCCACTAATAGTCCTTGGGTCCAGTTTCTTTTCTTGTGGGTTATAAATTCTCACTTCAGACGGGCATCCCCATACGCGTATATGTCGCAAACTAGGTTTCCAACCTTTGAATAACTCAAAAGGTGTCTTTGAGACAATCTTGGTTGGGACCCGGTTTAACATATACACAGTCATCTTAAGAGCTTCAACCCATAAAGACTTAGGTAGCTTAGAGCCACTAAGCATACTTCGCACCATGTCCATTAAAGTTCGGTTTCTTCTTTCCGCAACACCATTCTGATCAGGTGAGCCTGGCATGGTGTATTGCGCAACTATATCGTTGTCTTGAAGAAACTTCGCAAATGGACCATGTGCTTGTCCATCTTCTGTGTATCTACTATAATACTCACCACCTCTATCCGTTTTCACAATCTTTATTTGCTTACCGCATTGTTTCTCTACTTCAGCCTTGAAAACCTTAAAGGCTTCTAACGCTTCACTTTTATGATGAAGCATGTAGAGATACATGTATCGTGAGTAATCGTCTATGAAAGTGATGAAGTATTTCTGACCTTGCACATCCATATCTGGGCAACAGATATCAGAATGGATGATTTCCAATATGGTCGAACTCCTCTTGGCACCTTTCTTTGACTTGTTAGTTTGCTTACCCTTAATGCAGTCTACACAAGTATCAAAATCAGTAAAATCTAAGGTATTGAGTACCCCATCATTTACTAATCTTTTAATCCTTTCAATGGAGATATGTCCTAATCTCCGATGCCATAAAGTAGAGGAATCTTCATTTATAACACAACGGTTGGTACCAGTTTGAATGTGCATAACATTATGAGTGGCATTATTTTGTAAATCAATAGAGTAAAGACCATCGCATAAAATTCCATTTCCAACAATTTCTGATTTATAAAATAAATTGAAACCAACATTCGAAAAATTAAAACAATACCCCAAGGGTACAAGTCTTGAAACAGAAATTAAATTTCTTGAAAAACTAGGAATATAGAAAGTCTTTTCTAAAATTAAAATAAAGCCACTACTAAGCACTAATTCACAGGTCCCAATAGCTTCCACATGCGATTGCATCTTGTTTCCTGAATAGATGTATCGCTCAGCTCCCACTGGTTCCCTCAGGTTTTTTAATCCCTGTAAGGAATTTGAGACATGGATTGTAGAACCAGAATCAATCCACTATGTGTTATAATTAACATCAACCATATTTGACTCAAAGCAAACAAGTGAGATTGATTTACCTTTCTTTTCAAGCCAGCCCTTATACTTGACACAGTCCTTCTTCATGTGTCCCTTCTTTTTACAGAAGAAACACGTGGACTCTTTCTTGATATCAGCTTGGGGTTGCATTTTAGCCTTCCCTTTTTGCTTGGCTTGGACTGAATTCTTTCCCTGAGTAACCGTCAGTGCACTCTCTCCCATCTCTAATACGAGCCTACCCTCTTCTTGATCACACATGGTCAAAAGATCATCAATAGACCATTTATCTTTATGTGTGTTATAAGAGATCTTAAATGGCCCGTATTGAGGAGGAAGAGTGTTCAATATATAGTGCACCAGGAAAGATTCAGACATTTCAACCTCAAGTGCTTTAAGTCGAGCTGCCAAATCACGCATCTTATTGATGTGATCACGCACACCTCTCACCGTAGTGAGCCTTATAGATGTGAACTTCATAATTAAGGTGCTGGCTAATGACTTTTGAGAAGTCTGAAATTGTTTCTCTATAGCCTTTAATAGCTCTTGGACATTCTCATAATGCTCAATTGAACCACGAACATCAGCAGGAACCTTGCTCTTAATGAACATAATGCTTAAGCGATTAGATCGCTCCCACTTTTCATATAGAGCAAGATCAACCTGATTGTTGGTGTCACTGACATGTGGCTCAGGTTTCCTTATAGCATAGTCAATATCCATACACCCTAATTGAAGAAGAATACCTTCCTTCCAAAACTTAAAGTTCTCACTAGTTAATTCAGGGATATCTACTCTATTATCAGAGATATTCACAGGTAATAATGCTGCAAAATAAATTGACATACATGCTTAATATAAATTTGAGGCATAACATAAGCTATAATTTACCAATGCAAATTATAGAAATAATGAATCTAGTGACATAAAAATTGCCTGTGGGCTAAATTTTTAATTCGATTAGATTCATTTGATAGAATATTTTCTATCCTTTATGTAAAAATTATTAAATTCATTTTTATAACTCCTGTGGGTAATTATAAAAATTCGTCTAATAATTTTTACCTTGATGTTAAGGAATTTAATATCTAAGCATTCTGTATGTGATTTTTAACCTTAGTAATTTTATTTAACTAAAAATATTGTGGCTAGTCTTTAACTAAATAAAATTATGAAAATCACTTAGCTAGATATTAACCTTAAACTTTATTTAAAGTGTTGCTTGTTCATTATGCAACGTTTTATGTCTAGTCCTTATGAGATCCTTATAATAATTTTATTTAATTAAAGTTGTTGTGGCTAATTCTCTAATTAAATAAATTATTTAGATCTCTAGACATATACTATAGTTTTATTGCTAAAGCTTTATGCAATAAGTCTTAAAGTTTATGTACCTAATTTTATGTATATAACTAAGTTATAACATATCTTAATTTAGACACATACTATATATTAATTTCTAAAATTTATTTAAGTAAAAATAAATTAATAAATTTTAGAAATTAATCTTATAAAATTTTTGCAACATAATTTTTCTCAAAATTTCAGAATTTAAAGATCAAAATGACATTTTAATTTTGAGAAAAATTAAGCATGACAAGGCAGAGATTTAACATGGCTCACATACCAAATGTAAGCATTAAACGAGCATAAACGCAGCGGAAAAGGATCGAAATAAATACATCCAGCCATTGTCAAGACCTTATGCCAACTTGAGATGTGGTTGCACCACCGTCGAACTCGTCGAACCACCGTGGTAATACCTTGAACCACCGTAAAAATAAAGAACTCGGCTACAAAAATAATTAGAACCGCCAAGATCTTCTAAGCACTCAAAAGCTGACTAGATGGAATATGTGATTCTTATGTTTTTGATGCTTAGGGACCTTAGGCTAATGAGGTATTTATAGTGATGGTTCCCAATCAAAAACCAACACTAATGGCCGATCCACAACCCCACGTCCACCATGATAGGCAAAGTGAGAAAATGGCACCATGCCAAATCAACATAAACTGCCAACTAATGTTGGTAACCCGCAATGCAAAACATGGAGACCACGAACCACAATTAAATGTGGTTTATTAACATGTTGCCATTCGGTTCAATGTTTTTGCAAGGGTTTTTGTTGTGTAAAGAAGCGTGGAACCATTTCTATCCTTCAATTTTCTATAGGAATCAAACTCGAATAAAAAATATTGACAAAGAATAGGGATAACAATGTTACGAGTTAGGACAATATAAAATCCGACAAATTCGGTCATTATTAATATTATTATTTTATATAAAACAAACATAAAATGTAGAGTTTTCATGCAGATCATGAGAATAAAAGGTTTATTAAAATGGTCCATATCCTAGCTAGCTAGTAACCCTAGGCCTAGGAATACAAATTGCAGAAGAAGATGGAACAAAAAGCACATTTTAAGAAAAGAAACCCTTCTTCTCTCGTGCTGCTGCTAATGTATGTGAATATATACATTGCATTGGTTTTATCCATAATTAATTTTCTGATAAAACTTTTTTTTTCAACACAATCATCCTTTTAATAATTTATATACATGTATAACCAAAATATATAATACACTCAAAATCAATTAATTTAGTAAGATGAAATTAAATTAAGAGATCACCTCATAATAAATTTATACAAAATTCGGTCTAGATTAATCAGTTAATATTTATTGATTAATGGTGATCTTTCTTATTTATTTTATTTTTCTCTTATTCCCATTAAAAATCTTCTCTGTTTTGAATTTTTATTTTTCATAAATCTTGCTACGTTATGCTCACTTGTCTATGTGATACATTTTTTTGTTTTACGGTACGCTTCTTATTTATTTTTGTTTTAATTTATTGTTCTTGTATCGTTATCACAATGTATGTTCCTATTTAGAAGAGATCGATGATTTTAATTGATTAGATTATTTTTATGATAATTTATCAATATTTTTAAAATTATTAATAAAGTAATCTATAAGATTGCTTTATTGACCATATCTCATGTATAGCTACATAATCGTCTCGATATATAGATATATGAAGAGTTGTTTGCTGGATTTTTACGGATGATAAAACACATTGTCAATGGAATGTTTTATTTTATGGTCCAACATGGCTAGACTTTATTCATATTTTTCTGGGCTAAGGAATTTATCAAATTCTAATGTCAAGTTCTTATAGGAAGTTAAATACCAAAACATTGTAAGGTGGAACTGTATATGGGCCAATCTCATATGGATTTATGGGCCCAAAAGGAAGGATAAAAAACAATGAGGTAATTGTATTGTAACCCTTACTAAATTAGTCTTTAAATTTTAAAATAGTTTAATTAGGTATCAATTTTGTCTTATTTATGACACATTTTTTCATGAAACTCAACTCTAATTTGTAGTTATCAATGCTATATCAGTAGTTTAATCTTTAAATATGTAGGTGGATAGAGATAATAAGTTTTATTTTCTGCTTTTTTCCTTCCGTATTTCATTTAATATATATATTATTACAACTTTTTAGACGTGTGTTTTATCGGTATAATACTTTGTTTTCTAAATTTCTATTCGACTTAATTTTACTTTATTTTTTATTTTGATAGAATGTTTCTCTATTTTATTTTCTAATTAATTTAACCAACATATTATTAAAAAAATCATTTATAAACACATTAAAAATACAATACCAAACTTATGAAAAATTTACGATCAATTATTTAAATAGACAATATTTCTTTCAAGAAAATTAGAAAGCCCTCGATAGTATTATCATTGTTTTCCGTTTGATCATGTTGTTGTTTAATTCTGTGTATGGGTTAAGAAATCATGTTTGAAAAGAAACTGAAATTTATGACTTCTCTAACAATGAGTCTACAACAGGCGTCAAATACCGCTGAATATTATTGATGTTGAACACCGATTAACATTATTAAATTAATTTATAAAGAAAAAAATCTAAATGACTAATCATACAATTATTAATTATATGTTAAGTTTATCACTCTTTTATTAATTACATATTGAGTCCTTGAGATTTTAAAATTTTATTAATTAATTTAATGGTGTTCAACAATGTTTAACAGACGCCCGTTATAGAATTTTCCCTCTCTAAACATAACAGTTGAGACTAAAATCGATGAAAAATAGAGTACAAAGACATCAAAAATAACTTATTCAATAAAACTTCTTTAAAAACTGGTAAAGAAATTATCAGTCGTACGTCGCTCAAATACAACCGACACAAACTGGATAGAAAGACGTATTACATCTAATTAGTACAACAAAGGCCTAGAATTGATCATGTCCAAGAGTTGTTCGTCTTCTTCTTCGTATCGAAACCCTAAAATAAACTTCTGATTCCGAGATCTCCACACTTATGTGAGATTTTTACCGTATACTTTTGCAAAGGCTTAGTTCACCATTGCTCGATCACCAATCTCCTTCGCGATAGTCGACATACAACTCGAGCTCCTCCCGATGCCACCCTTCTTCCGACCGCCTTTGTCCCTAGGACTCATCGACTTACCCCTAATCCCCCAACTTTTCTTCAACATTTCTCTCATGGCCTCAGCCTGGTACAACACGGGGTGAGTCCGACCAAACCGATTGAACCTCACGCAAACACTCATATGTTCGATCAAAGCTTCGTCTCTTTTGCCACCATTCTTCTCGGTCTCCTCGTTGATCGCCTCTGCGCAAAGTCCGCACACTAGTTTCCCTGAGAACTTGGCTCGAACTTGGTTAATGTACTCGGGAGTGCACTCCTCGGACATGCCGCAGCACTCGCAGTTGGCATCCTCGATTTCGGATATAGGCGGAAGCTGGTGCGTTGCATCGATGGCTTCTTTGCTTAGCTCGAGCGAGATGTCGGATATCGTTCTTTGGAGGCTCTCCATTGAAACACGTGTGGGCTTGTTGGCAGTGACGTTATTGGTTTCCATGTTCGGTGCCATGGATGAAATAAGATAACAGAGAAATGGAATGGGACAAAAGGGATTGGGATTTAACTTATATATAGATGTTGTAATTTTCTCTAGAAACTTTTAGGAAAATGTATTTAGACTGCTGAAGGTATTTGGACTGCAAGATGAAATCAATAAGAGAGAGACAGGAAGAGTCCACAATAAAGTAGATTTGTCACGAAGACATTGGGATTCATATTACTGTATTAGTGTTGTTTGAAGAATTTTTCAAGTCGAGTTTGAATTGGTTTGATTCGTTTTATTAAGATTTAAAGCTAAACATGAATTCAAGTTGAATTTATTCAAATTAAACTTTAATTGAGTCAAACCTGAATAATTCCAGATACAATCGGACTGATCATTATTGACCCTAACTTGGTGTCTGCTATCTTTATCAACCATTAATGTAAATAATATACCCCATAATTCTATTCTCATAAATCCTTTAATTACTATATACTGAGACTGAGCAACTTCAGCTAAAGCGAAGAGTTAGGTTTGCTACGTAAATACACTAGAATATGGTTTGATGAGAGTTATTTGTTGTATCCGTTTTTATGGTTCTTCACGAGATTGTCTGTTCCAACCATCCTTCAAAGCTTTCAAGTGTGTTAAAGTCTGAAACAACATATCCTAAACTCAAACAACCCTAAGTTCACGAGAAATACTTCAAAGCTTGCATGAGAGTAAAGAAAGTAGGCCAGGGTTCTATCAGTCACAGAGGTCACGAAGGAAAAGGAAGAAAAGTAGCTGTAGACTTCGTCCTTTTTGGCTTCTATTGGATTATTGAAAACTTTGCATAATGCTTTTCCAAACTTTATGTGGAAAGTTGGACTGGTGGAACTAAAGTAATTACAAACAACTCTTGATATATCTAATAAAATAAAATGTTAAGTTGTTTAAATAAAATTAGTGATTTAAATTTTGACGATATAAAAAAAATTGAATTAATAAAATTATAAATAAGATATATAATCTGAATTAATTAATAAATAAATTAGATACTAATATTTGTATAAAATAAATAAATGAATTATGTCTGCATAATTAGCATGAAATTCTACCCATGGGACAATGTTTACCGGTGCAGAAGAGTTTGAGGAAATTTTGACGTCCGGAATTTAAATCTTAATGCAGGTAAATTTAATCTAAATTTATTTGAGTTGATTTGATTAGTTTAAACATAATCTGATTTATTTTTTATGCCATTTAAGTAAAAAAAAAAACATAGACTATAAGTATTGTGTGTATTGTTAAGGCACGTTATACTTTTAAGAAAAATATACGAGTTTAAATAACCTTAGAAACAATTAGGGGTGATAATAAGCTTGATTGGTTCACAAATTACTCAAGTTCGATTTAAGTGAGTTCAACTTGAGCTTATACTCGGCTTGAGACTTTAACAAATCGAACCGAACCCAATTAAAATCAACTCGAAAATTTTATGAACAGACTCAAAATAATTATATATATATATATATACACACGCACTTGTATATTTCAATGTTATTAACTTATTACCATTTAAATACTTCAAATCCCCTTCTCCCGATAAACTTGTATGATTTAAAATATGTATTATAAATCTATGGTTACTTTGTAGACTTCAAAATAAAAATCTTATATTTTAATAAGTTTGTATAATAAACGGTCGAAGCGTATAATTTAACTCGATTGTCAAAAAACGAAAATCAGTCTTTGTTTGTACGTGGGCTGGACCATTGTATTGATAATGTGTGATTATGAACTAAGAGCCCTAAGGGAGGGTATTGAACTCTTTAGGGGAAAAAAGGTATGGGCCACGTAAGTTACCAACAATCACACACAGAATTCAAGTCTGGATAAAATTATTGTCATTGAAACATAATTATAAAAATAAGAGGAAGTAATTGTAACATATATTTTTAAATTATTTTTTTAAATATTTCAGTTTTATTCTTAAATTATAACTTTCATTATAAATTATATGTTAAATTATTAAATACTTTATCTTTAAAATATTATTTATGACATGTCATGTTATTACATGATACACATAACTGTATACATAACAATTATTAATTTTATAAAATAATTATTAACATGAGATTTGATTAATATATATCGATAATTTGAAAATGAAATTAAAATTTATAAAAGTTTGAGGATTAATTAAGAATGAAAGTAATAGTTTGGAGATGAAAGTTAAATATTCAAAAATTTGGATCAATTTAAAACAAGTTATAATTTGAAGATATAATTTGAACGATTAAAAATTTAATATCAATTTAAAATGAATGTGTATAATCAAAGATGTATGATACAATTAATTTTTTTTTTAGATATTTTATTTATATATTTATGGTGAAAACGTGACATGGGGTTGGAGTTTTTTTGAAGAGGAGGTTGGACCAAAATTAAATCTAAACATGTTTTTTTTTATTATGTGTCGACATACTTTAAAAAAAAATGTCTTCTTACTTGAAATATATTAAATTATTTATAATTAATTCAAATCCACGTTTCCCAGCCAAGTATTATTTTGGTAATTAGTTCAATCAAGTCTCACTGTCTGTCTAAAGTCATTTTCTTTCTTTTGGACCACATAGGAATTAGGATAGATATAAGTGATTTGTATAATTTGTAACATTAAAAAGTATATTTAAAATATTTTAAGGACCTGTTTGAAAATTAGTGTGTGCTTTTATGAAGACGTAACTATATCATGAATCATTACATAGAATTCTAATTTTTTGTAAAAATGTTGGACCAAGAAAATACAATGACATTTTGATTCTACATGTCATAATTAGCAGTATAATATAAAAATTATGATAAAAGAATTGCTTCATTTTAAATTATGAAATTAAATATGTAATTTAAAATTATTATTTAAATTTATTTTCAATTTTTTGATTAAATTATAATGAAATAATTATTGAGGCTATTTTTCCTTCTCCCAAGATTGTCACTACAAAGTTCTGTCTAGGATGAAAAAAAGGATCTTTGTGTCACCCCGAGTGGATAGCCACTTGATTTTGTATCATTCATGTCACTTCCTTTAGACCTAAAAAAACAAAACAGACAAAATAAGTGGAAATTAATACTTTAATAATTATGTCTAAACAGCTTGAAGAAGTATATGGTGCATGCATGAAGAGTGTTGAATTTTTACGGACATTTTGTTCACAGCGGCGGGACCAATGGGTTTAATGGTATCCGGTCCACGTCAATTATTATTTTATATATTAAATATAGACAAAAAATTAAAAATGTATAATTTCTTTTAAAGTAATCGTTTTTCGATCGTATCAATTAAAATATATATAATTTAATTTCTTTATAATAATTTTTTTGTTCTGCCCCTATTTCAAACATTATCATTAAAAGTACTTTAACCCTATTATTACTCAATGTTTACAAACTACCAACTTCAAACGTTATATTACATCTTAAGAAATCTGAGTTTAAATCATTTTATTAATAAAATATACATATATTATCAAAAAATTAAAAATACTTATGAACGAATACTATTTTATAATAACATATACCAAAAATATATTACACTATGAAACTTGTTCTCAGTTGGATTCTCACTGAGTTGATTAAATTTATAAAATTAATAAATAATTTGATGAATTGATTGAATCACAAGCTTTCTCTCATTTAAATTAATTTATAAGTTTTTGAATGTTTTAATTTCATTCTTGAATTATAACTCTTGTTTTGAATTGGTTCTCAAGCTTTTTAAATATTTTAATTTCATCGCCGCCTTTATGTTTCTTATTCTAAATTAGTGCTTAAACTTTTGAATATTCTAATTTTATTCTTAAATTATCGTTTATTCAATATCATATTATTAATACATGATACACATTAATGTCATAAAATAATTAACAATTCTCATAATTATTTTATTAATATATGATATGATTGGTCTATATTTAATTTTATCGAAATTTGTAACATATAAATTAATTAATCTAAATAATTTTGGATTTTGAAAACTTAAACACATTATAATTCTTTCATTAAACTTCTATAAAATTAACATATTTTTATTACTAACCTATAAAAAGGGAATTGATGAAATGTTTTTAAGTAATAAAACAACATTTTTACTGTAAGGAAATGAAAGATATTTTCCAGATTTTGTTTTGCGAGTGGCGTGATTACATCGTTGATTCGCAGCTCAGCTCCTCAATACTTTTAGCCGCTTTGTGCCATTGGCTGAGCTTATAATTGTGTGATCCAATTACCTTGGAATAAAAGTAACTGCTTGCAACTAAAAAAATATTTTGTTCAAAGATTTCAGTCAAATGGCTGACACAATTTCTACTCTAATTATTCGAGACAAGCCATTCAAACTCGACAGGGTCAAAGCTGAGATATCAAGCTGGCTACGCGGACTATTTAGTATTTAGTTGTGTGAGCATGACTTTTTTAGTTTCATAACATTTTCACTTTCCTATTCAAATTATGAAATACACGCGCCGCATCATCACCGTTAATATTGCATTTAAAATCCAAAATCATATCCACAACTCAATCATAGACGTACACGTCACATACCGCAGTTAATTTCCGTTTCTTTTCCTTGTCTGAAAACCACCCCGCGCGCTATAAATATCTCAACTGAATTCCGAAGTTATCGTTTCATTTCGTCTTTCTTCGTTACATATACGTAATACTACTAATTTTCATCATTTTAACAAGCTTTACTTTTATTTATTTATTGCCTTCTCTGCCATGTCCACGGCGGGGGAGATGGCGGCGGAGATGGAGCAATTGACATCGGGAGCGAGCAATCGCATAATCCCGATCATAAGAACGCTAAGAACACCGTTCCTTTTCCTTCAATCAGTAATCTTGTACCTCCTCCTCCTCCTCTTCCCTCGTCGCCGCAACCGTCAGACTGCTATCCAAAACGCCGTTGGGGCTCCGCAATTGCCGACTAAAACCGCGAGACTGAGGTCGGTATGGAGACGGGAAGAGGAGGACACCATGAGAAGGAGAGCTTTAGCGGAGGGGTGGGATATGGGGTTCCAAGACGACGATGGAGAGATACGGTGTCGTTGGAGCACGTCCCTGTTTTTTGGGGTTCGAAGCAACGCCTTGTTTTTCCGGTCTTGGTTCCCCGCCGTCGATGAATTGAAGTAAACCATTAAATTCCCTTTATTGACACTTCAATTTCTCTCCTTTTTTTCTTATTGAATTAATGGCAATAAATAAAATTAAATGAAAATTTTATGATCGTGTGTTTATTTTGACTTTAAGGAAAATAAAAATTATTCTCGATTGATACGCAATAATAGTATAGGATACAAACACAATCTTGAATATTGCATGTTAGATCGAATGATAGAGAATTTGATATTCTTTAAGATTTTTGTCACTATTTAGATGTTTCAATTGACACGACCGAAACCGATATGACTATCGAACATCGAGAGTCTCAAATAGAAACAGAGAAATTTTGTCCTTATGGCTTCTTTGTTTTACTCTACTTTCTCCTAATTGCTTCATGCTTTGTGATTATAGGGGAATTTTGATCATCATACATGGTCTGAATGAGCACAGGTAAAACATTAGCTTGTTAGTTTTCCTATTAACATCTTGGTTTCTTTATAAGAATCTCATGTTCTGTTTCACTGGATTGTTCATTTACAGTGGAAGATACGCTCCATTTGCAAAGCAACTAACTTCCAGCCGCTATGGTGTTTATGCCATGGACTGGATAGGTACAGAATTTGACACTGATGTTGTTTGTCATTTTTTTCTCTGATTTGTAGTAATGAAGTGAACTTTTTCTTGCTATATAGGTCATGGTGGGAGTGATGGATTGCATGGTTATGTTCCTTCACTTGATCATGTTGTTGCAGATACCGTAAGTTCTCCTTGATTTTCTGTTTCTCTTAGTATACATACCCGTATCTGATGCTCGCATTTGAACTTTTCATTTCTCTTACTATCGTTCATTTTTCCTTCAGGGGGTTTTCTTGGAAAAGATAAAAGCAGAGAACCCAGGTGTACCTTGCTTCCTGTTTGGTCACTCAACTGGTGGAGCTGTGGTTTTAAAGGTGTTGTATCGGATATCAATTGATTAGTTTTATGAACCGTAACTGTTGAGTTAATATGTTTCGAAATCGCAGGCAGCTACATATCCTCATGTTGAAGAAATGGTGGAGGGAATTGTGCTTACATCCCCAGCTCTGCGTGTTAGGCCAGCACACCCAATTGTTAAGGTGTGTTGCTACTTGTTTCTGGTTTACAATTGTGCTTAAATTGCAATACATAGGCTGAACTTGAACCGATCTCGGCTGGACTCGTTGTTGAGATGTTCGAGTTTCCATCAAATGATATTAGTATATATGTTCATATGCAGGCTGTTGCTCCTATTTTTTCTCTTGTTGTTCCCAAGCTCCAGTTCAAAGGTGCAAACAAGAGGGGCATCCCGGTTTCCAGGGACCCTGCAGCACTATTGGCCAAGTACTCCGATCCCTTAGTCTACACCGGTCCGATAAGGGTCCGAACTGGGCACGAAATACTTCGCATTTCATCTTACTTGATGCAAAACTTCAAGTCTGTGACCGTCCCGTTTTTGGTTCTGCATGGAACTGCAGACAAAGTCACCGATCCACTTGCCTCCCAGGACTTATACAATGAGGCAGCCTCTAAGTTCAAAGACATCAGGCTCTACGACGGTTTCCTGCACGATCTTCTGTTCGAGCCGGAGCGCGAAGAAATAGGTCAGAACATAATCGACTGGATGGAGAAGAGATTAGATGGTAGAGATTAAAAGATTGTCTTGAATCATCTTGCAGAATAGATTTAAATGTGTTTTTAATTAATTTTTTGAAAGCACGCGCATTTGTTTTTTAGAAAGTTACGGTTTGTAGTTAAATCTGTAATCATATACAGATATTATATATATTTATATATGATGGTTTCAGTTTGTATATAAAATTTCTTCATTCTCTTTGTTGGTATTTGTCCTCTTACTTTCTTCCATTGATGAGCGATGAAGATGAACATTATTTTTGTCCCTAGAAACTGGATCACAACCTAACTTGTCCTGATCATGGACAAGTGGGCCTTTTGCCAGATTATGAGATGGAGAAATCTGAGCATAAGTTGGCGCAAATAAACTTGTAAGGTTTCCTTCTTTTAATATTTTATATTCCATATACACTTAAATATAGTGAATGGGATATAATATTATAAAATTTAAACAATTTTCGAAGATATATTTTTATATATTATAAATTAAAATTTATATAATCATGTTTTATTTATACTTTAAAATTTTAAATTTAAAATCTTAAATTTTAAACTTAAATTAAAAATTTTCAATTTTAAAATTTTATGCTCTAAACTTTATATAAAACTCATAAGTTTACACAATATAAATATTAACTTTTTATTTTCTATATACATAAAAAATAAAACATTAAAAAACATAAATCAAATTCATCTATATTTAACGTTGATACTCGAATTAGAATATCAACTAGTGATTTTAATAAAAGAAATGATATTCGTCTTAAAAGATTTATATTCAATTAATTTTATCTGTAAAATATATGCTATCAAAAAAATTTAAAAAATATAATATACTATATATTATAATCATCTTAAAATTATTTAAAAATATATAATATAAATTATAAAATAATTAATTAATTTAAATAAATTATTTGATTCTACCACTCTTCCAGTCTTCCACCATAAAACATGGAGCAGTCCCTACCATTTCTGAAAGTTACAAATAAATATATTAAAGAGTTGTTCAGTTAGCCTTTGCATGTGAGAAACCTTTTAATCTGAGAAATTTGCAATCAATTAACCAACCAGTACTGATAATTCAAAAGACACGGCCCCACAATTAGTTGGGTGAAAGAAGAAAATCACTCTACTATCGTTCCGACACAAATAATATAATAATTTTAACCATAGTTTAATTCAAAAAAATATTATAATTTTACTTTTTCAACTATAATTTACATAGTTTATTATTAATGCAATTATAGAAATTATTTTATTACATTATTTTGAAAATTTTATCTTATGGTATATACTATTTTTTTTAAATATATAAACCTTATTTTCTTATATAATTACTCCCACAAATCCCAAGAACAAACAATATAATTGTATAATTACAACTAAAAATGATTAATATAACGTACAAACTAAATTAATCAACCTGTACATATAATTATAACTAGACAAAAAGTTAAAAAAAAATACTAAAGTTTGATCGAATGATATTTTGGCATTTATTTTTAAATTAATTTAATTTTAATATTTTATTTTAGGTTAAAATAGTTTATCAACAAATAAAGATTATTAGTTAGTTGACGATAAAAAAATTGAAATGACTTGACAAAATGACACTTTAGAAGAAAAAGTATTTTACATTTTATATAATTTTATAAGAATATATTTTGACTAATGTATCATTATGTAAAGTTATCATATTTGTCTATATGATACTGCTATCACGACATACTTTTTATTATCATGTATTTTTTTTTATTTTGGGTCAAAATGACCCCTCTGTGAATAAAATTATTAGGAAACTAATTTAAAATAAATTAATAAAATAATAAATCAATAAAAAAATATTTTATATTTCATACAATTATTTTTTTATTAATGAATTGAGAGTAATTTCTAGCTTTATTTTTAGACTAAAACATCATATCTTAAAATTAACAGACTTATATTACACGATTAATATATCAAAATCTATTTTATAAAAATCTATTTGCAAAGCAATATCCTCACAAAAATAAAACATTCCTTATCAAGATCCTCCCGAACTTAATTATGATTATCTAATCAACCTCGAATTAACCCTAATTTCTAATAGATAAAACAAGCATGCTTGTATATAATTCTCTTTCATTTTTGGCCTGTTTTTCTCCTCCCCACCCACTTGCGAGGGACTACTATTTGCTTAATTCAAGCCATAGGATTCTAGGTTGTGTAATCATTATGAAACCCAATACTTGATAAAATAAATAAAAGATAAAGAATTTGTTTGAAATATTTAAATTGCACTCCACCGTCTAATGAATGGATAAAGTGGGATAACAACAAACTTTAACGATATTATTAAGACATAACGAATCCACAATATCCGTTCTTTTTTTCAAAACACTTTCCCACTGTCTGAGTCGGTCCAGGGAAGGAAGTTTCGATCTTTGATTTTTCTTCTTCTTTCTTTCGAACTTATCTTAAAACGCACACATAAATTTCAAACTAGTAGCAGGAAACAGGTGATCGATCGGGAAAGATCATGGACATGGGGATTTGGGATGTGCTCTTTCTACGTGTAATGTTTAGGGTTTAACAAAATTATAAATGGGATATACGGGTTAGTTTAAGTTTAAAAATATATAAATATATCGGGTCGTCAGAAAAATCTTTATCCTAAATTTAATTTTTATTCCGACTTTATTTTATTTTTTAATAATTCGATCCAATTTGATCCGAACTTATTTTTTCAATAAAAAAATTCCTATTAAATCAGGTGATATCAAAACTTATCGATTTCAGGTTAAATTATCATCCCTGATTATCTCCTAATCAAACTCGTTACCAATAGTATATACCAACTAAAAAGCAATTTTACCGACTTTCTTATAAAATTTGTAAGAATTTCAATATTGATTTTTAAGTGTATATATATATCAAATTTCTTATAGAAAGTATAAATATTTCGATACATATCAATTTTTTTATAAAAATTATAAAAAAAAATTAATATATAAAAAAATTAATACCAAAACTCTTATAATCTTTATAAGAAATTAAGTACAACCTTTTTTTATTTATATTTTTAACCAGTCCATATTAAAAACATACCACTAAATCTTAGCGTAAATTTCCATGTCAACAATATGATTCTAGGCAAGATTTTTATCATCATTTCCCTCTCATTGGCACATGATGGTGAAATGATAGTAAAAAACAGTACACAGTTGGTCAATTCAATCAAAATCAAAACCCTTGAGGCTTGTTGCAGTGGATGAAATTGAAAAGAAGACACTTTTCAATAAAAAATTATAAACTTTCACGGTTCAAGACAAATAAACATAATTAGACACAAAGAAAAACCAATACAAAAGCAAAGGCAAAGTAATCATAACACACAGCACCAAAACCAAAAACACTCGGCAACTTTACATCTTTTTCTGAAATAAATATGAACCCTAATCTATCATCTCTTCTCCTACATTCTTCTCTCACAACAAAGAAAAAGAAAAAAAACTAATTCTCCCTCTAGATATGGAACCAAACTCACCCTTTATCACCAAGAAACTATCTGATTTAGCTCGTTTGAGCTTCTTCATGGTAAGAAAAGGCTTCTCAAAGGGAAAGCTCGTGCTTGACGACCTTCAATTCTTGATGAAACGTGGGAAGGTCGTCGGGAAAGCATTAAACGAGGCTTCGTTGAGTTGCCGGTCCAGAGACATGGACCTTTCGTTTGTGTCACCGATGGAGTACGAGTTCAGTTGCCGAACTAGTCCGTCGCATCGAGCTTACGTCCCTTTGCATCGCCGGAAGCAAAAATCGGGACGTTACCGTTACTACGCAACACCATCTCGAACACGAGACGGTGTTGGTTTCGGAAGGTGTAGAGATGCAGGCGATTACGAGTCGCCGCTGCCAAAGGCATTAGTGATACCAAAGGGAAGGACAGACAAGAAGATTAGTAGGGAATCGCCATTGGTGTTAAAGGATCATCGAGATGAGGATGAGTACCGTGTCGACGAAGCCGCGGAAGAGTTTATTCAAAGTTTTTATACGCAACTAAGGTTGCAAAAATGGTTCCTGGATGCAGCTGATTACTATGGCTAAAATATTCTAAAATTCGTTTCAAAGTTTATATGTTGAAGTTCGATGTTTAGTAGGGGGGAAAGACAAGCAACAAATATGTAACATATGTGTAACATTTCAGTAGGTTGTCTTAAGGTCAAATTGTATAGAAGGATACTCTCTTATGTATTTCTTTTTAATTCAGTGTCTCGACTATAAGTTGACATGACTTTTTTAGAACATATGATGGTGTGGCATATATAATGTTGTTATGTCTCGTTTTTGTTGAGAGCCCTATAGGTTAATAGATAGAGAGAGATCTAGAATATTATTTTAGAGTGGACACAAGTTAAAATATTTTCTAAGAGAGACGTAAGTTACTAAAATTTAAGGTGAACACAAATTATAAAATTTAAAGATTAACTCATAAAAGTTTAAAATTTAAGGTGATTCTTATTTTTATGAGAGATTTTGAAATAGTGGAACAATAATGGGAATAGCTTACCGTTATTGTTGCTATTAACTGTTAATCATTGAATTACGATTATTATCGGTGTGATTCAGAATCATACCGTTAATTTATACTATTAATAATTTTGATCGATGACAAATAATGAGAATAGCGTATTGTTATTGTTGCTATTAACTATTAATCATTAAATTACAACTATTATCGATGTGATTCTGAAACACACCGTTAATTTATACTATTAATGATTTTGATCGATGACATTATCATTAAATAATGGTCGTTATATTGATCATGGGCTTACACCTAAGTGCTCCCACTCTACGATCTTCTCGAGTTACGGTCGGCACATCACAATTTTTTTAGTTGAGTTGAGAAACAATGCTTGATTTTGAAGTCTTCGACTTTGGAATTTTTACATGCAACTGGACAAATATTATTATATACTTATTGTATTTTTATTTTCTTTCGGATGTGCAAAAGAAATTATCTAATTATATATACAAAAGTTAAAAAACTGTATGTCAAATTATCATGTGTTTCAAAGAAAATAATTTAAATAAAATTATCTGATGAAACTAAGAAAATAAAACTTAAACCAACAATTGAAAATACACCTTTCGAAGAGTAAGATGAGTCGGGTTTGAGTAATTTCAGTATTTTTTTTTTCTTATTTGAAACTGAACCCATACATGACCTTGTGGACAAAAATTCCGTGTCCTTTTTTGGTATCCTTTCTATGCTATAACACTAAATATTAAATTTTGAATTTTAAATCATAAATTCTACACCTGAAAAATACATTCTACCTAAATTCACTGAACCATAATCTTAAACCCTAAACTCTAAACTTTAATCGTAATTTTTAATGTGAGAGTATAAATAGAAACACAAGAAATGATAGAAGATTTCTATTCCTCCTTTATTCCCCCAAATAAAACAATAAAAAAAAGAAAATATACCTTTCAAAAAATTGAAGATTAAAACTGTTGATATTCTATATTAAAAGACCCATTCCAAGAAAGCACACAAAATAAGTCCCCTATATAAAATTTGACCCATTCTAGTCCACAAAATAGTTTTATTGGTCCCTTTCATGTGTTTGGTATTTTGTTCTTTTCCATAACTTGGATTTGATTCTGGTTTTTGAAGAGTGATGACAAATGCCTGCTTTTTCTATGTATTCAAATTAATTGGAAACTGGTGATGCAGTCAAGGAAAGAATATATTCTCAGGTGGATTTTAATATTTAAAAGATAATCTTATTATTATATAAATGTAATTAAAAAACATAAAAATATTCTCACACCCATTATGTACCATTACTATATGTTAAGCGAGTCTTAGTTTAATTTAATCACTTCACTTAAAAACAATTACTCAATACTACAACTTATTTATTATTATCTTCGAATTATCTTTTATTTTAAATTGATTCTTAAATTTTTGAATACATTAATTTTATTCGGATTATGTCTTTTTTAGGAATCAATCTTTAAACTGGAATTCTTCACAACGGGTAGTTTTCTTTTTGTATCCATTTTTGTTCATTTAATTTAAATGATTTCCGTCGAATTCCTGTAAACTTCCATTCAAATCTTGTTTTTCTTGGATTTTCACAATTTGGCACAAAGAAATAAGATTCTAAAATTACAAGTCAGATGTTGAACCACCGGATCTGCCGTTTTTCCGAGCAAACCCACCGGTCGGATATGTATATTATTGCCTGAATGAGGTGATGACATTAATGAGCAAAACCTCTAATAACACTAAGATGTTTTAAACATTGAAAATATATCTCTAGACTCGAAATTTGTATATACATATAGATAGACTGATAGATCGATCGATCTAAGATGCAAATAAGCTAGGATCGACAGATTTGTAATTCTCTAACGCGGTAAACCGCAATAAATGAACTCACTCGGACAATAATTCGAATGCGATGGGAAGATAAGCTGATATTCAAAGGCATTATGCAAACAATCTGATTTCTTGGCCTTGAATTTTAAATAGTCTCCTCAATCGAACTCTCTCCTAAAAAGTGGAGGGAAAGACGAGAAAGATCAGTTTAATCAAGCTTAAAAGGACATAAATTTCTCGTATTTTGGTTAAAAAGCGTATGCAATGAGATACAACGCTTACCTCAAAGCCGTCGTGATCGTATCGGATCAAAAAGATACATCTGCAGCCCCTTATGTATTTTCCTTTCGATCTCTACGACATGAACATCATGGTAGATTAATTGGTCCCTTTTCTCCTGAAAAATCAGAAGAAAAAGAAAACTAAGCAACAACAAGATGCAACATTATTCGAGAAATTTTGGAAGTGCATTTATACTTACCTGCAAGCACAATACGAGATCTCCGGCAGCCAACTTATTACATTCAGAATGTTCAAACGGGATGGATCGCAGTCGTACTGCGTTTTTTACATTAACCCATTCATCCTCATCAGCCCCAAATCCAACAAATCTAGTAAGAACTTCCTGTAACAAATGATATGTTTTATCAAACCAACTTGTAAATCACCGTTAATAGTACGACATAGTTACTTACAGCTTCACCAGAACCGCGAAGTCGTTGTGTGAGAAACGTATCAACATCATACCTGCACATCAAAATCAACTTAGTCCAATATGAGCTGGTTTAGATAATAAGATGAAATTTCATATGACATCACAGAATAAATACACGTTTTGTGTACGTAGAGATGAGGAAAACAACAGAAAAGCCTAGACGGTTTCCATTGAATTAGCTTAGATTCATGTGCTTACCATGCTCCATCTTTAGATGACTTTGCCTCGAACTGTAGTTCCGATAGATCACGGATATTTTCTCCCACTTTTGAAACCACTCCAACAGACAGGAGAAAAATTAGTATCCAGGACATGGAATTAAGGGGATGATGGTTATTGGTTAAGTTCCCTATTTCATTTTTATGTAATGATTTCTACATCACGAAGCAATCTTAGAAATGACTAAGAAACCCGTATTAAATTGGATACTCTTGGTCTATACTAGTAGAAGTAAAATAAGAACTCGGATAGTGAAGGCTAATCCACCTATTCCGCCCTGTTACTTTGAGTGATGCAAAGGATAGATTTTGTGCGGAGAAATATTTCCTCAATGCTTATGGGACTTTCAAGTTTTATGAATACATAACAAATGGAGAATCTGAAACTTTCCCAATTATGAACACTTCATTTTTCAAACTCCCCAAAAGGCACAAACCTTTGAGAAACTGAGATATTTGAGGTCCATTGTCCAGAGAGCAAGTTTCGGAGATCTTGGGCTCAGTTTTGGATGTGTTGGTCAAGGAAGGAACCTTAGGTGTGCTTTCTTTCTGCCTAGCTAAGAACCAGCTTTGTACCTGAGAATTAACAAGGAAATTATGGATCAAAAGGAGAGATCTTAACTTGTTAACTGTAACACCATAACCATATTTTAAGGAGAAAAAGAGAAACAATAAGATAAGTAAATCTAAAATGGAAGAAAGAGCAGATAAAGAATGACCTCAGTCCATTTAATACTAGGTTTGCCAGCACGACCTGCGGATGTACTGCAAAGACAATATGCATCATCTAAGTCCAAGATAATTCATATGATTAATAAAAAAGGGAAAGGGGGAGGATTAGGAATATACATGGAATGCAACTAACCTGAGATTTCTAGCAATTTTTTGACAAAACTCCTTACTCTGCAGTAAATCTCTCGGTTCCGTTAAAAATTTCTCCATCTTCTTGATCTGTACATAGATGCATAACAACGGGAAAACATACGTTTTATAATCCCATAACATGATATCTTTGCAGAAACCGCAAACACGAGACATCTCAACGGTTACTTAATAAATTCTATATGGACCAGATTGGATTCACTTCCAGCAAAAAGTTGAATCAGCAATGCTCAACATTGTTACTTATGCACGAAGCATCACACAATGAATCAGAACTAGACAATAGCTCTTACTTCACATGTTCATGAATTACTGATACACATCAACATGCATGCAAAACCTAATCAGAAGCATAGAAATGAGATTGGGGACAATACATACACTTGTTAAGGAAGCTTTCCTTTTGCTTACATTTAGAAATATCCATATCCATACATCCATACATACATATGTTTGACTGTGTGTGTAAAACGATGGCACCATTCGTACCAAACTTCACAATTTGAAGCTCAATTTTAACTATTTCATTCAAAAACAAAACTACTATTGCTAACATCATACGAATACAACATCGTAATAAGTTTCCTCTAAGGCAGAGCATGAAAACAAGCAAAACAGCAACAACTGAAACAAGAACTACACATTTGTTAAGAAATGGAGAAACTGATGACTACCCAGATAAAGAAACGTCACTTAAAAACAGAAAAGAAAGTGTTTTCCACCTCGGCTTTGGTAAATCCAGACAAGACCGCTCTCTGTCTCTGTCTCGGGCGTGGACGATCCATCAAACACTACGAAAAAAGTGTTATTTTCCCTCTCTTTTCAAACAGAAACTTTGAGGTTTGAACTTTTCCTACTATAAATCGGTAGATGAAACTGGGAAATGATTGGGGGATTAAGGGAACTTACGTAAGATGAAGAACCCTAAAGTCTTAAAGATTCAGAGACTCTTGCACAGCGAATGGCAATTTAAGCGCCTTTTTGAGTTTTGGATTCAATTTTCTAGAAAAATGGATTCTTACCAAATAGGAAGATTTTTTTAGTGTTACGTCATCTCAGTCTGCTGGCTGCTGAGCTCTACACATTTGGGCCTTGGTCGCCATGAAAACTTTACTCGAGAGCTCTAAGAAGAAGCCAGAGTTGGGTTCATGTCTCTCACAGATCCAATATAGTGATTTATGTCACTTTTATGATAATCTGGGTCATAACTGTTTATTTTAAAAATAAATACATTTTTTATTTGATCTGTGAGAGACATAAATCATTCAAAAAACAAAAAAAAATATGTATACATCATTTGTACTTATTTTTATATGTATTAGTCTGTTTTTAAAATATATATTAACATACCTCAATATTTTTTTAATTTAATCGGAAAAACATAAAATAATAGTTATAAAGAACCTATGAGACACACTTGACAATAAAACTCATAAAAATCAAATCTACAAGGCTAAACCCCGATGCTAAGATTTCTCCGATGAATCCGAATTCGTATTAGTCTATTTTTGATAGATTATTTATCTAAAATTATTCGATTTAGGGATGATGATAAACTTGATTAGTTTATATGTTATTTGGGTTTGGTTCGGTCAAAATTTAATATGAATAAATTTAATTCGAATTTGTATTGGTTCGATATCCTAACAAGTCAAATTAAGTTGAAAAACTCTTGAACAAGTTCAAAATAATAATTACATATATACTACATATTTACTAAAAAGTAAATGACTTAGCAAAAGAAAAATCATTAAAAAATAAATTAATTTAAATTGAACAATTTTCTTAATTTTTTAGTTTACTTTTTTTATTATGTGTTTGTATTGTAAAAATATTTTTAAATTTTTAGATTAATTTAATGTTTGGTACTAATTTTTTTAATATTAAATATTATTTCAGTGTTGATTAAAATAACTTATATAAAATTGGTATCTGTTAAAATGAGTTTTTTTTAATATATACCGATATTTAGAAAAAAAAATAACTAACAATTAAAAGTTTTTCGATAACTAACGGCGCTATGAAAAAATAGATTAATTTTTAATATAAGAATAGATTAAATTATATCAAATAAAATTATTATGACTAAATCCTAAATCCATGTATAGAAAATGAACGATAACAAAAAAAATTTCAATCTTTGAAATCTAAGTTTTACATCACTTCAAAATTTGTCAAATAAATTTTCTACGATTCAAACTTATTCGCATCGTCTAGAATTGGAAGACGAAAGTAGAGAAGCCGCGTTGGCGTAGTCCTTAACCGGGGAGGGTATTCACATTAGGGGATATTAAATGGTTAATTTAATTAATTGATGGAATTAAATTAATTAAAATTCTAAAATTTTTAATTATTAATTTAATTAACTTTTTAAAAGAAATAATCAAGTCGAATTTTGTTCAGTTATTTTTTAAATTAACCAAAATAATTATAGAATATTTTAACTTTTGATTAATATATATATTTGGTTAATTTTCGCTAAATTTAATTAATTTGTGTAGTTAAAATTTTGGGTTAATATATATTTTATTTAATCTAATTATTTTAATTAATTTAGTTAGTTAATATGTTTGGAATGAAGTTAATTCATAACCGATTTTTTTTAAAATAATGTTTAATCGATCTATCATCTAATTAACTAACCGCTTAATCAATTAAAATTTTAATTTGATCGATTTATTTGATTTTAATAAAAAAATGAACATCACTAATTTACATTATTAGATAACATGTGAAATTAAATTAGTGGTATTTTTTTAAATTTTATAGAAACAAAAATTTCAAAACTTTTTTTTATTTAATTTCATTTAGATCACACACATTTTCTTTGAAACAACTGAATTATTTAAATGAGGTCAAATACCCAAAAAATTGATATTGAGTGTTTTTAACATTAAAAAAATAGTATAATTCAAAGATTAAATCATGAATAAAATATTTTAACATTTAGAGTATAATACTTATACTATTTAATATTTATATTATTCAAATTGGTTAATATATATATATAGATTAAAAATATTAAATATTAAAATATATTCGATTTTATATATATTATATTAATAATATTATTAATTAAAATATACTCTATTAGATGAATAAAATATATTTTTAAAGACAATGGTACGACAAATCTGAATCCATGGTAGACAATGAGGCAAATGAAGAAAAAGTTGAACTAGTGGGTCAGGTCAAAAAGTTGCAATTTTAAAATTGACTTGACCAGGTCGTACCTCACAATACATTGAACACAACAAAATTGGAATAATGGGTCAAAAATAATTAATTTCAAATCCTTGAATTAATTATAAAAAATACATATAATATAACTCAAACTCTTAAAATTCATTATATTTTTTAATTTAATCGTTAAATAAGTACTTAAATTATGTTTTTAGTTAGGTGATTAAATTATTTTTTGAGTTAAACATGTGTCTAACGTTTTATTTCATAACCGGTAACTCATTTAAGGTTATTCGTTAATTTTCACCGTTGAAAAGACACATATCATCTCCCAAGAATTCTAAATTATATTAAAAATAAATAAAATTACTTAATCTAAAAAAAACTCTTTAAGTTTTTCATATTTCATAAAACAACCCAAAATTTAAAATCCCTAACTTTCTCAAATCTAAATCCTGATTTAAGCTAATTTCGCCACCATATCAGTCACTGGAACTTCATGACCATTTTCCATAACTACTACGTCATTGAAAATCGACCAAAATCGTACGAAATATCAAAATTATCAACTAATTCATTTGAACTATTTACGACGAACGACGTGTGAGATGATCGGTGCGGGAAGGGTATTTCATTTCGTCGTCAATAATATCGGCGGGAATGACCCGATTTGAAGATTTATAAATTTTAGGATCATTTTGAGAATATTTAAAATTTTCAAGATATGTTTTTATTTTTATTTATTTTAGATATAATTTTAAAATTTAAAAAAAATGATGTATATCCTTTAATAATAAAAATTAACGAAAAATCTTAAATAGATTACAAAATAAAACTTTAAGTACTTAACCAAAAAAATAGTTTAAACATCTAATTTAAAATATATATATACCCTTATTTAACGTTGAAGCCATACTTTTTCTTCTAATTTTCCTTGTCTTGCTTTCAATGTTGTTTTCACTATCGTCGTTTGCCTTCAATTATAATCAATTTCTTATAACGAATTAACTCCAATAACTTCGAATGAAAAAAATATTTTCTTATTATAAAAGTAGTACGATCTTATTTTATTGAAAAGATAGGTAATAAAATATGGTTAAATATACTTTTTGTCGGTTGTTTCACGTTTTCACCACGTTCTATCTTATTCAACAACAGATGATGCATTGATCGAAAATAATTCTCCAATATTGCAAATTGGCCAGGATGTTCATAACAATAAAGTTCAATTCTTTGTCCTAAACATCTTTAATGACATCCATTTCAACACGTGGGCCAACCTCAGCTTACTTTTCTTCCGTGCGACATTATAAAATGGAAGAAGATGGAAGCGCCACCCAGCTTTGATTTCCAACTTTCGTTGAACCATCCTTTGGTCTTTTTGGCAGTTCCTTGATCTATAAAAAGAGTTGATTTTCCTTTTCTGAATACATATAAGCAAAAACATCTTGTTCTACTCTGTTTTCAAGTCTCGTTTCCAACCTTTCTTTGATCTTTGATTGTTGAGTACTATAGATTACAACAACGATGAACGGTGGTGATTACGCTGTTGCCGGTGGTGTAGAAGATGTCTACGGAGAGGATGCCGCCTCCATGGAACAACCCATCACTCCCTGGACCGTCTCTGTTGCCAGGTGATTGACTCAGATACTCAGAATCTCAGATTTCAGATTTTTAATACTTTGCTTGTGTGGTAGCTGAAGATAGAATATCTGTTTTTGTCGTTGCAGTGGGTATTCCTTGATGCGCGACCCTCGCCACAACAAAGGGCTCGCCTTCACCGAGAACGAGCGAGATGCGCACTACCTGCGCGGCCTTCTCCCGCCTGTTGTTCTCAGCCAAGAGCTCCAAGAGAAGAAGCTCATGCATAACCTTCGGCAATACCAAGTTCCTCTGCAACGGTACACGGCCCTGATGGACCTTCAGGTACTGGTCAATGTGCAAAACGATCCGAGTAATTTATAGACCGTTCGATCGAATCACTTTTCGTTGAAAACTTAACTGATGATGGTCTTTTGCAGGAGAGGAATGAACGACTTTTCTACAAGCTTCTCATTGATAATGTAGAGGAGCTGCTCCCGGTTGTGTACACTCCAACAGTTGGTGAAGCTTGCCAGAAATATGGAAGCATTTTCAGGCGCCCTCAGGGTCTTTACATCAGTTTGAAAGAGAAGTATGTATTTGATGGTGTATTACAATTGGTCGGTTCGATTAAGAACCAAATTAGCTTGATTCCCCCCCCCCCCCTGATGTTGCATATTGAATACTAAATATTGTAAACCTACCAGGGGAAAGATTCTTGAAGTGTTGAAGAACTGGCCCGAGAGAAGTGTTCAAGTTATTGTTGTCACTGATGGTGAGAGAATTCTGGGACTTGGAGATCTTGGTTGTCAGGTAAGCCGTGACTCGAAACAATGACAATCTCGAGTTACATTTTTGGTCATTGAACTTAACTTTCATCTAAACTGAATTAGATCACTTAACTGTAACTTGTTCTTTAAGCAAACCAATTTTGAGCCTTCATGCAGAGCCATATGCATTTTGAACCAAAAAAAATCATTAAAATTAAGTGATTTAAAATGTTAATTACTGGAATGTCTCTTTTGTAGACTGATGAGCTTTAATATATGATTGTTTTTCAGGGAATGGGCATACCTGTAGGAAAACTTTCTCTGTATACAGCTCTAGGAGGAGTCCGCCCCTCAGCGGTAAGCATTACTATAACCATTCTCACATATAGGGTAAGGCTATATAAATGTTTCACTGGTATTTGATTGTTTACAAGTTACATTATATATGTGCAGTGCTTGCCTATTACGATTGATGTCGGGACAAACAATGAGAAATTGTTAAACGACGAATTTTACATCGGACTAAGACAGAGGAGGGCAACTGGACAGGTTTGGTGATTTTTTCCCTGTCTGTATAATTCATCATGCTATAAATGTATTTACTCATATGAAATACTGAATTACTTTGATTTCCCCTTGGTGTAGGAATATGCTGAACTTCTTCATGAGTTCATGACTGCAGTTAAGCAGAATTATGGAGAGAAAATACTGATACAGGTAATATCATCAATTTATGTTCATTTTAGGCCTTTACTGTTTTTTTGCATGAGCTTTTCTCTGAATGCACTTTTCTTTGCTTTCAGTTTGAAGATTTTGCCAACCACAATGCATTCGAGCTGTTGGCCAGATACAGTTCATCTCATCTTGTTTTCAATGACGATATACAGGTAATAATAAACTTTGAGCTAGTATAGCAATAGCATTGTTGTTACGGTTGAAAAGTACTTTTAAAAAGCATCGAGAAGGCAGGAACTAACTTTTATATGGTACTCTTTCATAATGGCAGGGAACGGCATCTGTGGTGCTGGCCGGGCTTCTTGCATCCCTGAGATTACTTGGTGGAACTCTCTGTGACCATAGGTTCTTGTTCCTTGGTGCTGGGGAGGTAACGCTCAAGCCGACACAATGACAATAAAAACTCAACTTTACTAGACAATACCGTGTTTAAATTGTTGATTGTCTTTTACTTTTTATGTATTCATAGGCTGGAACTGGTATCGCTGAGCTCATAGCTCTTGAAATCTCAAAGCAGGTAACAAAAGTTTTAAGCATTTTCTGAGGCTATATATTTGTTCTTCGGGAAAGAAATGTTTATGGCTAAACATACTTTTTCTTGACAGACTGGAAGTCCAATCGAAGAGAACCGCAAGAAGATTTGGCTTGTAGACTCAAAGGGATTGATTGTCAACTCTCGCAAGGAGTCACTTCAACACTTCAAGAAACCTTGGGCTCATGAACATGAACCTGTCAAAACACTTTTAGATGCTGTCAAGGTGTGTATATCTTGTCTCGAGTTACGTATATATGTGTGTGCGTTCTTTCCTTCTCACGTTTGTCTTGATTAATCAGGCAATCAAACCAACGATCCTGATCGGAACATCTGGTGTTGGAAAACAATTCACCAAGGAGGTTGTTGAGGCCATGGCATCCTTGAATGAGGTTCATTATCTCCCTCCCTCTCTCAACCTATCTCTGTCTCTCGCAATGCATGTCAACACCATCTAGGTCTCGACCGAATACTTTTGTACTGATCTAATGGTTGCTTTAAACCTGCAGAAACCTCTTATTATGGCTCTATCTAACCCTACCTCACAAGCAGAGTGTACAGCAGAAGAAGCATACACATGGACTGAGGTATGCATATATATATATATATATATATATATGGGGGGGGGGCATGCAGTTTAGTCTAATTTCAAGAAAAATTAGTCTTTATCCATATATTTACCTTTCTTTACATTTTTTATTTGCAGGGTCGTGCAATCTTTGCCAGTGGAAGCCCATTCGACACCTTCGAATACGATGGCAAAGTCTTTGTGCCCGGCCAGGTTCTACCTACAAAACTCAAAAGTACTTTTCAAGTTTAAAGTTAAGCTTACACCCAGATTTTCTTACATTGTCTACTTGTTTTTGATGTCATTTCAGGCAAACAATGCTTACATTTTCCCTGGATTTGGTTTGGGAGTCATCATTTCCGGTGCAATTCGTGTTCACGATGACATGCTTTTAGCAGCCTGTAAGTGCATTCAAGCCACTCAAAATCTCTCTCAGTTTATATATCGAATACTCACCGACCAGACCCTAATCCTTCTCCCTTTTAACAGCGGAAGCTCTGGCCGAACAAGTGACGGAGGAACACTACGAGAAGGGAATGATTTACCCGCCGTTCTCTGATATCAGAAAGATATCAGCCAACATAGCTGCTAAGGTTGCTGCCAAGGCATATGAACTTGGTGAGTGAATATGATCCTCAATCCTCATACATAAAATCATTAACCTTTGTATGTTAATTCATTCATTAATGTTTTGTTTGATTGTTTTCAGGTCTGGCTTCTCACCTTCCTCAGCCGAAGGACCTCGTTAAGTATGCCGAGAGCTGCATGTACAGCCCTCGGTACAGAACCTACCGTTGAAACTCAGAATCGGAGTAGAGCTGTCCTGTGTTTTGTTTGTCTCCGATTTTCAAGCTTAAGCTTTACTTAGTGTTAATGCTCTTGCCAGTTGCCATGGCATAAATGTTGTATTACGGTCTATTCATTGTTTTCATTTCGATTTATAATTTTTGTACGAGCGGTGTTATGTTTCTAATCTTTTATTTTGAAATGAATATTATTTTTTTAGTTAATTATATTATATATTTCTAAATTATAATTATTATTTTAGATTGATTTTTAAATTTTTAAATATTTTAATTTTATCTTTAATTGATTTTTATTCTCCAAACGTTTGATCGTCTCAATTTTATCTTTATATTATGATTATTATTTTAAGGTTTATTACCTAAAAATATTACATTTTCATCAAATATTTAAAACATTTTTAATTTAAATTCTTAAGAAATTGACACGATTAAAAAATATTTTAATTAAAAAATATATTTTAAGTACTTATTTTAATAAAAAAATACTTTCGATAATTTTTTAAAAAATATATATTTTTTAAATATTTATTTTAATTAAAAATATGTTAGATAATTAAATGAAAAAAGATATATTTAAATCTTTATTTGTGATATAAACATTTTTCAAATTTCTGAACTATCCAACTTCCTATATCATCTTTAAATTATCGGTTTATAAGAGGTAGAGCGAGTCTCCAGGGAAAATAAACCCAAGGCCGCGAAAGAAACAGCATAAAACGCAGCGCGCCAATCTCTTCACACGCTCTCAAATCGCGCTGTTCTTTCTCAATTTATCATCCTTTCCAATTCATCTCCTCATCTCTCTTCTTCAGTGTATGTGCTCTCTCCTCCCTCCATAGTTAGATCCATGAATCATATATTTACTTTGTTGTTTACTTGTCTGGCTTTTGTACTAAATCAGGTTTTGGGGCGGACTTGGAAGAAAATACTTGAAATAGCCTGGATTCATTCGTAATAACCGTTATACAAATGAGACATTGGCGCTGGTTTCCGTTGCTGCTGTAATGTAATGTCTCGTTCTCGCAGCCAGCAGTTCCCGAGTCTTCTTCCATCTCTGTCAGGCAATTTCTAGTTTCTATCTGTATAGTTATTTCAATATCTTGTTTCGGATGGAGTTAATGAAATGAAACTTTAGGATTTAGTATCATATTTCATCGTCAATGTTATGGTAAATATAAGCTTGTTCTGAATTGTTGAAAAGCCAGAATGTGATTGATAATCTAGATTCAAGTTGAATTCATTGCAGTAGAGATGGATTTTAAGGAATATTTGCTCACATATGATTTTATCTATTTAAGACGGTAAATAGTTTATTGTATTTGTATTCCAGAGTCCGGACTACGCAAACTATAGATTTAAAACGACGTTAATTTTTTATTTCATTACTTTAATTCCAAAAGCAATGCGATGGTAAATATAAGCTTCTTATGAATTGTTAAAAAGCCAGAATGTGATTGCCATTCTAGTATAACTTTTGATTATGGCTTGTTCGGAACCAAATTAAAGTTAAATTCATTGCATTAGAGAATGAATCTTAAGGAAGATTTGCTCATATATAATTTTATCTATTTAAAAAAATATTTTTTGCATGCAGACTAAGCAAATTATAGATTTCAAATGAATTCAATTTTTACTTCATTTTTTAATTCCCAAAGCAATGCAATGGTAAATATAAGCTTGTTCTGAATTGTTAAATCTAATTGTTGAAAAGCCAGAATCTATTGCAATTCTAGAATAACTTTGCTTATGGCCATTTTGGAACCAAATTAAGATAAATTAAATGCATCAGTGAATGAATTTTAAGGAAGATTTTTTCACATGATTTGATGGATTTTAGACAGTATAAACTGTTTATTGCATTCCATATTTTCTCACATCATTTTATCTTATTTCTCGTATCAAATTTATGCTTTTTGTCTCTTCGAATTAATTACCTTCCTCTATTATGGTTTTGCAGGGAGACAAAAATGTTGGAGCTGCTCAATTGACTTACCCTGTTCTGATGGCTTCTGATATTCTTTTATATCAGGTGGTTTTGGAAACATAAGTATTATCCATTATTTGAGCATGCTGCAATTTGAGAAATGTTAATGCGTTGGTAATGTAATGTGCCCTGAAGATGCACTACTCTTACACAATTGCAGCATGCTTCTGCAGTCTGATTTAGTCCCATTAGTTGAAGAGCAGAAGCAACATTTAGAGTTGATTGGTGAATTGGCTGAGGTGTTAACTATTTATATTTCGTTTTGATCAAAGTTAAACTCCTTTTTATTTTGGTGGTACGTGATATCAAGCATGATAAAGTTTTGCAAGACTGATGCATTTCCAGGGTTAATTCCTAGTCAATCCATATAATTTGAAGTTTCCTTTCTATTTCCGGTTTTATCTTCTTATTTTTTTTACATATTTCTTTATATGAAAATAGCATCTGATATGAAGTTATATAACTTATTGTCTTGTTTGTCTTTCTTCTAGCAATTCATATAGCCTGAAGTTTGACTCCTGAATGCAACAATATTCTTTTGACATATCAGCTAGTTTCGGGAAAGACAAAAGAGATTCAAAGATTTGGTACTTGTTACTTGAGTTTGAGTACTGTGTGTGTATGACTTTAAAAGGGAAAAATATTTTTTTGTTCTTGACCTTTGAAGATGAGTCGGTCTTATACTAATCACAATTCACATCCATTACAAGCACTTTGGATTAAGTTAACAGCCTAAAACTAAACCACTGAACATTTGATCTTTGTCTTTATGGTTACAATTTTGCTTCAAGAAAGTGTGCCCGAGAAAGTGCTCTTCTTCTTAGAGTATCTTGGATTTAATATCCACACATAGCTCTAAAATGCTTTAAGAAACTCACTCATTTTCTCCTTTCGAGTCCAGTACAATTTTTTTCTTCTCAATATCCAACTTTGCATTTGAAATCTTATTCATATTAAAATTGCTGCTGTTATACAAGAGTTGTGTGATCACCCGTCTGAGGCTAGATAGCTTAGTAGAGATTCAACACCGGATAACTGTCTTGTGTTTTTATCCTTATTTCAGGAAGATGCACTGGAATGACAAGATATAAACTGGGGCAACATTAAATAAACCTCCTGAAAGATGCATTGGTTGATCATTTGCATCCTATCCAGGTTCTTATCCCAATATAACAGCATTGTTTGTGCATGATAGAGACATATACATGCTAACTTTTACCCTTGTTTTCTCTTGTGTTTAGGCATGTTTTTGCCCCAAGGGACTTTAGGTGTTTATTTTTGTATTAATGCTTCATCCTAGAAATATGTCCCAACTTAAGATTAATCGTGTTAAATCAAATCTTGGCATACAAATGCTTCTAACCATAACAGTTCATATTTCTGTAGGGACAAAATTTATATCTATGGCTGTTATCTACTAATTAGTTTTGTTTTCAAATCATTGCAATTTAGTAGTAGAAGGGTTCTTGATGCAATGGAGGTCTAGTGTGTCCGGGTTATCTTATTTCATTGTAATGATTCCTGGCAATTTTTATGAAGCTGTCTACTTTAGTCTAGGCAGTCTAGCAAACATAAAATCTAGTTATACCCATGTAGCTGTTCACAGTTGATTGGTGCCAATGTTCTGATTAGATTCCATGTTTGACGGTTGTGACAGATGTGGTTCTTTTCATGAATAATTTGTATGCACATGGAGATTTTTTTTGCTTAAGGTGTATGAAGTTGTTTTCAACCAATGTTGTGACCACACTTGGCCCAATCATTTTGTTGGTTTCCCCTACTTTTATCATCCACTGAGGTGTCCGCATCATTAGTGAGGTTTCAACTTTAGCAGGTTCGTTATGAGTAAATTATTTCTGATCCAACTTATTTGGATGGAGTCTTGGCTGGAGGGGCTACAAAAGTTGCAGCTATAGCTGTCAGCTGATGCCTGATGCTATGTCTGCCAGGCAATGGGATTCTTGCATAGATGAGTAAAATGGTTTGTATACAAACCTTAACGTGACTTTTAGATGATTCGTCATCGCCCACCATCTTTTTGGAGTATATGCCCATTGAAATGTTCTAAATGAGTGAAAAGGTTGCTGTTTTTGGATGCCCACAAATTGTTTGATGGAGTTTCCTGTACCTCTCCTTTCCAGACAGGTGCTATTTAGATCCGTTATTTTTCTTTACAGATGGACGGGGCTTTATTGCTTCTCTCCTAGGACAATTTTATTTGTATAAACCACAATGAGACTGATTAAACTTTAAACTCTTTAGTTACAAACTGGCATTTTTTCCTCTGCAAGCTTGTGTGCATTGGTTTGTTGAGAAATCTGTTTTAGGCCTCAGCTCATGAAGTAGATTACTGAAATGGACGGCAGGTTAATCATTTATTGATTTCTTTTAGTGCAACACAAGCATGCTTTTGTCATTGAGATGATTTGTAGTGTCCAGTGGTTGATCTGATTAAGTGTTTTTTCCTAATTGGCTTAATAAGGTATTTGATTGTATGATTTGGTGGTTAGGCAACTTAGAAAGTACCCTCTAAAGTTTACCGAGCTGTTCCAAACTAGTTTGGATTAAAGCTTAGTTAAGTTTGGAAACTTCAGAATTAGGGTTTCTGAGAATTGTATCCTGGATTTCTTAGAAAGCAAACCTGTCCTTGCACTTAGTGCTTATCGTGTCCACGGTGGGATTCTTATCAGTATGGGAGCCTGTGATACAAAAACGAATATTGATCCTCCCAGTGAAAGTCAAAATCAGCAATTAATATTCTCATCCAATTCTACGTGTCCTCAGTCTTTTCTTTAACAAAGGAGAACATATGATCAAGCATCTGTAAAAGACCATTTGAGGGAGACAGAGAGACCAGTGACCATGTGAAATCCTCTTCTAACCCTCTTTCTCTTCCACTCTCTCTTCAATGGGTGGCAAAGGAATAAAGGAGGCCTCCTTCTCAACTCTTCTTTAACTTTTGCCTGACAGTTCCACGGGAGGGATGGACAGAGATACCTGACAAGGACCACTGCCTACTCAGTGTGAAGGTAATGTTCTCATTCCAATCATTAACATAATTTTGGTCTTCTATTTCCCTGTTTTGGTTGCCTCACGAATCATGATCCTTTCAGCATCCTTCTGGCATTTTAATTTTCTCTTGTTACTGGTTTCCCTGCTTAGAGCAACCTTTATTATTACTATTAAAACAAACTAAAGCCTAAGCTTTTTAGGAAATTGTGGTTTTGGTAATACAATTTCATTGGCATTGGCGTTTATGGGAAACTGTAGTATGCGTTCATTTCTGTTGTTGACAATATCCAATTTGATGGCAAACATGCAGACTAAAGATATATTGGAGTCTGGTTCTTTATCAGCTAAAGTACCTTGTTTCTATATATGGCAGCTCGTACCGATTAATCTTTCTAGAGTATGATCTATCTGAACCAGTGGCAGTGCCCTGTAAAGTTATTGAGATTAAGAATCACCTTTTTGAAAAGTTGGCACAAAATATTAATATCTTATACTTTAGCACCTACCTAGTAGTTAGGAACTACCATGATTTACCATGTTTCGAGATTTCAATTTATGATAATAATGGGATTATTGGAGCCTTGAGTGCTTCCAAAGGGTAATACGGTATGCTGAGTGCATATCTCGATTCTAAAATTAATTGAATGGTTTGAACAATTGGATATTTAATCTTTTTTTCATCAATTTCCCCAGCAATAATGAGCATTTAGCTGATGTATTTTGACAGATTCCTCGGAGGTTGCTTGATCTTCTTACCTATGACTCGTAAGTCCAAACCAACTTCATTGTGTTACTGAATCTGGTATTGGTGTATCGTTAGGATTGGATAAAGCTAATTGCATTACACAATCTTTTACATTTTATCTTTAGTATTGTGATAGCTTTAGTCGATTTCTTGAAGGATTAACACAGGAGCTAATGTCTTCATGTGAAATGTTTGTGCTCGACTTGGTTTGTTTGATAGTGTTGGTCAAAATTAGGGCAACGATTGGATTGGTATTTAATTGAAAAAGTAAGTATTTACAATATTTTTTACTTTTAAATAAAAAATAAATCTAAAGTTTTACTCATGGGTCGATGTTAGACACCTGGGATTGAATATAATGTCGACATGTATGTCAACTGCGGCCAGTTTTGTTTAGCCACGTCCCCTATATCAAAAGGTTTCTTCAGCTTTAGTAGTAGCAGTCAATTCATAAAGAATATAAAGGGGAAGAAATTTGCCAAAATTAATTTTTCTCACTTGTTTTTTGTTTTGCAAGTGGTCACATTCTTGCAAAATGGTGGAATAAATTTATAGGTAAAAATCTTCTAATTTTTATTGTGCCTCCTTCCATGCCTCCTACATAAAAATCTTGAAAATTTAAATTTCAAATTCTAACCCTTATGTTCTAAATTCTAAACCCTACACCCTAAAAAATACACCTTACACAACCCTTAATCTTGAACCCTAAACTCTAAATCTTAAACCCACTAATTTAAAGTAGAGACACCAATAAAGGTATGATTAAGAGGTAGATGATTTGTACCCTAAATTTATCCATAAATCATAATCGTTTTTATTTCTGAAATACAATTATAAACTCATTTTAAAATACAATTTTATTACGAAATTTCACCTCTAGGCTCTCAAATATGGGGATTTAGATCTTTTGCGCCTTGTTAATGATATACAGACATGTATTTTTTATGCAAATATAGTACAAAATATAATGCATGAAAAATACTTTTTTAGCAAAACAAAAATCTAAATGGATATTTATTTAATAATCGTTTGACACGTAAACATTTTCCTTTGATTCTCCTTTTTGTTGTTTTTAGCCAAATTATTCTTCCTCTTTTTCTTACATAAAGGTGTAGCCGCATACTATAAATACAAGGCGTGGGCATGGCCTTAAGCTATCAAATACTAATCATTGACATGTAAGAATTTCCCCCACTTCCTTTACAAACAAAAGCAAGGATGGACAGGAATCGCTTACAACACCAAGTTGCCTGCATGAGAAGGTCCCTCTTTGATCAGGTCTCTCCCTCCTCTGTATCATTTCTTTATCACCAAAACTTCATTGCTTTTTTCTTCTTTTGGTGTACTCATTTATTTAGAAACAATATTGACTGATTATTAGGAGTTTAATCGACTTTTCGGCGAATTAAACTTCATAAACTTCTCTTAAAAGAGTTGTCGAGAGATCCCTTGAAAAGAAAAACATACTTTTTCTAGATGTCCTCTATTTTGGAATCTTTTATTTAATTTCATTAGCAAATCAAGTAAAATTTGCTAAATGTAGCATTGTTTGTAGGGTTATCTAGACGAGCCATTCATCCAGCTGGAGGAGTTGCAAGATGATGCCAACCCCAACTTCGTGCAAGAAATTGTCACACTATTTTATACTGATTCAGCAAGGTTGATTCAGAACATCGAACGTGCACTGTAAGGGGAAACAGCATCGATTCTCATTTTAAGCATCAATTTGATTAAGATTATTGTGTCATAAACATAAAATTACGGCTTCAAATTGAAGTTTTTCTCACTATATACATATATTAATCCATAAATGCAGGAACAGTAGGCCTATTGACTTTGATAAGCTGGATGATTACATGCACCAATTCAAGGGAAGCAGCTCTAGGTAAACTCTTAGATACCCCATTTTTTTAAAACAAAAAACCGTGATTTTATATTACCACGTTGTTTATCTGAGTTAATTGATTATATATATATTTTTTGTAATTTTCTTGAAGCATTGGAGCTAAAAAGGTGACGAATGAATGCGCTGCTTTCAGAGAATACTGCAGTGCTGAAAATGCTGAAGGGTAAGTCTCTTCTCTTCTCTACTTCTTTTTCGTTTCGTCAGCTAATTCAATGAGCACATATCACAAGTCTCGTCCTCTGTTTATTGATTCTTTCTGGTGGTAACACTGTTCCTCGAGGAAGGTGAGTTGGGTTTGGAAAGGTTAGGTTAGGTTCGGGAGGAAAAAACAAGCAAGAGAGCTAAAGTGCAAGTAGATGGGTATAGAACAATAATCTTCTGCCGTTTTTTTTTTCTCTTTTTATGCCTTATTTGAATTTTTTAAAAAATTAAATTTTAAACCCTAAACCCTTATTTTTTATATCTAAATCCTAAACTTTACACTCTAAAAAATACACTCTACCCCTAATTCCCTAAACCCTAACCAAAATCCTTAACCTAGAACTTTAAACCTTAAACCTCTAATTTGAAGTGGGGCATAAAAATAGGACAGACAATTTGCACCCATAGGTATAGCCAGAGAGGGAAAGAAGGTTTTTGACTTAGCCAAAAGGCTGCTCGGGTATGCTCATGGACAGGGATGTATGCAGGATTTTATATAAGGAGTACTACACTTAATAAAATCATATAAGAATTTAAAATTTTAGGGGATGTGAGATTAAATTTTCAATATAAAATACAAAGAGAATTTTTATAATATATAGAAGTTTGAAATCTCTAGGAGTGTGACTGCCTCCCTAACACCCCTCGTCCATCCCTGTTTATGGGTTGCCTGACTGACCATGTTGGCATCCTAGTCTGCCTAATGACCAGATTCTCCGCCTTGCAGCCTCGGTTGCTTCAAGTCCTTGCCAATTGGTTTTGCTTCCTAATCAGCAGTTGGTCATGCTGAGTGATTGGACTCATATGTATCCTTATTCATATTTTTGTATCAACTAATTTATTTAAAGATAAGTATTACATATGCGTATATCCAACACGAATGTGTTAATTTTTAAAAGTTTTTTCATATACTCGAAGAGAAAGTAATAAAATATGTGTTAAATCCAAATATTTATAGAGAATTCGGATAACTCATGATCTACCCTTAATAGGTAGACTAAACTGAAAGTCATTCTCTTACTTTTCCAGATGCATCAGGAGTTTTCAACAGGTGAAGCAAGAGTATGCAATCTTAAGGAGGAAGCTGGAAGCATATCTTCAGGTCTCACATTTCCGATCCATTCTATTTCCATTATATCATAACTTGTACTAGTAATTAATTTAGCACTAACATTTATTTTAAATATTGCTTTGTCTTGTGTTTTATTCAGATGGTGAGACAAGCTGCAGTTTCTCGAACAGCATGAGTTGCATGCTCTGACATATATATATTAGCCTACTCAATAATTTAGTTCATTAACTATATTTGGGAAAACAACAAAGATATATGTTGTAATTGATGCATACGTAATTATATGTCTTGAATAACTAGCTGTTATCAATAATACTAACAATAATCTCTCGGTTTTTATTTCTTTCCACTTTTATCATGTTTTCGAATTTTGATATATAAATACATAAAATATTAAATATTTATAAAATACAAGTTATGATGGTGTTAAGACTTTTTGTAAAAGGGGGAATGGAGTTTAAGATAAAAAGGTCGGAAAAGGCTCACTCTCTCTTAAAGTGAAGTTGAGAATTGGTTCAAATCAAAAGGTGAAGTTGAGAAAGGGACATGTTAGGGCTCTACCGCCGTTATTAGATGATAAGAGATTATGAGATAAAAGGGTTCTCCATAAACTTTAAATTTTAACATTAAAATTATATGTCGATATAAAATATTTTTATTGTTATAATATAATAATATTTAAATTTTTAATGTAAATATTAAGATTTAAGTCCACATAAATGAGAATGGATGAACCTTGAAAAAAAAATTATTAAGAGGGATATCTACAAATTCTAAACATGAATTATCATAAAAATAAACACAATTTATCAAAAAAAAATTCATATTTTTTATCGTGTCAAATAATCATAATTTATCAAATAAACATGAAGTACACATAAAGGACGTAACAATTATCGTGTCAACACCATTAAAATTTTAATATTTTTTGAATGATTTTTTAAATATTTTAATTAGCATTTCTATTAACAATTATCATAGCTTCTACTAATGATAAAATTAGTTGTAAACAATTACTCTTTTATTTTTCCGGAGCCTCTTCAACCCTAAATCTATTATTATGGCCGACTTAAAGCCCATCCATGGAACCCATTCATAAATGATATAGAAAAAAACAAACCCAACCCAATTATCAGAAAGACAATTCATTTGCTTTCCAAAAAAAAGGGTTAGCTGATTTTTTCTTTTCATTCCTCGTTTTTGTTTGATTAACAAAATAATCAAATTTTACATCCCGAGACCTCCAAGTTTTCTTGCAGATCGGCACCGAGGTAATAATGAGAAATCGATGATTTCATTCCTGCAAAACTATAAATTTATTGAATTTTCTTTTACTTTTCGCAAATATTTTCTGGGTTATATTAGAAACTGATTGTTCGTCATCTGAAAGTTACAGTTTCCCCCTAGGGTTTCATCTGTTATTGTTTTGTCTCTTACTGTTTTAGCTTCGGTCGGTTTTATTTGAATGAGAAGTTACAATTTTTTTCATATACATGGATTACCTGATACTAGCTGTTGGTGATCCTATATTTGAATGCCTCTTTGGAACTTTTGAATTTGCTTGGTTTGATAGTGTGTTAGTTTGTTGCAATTAAACTAGATTAACAGTTTGTTTTGATTGATGTTTGGGTTTTTCTTGTTTGTGGAAAATTGAGAAATTTTTTGGACTGTTGAATTTTATAGGCAATTTTGAACCTTGTAGGGTGTTTTAAATAGAAAGGGACTATATTGTGAATCATGGGGACCCCAGAAACTTCACGGGAGCCATGCCCCGACCGAATTCTCGATGATATTGGTGGTGCTTTTGGTATGGGTGCCGTTGGAGGTGCAGCCTTCCATTTCTTGAAAGGCACGTATAACTCACCAAGTGGTGCTCGGTTGATCGGAGGAACTCAAGCAGTGCGTATGAATGCTCCTCGTGTCGGTGGTAGTTTTGCTGTTTGGGGTGGCCTATTTTCCACCTTTGATTGCACAATGGTGTATGTTCGACAGAAAGAAGATCCCTGGAACTCCATTATAGCCGGTGCTGCAACTGGAGGGTTTCTTTCTATGCGTCAAGGATTTGGTGCTGCTTCCAGATCAGCTATTTTTGGTGGCGTTTTGCTTGCTTTGATTGAAGGAGCTGGTATCATGTTGAATAAAGTTCTCAGTCAACCGCAGATGCCTATCATGATTGACGAGCCAGCACCCAACGTAGCCGGATTGCCTGGATATCCAATGGGACAACTTCCAAACCAAGTCCCAGCATCAATTGATAGTTTCAGACATGGCTCAGCACCGCCACCGCCATCATCAGCCTCATCTAATTCTTCCTCTTCATGGTTTGGAGGACTTTTCGGTGGAAAGAAGCAGGAACCAGCCACTGGTAGTGGAAGTAAAACTGAGGTTTTGGAGAGCTTTGATGCACCTCCCGTTCCATCATTCGAATACAAATAAGGTGTCTCCTTACCCATTTTGTCACTGCTAGCATTAATCCTGCCATTTTCTCCCGGCACTTTGAAGACTTGAAGTGATTCGACTTGTTAAGCTGTCGTTTTAACATTAAATCAAATCAATAGCTGTTATTGCATTCTTATTGTTGTTTTCCTATTTCAAGATACATGCTTTGGAGATGTTTTCTCAGCAGTCAAATAAAAAAAACCATGATGTTGGATCTATACATCTTTTCAAATGTCATGCTGGAATTTTGCTTCTCTATGTATATCATTGTATTTCTTGCTGTATGGCATATTAGCATTCATCCAGTGAATTTTGTTATGGTGTGATTTCGAGCTATGTTTTTCGAGTTCGAACGTGTTTACATGCATGTAACTGATACGGATATTTTTTATTTATGTTTTTCCGCACAATTAAGTCATATTCACATGTATTTTGCATCCTTGAGTGTTTAATGTTGTAAATGAACAAAGCATTCGATGTAGGTTCACGGTTCATTAACAGTTTGATTTATGTTTGTTTATCGAATTTTGTCAAACTAAATAAACGGATATGATTAAAGATTTTGCGACTCTTTTGCTAATTTAATTATGTTCATAATCTTGTTTATTGTTCAGTTGTTGACTATAATCATGTTCAGAGACAAGTTATGATTATATAACCTTTCAGCTTCATAACAAATACTCCAGTGAGATTCCTTGATGTTTATGGACGACTTTCAATTTGTCGATCTTGTTAACAAACATTTCCTTTTTCAAGCAAACTACTGGTGTCAAAATTAGAAACGAGTTATCCCTCCGGTGAAATCCCAACCGCATCTTGGTCAAATTTGATTGTCTTTCAGGCAAGCAACATTTTATTTTCAGGCAAGATTCCAAAAGAGATGACATTGCTTTCTGGCCTCAGTACTTTGCTTCTCGACTGCAATGATTTTTCTGGTGAAATACTGTATGAAATAGTCTTATGGAGGTCATTAACTACATTAGATGTCTCCAATAATAAGCTTTCCGGTGAAATCCCTGTGGCGATCGGGCCTTTACCTGACTTGCTTAATTTGGATTTATCTGAAAATTAATTCTCCGGTGAAATTCCTTCCGAATCTGTAGCCTGAGGCTGACTTCACTCAACTTTTCATCCAATCAAATTGTTGGGAAGATTCCGAACCAGTTAAACAACCTTGCATTCGATACCAGTTTTCTGCAAAATTATTATTTATGTGCAGATCATCCAATTCTAAACCTTCCAGACTGCAATTCCAAACTCCATCAGCCTCAAAAATTGTCAACGAAATGTATTGCCATGATTTTGGCACTTGCCAGAGATTGGGTTTCACAAAGAGACATTTTCCGACTCGACGGAAAACAATCTCATCGGAAGCAGCAGCTCTAGAAAGTTTATCAAATTGTCGTAAAACGTTCAGGGGAATCTATTGCTGTGAAGAAAGTTTGGAATAGCAAAAAAAATGGATCACACGCGAAATACTGAGCAACATTTGGCATTCCAACATTGTGAAACTACTCTGTTGCATTTCAAGCGAGGATTTGAAGCTTCAGGTATACGAGTACATGGAGAATCAGAACCTCGATAGATGGCTTCATGAGAATAAAAGAAGCCCGATCCTGGGGATGAATTCAGTTCACAATGTCGATGCTGTCTTGGACTGTCCAAGGTTACAAATTGCTGTTGGAGCTGCTCAAGGAATGCACCATGAATGCCTTGCACCAATCATCCATCGTGATGTGAAGTCGAGCAATATCTTGATGGACTCTGCATTCAATGCAAAAATTGCAGATTTTTTCCTTGCTAAGATGCTAAGTAGGCATGTAAGTGCTCACTCGATGTCAACAGTTCCAAGGTCTTTTGGTTACCTATCTATCCCCAGGTAAACATTATCATTGTCCCCTGCTCAATCTCAATTGTCCTTTGAATCAGAGAGACGAGGGCATTCCTGTAACACAAAGTTGTCATTTACATTGCAGAGTAAGCATATACAAAGGTTGATGTTTACAGCTTTGGATTCGAAACCTGTAATTCTTCAGACTGTTTTGGAAAACACCAATTGCATTTGGATTTTCAGAATTGAATCCAAATCTGCACAGCAGACACGAGTCCTAGGATGTTCAAAACCAGCCTAATAAACTCATAATGCAAGACACGACCACCCTGCAAACTCACTATCTCCAGAACTTCCAGTATCTTCACAGCCATCCGCTACAATCTTTAACCCAAATACCTCAAACAAAAGAACTCACCACTGCACATTGGAACTTGACCCATATACACACTATTTGCAATTTCTACTACCGTTTGATTACATGGTTTGACTGCCTCTTGATTCACAATATCACCACCTCCTTTCCATTTTAAAATATTTAAAAGTTTAGGGATTACATTAGAATGAGAGTCATAATTGTAGGATAGAGTTGAAATACTAAAAACTTTAAAGAACATTTAAAAAAATCATAGTTTAAGGATAAAATTGAAAACATTAAAACTTTTAAAATCAAATTAGAATATGCGTTATAATTTAAGACCTATAATGCAATTAACTCTTTATTTATTTTTAATTAACGCCTGCAAACTTAAATTACCTTCGCATATACCATTCTGGTTCTAACCCAATTCGATTTATGCCTCAAAACACACCTTTGTGGGCCTGTGGCTCTATTAGCTAACGAGAGAACTAACACTCTATATGCTCACACGCTTCTCCTTTCTCCTCCCTCCTCCCGCCCCCGCCATGGCGTCCGCTATTTCACGCGCCGTCGCTGCCGCCACTTTATCGCTTGAACGCTCCCCAACTGCCTTCTTCATCCCTCGATCTTCTTTCAACATATCTCCCACTCGCTGCTCGGCGCGTTTCGTCATCTCTTCCTCATCGAATTTTTCTCTCCTCGGTCGGAGATTTCACGCTCTGTGCCGCGAGGATGGGAGGAGGAGGCTGTCGAGTTCAATGCGATTCATTTCGGCTTCGAATAAGGGGTATCGGAAGATGAGGAGACGGCCGGCGAAGAGTAAAGAGAAGCAGTTGGAGCTCAGTGTTAGTATTTGCATTGAAGAAGAGTTACCTGATGATCCTGAAATTTCGGTATAATACTTTATACTTTATACTTCACAATTGCATTTAAAATGATGTTACTATTAACTAACTTTCTATATGATTCTCGAGAAAAATGAAAGAAAATGCAACTATAGTTTTTTTGTGCTTCATTTTACTTTAGGCTTCTTTAAGTTTATAGTAGTAACGGATTTTCTGTTAGATTATTGAGAGGATAAAGGAAAAGAACATAGGGAATTCCAGCTGTCCTCTTTGTTCTATTGCTGCGGCCAGCGTGCATTTTGCAGAGCGATTTATATTATTTTTCTTTAAATTTATAGTATTAACGAAATTTCTGTCAGTTTCTCGAGAGAATGAAAGAAAAGAAATAACATAGGCAATTTCGATTCTACTGTCCTCTTTGTTTTAACGCTGAGTACTTTTTGCAGAGCATTGCAGAGTTACTACGTCTTAATGTGCCAATGGCGATGAAGTTAGCTTTTGACCGAATAATAGATTCGAATTATAAAACAAGAGATACTTCCATTCAAGATTTAGGTGGTTTTGAAAGTGTAGAGCTGTCTGTACTCCTTTGTAACGATGAGTTCATTCGGAAACTAAATAAGGAATGGAGGGATGAAGACCATGCTACCGATGTCCTTTCCATGTCTGAACATATTCCTGAACTTAACCTTCCTGTTGTAAGTATATCTGTTGTCTGAAATGTTTTCTATAACTCATGAGTGAAACCAATTGACACACTTTCTTACATTCTTTGCAGCTTATGTTGGGTGACATTGTTCTTTCGATTGAGACTGCTGCAAGGCAAGCAGAAGAAAGGGGGCACACTATTATTGATGAAATACGAATCCTTATGGTGGGTTCAATAATTTTAACTTTCTCCATTTCTTTGCTTTGGACATGAGAGTCATGATAAGCTGATAGAAAGAAAAAATGACAGATAATTTATATTACTTGCTTGATAATTTAACTACAAAAATGGCCTTATATAATTATGGTCTGAATGGAATTGCAAGAAATGATAACTTTTCTTTAGAAGATAACACACAACACACACTCAAAAAGCAATCCTGGAGATTAATCTGATTTATGTTAAATGTCAAAAATGGAAAATTTGTTGGAAAAAGACAATGGACTTTGGGGAAGTCTTTCACTGATTCAGCTTCTAAAGAAGCTGGTATCAGCACCAGAAAACTTAATGTGAGGGTGACTCCAACTTTTTATCGACTTTGAAGGTTCATGGACTGCTACATCTGTTGGGTTTTGATCATGAAATTAGTGAAGATGCCGAGGAAGAAATGGAGAAGGAGGAAGAATTTGTTTTGAAGAGTCTTGGATGGAAAGGAAAAGGACTAATACGGAGTGCATATGATGCTGAAACTAATGGAATCCTTCATATTGAAAATTCAAACGGTACTATCTTTTCTGTCCCTTCCTAGACAGTTCAACTCTTTAAAGTCTTATTTCTTAACCGGCGAGGTTTTTATATTATTTTACTCTGCATATTCTTTAATGATTTTGAAAGTAAACAGTAAATCATACTAATATATAATTTCGAGTGAGATACTCTTACAGATAAATTGTCAAAGGACAAGAAGAAAGAAGGCAGTCTTCGTTTCTACAGACCAAAGTTCAAGTACATCTTCTGTGATATGGATGGTGAGATTATTCCCACTGTAATTCTAATAATCTATTTCTTATTAATTCCAGTACCATATCTAATGCTTTTGTAACTTTAATGCTAGGCACACTGCTGAACAGCAAAAGTCAAGTTTCATTGACCAATGCTAGAGCTTTGAAAGAGGCATTGTCAAGAGGCCTAAAAATTGTGATAGCCACAGGAAAAGTAAGAACAATGAGCTCTTTTTGTTCTTATTCTAATTCATTGATATCAGGATGTTGTTCAAGAAGTTTACCGATGTATTATGTCCTATATTTTTAATCTCAATTTTACTATCATTCTTTACATTATGAGTTGTCAAATAACTCATAGCTTTCTCTTTCCTTTCTCTTCAATCTTACATCTTGCTTGCTATCGAAGATATTTATTACCTGTACCTGACTGTTACTTGTCAGGCACGTCCTGCGGCAATAAGTGTTCTGCAGATGGTTGATTTAGCTGGCAAAGACGGCATCATTTCGGAGCACAGTCCTGGGGTCTTCTTACAGGTACTTTTCCTTTGTCCAAGCTGGTAGTGTCTGTTTCAACTACATGAATGACATGAAACTTCTTATTAGATCAATTTGTAGGAGTGGAGATGTCAAGCTGAAAAGATAAAAGGACCTCTTCTTTTATTATATTATTGGACCAACGCAATTCCTCTATTTCTTTATGATGTTTTTCTTGCTTCCTCTTTTGTTTTCCTTTTAATTCTATCAAAGAATGTGTTCCCCTTTCATTGAGGTCTATTGATGTTAAATTTAATCTCAGACCAAAAAAAATGGTTAATTTGTGGAGAATTCACCAAAAAGCTTGTGTGGTAAAATTCTACTATTTTACCTTTAACCCAAGGCGAAAATCTATACAGCGCATTTTCAGTGAACCCAGCTAAAACGCAATGTAAAATTTGTCTCTGCGCACTCTTTTGCTCGAAAACCTGTGGCAGTTTATGTTATTACCATAGTGTTTCTCAACTTCGTTTCTTTCTTTTTGGTCACAGGGATTGCTTGTTTATGGTATAAATGGTCGAGAAATCTTTAAAAGGAATTTAGATCCAAATGTTTGCAGAGAGGTAATTTACATTTTTTGTTTGAGGACCCGAAATACTAAATTCCCTGATTAAGAATAGGCATGTAAGAACCTTTAAAAATAAATCCACTGTTTTATTTCACTATTCAACCTTTTTCAATTTTGCAGGCTGGCCATTACTCTTTGGAACATAAGGTTCCTCTCGTTGCATTTTGCCAGGATCGCTGTTTAACGCTGTTTAATCACCCTCTTGTTGACACACTTCATACTGTATATCATGAGCCAAAGGTGCTGTATACCGCCACATACTTTTTCCTAGTATTAATACGTTTTGTTTGATAAAAATTTTATAATGTGTATGATACACAACTTCTACAGGCTGAGATCATGCCTTCAGTTGAGCATATGGTAGCTGCTGCGGATATACAGGTAGAGTCAAAGATTCACTTGTTCGTGCTTAGAGCGTTGATGGAAAGTAATAGGACTGTCTTGTCTGCAAGGACTACCATTTTCGGTAGCAGAAAATGAAAAAAAGAGCCTTGGTGATGAACGTAGATACATGCATTTATTTGGTCAATGACCACAATCTTCAGTATTCTTACAAGTCCAGACATGAGTGCCGAAATGCATTTATTTCGTAGTCTTTGTTGATAGCTTCTACAATTAACATAGATACATGCATATGATATTTCTGTTGGCATAAAACTAATTTCAAGAAAAAATAGCGTAAGTTGCTTAAGATTATTTGTATATATGCTGGATTTGCAGAAGCTGATTTTTTTCGACACTGCCGAGGGAATAACAACTAATCTGCGTCCATACTGGTCAAAAGCTACAGGAGATCATGCTAATGTTGTCCAAGCTGTACCTGACATGCTTGAAATCGTCCCCTTTGGGACTTCAAAGGGAAGTGGAGTAAAATTGCTACTTGATCATTTGGGTGTCAGTTCAAAGGAGGTACTTAACCCCTATCTTTCTATCTTCTCTTTCCTTTCATCCAGAATTGCTACATTATTCATTTACCATTTTACATAGATTGAAGTTGAACTGCCATGATACCGACCGGAATTTTCATTTGTACAAGCTTTACATATAATGCATGCTTATAGTGACCTATGTAACCCTACCAAAATTTTAAATTGTGCTTGGTGGCACTGATTTCCACCTATATGCTCATTATCCGAACACAAAATTCTAACCAATCTTCTGCTTATCCTTCTATTTGGCTGTAGATTATGGCCATTGGTGATGGGGAAAACGACATGGAAATGCTTGAGTTAGCATCTCTAGGAGTTGCTCTCAGCAATGGATCGGAGAAAACGAAAGCTGTGGCAGATGTAATCAGTGTCAGCAACGATGAAGATGGTGTTGCCGATGCTATCTACAGGTATGCCTTCTGAAGATCCAACTTCACGCTCAAGACATACAACAATTGCCTGCAATTTCAGGTACATTTTCCCCTTTAAAATGGAACAATTAGGTCGACCTTACATGGCTCTGGGGATGAATTTATATCCTCTTTGCTCAATAATTTATTGTTATTATTTCCCATTTTGGATGAACATATCCTCTTTACTTGGCTATTTAACTTCTAAAATTATAAGGTTTACAGAAATTATCCTCCAAAATCATATAATTAAACACTGTTAAACCGGACCAGAACTCCATGAAAGAAGGAACACTGCCGAGTTCCATGTTATTCAGCACAAGAATTATATAACTTCATGCCTGTAAACGGAAAACGTTAAACATCAACTAAATACACTTGAACGGCTTTAAGGGGGAAGAGCGGGCATTATTTGCCATATAACAGCTTCAAGCTTGTTGGAATGTACTATGGAACCCTTGCACCTACCTTGCGCTTCTATCATTCAAACATTTTTGTCTAACTGAGCTTTCCAACACGATTCTATCGACGGTAATGAAGTAAAGCTGCAATCGATGCTGTTAACAAACAAAGATTGCCATATTGTTACTCGAAGTTCAAGCGATGCATGGTTCAACATGATGGCATACCAAAATCATGAATTTGAACGGCGATATAGAACTAAAAATACCTCCACTGATGATAAGAGGTTGAGCAGTATGGTTGAGGTTTGCCTTTGCCCAAGGAATCTTACGAACCGCGATCAACTGAAAAAAGGGGCAGTCCGGGGGGATTCGGAATACAATTAGAATTCAATTATCTGAAAAGAACCGTTATAAATAATATCTTTGTAATACAGTTCAAAATGATTTGTAATTTTGGATCAATTCATTTCGTTTATTGTAAAAAATTAAATCGGTAAGACTTGACGTTAACGTACCGTAGGCACAGCGCTGACACGGCGGCAATCGCAGCCGCCTTGATACCGGCACGAATTCCTTCTGACGATTAAACAAAAATCAAGACATTAACAATTGCATTTAACGCAAAAGAAAAATCATTTCAGGAAAAAAAGAATCCCCACGGTATTCCATCTGCAAAAAATTGAAGGGACTGAAAGATAAAAATCCGACCTTGAGAGAATTGCAATTGCTGGGCTCTTCATTTCTTCTCGTCTTCAGCAGGGGAAGGAATTGTGGAGGGATTTGTTTTTCTCTGGGTCAAAACATCCCTTGTTTCCGATGGAATTTCCATTTTCTACTCTGCAAACCCTCAAGTGTGATTTTTTTGGTAAGCTTGGATGACGAAGAGGAAAGGAATAAAATGAAGGCGTGATTATGTACAGCTTAACATTTCATCAGAACCGTCCATCGCCGATCATTTTTTGATAAAAATTGCATGTTGCTGTTAAATGTCCTGTCCTAACATTGTTAATAAGGTTACTAATTGTTTGAATAAGTAGTATTAATTTTAATATTTGGATTTATACTGAATGAATTTTAAACTTTTAAAACATTTTTATATTTTATAATCATAAATTTTAAGTTTTATCTTTATTAATTTTAAATCGACTTGTATCTTATATTTAATTTAATAAATAATTTTTTAATGAAAATTTTTATTATTTAAAACTTTAAACTCAAAACTTACTTATATGATACTTATTAAAATCTTGATTAGTTCGGATCAATTTGAGTCATACACTTAATATTAATAAATGAATCTTTTAACAGATTTTATGTATATATTTGAAGATTTAAATTCAAAACTTACTTAAATATTATTAAACTATTTTTAAATTAAATCGAATTTGAGTTTAAATGAATCGAGTTTACAAAAGTGGAAGCGGGAAAGGTGTACCAAAGTATACATCATATGCGGCGCCACCAGTTTTGTGCGAAGCAAAAGCGTCGGGTTTAGATCCACAGCCAAACGACGACGCTCCGTATTCTGAAATTGCTCTCTCAGGTAATTAATCCAATATTCTCTGCAAGGACAACTCTCCTATATGTTAGCATTGTTTCCAGTTTTTTTTTTTTTCCCCTCATAAAAGTAAAGGAACACTTGCACCATTTTATTAATAATAAATACTAGAAATCTCCAGCTATTCACTGAAACAGAGAATCCAGCATTCCCGTTTTCTGTGGAGAAAGCTAGCGATGGAAAATCCCGGTGATTTGCAGATGAAGTTAGTCACCGGCCCCGGCGGTTACGTGCTCGAAGACGTTCCTCACTTCACGGATTACCTGCCTGATCTGCCTGTACTTTCTCCTTCATTTCTTTATGTATTTATTTGTTTAGGTGTTTCGAACTGATCCGGTTATTTTAGATATAGAGAGACAAGATGTACATTGTTGAGATTGTTTTTGTTTAGTGATAGTAATTTTGTAAGGTTTGGATTTTATTATACTGATGATTGTTCAGAGCTCAGATTCCCTTTTATTTCCATTTTGAGTGCATTTTAAGTTCATGATTTTACTTCACTTTAGATCAAGAGAGACGAGGTGCGCATAAAATTCTTGAGATTTCCGTTCTTTTTGTTTATCTGTTTATATACATATAAATTGCATTTTGTTTTACTGATATATATTTATGTGGCAGAGCTATCCCAATCCGTTACAAGATAATGCAGCTTATTCGGTTGTCAAGTGAGTAAAATTGAACCCGAAAGTTTTCTTCAGTTCTGGATTGTAGTTGATGCTGGTTTGTTTGAGTTTTTTTTTTGTTCGCAGGCAATATTTTGTTAATGACGATGATACTGTCCCTCAGAAGGTGAATCCTTGTCTACTTGCTTGGATTTTGCATTTTATGCAAAAATTTATTTGAAGTTATAGTCTATTTTTCTAAGACTTGCATTTCTTTGAAGCGGAGTAGGTCAAGAAAGAATGTCTTAAAACCTTTAAACTTTTTTTTTATATGTTTCTATCAGAGTTATAAGTTCCTACGGATGTACCTTCTTAATCAATATTGGTTAAGTGATATACTTGTTTTATATAGGTTGTTGTTCACAAGGATGGTCCAAGAGGGGTGCATTTTCGACGTGCAGGACCACGTCAAAGGGTAAATTTCTCACCTTTCCTACATGCTATTGGGTTGAGGTTAGAAAATGGTAAGATATGGACAGTTCGCTGACAGATTGTTGTTATGCTTATTAGGTGTATTTTGAATCAGATGAAGTGCACGCTTGCATTGTAACATGCGGTGGTCTATGTTCCGGACTCAACACAGTGATCAGAGAAATTGTGTGGCCTCTATCACATGTATGGTGTCCGAAAAATTCTTGGAATTGATGTAAGTAACCCTATGGTATAACACTATAGATTACTTGGTTTATGATCAGTAAGAGCAACACCATCACTTGGTAATCTCACCGGAAACTTATACATGATGCACCTTTAGGGAGGATATAGGGGTTTTTATGCAAAGAACACAATCACCTTAACTCCCAAGTTTGTCAATGATATCCATAAACGTGGTGGTACAATCCTTGGGACGTCAAGAGGGGGTCATAGCAAATCCAAGATTGTTGACAGCATTCAAGATCGTGGAATCAATCAGGTATGGTGAGGTGCATGGGTAGAAGTTTTTGTCTGTGCTTCCTCTCTGTTTGTTTGAATTTATGCATCTAATATTTCTTCAAATGACTGCTATTGCACGGCTTCTAAATGTCTCATTTAACCGTTCAGGTTTATATAATTGGAGGTGATGGAACACAGAGAGGAGCAGCTGTAATTTTCGAGGTATTAGCATTTGGTCTTTTCTTATTTCTATATGTCAAATAAGAAATATGTTGCATATAGGTTGATCATTTTAACCAATGCTTAGTCGAGGTTAAATCTACGAAGTATTGTCGCAATCCCTTTAAGCTATTATTGGCATTAATTTGAATGCCAAACAATGCAGCTAATCATTGTTGTTGTTCTTATGTTTAATGATCTTGTTAGGAAATTAGGCGACGCGGACTCAAAGTAGCTGTTGCTGGAATTCCAAAAACTATTGATAATGATATTCCGGTATTTCTCATCTTCAAAGTTGTAGTTTCTCAATATATTTTATTCTTGAAAAGCCACTTGAAATACATGTTATTAACCCTGAGATTGCATTGTGCTGGGTTGCTGATTCTGGTTCAGGTTATTGACAAATCATTTGGTTTTGATACGGCGGTTGAGGAGGCCCAACGTGACATTAATTCAGCACATGTCGAAGCTACAAGCATTGAGAATGGCATTGGACTTGTGAAGCTAATGGGACGCTATAGTGGTATGCTTAGTTGTTACGATTATAATAGATGGACTCCTTACAATTATGTAATCGCTACTGCCTAGTATATATACTTTTGTTTGTTTGTGGAATTGGTGTTTCCGGATCCATTCTTTATTTAATCTTATTTAACTGCTGTTGCAGGTTTCATTGCAACGTATGCTACTCTTGCCAGCCGTGATGTTGATTGTTGCTTGATTCCAGAGTCACCATTCTATCTTGAAGGAAGTGGTGGACTTTATGAATATATCGAAAAACGACTAAATGAAAATGGACATATGGTTATTGTTATAGCCGAAGGAGCAGGACAGGATCTTGTTTCAGAAAGCTTGCAGTCCATGGACCAGCAAGATGCTTCTGGAAACAAGCTTCTTCAAGATGTCGGGCTGTGGATCTCTCACAGGATAAAGGTACAAACTTCAATTGACACGTGGAAACTGATCAGATATCTATTTAACATCTACACTGAAAGCTTTAACTATCTTCTATCACTTTGTGTAGGAACATTTTGCCAAAAAGATTCCCATTAATCTTAAATATATAGGTTAATTTCTTATTTGCTCTTTATTTCCCCCCCCCCCCCCCCCCCCCCCATTATACTCTTTCTCAGCTTCTTAATCTTCAACGAACGAAACCAGAGCCGTTCATCATAATGTCGATCAACGATCAAAACATGCCGATGACCCAAAAGCTCTACGAGTCAGCTCCATCGTCTCGTCAAGTGGCCAAATTCATGACCGCCTCCACATTGGGTGCAACGCTGCTGTTCTTTTCCGGGCTAACCTTGACCGGTACGGTGATTGCCTTGATCATGGCAACGCCGTTAATCGTTCTCTTCAGCCCTGTTCTAGTCCGGCGGGGATAACGTTATTCTTGGTGATAACTGGTTTCTTGTTCTCCGGCGGGTGTGGTGTGGCGGCGATAACAGCATTATCGTGGATGTACAGCTACGTACAAGGGAAACACCCATTCGGAGCCGATCAACTTGATTACGCTCGAAATAAGCTTGCGAGTACCGCTAGAGACATGACCGATAAAGCCAAGGAATATGGATACTCCGTTCAAAATAAATCTTCAGAGGATACCCATGGCCAAGCATCTTAAGAAGAGCTAATCGAAGTTGTGGATTCTTGAATGTGTGTTGGGTTCATGTCTTGTCTTGTCTTTATTGCATTCGTAGAATATGCTTTTGTAATTTGGAAGTGCGTAGTAGTTAATAAAAAATCTCTCTTTCGCTCAACAGTTTTAACTTTATGATGAAAATGCCGAGAATGAAACTAAAACAAGTAGAGTAACCCTACCTCCATTTGCTTATAGGGCAGAACCATGATAAGGATTTAACTAAGATTATTTTATTAAATAGTGAGATAATATGGGACAAAATTAGCAAATAGTATATTAGAAAAACAAATGGGAGTGAAAGATCTAAATTGCTTAATTTTTTGGAACACTAAAAATGACAGTCAAAATTAGTGAGGTAAAGGTCAGAGGTCAAAAGTTCTTACGAACACCACACAGGTCAATGTTCTTACAAAGATCAATATTTAAAACATATACTAATCAATATACTTTCTATTTAGAGGAGTTAAAGACTCGATCAAGTGATTCAAGTCGTAGAAATTGATTTAGTCTAAAGATGCTTTTACAAGCATTGCCAGCGCCCAGAGGAGTTTCAAAGGGTAAAAACAAGACTTTAATAATAGAGCCACACACCAAGACAAATGAATCATCTTAAAACATTGTACTTACATTGCAACTCCAAAAATTAATGCCTACTTACAACAATGAATGCCATTCTCAAACCAATATTTTAGCTTCTGTTTTTAAAAAAAGAAAGAAACCCTATGTTTCTAATTTCTACATCTTTGTCAAGGAACTCACTTGTTACTCTAACATTACATACAAAAATAACCAAACAGTAGAACAGGACCTTGTTAATAGGTTGTTAATATAGATAGATGTACTTTAGACATGGATGCTCTCATCTCATCTCTGCCAAAACACCTCGAAATCATTACTATACAATGATCGATCTTTGATCTCTAGATTCGCAACATGCCAATTTATAAGATGTGATTGGAAAAGCTTACACAACACAAGTCCAACAGGAAAAATCCACCATTCACTTTCATCCCTGCATCATCACATGTTAAAAAAGAAATGATGGTCATCATACTGTAAATTTCATTGGCCCATAAAAGCTCTGTGCTTTACTTACATGTTAAAACTCCATGGCTGAAGGCTCGGGGTCTTTTTGCAAGATGAGAGCAGACTGTTATAGTGAATATAACCACAAAGAAATGCGACACCCTGGCGCAAAGATGATGATGATTACCATACAGATATTGCTTAAAACCAAGACAGTTCACATTCTATTGTACTCGAAGCAACTCCTAATGGAAGGGTAAGAATTTTTAAAGGGAAGGGAAAAGATAACCAGTCTTTCCTTCAAATAGCCATTGATAGAAGTGAGAAACATGTGGGAATAGAGGTCGACTAGATGAATAAATTTTATCAGGCTCAACAAGATGAATAGGTTATTTAGATTCACAACTGCTAGCTCTTTTGCAAGTAAAATTACGTCTGAAATTAATGCATTACTAGTTAAAGGTTTTAGAAAAGTGGAGGGATACAAATTGTATCCTTGACCAGATCCCCTTTCGTATGGCCTACCAACATGTCATTTTTACCTAGGAAATATCCCATCTGCCAAAAACCAGTCGACACAATTGTGCTACAAGCTATTCTTTACCGTAGGAATTGGAGAAATATAAAACCAAAGCAGAAAGATGGTTATAAGTAAAATGAAAAGAGAAAGAATAGAGAAACTTACGACATTAATCAAGGATGTTAAGTTCCACAAAGCATAAAAACGTGCAAGACCTGCAGATCGCCTTGGTCCATGACTGAATAAAGCATTTATGCCAGCAGGAAAAGGAAGGAGGAGCCCAAGAGGTAAAATCAACAAAACTAGAAAGACATCCACCAATGATATAGAATATAACTGTAGGAACGTGAGCAACATTAAGCTGGTGACCAAATTTGTAGAGATCCTGCAATCATAGACAAAAGTGTTAAAATGAATGATACAAATTTGTAGAGAACTACAAGTAAAAGTTAATATAATTCTCAAGTTCATGCGTGTTACCTGGTGACCAACAGGTTTAGTGTTATGGACTATGAAAGAGAGAAGGTAAAAGATATCTCTCTTCTCATCAACCTTATGTAAGCTGTTAGCATCTATAAGCCCTTTGCAACTCCTCTTCCGTCTTGCAAAACCTTCATTGCTTCCGTGACCTTGGGTTGAAAGCACATTCTCTCTTGGATAATCAGATTGATTTGACATGTATCTGGTGTTGACACTGCAGCATATAGATTAGCCAACCGAATCAAATTCCACATAAGCAAGCATCAAATGATTCTATCATATGCATACAAATAAGATATGTCATCCACTCAATAACTGCTCAAGATATGTCAATCTGACTTTGTACCGATCGCAAGGAATTTAATGTCTAAACTCCAGACAAAAAATGAAAATATTGACATATATTATACCCAGAAAGTGGCTCAGTTTTGACTCCACCATTGGTATTTCCCAAGGACATAGGTTCATTTTCCTCTTCAACAGAGTACACCAAAAGTCCATACTGGTGATAACCCCCAGGTGCAGCCTGAAACCAGGCAAGATCGATGCGTACACCATGGATTCTCAAAGCAGGATTAGCATGTGTTTCAAGCCAGAGAATGACAGGCTTAAATGTTACCCTCAACCGTCCACGGTGAACCAGGCGTAATTGTGCATTCAAACCAGCCACCAGCCGATACCAAGTAGTAGGGGCTACCAGCTGTAATAGGTATAACAATTAACAGAACTTCACTATAACCAAAACTTCAAAGATGTACCCCACTAAATGGCTAAAATATAACAACTAACCTGACTCATAAGACTGGTAAGAATGTTATCGATCTGAAGGAAAAACGGAGCCATATAGCTTCCATCACCTCCAAAAATTATAGCCATGGGAAACCTTTGAGGGAGGCGGGGAGGAAGGTCTGTTCTCTTTTCATCGCCACCAAGGAAGAAGTCCGCATAGGCCAGCGTTAGATCAGAAGTTGCAGAGACCTTCAGTGACAATACCACAATTACAAGTTTGAAGCTATGCACAAGAATCCTACTTTAACAGCACAAGATTAAAGAAACTGTTCAAAACAGCAAATATATAATTTATGCATAAATCCAAAGATGTTTTAAACTAAAAGAGCTGTTTTCAAGTGTTGATTAAAAGCAACTATACAGCCAGATATAGCACTAGCTCTACTGATGTGCTTCGGTCTTAGAGTAAGCATTTTCACCTCTAAAGAATAGAGCATCCGTCTAACATGTACAGGAGTCACTTAATCACTCCTTTAGTTTGTGTATGTATGTGTTTTAATTTTTAATTTATAAACAAAACCTAATGATTTCATGAGCATGTTTGTAACACAAATTGAACAGAGAATTTAAAATCCCCAGAATTGATGAGAACTTAGGATGATATTGATACATAAGATTAATAAGGAAGAATATATACTGCACCATTCCATGTAATACACATTATAATAAGAGCATAAATTGTTCTACAGTCAAACGATAGAGAGTTCAGGGAATAAAATGTATCTATCTTAGTTTTCAGGCATGTCTATGTTGTTGGTTTACCAAAAGGATGATGATAAAGAAATAAACATAGAGCTAAAACAACCATGAGATTTTCCCAGTAAAAAACTAAGAAAATCAAATATAAAGAAGCAAAATGGTAAACAAATAAAATGAAGAGTAAAAGTAAATAGAAACCTTGATCCCCTCATAGAGAGCCCGTGAACGGCAAGAACGTAAGCAAGCATGGTCATATTCTGACCGTACAAACTCACGTAGTCGCTGCAATCTCATTCTTTGGCGCCATTGCTGCCATGACAAAGCAAGGGGATAAGCAAGAATAGAAAGAATGGTGTAAATGGAACCTTCCCACCACTGGTAAGCAGCAATTGCATTAATCTCATCCACAAATGTATTGTATGCACCCTCGTATCTGCAAGATCATGGAAATCAAATCAATGTGCAACAATAATAATTAAATAATAAATATTAATAAAATCCAGTACTCAGCACAATCAAAGATTGCATATTGCTGAATGAGAAGCAACCAAACAGAAAACTCAGCAATATACTCACACAATCTCTTTTATTTCTTCTGGAGGAGTGTGGGGTAGATGCCAAGGTTCACTGAAAGTATTAGGACCCATGAAATACATTCTGTGTACATGGCTCTGTGATTCTTCGACTCTGTTTGTTCCTAAGACCTGAAAGGGGGGGGGGATGGCAAAAATTAAAGTAAACCTCAAGGGATGATAACCTAACAGGGGGGAAATACATTGTACAGAACAAAAATATCAAGCATATTAGGCCAAGAATTCTAGGGGGAAAGGAAAGAAAACTTGTATAGAACCTCATTTAATGATTCCAAGAATGGAGAAGAATGATGACTCTGAGAGCTATGCTGAGTAGGACCTGGATCAGGTAATTCCTCAACCCCAACAAATTTAATTCGTGCAACACTAAGCACCAATGCTAAGAGGATGAGAAGTCCCAAAAGTAAAAAACCAAATAACCAAGGTCCTCCAAAGGTGTAGATTATCTCTTCAAGAGCTGTAAAACAGTGTGGCATGTGATATCTGTACGAAATGCATTCATAAGGACAGGGGGTTTCGGCAATACCACCTGTGAAGGAAGGAGGTTTTGAATATTGAATTACCATATCAAAGAAAAGGTTTAAATTAATTTACGGTACATAGGGGATAAATCCAGGAAGAAAAAACAATTGGACCAAAAAAATCAAATAACTGCATGCATAAGAGACATGTCATTAAAATTAGACTGCATGATGCTGACAACAAGCAAATGCACCTCGAACAGCAACATAAATGGCACGACGAGGAAGCTCTGAAGCTGGGCAAGGAAGGCAGAGAGAACTCTCAGATCCACTGACATTCTTGTAAGTACCAACAGGACATTCCTGTAGAAACAAGAAGTTAACTTCAGCAGTGTAAAGATTACTTGTTTTGCATCGGCTCAAAAGAAAAAAAATGGATATACTAGTAAAAAGAGAGGAAAGATAGACTTGCTCCAGCCAATTTGGACTAGCATACAACATTATTAACATAAAGTCAATTTCGTCTAAAAATTCCATTGGCCGTAATGTCAGCTACAACTGCATTTGGATAGATTTTTTTCAAACTTAACCTTAAAAAGTGCAACCAGTTCATTTAATGTAGAATGTTAATTTGGTTACTAAAATTTTCAAAGTTCTAAGGGCTTAAAATAGAAGCATAGCCTCAACAACAAAATTCCAAATCAAATGAAACGATCTGAAGTTTTTTAAAATGCAACAGAATAGCAACCTTACCATACAAAATGTCCCATACAGCCCCTCTGGACAAGCTTTACCAGTCACAGTTCCATCTCCTCCACCACCACTTTCATTTCTGCCTAATCCTCCACTGTACAAAATCAAAACATCAACATGATGTGAAGAGGATAAACTCCATAAATAAGTGTCTTTATTAATATGAAGTAGAAGTCGGTCCCTTTTGACAGTGACTGCACTGCTTGTAACAGAGAGCTTGTTTGATACAGTTTTTATTAAATCTTTCCCGACAAGTCCAGCTAGGCACTTCTATGCAACAAGAAAATACATGCATTGACTACTAACTAATGCAATCTAAGCATTACAGCATAAGTAATTTAAGTTTGCCAACCAAGTCCAAAAGCAAATCCTATGCAATCATATTTGCAATTCAAGAATTCAATCTACAATGTTCTGAATAATATAAAGCAAAGCATACTAATAATTCATGAGTTCAGCGACAGTAACTCCAAGTAAAACCATTGCATTTCTAACATATCCATGAAACATTCACCATGAAATAATATTTGGTAATGGACACTTCATGGTTGATAAATGATCATGCTTTGGATTAATTTTTATATTCTTTTTATAGGATTAAGTTTTATATTTGCTAATTCCCTCAACAGAACAAAAAGGGAGAAGCTACATAAAGTTGGAGAATGTGACAAATTCTGAGTTGAAAAGCTTGTTAGCATTAATCGTAAAATATCATTTAATGGACATCCACCACCTGGAGAATTGATTGACCAATATATCACGGACAAGAAAATGTTATCAAATGTTTTGGACCATTAGTAAACATAACATTCGAAAGAAAATATCACATTGGAAACAAACCTAGCATAGATGCTTCCCTTCACACTAGCAATTGGCTGGTAAACATCTCCAGTGGGAATGTCTGACCAATGAAAATGAATCCTTCCACCTCCTCCTCCACCACTTCCTTTGGGACTACCATAGCCTCCAATGCTTGAAAGAATAGCAGATTTGCCAAGAGTCAATGTATGCAGAAACAGAAGTACAGTGCCACCAGAGCCACCCCCTGGAACTATTCTTGAATCACTAAAAGCAGACCCATGAAGCCAGTCAGTTTCTCCAAAGCTTTCTCCGTCAGCCCTCACAGCACCCTCAACAGACAAACTTGGCAAAGGATGCTCCATAGAACCCATCACTGTTCACGCATAACATCTCAAGAAAATTTAAGGCAAACTTAATAAAAGCAGTAGCTATTATGGATATTCAAGATGACAAACTGTTTCCAATATAATGGTTGAGATTCATAACATTTGAATTTTTGTAGCTCAACCATTGCTAAAACTTTTTCCCTCCCCCTACCCATCCTTCCGAAAAACAAAGTGTAGGAACCTAAGACCATACAGCTCAAACATACTCCTTTTTTACATAAAGAAAACTAAACCTTGTTCAACATTTAATTATGTAAATCAAAAGCAAAATAATTAAAATGTCCCAATCTTAAGCAAAGATGGAAAAGTTCACGTCAGTAATTACATATCAACCAACTGATTGAACTAAATTCTAGTTGCCCAGCATGATCGGTAAAATGTCACCTAGTCATAAAACATTTCAGACGAGACAGATACCATAGTTAAACAGCTCTAAGACAACCCTTACTAAATGAAAAAAAAGAGCCATAAATAAAACAATATCTTTCCAGAAAAAGAACCCAAACGCCTTACCTATAACACCACCACCTGCAGTCGAATTAGCTGAGCTCTCATTTCCACTTCCACTACCAAGTTCACAGGGCAACACTGAATTCCCATATGATATACCACCCTCAACACAAGTACCATTATAACATGCAAAGCCCCCTTTACCACCATGGCCGCCGCCACTGCCGATCCCATTGTCTAAAAAATTTCCTCTACCAATGCCACCTATGCATCCTGTACAAGAAGTCAAGAACCAAAAGAACTCCATCCAGATATGACTTTTAACAAGTGTCCCACTCATCTTTCTTTACTTTTCTTCAGGACAAACAAGAGATGCTAAAAATGTAACTATAAAAGACCTTAGATGGAGTTGATTTGCTACATGGGCATACAAGTTTGTAGATGCATATCATGAGAGTGAATAAAACATAACCTACAACACAATGGCTAAACATACCCATCCCAGATGCACTAATTACTCCAGAAGACTGCACGGATACGGATCTCGCCCAATGGAAATGAACAACAGATCCCTTCATAAGACCTTCAACGGTGATGTCCTCAACTCGGCATATCTAAAAAATAAAGTAATGAAACAGTTAAATAAGCAGAAATAAGCATATTTCTTAGTTTGTTACAGTACGGCTATACTGAATAAACACCTGGAGAGTAAAAGGTAGAGATGAATTCACATTGCAATCCTCAGGTGGATGAAGTAGTTCAATGGGGCAATGTTGGAGCCCACAATAAAGCTTTGGCATACTGCCAAATGGAAAAAATGGAACAGTGAAACAACATAACAGTACAAATATCTTAATATAATAATATTAATGAGTACAAATCCAGATACAAGGGTGAAACATCAAAACCAGAACTTACACAACACCAGATGGCGCAGTCTCAAGGGGACCACGTAAAACAGATCCAGGTCCAACCTTCATTAAAACAAATATAATTAATTCCTTAATCATATGAGAGAATAAAGAGACTTCCCCAGCATATAGTACTAAATCCTGCAGCAAGGATTCAGAACAACTAAAAAATGGCATTCGTAATTATTTATACCATACGAGTGGCTATATACACACGTAACAAGGAAAATCAACTGCAGAACTAAGAATCATGAGAAAATTTACAATGATCTATACTATCTTCTGTGCAAAGGAAAACAACGTCAAACCCATACTCCATTCAGAGAGGGTCCATATGAAAATTTTATGCTTTGCTCAACTTTGTAAAGCACAGGAAAAATACAAATATCATTGTTTTTACTAAAACTGAAGGAGCAAATGGATCAAAAAGGAAAAGGTAACTTTAGACAAAGAAGTAAAAACTTAATCAGTTACTGGTAGAAACAAGGTAACATTCTTATTACCCAAAACTGGCGTTCAACCATTAAAAGTTCAACCAGTGACAAATCTTGGCCCCCAAACCGATATGTTCAGAATATAAAATCAGATATTCATAGGCCAACAGAATTTATGAACTTTGGAACCAAAAACAACAACGAATTATCACAGTAATCACTCACATAAATACTATAAAACAGTGATAGAACCAGCCGTTGCGCCTGAATCGTATCTCCAGGTCCGGATAAATTCAACAAGCCTTGTCCATGTACTCCCAGATTTGCATTTGAATGTATGACTGATGATTCCTGGGTAAGGGGATGGAGCTTGTCAAGAATGATTACATTCTGACTTCAGAGAAACATGTAACATTGATAGAGAGGGAGAGGATTAAACACCTTGAGAACAACTAAATTACTAGATTCAAGCCATGAAGTTGCAACAGCCGTCTCTTCACCTCCATCTATTAGCATTTTGGAATTCCACATCAAGAATATTTTCACAGTCATGCGCAAAGCCCCATAGACCTGATATCAGTCAGACAGATTAAGAAGTACTAGAAACATATAATAAATAGGAGGAAACATAGGACAGAAATGATAAAATAAAGCAGCTGAGATAGCTTATATATTTGTACTCCCATTACAAATCATCCGGCAGCTTCAATAAGAATATTTCATAACTCATAGAATAGACATGATAGCAAAACTAAAATGTTCCAGATGAGGAAATATATGGCTGCAAAAATACAAAATACAGATAAAAGTTCAATTAAAATAAAATCAGCTACTTCGTAATCTGTTTTCTGAAGCAGTAAATAACTTAGCAATGTGACGATCACGAGCCTTTTTAATGACAAATGAATAGACTATGGAGAAAATTGGATCATATAATGATACAAAAAAGAATATGAGGCTTCATCGTTCGAGGCCAAGAGAAAATGTGTCCATCACCTTGATTGTAGAATCACTCATTAACAGTTCTTCTGCCAACAGTTCAAACTCCGAAGATGCATAATGTGCTAGCCCAAAGCTCAACATGCCCCTGCTCAGAAGGCTTATCTGCCCTCGCACCTATATAGGATGAAAACACTAAAATTAGGTTCCTCATGCCAAATCTAATTTTATATCCTTAAATTTTACAAGCATAATAAAAAAATAAGTAATACAGAAAGCACAAGAAATGGTAGCTACACCTAAAAAGGAGGGACTTCAAATATTATAGGTCCATACACAATTTAATATTAGCTCAAAAGCTAAAAGAGAAAAAAAAGAAAAAAAGCCACTTTGAAGCATCCAAACCAATAATCATGAGTGTTGGCAGTCCGCACTGGGTGGTACCAACATTTCTTAGAATCTTAACAAGAACAATAACTTAAAATTCAGAGACCTGAACCCGACTCCAAAGCAAAGGAACAGAGGCTCTTGCATGATTTTCAATATAGACATTAGTCCAAAGTGGCTGATAAGGAAAATCTAGAAGAAGAGTATCTGTATCAGTTGACGTATTATGATTGTCAACAGTAAGGCTTCGGGGCACAGCGTCATAAAGGGTTCCAGCAGCACCAGCATTTTTTGGGCAGCCACGACTAACACCTCCTGAAATTAGGAAAAAAAAAATAATATTAAATGATGAAACCAGAAAGCTCTCAACCGTAAATTTATTTTCCAAGCTCATCATCCTACAATAGTCCATTTTCCATGAAATTCATTCATTTATTTCACACGATCACACCTTCAGAAAGCATCCCTATAGCTCAAAAACACTATAATCATCAAAAGCTGCCTTAATCTGGACTTAAAAGATCTAGCCAATCTTTTGAAAATCACCCCTTCTTTTTAGCATCAAGTAATCAAAAAAACACAACATAAGAAAACGTCTTAGGGTCTGTTTATTTCATGTAATTCATTTTATCCAAACACCAGAAGGTTGTTTCCCATAAAATGTGTAATCGTTTTTTAGTGAAACTAATAGGCTCTTAGTTTCTTAATCTTTATAATCACTCACGATGGGAAAAAAAGAAAGAAAGAGAAAACACAAAAAAGGCCTACCGTGCACATATATTTTTGGTTCATCATGCCTGCTGAACACATTGACTGAAACTCTTCCACCACCACCACCACCAAAACCATTACCTCCACATGCACTTATCCTGCCACTTCCAGTCCTGCTCTTCACAGAACAGATACTTTGACATTAAAACCCCTAATTATACCCGGGTAACATAATGGCATTTAACCCACAATTAAAATCTAAAAGAAAAAAAGGGAAGGTGATTTAGCAACATTTAAAGATTTTCAGAACTGCAGCCATGGATGCATAAGATATGATTCATCATTCATCACATCAGCAATAAATAAATAAAAGTCAAGAATGGACTAAATGGCGCAGAAATGATAATGAGACCTAAATCCTGTAACTGCAACCAACAAATGGTGGCTTAAACAATATAAGTCACCAAACAGCCAGATGTTTCACTAACCCAGGTCCCAGGTATCAACTTACATGGTTTAGTAAGTACATAAAAATGATAACTATTAATGGAGAAAGCTACAAGCTCCCCATATTGACCTAATGGAAGGTGCATTTCCAAATCCAGAAGTAGTCATCCAAAAGTTCAGGGAAGCAAAAGCTTTGTTTAAAAGCAAATAAAAGTGGACACAAGGTGTATTTCATCAATATCCAGCAAGCTGGCTCATGCAAAATAGGATAAAGAATACAGTCCCTGAGAAGTTTCATTAGAGAAGTCCATTCCATCATCACGATGGTCTAACCAGCCTGACTGAACTTTCATCACAAAGTAGCTATTAGGTCATTGTCTAAAATGCAAAGAATTCGATGAGCAATTAACATGTTGGAATAAACAATAGTTTACACTTCAAATCTTAGCCAAAATCACATACAAGCCGTCTAAGGATCAAATTTCCGCTATTGGGTACTCTTCTTATCTTTATTCCCTACATTTCTCATTTCTGTCTTTCACTTGTCAAACATAGAAAATGAGATAGCCACCAACTTTGGAAACTAAATAAGCCAAACACGCACTAAAGGAAAGAGATAAAATAAACAAGAGATAAACATTACATTTTACGAGATTTAATAAAGATGCTACCACCTGATCCACCACCTCCTTTAGTACCTCCATCACCCCCATCAGCCAACAAGCTTCCATTCACCTCCAATAACTCTTTAATCTCCACTCTTAAAGAACCACCGCCTCTGCCTCCATAATCCACCTCCTTACTCGTTGTCCCTCCCTTACTCCCATAACTGGATGGCTCCTGCAATGATGACCATGAATAAGCATCTCCACCCCAGATATCCTCCGCCATCTTCCTATCGTCCACCAAACAACCCGCACCGCGTCCCCCATGACCTCCACCCGCTCCATCTACACCCTGAGGTGTCCCACTCGTCTGTGGCGGTGGGTCCCCCGCCCACCCCGTAGTGTTTACGGCTGAGCCATTGAAAAAAGTAGCGTTATATGCCACGAGCTGGAAAGTACCGGTTACTACGGTCGAATTTTCGCCCAAGGAAAAGTTTCCGCTGATGTTAACGGTTATTGAACAGCCCAAAATAGGGCAATGGAATCTAACTCCGGGGAGGATGTAAAAATTACCCTTTCCCATTATATACACGTCACGAGTAAGTTTCAAATCAGCCACAATCTGGCACGTCGAATCAAGAGAACCAACCCCTCCAAGATCATCAGTGCAAGACACCATCGGCGCGTGCGGAGGAGGAGGAGGAGGTGCCGGAGGAGAGTAGTCATGATACAACGAAAGACCGTCGGAACCCGAATCGATTATCGAAAAATCCGTTTCAAAAGACGAAGGAGAAACAGAGACGAAGGCGGTGCAGAAGAAAAAGACAAAGATATGGAGAAAACGATATCGAAATCGAGCCATTTACTGCTGGCGTAAGTCATTAGAATGGATATTTAAGATTAGGCTTTAAAGTAAGTTTCTTGATTTGGAGACACAACAGAACAATAACCGTCGAAACCACCATGAAAAAACGAATTGCTAAATTTATTTCTATGTAAATCTGGATTGACACCAAGATTTAGAAAGAAGAAATAACGAAATCCCTAAATCTTGATTTCTCTTGACGCTCTGCAGCAACAGAAAATGGTTCGGAGAGAGAGAAACTGAGTTTTTCGCAGAGAGAGGAAGTAAAAGATCATAGATTAGAAAAGAAAAGAGAAAGCGCGCTTTATTAGCAGCCGAAGAATACAATACAAAGGGAAAGCTAAAGAACGGTACGGCTTAGGTGAGATTGGTTCTTGATTCTTGATTACGGAATCTTGGAAGGATTAATTTCACCGAACCATCGGCCATATTTAAAATTTTATATTAGACCCAAAAAAATATATAATTAAATATTTATACATGTAATTAACCAAAACCTCGAATCTTTAACATTAACGTGTTCTTATTGTATTCATGTGTAATTTTAGTCATTAAATTTTATATGTTTAGAGCTAAGTAAATGGTTTTAAAAAATTGAACAAATATTCTGTTTTGAGACAAAAATAATAATATATATGTATTTTTTCTGACCAAATCAAATTTTCAGTTTGTTTTTAAAAATGTTTTTCAAAAATCAAAATTTCTGGGTTTTATAGGATTATTTTTAAGTAAAATAACTCATATATCAGCATTTATAGCCTAATTCTCTTTATATTTTTAAAATGAATGTCTAAACTAAATTTTATCTACTTTAAAATATTTTTTATCAGTAATATTAAACGTCTATATTTTAAACCAGGCAACCAAAAAATACTTTTTAAAATTATATTTTAAAAATATTTTTTTATCATATTTTTTAAAAATAATGTTAAATTGATCTTAAAAAGATATCACAAAATTTATTAAGTCATCTTTGGAACATCACTACTTACGTATGGTAAGATTTTAAAAGAATGGAAGTCCATTTAATAATTTATTTTTTTGGATAAATGATTAAAATAAATTAGGAATGTTTAATACAATTAACTTGTTTTAAACTGTCCATGTGTCTTATGGTGGCGACGGGTGTAATCATGTTTGGGTAAGATAGGATGTTGTAGATCTTTTCTTAATGGACTTCAAACTTTGGTTAAAGGCCGCTTAAAGTGCTCTTGGCATTTGGCAAAAGAAAACGATTATTAAAACGACGGCGTAAAAGCTTGCTTAGTCGTAGATTAGTAATTAATTAATACAAGTAGTTGATGGGAAAAATCCAGTTTAAAACAAACCTTAATTAAATAAATATTGTTATCAGAAAAGAGAAAACAAATCTGAGTAGGGGTGAAGACTACGCGCGGGAGGGTGAGAAGGGGGAATTGAATTTTGGAGGCAAATACGCATCAAGCAAAAAGCGCAGCATAAGGACTTGATTGAATTACCCGCATGGTATCTAAGCATTGTGTGTGATTGGACCAGCACAAGGGGACGGTGACTGTGATTTTTGTAATACGATTAGTTTACTTAGCAAAACGGGTAAGAAACGTGTAGTTATTCAAGCATAGTAAAAAGTAAGGCATTCGTGGTCGAATATCGGACGTTAAATGCTAAACTTAAGGCAATATACAAGTGGTAAAATTGACTCAAATCTTCATGTTCACTTACAATGCACTCTCAAGGTAATTTACCTAGCTTGCCAAAAGAAGCAACAACGTTGATTCTCCTTTTTCCTTTGCCACCTTTTTCGAGACAGCGATCTCTATCCTTCTTATCCACTCTTTGCTCACATGAAAAAGACTTCCGATCTCCTCGAGTGACTTTGGGGAAGTGCCCTTGAGCCCGTAACGTAGAACCATCACTTGCCTCTCTTTTTTCCAGACCAGTCAAAAGAGCATGAAGATCCTCCTTCATGTGCTGCCTCATCACAGTTTTTTTTTCCGGGTTCTGTATTGACATATCTGGGATAAATTCCTGCATCATCATACACCCCACATGTTTTGTCAATCGAAACATCTTCATTGATGCCCTATCATGTTTGCATCAATGAATTAGAATGCAGATACTAGGAAGCAATATAATGACATACCAAATATTTTGCATTGATACAATCTCCGATTTTCTGATCAATTGAACCAACAACTCTGAAGCACTTATCAGCCGACCTGATTTTAGACAAAGAAAGGCCCGTCATCTTGGCAATTTCATCCTATTCTGGGTATTTCCCGTGCTTTTGCTAAGGGTTTTCCGAGCTTTCTGTATCTGTCCTATTGCCCTGCTTAATGTGCACTAGAAAGAAAGAAGAATGGGAGAATAACCATTGGTCAAGCTCCAGCTTTCATTACCATGATACTTGCGTGAAGAAATAATATGTTAAAGACGAGAACGCTACATACAGGAACTTGGATCCCTCTGGCATGTCGTGCCACCATCCTTGAAAGTGATTTCCTTATCCAGTACCGGATATAGGTAGCAAATTTGTATCCCCTTGTGCGGTCAAACCTTTCTGCACCTTGTAGGACTCCATACTTCCTGCCTGTCAAAGACAACAAAACACACTTGAACTGTTGAACGATCTGGATTGAATCAAGTATAGTATGTAAACAACCAAACAAATTGAGGAAGTCAGACAGACCTGGATTAAATCTTCATGGGCTATTCCCAGACCCGTGAAGTTCCTTGCAAAGTAGAGGACTAAGGAGCGTGTACTCCTTAGTATCTCGTCCCTGCAGTACCAACCATAATGCAAATGTTGTTGCAGCGCCTTCTCGGTAAGTTTGGCTGCTTCTGCCCAGCAACTCAAGCTCACAACACTCCCGGTTTCCTCTTCCAGAGTTTGTTTAATCCTCTCCAAGTTTGCAGCCACCTGCTTGAGAAATCATGGAGCAGTCAAAGGTTGCCTCAAAATTATGTGACAAAAAAATATGCATTCCATAAAACTTTTAAGACAACCTTAACTCCCTTTGACATTTCTACTTCATTTCTAGCAACTGTCGATAATCTCTTCCTAGAGTCTGACTTTCTTTTCGGAGAAACTTTGGGCTTCTGAGAGTGTCCATGTAGGGCGTTGGAAGGCAGAGATTTTGTAGAAAAGTTAGTGGTTTCAACCGCTTTTTCTCCTCTTTTTTCGTTGTTTCTTTTTTCTAGAACAAACTATTCTTTTATCCTTTTCACTATCCACCGAGCCATTCATATCAGACTCTCCACCAACAGCAGCAACATCAGATAGGTCAAGAATGTTCAGAGTCCCGGACAGACATGTATTGAATAAATTTAGAGCTCCAAGCCTTCCTAGTTGCAGTAGAATTTCCCTCTTCAATCTTAACGCATCTGAATCAACAAGTGTCTCCTCTAAAACATTGAGATTTTCCATTAGCACACCTAACATGATGTATTGCATATCTGCGGGCCTGAGCACGAGGAAGATGTGTTCCCTCCGACCAGTTCATTAGATTTACTGCTCATAACATCTGAACAACTCTGTGGCCGTGATCCCTTGTCAATCTCTACCTGGAAAAGAATAAAATAAAATAAAAACAGAATAATACATGATATTTGACAGTTCAATATTATGAAATGAACAATAAATTACTGTGCAACTTAGTAGATATAATTTGATATTCAACCGCACACCTCTTCAACTTCTAAGCAACCATTTTCTACTGTTTGCAGAGCTGTGGATGAAGCGCATGCTCTCGGAGAATCTTTTGCTAAAATCACACCTTCATCAGATATTACGGACGGGAATGACAGCCTAGCCTTGTTAAAAGAAGCCTCCTTCACTCTCACTGTGTTAAAGCAAAATCAATGGAAGTGAATAAAAAGGGAAGAAATAAAAGGTTTGACAACAACCCAAAGAGGCAAAGACAAGCACTTGGTAAAAGTCTAAAAGATAACATAGATAAGGCTAGTGATGTAAACTGGAATTCAATTACCTGGACTCCATAGTAAAAACTACAACCTTGAATGATTTATAGTTCAATAAAAAAGTAACCAGCTTCTAATTTGAAGTTAATTTTAGGTTAAAATATGCAGCCAGTCCCTATACTTGAATGAAGTTTGAGATACAGCCCATGTACTTAAAAGCTACAAATCAAGTCCTTTTACTTTTTCGATTTAAAGATACTAATCCAATCGTTAACACCATTATCAACCCAGAAAGCATAAGTAGTAAGCAAATTTTGACAGAAAATACTAATGTGGCAACAGTTTAGATTATAGATTTTAAATATAAAAAGAGATTTAACTTTTGATTTTTAAGTACACAGACTAAATCACGAGCTTTATCAAAGCACAGATTACTGATCATTTTGGCAAGGAAACCTCCATCTTAGCTTCAATTAACATTAAAACAATGGCAGCAATACAAATTCAACTCGGTAGTACACTAACACTCACCCTAACCGAACTGAGAAATTCTAAAAGCTCATTTAACTTCTTTCTAAAGTGAAGCGAAAAAGATAAGTCGAACTGAAATCCATTGAACTCACCAGAAGAAGAAGGGAACTTAGAAGGTGAATTGGCAAGGAAATGAGAGAGAACTGGGAAAGCACGTTTGATATTCAGCCTGAAACCCATTGATTCCTAGATTCAAAGCTAAAGTGTCCATCAAATCTTCATGAAGTTGGCGTAGTTTATAAAGGTCGATGGCCAAAACTATAAATGTGCTGAACTTCTCAATCATTTGTTCTGTTTCACCTGAACCACGGGTTCTTCATCTCCAAAAGGCAAAAACTAGTGTCCGTTACAGCTTCAGTCTTTTAAGTTACCCAAAGCACCTTTTAGCTGGATTTGGGTCTGTTATAGGCAAACCCCTACACCTGGCCTCCTCTGCAAGAATTGGGCTTTGTTTATACTCTTCCGTAACTTACGATTGAATCATTACCTTGTTGCCAAAATCAAGTTCTAAAGTGTCAATGTTTTAAAGTTTAGGGATTATATTAAAATAATAGTCACAATTTAAGGGTATAATTCCAACGCTTTGCTCGACATATCCAACGAATGGTTTTATCCTCCTATCTGAATCCTGCACCTTACACAACTTCACTGCCATCTACCACTACATAAAGAAATCAAAATACAGCTTCATCGATTCATTTGATGACCCCGGGCCAGTCGGTCGAGGGAGGTACAATGAGAGTATGGTTCCAGAGGTGGCTCTCACCCAATGGCACAAAGGTTCACAGTGGTTTGAAATCAATCGAAGGCTCGGTGGAAGACATTAAATATTACCCGAAGTTCAAACGATTTTGCCGACGAACATTATTTCCCGACCATGTTAGCATCGGATCTATTGGCAAATAGAAGCATCACATGGGTAGATTGATCGAGGGGTGGAGCTCATCGGGCAACTTCCAGAAGTGCAGACATTATTGAAGAATTTTTCATAAGAATCCATGAAGGCAATGAATGCAGTATAACAATCAAACATCCGGTAAGTTTTCATTTGATTTTTCATTTACAATAAGATAACTGCATCATAGATCATTTATATACAAACATTACTGTCTCATGGACCACATCCTAACCATATTTACATAAGATAAGCAGTCTGGTATAGACTTGCTCCTACATAATCATATGATTTTAGAAATAAGCAATCACATGAATAATCATCAAAATGCAGCAGCATTCGGATTATTCGGAAAACAAGAAATCACAATTTCGAAAATATGAACATAATCCAAGCTTCGATCGATACTATTTGCTGATTCGGCTACCATGTTTAAGAACTGAACCCTTTCTGAACAGAGCTCCAACGACTGGTAGGAATGCTAACACAAGCTTGTGCCGATGCCTCGGCCATCTGTTCTGTCTGGACTCCGGCATTGCAGATGTTCGCAAGGGATCGCATGTGTTTCATCCCATACTGGGATAGGGAACCACAATGTGTCTCGAAAGTCCTCACCTGTTTAGATGAACACGCGTGTTTTAAAGCAGCAAGAGAAAAGAATGGAAGGAAAGAGAGGCCGAGAGTCGAGGCTATATTTACCATTTTCTTAAGGCATTTCCAGTCATCGACGAGTGGTTGGCCAGCTGCTCGAACGGCACTCAAAACTTCCGGGCCTCTTTCGATACCAAATAAAAGTTTGCCGATGAGTTTCACACTGTTGTCTATATGCATTCTATGAGACATGGCTTCAACAAACTCCTTTTGGGCTTCAACCTTCCTAGATGAGCCCTCGGGTGCCTTACTGTACTGTAAAGTAGAATGGAGAGAAAGCTCCAAGTTAGATGGGAAGAAGCAGTTTCGTGTTCAATCAATATGATCTCGAGAAGAAATAAGACACAAACCTTGTACCAAAAATGGACAAGATCGGCATCACGCTGGTTAACACCTTTTGCGTGTGGTTGCAAGGAGTTCTCGTCAACGAAGGTGAAGTTATCATTAGCAGGATTTGTACCCAAGTATGCAAAGAGACTATCCTTGCTAACCCCTATATCACCATATTGCATGACATGAGAACCATAGAAAGAATCGCCATCGATAGTCCTCTTCTTAACCTGAAAAAACCCAACGAAATGATATCATATGGCAGCTCTCAACGAGTGAAGTATAAGTTTCTTAGATCTAAACAGTAATCAATAACTACCGTACAAAATGAAATTAGAATCTTCATATTTTCCTGATAAAAAAACAGAGTTCATGCAAAAACACTTCAAAAAGCCTTACAACTTCATATTGCTGGTGCAAGTTCTCTGTCCGCAAATTATGTATGTCACTGCTCAACAGAAACACAATATTAGGAATCACAAGGGGATAACTGAAAAGGACTTATACGATGAACATTCTTGAATACTGACCTGTCCTCCATCCAAGCGACACTGTACAAGTCTCCCAAGCAGGTTTCATATTCTGGAGGAGGACTTGGGTACTCTCCGGGACAATAGGTTCCCCAGCTACTCTCTTCCGCATTCGACGCTGTGGTGGCATAAATATTCAAACCCTCAGGAAGGAGACCCTCAAAGATACTTCCTGACTCACAAGCTTCAAGATAGAATACCTACAAAGATACATGTAACAAGAAATTAAGAACGGTGCAGAAAGGTGATAAGAAACTGCATTCATAAATAGACAGTAATTAAAACATAGATTTACCAATTTTTTATAGCTGCCTAAAGCATGTTTTTTCTTTAAAACATCAATCAAGTCATCAGCATAAAGATAAGGATAGGTAGGCATCCCTGTATTAACACAAAAGGAATCATTAGCAGCTTTAGAAACAAGTAGCAAATTGCACGCTGAAAATCATACTAGAATCTGCGAGTATGAATCCATGGCACAATCTGAAAACAATACCAAAGTCACAGTAAATTCGATATTACTAACCAAGAATACCGGGACCACCATGGTCAGTGTAGTATATGAAGATATGATCATTAGGGCCACTATTTACAACCTTCCCACTACCCCCAGTGATTGCATATTTGTTTCCGAGGATGGCTGCGAAAAAGTTGTTAACATTAACATCTTTTCCAGTATAATCCTGCAGAAGAACAACAAATAAGCAAACATTTACATAATAATCAGAAATTGAAATTTTGGCAACAAATTCTTAAAAATATATAGAACAAACCTTTGGAACTCCCTTATAAACATCACTGCCTTGAGGGTGGTTAATGATAACACCAGGCCTAGGGTTCTCTGCATTGAAAGCTATATCATCGTACATAAAGACAATGATATTTTCCTCTTTCAAACCACCGTTCCTTAGGAGTTGATAAGCATGACAAACATCAGCCTGGAACAATTATCAATCAATTTTAACAAATTTAAGACCGATCAAACAATCAATAAATTCACAACAAACTAACAAAATAAATTAAAAACTCATTCAACAAATTACACTCTCATGAATTCACTGCAGGACTGCAGGTTGACAATCGTGCGTGTGTATAAAAAAACGTAAACAAAAACAAAATGTTCAAATTCAGGGAAAGCTAATGACCTGATGCCTGTAATTCCAATATCCATTAGATCCAGCAATCAGGACTGCCCATTTGGTGCCACTAACTTCATCATCGTCACTCCGGTGCAAGAACCTCGAAGCATCCAACGGTAAACGGAGAACGTCTCCGATGAAATCTCTACCGGCAGATACAGTTCCGGCGATCGATAACAGGAGAAGGATTACACCGGTGAGGAGATTCGTCATTCTTTTGGCCAACAAAAGATAAATTGGAGAGATGATTCAAAAATGCAAGGCTTTGTAGCTAAGTTATATAAATCCAGAAATTGCGGTGATATTGGCGGGCCCGGGAGCTACTTTTATTGGTGGACAACTTGCGATTGCATCTGGGACGTTGATCATAGGACCCGTAAAAACCAACCGTTGGATGAGAATGACGAAATATGGGTGGTGGCCCAGTTGATTTTGGCGGGCTCTTGATTGGGACCCGTCAAGTTGAATTGTTTGTTGCGTAATTGCTTCTTATTGGATGCTTGTTTCCTGGAAATATAAAAATCCAGAAACTATAATTCTACAAACAAAAATCAAAAGATTAAGATAATAAGTATTTGGTGTAATAATATGGCATATATTTAAAAAATTACGTGTGAAATTAAAAAATATACATTAATTATCTAAATAATATTAAAAATTTAGATCATATCATATTGTTTGGACAAAATAATATAAAATTTAGATAAATAAAAGTTATATTTTCACTAATTTACACTTCAGAGAAAAAAAAATACAGGGTCAAGGGACTGAAGAGAACAGTCGCCTACTAAAAAATTATTTTTATTTTTATTTTTTAAAAGGTTTTTCCTCAAATATAAAATATGTTATCAGCCGTCCGTGCTTGCCTTATCTTGAAAAGGAGATAAGTATTTAGACTGAATCTCTTATAATAAAATATTATACTTATTGTTGATTCAGAGAGTATGAATCTGTAGCTCAGACTCTTCTGCCACATTTCATTATCAATTTAAGCTGGGGTGATGGATATATGGACAATGACATGATATTTTTTGTATCGATGGACTTTAATAATAATGTTGGGATATTAAAATTATTTTAAGATAAAATTACATTGTTTGATTTAATATTCAGAGACTTTAATCTTAATTTTAGTTAGAGAGAAGAAAAAGAGAAGATTAAAAAATATCTTTAATTGATCTAAAATTCATAATTTAAAAAAATTTAAAAGAATAAGGATAAATAATTTGATCAACTGATAAAATATGTTATATTTATTAATTTATACCTTTATAAAATATAAGAAATGGAATATATTGTGATTTAATACTTTGGTTTTAAGTATTATGTGACAAAATTAATTATAATTATATAAAATATTAATATAAAATGTTATATTCAATATAAAATTTATCCACCAAGTGGTTTTAAAAAAAATCAAACCATAAAATTTAAAGGCAAATGATATTTATTATAAAAGATATAAATTTAAATCATTTTATTTATAAAATTTATATGTATCGTCAAAAATTAATATATATATATAAATAAATATTATTTTTAGTAATTTTAGATTATTAAAAAAATAATTAATAAAATCTAAGAAAATAATTACAATCTTTGAAGTGGTTGTCCAATCTGTCCCCTCCTTTTCTTGACACTGGAGGCAAGTGTTGGGGCTGGATCTTTTGGAATCATATTATGAGTGGTGACATAAAGTAGGAATCTCTTGCCCGCATTCTTACTCTACTGGATATGGACGATGACCATTATATTTATAGTAATAGTATTGCTGAGATTCAACTGTAACGCTGACGGTCATGAAAATAATATTGGAAGAAAAATCATATAATATGATTTAATATTTGAAGATAAGTGTACGAGTCTCTAGTTTAGGTGGTTAAAGAAACAGTTGTTGTTTTTAGAAATCACGAGTTCGAGCACTAATAATGTCAATAGAGTGATTTAGTGATTATATTTTAGAACATACATAATATTGTAATCACTATTAATTAATTATATATATTTGAAGAGAAGTGATTGCTATTTTTAAGAGATGATAAATAGGGATAAGGAAAATCATGGATTGGATTGAATTGAGTTTTTAATCGTTATGTATTTAAAAACAAATTTAGAATTTATTAGATATAAATTATTAAAAAATATAGAGTATAAAATTATAAGAATTTAAGGGTGTAAAATTATAAAAATTAGAAGATGAAAAATTAGATTATCAATAAAAAACAAAAAAAAATATAAAATAAAAAATTAAAATATTTAGGGGGTTTATACTTCTGCATCTTATAGATCTGTCCTTATTTATACTCGACTCAAAATTAATATTTTATCCATTTTGTGTTTTAAGATAAAAGTTGTCTTAATCCTAACTACATAAATATAATTTTTTATTAAGAAAATTAAAGAAATTATTAAAAAAAATAAAAAATAATATTATAACAATTATCTTTAAATATATAAATATTTTATTATTTTAGGTGAAGTGGGTCGGACGAATTTTTTTACCATAAAACTTAACGTATCCTAGATGTCTTATCTTTTTCAATATCATGTGATTTAACATTTTGAAACAAAGTCCATAGTGTCATTTTAATATTTGAAGATACTTGTCAATAGCTTCGATGACGTAGACATTGTTGAATAAATTGTTAAAAAGTATGGGTTGAATAAATTCAAAATATATAATATCTTTTAAAAAAAATCATATTTTTTTAAACATAATAATAAGATATTTAAATTATATAAGTTATTTTTATAATAATCGATATTTAATTTATTAATTATTTAATTTAGATTAAATATTATAAAAAATTATAAATACGTAATTTTAAAAATATAAATATCGAAGATTTTTTTTTTATCATTATACCTATTAAAATTTTCTTCATTATATATGTGATTTCATATGATAAAGAAGGGTGAGAATTTATAAATAAGGCCGGCCAAATAATTAAGTTTTGATTCTAAAATCAATATATCTATATATAGAATATAATTTCTTGTATAATATATGATCAAAATGTCCTCCAATTTTACATAAGGTCGACCAACTAGCTTATGTCTCCGTGGCCAAGAAACTTGGATGTCGCTTGTTTTGGAGGAAGAGGCAAACCACGGTGCAATCATCCACTTTTGACGACGGAAACTTCCTCTTCCACGAAGCGGTGGCCGCCTCCACCACCGTCCTTGCCGCTTCCTGCTCATTTTCTGCCTCCACCACTATGGATGCAACTTGATCGTTGTTTAGCACATCCCATATCTAACAATTCCAAAAACAAACAAATAAACATTTTGACTTCATTCTCGTATATTTATTGTTGAAAAGGTTAATTCCACCGAATGGTTTCAAACTATAGCACATATTTTAATTTGGTCTCGTATATTTAATGCCTAAATTGATTGTTAGGCCAATAAAAGAACCTGATTATTACAAAATTAGTACTGAAATGAAGATGTTTGAAACCTAAATGAACTCTAAGAGATAATATGGGGATGTTTAGTGCAATTAAACCTAAATTTCAGTGAAATGGAGTTACCCCATCCGAAGCGAGGACAATGAATTGATCATTTGGAGTCAAGTGGTGATGGGAGACATCAGGGACAGCAATAATTCCATGGTCCTTGAGCCGAAAGTCCCCAAAAGCTCGAGACATGGCTAAGCCGGGAGAATCCTCATGGGGCAGCCACACTCGCTGGATATGTGGCTCTTGCTTTAATGCAAGGACCCTACCCTGGCAATTCCTTATTCTCTCTGATTCACCTGCATCCAAAATAATGGATCAACAAACCACCTACTTATATCATTAGTTATGACAAAATAACGTGAGGGTCATTTTTGAATTCTGATATTATAAATGAACAACTTAATTCAATTGGAATCACGGGACTTACTCGGTAAACCAGGCTTCAGATCGGTTGTTAATTGAACAGCCTTGATCCCATTCTCGGTCATTGTTCCCAGCACAGCCCTCGAGTCTCCAAGGTTCGCAATAACAAGATCTTCACCCTATTCAAACATGAAACAAAACACAATCAACCAATAACACTCACACAATCTGCAGCAAAATCAGAAGCTGTCCTGTTTCTTCCTTACTTGTCTCACAACAACCACAGCGGTGGTTCCACTGGCGGAGCAATCCAGATTCTGTTGCAGCTTAATCTCCTTGTCCATCACCTTGAACCCACCAACGCAAGCCTCTTTCCATTTCAGAAAATCCATGCTCGGTGCGGTTCCACTGTCGTTTTCTGCTGTTGTCTTGAGTTTTGCTAGAGCAATCTTTTGGCTTAGCAACAGTGATGACAGCTGATTTCTCACCATATTGCTCACTGCATGACCGTTCTTTCCATGACCATCGAAAACACCACAAAATGTTCCACCTTCCATTCCATAGTCCTTCAAGAACAAAACATACAAACCCCGGAATTTAATTAACAAAATAAAGTGCAAGTTTACAAGCCAAAAAAGAAAGATCTAATTATGTGTTTAGTCCCTCTATTAAGCAGAATTTTGGAGTTTAATCACTCTAATTTCCCATAACTGAGTCCCTTTACTTTTACAAAGTTAATATTATGTCCAAATCGATAAGCCTTCCGCTTGAATTTGACATAATTCGATCATTTACTTTATAAAGTTATAAGTAGGTCCAACTCGATAAACTATCAATAACATTATAAAAGTATAAAAATCAAATTATATCAAATTAAAGTAGCAAGATTAAATCTTAAATTTCAGCACAAATGATCTTACGAATTAGCGGAAATCGATATTTATGGTAAATCTATCCTGATCGCTATGACCTCTTTGTGAGAAGACACTTCTTCTCCCAAAGTTACGGTATTATTTTATCGACTTCCTTTGAGAAAGTTATCTTGCTCCTTTAAAGAAACTAACATCATAATTCGAACAAAAACGAATAGACGGCAAACCTGACAAAGGATGGCAGCATCCTGGTTGAGTCCTTTGGTTCCTTGTTTGGAGTACAGAGAGCCAAGTCTTTGTATTCCAAAAGAATCAATGTTTTTAGGCCAGTAGAGATCACCATTTCCCTGGCAATAATGTTCTTCAGCTTCATCGTGAATCTCTGAAGATGCAATAGATATGCAGATTCCCATCTCCAAAGACTTTGTGAAAACTGTCTCCTCAATGGTGTTTCAATGTCATAATAATTACTGAATATATAGTTGTATAAGTTGGCTCTCAGTCGAGCTCAAAGCACACTTCAAATCATTAATTATTGATATAATTTGGTAAGCATTAGTATTTAATTATTGTTGTCATAATAAGATACCCCAAGGTTCACTTAAAGGGGTGGATTCTTGTTAAAATTATTATATTAGCAAATCAATTAATATATAATTAACAATAGCTTACTAATAACAATATAAAGTATAAAGATCAACGTAAAGAAAAGAGAACTTAACTCCCAAATGGAAACATGATAAAGGGATTAAAACCATACTTAAACCTATATCGTGTGTAGGTGCATTAATAACCATTTATGGTCATTTTTCATAGGTCATATAATTTATATATTTATTTTTTATGGATACATATTGTAGTATATATGCAATGATGCATATTATGGGCCCTCTCCTTCGAATCAATTAAAATGATGTGGGGTGATTTGCAACTTGACAGTTGACAAGGTAATATTATATACTTTATGAAAAGGAGGACCGGGTCCGATCCAAGGCAAAGGAAATTAGGGAACGTTAACAACTTGGAACAATATCAAAAGATGCATCAAATAATGTGGGTCAACTCTCGGTTAATGGCTTAATAAGGGATAGAATTAAAATTTTTGAGATTAAATGAATAAAATATAAATAAATTATTTTAAAAATACATAAAAAATTGAAGTAAAAGTGATTACCCGACCTTACCTTTATATAGTTTTGTCATTATTTATACATTACATATTTTACAAACATAACCCAAGAATGATTGGTCATTTGTCGCTAGGCATTTTATGATATCGAGTGTTATGTTTTTTATGTTTATATTATAAATAAATATCTAAAATATATTAATATTTTAAATAATTTTTACCTATAATCACTGAAATAAAAAATATGTAAATCTAATTTTATTAATATAAAATTTTAAATATTTAATTTTTCAGATCCATATTTAAAATATACACCCTTACGTTATCGTTAGTGGTTGCGAATAGTGATATTATATAAACCAACAATGCAACGTTGTCGTTTAAAATGTGTGGAAGGAAACGGTGCGTATTGGTCGTGTTTTTTTAGTTTGTTTTTTTTCTTTCTCGAGTGTTCTTTTGCTTGTTTGCTTGTTTGGCTGCCAAAGCGAGAAGATCAAACGAAAATGGCGTGTACTCATGACCACAGCTGCGAAGATCACGATTGTTCTTCTAGTTGGTCTCTTTACAAGCACATCGACCTCTCTAAGGTTCTTCCTCTCCCACTCTCTCTCTCTCTTTTTGTTGGAATATTTAGAAATTTCTGCTGATTCATTACTGATTTCGGTTGTCCCTAATTGATATTTTCAAGTATTATTTCGATTTTTTTAATTCCATACACTCCCCTCTTCAAATGAATTGTCATATTTGATTATTTTTCTTGGAAATTTTGTTATTCTTAGGTTACTGCTCTGAATGAGGCTAATCCCGGAAGTGTGAAATCGGTGTTTAAAGCTTGGGAGGAGCGATTAAATTCTACCGGGGTATTGTTTAATTAGGCTTACTCATGTACATTTGTATGAAACAAATGATTAAATGGTTCTATATATATGAATTTATTTAATTATATGAATGTGCGTTTGATCGTTTCTGCAGTTTCATTTCTGTGCTGTTATCCTTCTGGGAAAACTCACTTTGTAATGTGGATTTAAATTTCTGTCATTTCATTCGTATGTGATGGCTTAATAAAGATTATGAACTGCGACAGGAACACTTGGAAAGCAATGAGGGTGATCCTGAGTTACTTGTTTACATACCGTAAGCCATTGCTTTTAGTTGTTTTAGTCCCTTTTATTATATTGCCTTACATTTACTTTGAAGTTCATGTGTTATTCCCATTGGATTACTAACCATTGTCTACATCTGTGTTTTTAAAGTTCTGGGTGTCCATCTTGAACCTTCAAGACTATAAATCTATAAGTTTTGTTTTATTGCTAACTAAGTTTGAAATGTATGTTGAGATTCATGTAATCTAGTGCATTGGTTCATTTACAAAATTGTTGAATGAATCTCGATGATCTCTTTTTCTTGGTTTGGAGCTTAGTACGTTCTAGCAGTTCTTGTTGTTTCTAATATAATATTTGATTTATTCTGATAGCTTTACATCGGATGTTAAGATCAAGAGTATATCAATTGTCGGTGGTGCAGATGGAACAAGTCCTTCCAAGTTGAGAGTGTAAGTTCCTATGACTAACCAAGTAATTTGTCACCTCTGAGATGGTTAATTTTCAGCTAGCCCTTAGCAATTAATATTGATATTTCAAAATTGATTGAAAGCTTTTTTTCTCTTCTTTTAACTGCTTTCCCATTGAAGATGTCTTTGATTTCGGCACCTGATATTTCTAAAGGATATAAGATTGTAGTGGTTCAAAAGAGATGTTGCTTCCCCTACTACCTAATCCTTATGGTTTTCTTGTCGTAATATTTATGATTTTTGTTTGTTTGTTTCAATTTTGATTAGGTTTATCAATCGAGACGGCATTGATTTCTCCGATGCCCAAAGTATGCAACCTGTTCAGGTACTGCTCATCTCCCCAATCCATGGAACATTCTGTTAATTTCAACAAAGTTTACTTAAATCAATTACATTTTTCTTGAAGGAGTGGGATTTGGTTGAAAATCTGCATGGAATGTTAGAATACCAGACGAGGTATGTACTTACTCACTCCACACTGTTATGATCCATTTTTGAGCTGTTAATTTGCTTACATATTGTGCATTAAAATTGGTCCACTTGTCACCAACAATGTTAAGTTGTTGCTAATAACAGACTTAAATGAAAATAGTAGAGGTTCGTTTTCATTCTCTTTGTTTTCTAGTTTCTAATGTCATATTAACGTGCATATTTAGGTACTCAAAATTTCAGAGCGTGGCAAATATTACATTGCATTTCCCGGATAGTTTTGGTGGTGACACAACCCAAATTCACTACATTGGTTTTAAAGGTGAAGCCACACAGGTACTTAAATTCCCTTGACAGCTCTGTTTAATTGATGACATTATTCCTAGTGTATCCCCATACTGATATATTTCTTGGATATAATTGACAGTTGAAAAGAGATGTTGTTGCAACGATTGTTTACGAAATCACACCCAATCCTTCTGATCACAAGTAAGTTTTTGCCTGCTAAATCGCATCGTGTATTTGGATTGTCCATATAAGTGATTGAATCCTTTTCTGATCACAATTGTAGATAGCTGACATAGATGTGTATATACGAACAAGACTTTCCATGTTCATGATCATACCAGAAATGTTTTATTTATGAAAATCGATTATATTGATTCAGGACACGGGCCGAAACTGGTGGAGGATTTTCTCATGTGGAATGAAGAATTTGTAATACATCTCGGATCGGGTTGTTCTTGTCTAGAAGCTGACCACTCCTTTTGAGCACTATTACTGGGGTTGTTTTTGATTGTATGAAAATTTATGAAAGTTTTTGAACTGTTGAGATCTAGTGTGTTTGAAATATGAACTTTTCTCATATTTTCTTTATGCAAAGTTTGTCAAAACAGAAGGAAAAAAATGCTGTAAGGAAGACTAAATTCCCCTTAAATTTATTGCAAATAGTCATTTAACTTTTGAGATAGTCAAGAATTATGATATATTTTATCATTTGAAATTTTTCAAATTGAATTATTTATTTAAATCTAATTATAAATATTTATAATGTTACGAGATTATTTAGTTTCTTATTATTACAATCAAAGAGTCGTGGGGTTGCAAAGTTCGTTTGCATAAACTGAAAATTTCAATTTTTAAAAAATATTTATTTTATCGTTTAAAATGATAGATAAATTCTCCTTTATAATTAAATTATTAATTATTTGATGAAAAAATATAAATAAATATCCGATTAAATTGCTAAACCCAATGAAAATGGAGACTAATCGTGTTAAGAAAAAAGTCTATTTCTCAAAAGGCCCAAACAATAAGAAAAAGCTCGGTTAAGTCCAATTCCAAAGCAAGGTGAATTTATATAATCTTCTATAGTTAGGGTTTCATATTATCGATTGTATTAGTCTGAACCCTCTTTGCTTCTCCTCTCCGCCGATACATCTTCATTTGCAGAAAAGCCATTTCCTTGTATTCTCTTACTTCTTTCTCTGAGTTAGGAGGCCCGAGGCTGCACTAATATTTACATTTTAGATTGATATTAAGGTATTCCCACCTATGGGCTCCTTTATTCGTTGTTTATCCCTTTATTTTAGCAAAGATTCATTGAAAGATTGTTTCTAAATAGTGTTGTGAATGATGAGAAAGTAATATTATCACAGTTATCCCTGTCAGATTGCTGGTGCTGATAATTTTGTTTTCTGACACAACATTCGTTTTAATTTTTTATATACATTCCAATTTGTTTTCCTGGTAATCTTGTTTTTTTATTTAATTAATCTTTTTCTGTTTTTAATTTATTTATTTTTTGTTAAGCTGCAGATTCAGCTTATGGCGAAGAAGAAGAAGAAGAGTTCTTCTACGACGCCTTCAAACAATACAGAAAACAAGCAAGAAGAATCGGTTCCAGAGCAGAAGAAGCAGTCTCCAGCTCCTAAAAAGGTTATCAATGAAATCGATGAAATATTTGCAGGTATAAAAAGGAAGAAATCCGATTCAAAAGTTGCAGAGAAACCAAACGGTGATGAAATTTCTGAACCCAAATCGTCGAAGAAGAAAAAGAGCAAAATGAGTAAAGAAAACAGAGATGAAGGTTTCAGTGAATCATCTTCTCGTCCTCGAAAGAAAACAGCCGATGGTTTTACAATCTACACTGAAGAAGAATTGGGTATCGGTAAATCTGATGCTGGGAATACACCGCTCTGCCCATTTGATTGTGATTGTTGTTTTTGATAATGGGATGTCGTTAATTTCCGTTTAATTGTTGCTTAAACTTGCAAATTTCAGAAAATTTTGTGGGTTTAGGGTATGTTTGTTGTAACATAAGACTTTTTTTTACATGAAATGCAATTTTGATATTTTCCATCAGCTGTTCTTTTATTTATTTTGCATGGTAATAATTTGAAATATTTTAGAACTAAATCGGATGTTATTCTCTGCGTTGTTGCATTTTATTATCTTCCATTTTGGTTTAGTTCTTAATGTATTAAATCAGTCGGGGAATTTAGTTGATTTTGAAACAAATTGTTGGGTCTTTCTTTTTCATTTTGATTTTTAAAAAACACTGCTGGACATTGAAGAACGTCGACAGAAGGCCGTCGGAGGCCACGGTTCATACCATTTTCTCCTTCTGGAAAATCCAAGGGCCTACAGTCTTACCAGATCCCTGCCAACAAGAAGAGTACTTTTTTTTTCTTCTCCGGATGATACTAATCTTGAACCGTGACCTACGGGAAGACGATGTCGCATCGAAACACACTCGAAGTAAACACAATTCAAAAATCGAAAAGAAAATGGGGATCTGCAAGCTTGGAGAAAGGAAGGGTTTCCCGCTGGCAGCCTGAGCAAAAACAAGTTACGATTTTCCAAAGTGTATTTGCGCGAGAGAAAGTTTCAGTTTCCGCCCAACTACCTGCATTTGATGCGACATTTTTAGAACTGTAGGGAGGATTTTTACCAAAATTGGAACTTGCGAACACAGTCTAATTACAGAAGCATGTCAGTTGAACCAAAGGAATTTGTGGACAAAATCTCCTCGAGATAGGAAGACTCTGATAAACCAAAGGGAAATGAAAATAAAAGCCTGCAATCTTGTAAAAGGGATTGCCAGGAGAAAAAAATAAGATAAATTCAGACTAAGGGAAAATTCCATTGCCGGGAATTGAACCCGGGTCTCCTGGGTGAAAGCCAGATATCCTAACCACTGGACGACAATGGACTGTTTTATCAGCAGTATCTGTTCTGTTAGTTGATTTTTAAGTTGACAACATTCATGACATCCTCAATTTTACTTTGGTTAAGGCATTCTCTTACAGTGCATAGCACTTGGGATTAAACTCACAAATTGCTACCAAAAGATCATTGGAGATACAACATGCAATGAAACAGAATGAAAGAATTTTCATTTCACTAAATGGATATTGTTGATGACATCATCACCACATGCTTTGAATGTCATGAAAATCCTAAAAGAATTGTCATGCAATTATAGTACAAAGAGGATGATGAAAGGATACAATTTGAGATGCAATATTCTTACAAAGGAATTGACAAGGAAAAAAAAAGATATATGGAAGCTTGAGCAAAACATTGTTCATTGTTTCCCTAGAAATCACCCTCTTAGCTCCTTTATCCTTTGTTGCTCTTCTTGCTATTGGTGAAGCAGAAACATGAACACCGACAGCAGAGAAGCCAAAACTCCATGTTTCATGTACATATAGATTCAAATATCTGCAGAAACAGAGATCTATCATTAATGTAATGAATCTAGACATGATAAAAGAAAAATTAAAAATTTCTTGTTCTGATTTACCAACAGGGTGTTTCAACCGGCAGGACGTATTCAAACTGGTATGAACGTACTCAAAGTGCCACAGATATACAAAGCTTCATCACCCATCCCCCCTTGCAGAGTGCATCAACTAACATACTAGATATTACAACATTAGGCTTAAGATGAACACATCAAATGTAAACTTATAACGTCAACACAACTAATGTACTAAAATTTCAATTCGTGTTTTTTAAGTAAACATATAAATTAATATCTCATGTTTACAAACCATACCTTCTTTGCCATGTGAATCTGCATCCGTGAAAAAACTATGCTCAATGTCTTGCTTTCTTCATGTCATTGGTATCTATGGCTTCAGAAATAATTCTCCATACAATGTGAAACATATATTACACATTATGAATTAAGAAAGGAGCGGATGAATTCTAATGTTGTAAATAACAAGTAGCCAAGTGTATATAAAAGGGTTCAAAGTAGATAATCTGATTATCATTTTGCATTGCTATTGACACAAGTCGAAATTGTCTTTAAATGTCTCACTCCTTGCAATGGACATCCCTTTACCATTAAGCTCAGTGTACCGCTTCCTCATCGTGTCATTGCTATCTAAGGCTTCAAAAACATCCTCTCCTTACATGCATAAATCGATATATTACACATTCCACTAATTAAGCAAGGAGGGGATGATTTTTGAAGTCATAGATAACAATGTTATATATTTCCAACTCCTACACCAAATGTCTCAATTTATCATCAACAATACCAAATTTAAGAAACCATACATTCCTTGGAATGTGAATCCGTTCAATGTGACTTCATTAAGCTCAGTGTACCACTTCCGAGTCATGTCATTGGTACCTATGGCTTCAGAAACATCCTCTCCTTGCTACGTTCATAAATCAACATATTACGCATCCCATGAATTAAGCAAGGAGGGAATGATTTCTAAAGTCATAGATAACAACATTGTAAATAACGATATATCCGATACCTATAATACAAAACAAATAGCCCAGTGAGTATAAAAGGATCCAAGCTAGATAGCAATGTGATTATATTAAAAAGCAATGCTAAACAATCCTATATCAGAAAAGTTTAATTAAACTAGATAGCTGCTTTAGATTCGAAAGTGGATTACTAAACAATCCTATATCAGAAAAGTTTAATTAAACTTAATAGCTGCTTTAGATTTGAAGGTGGATTACTATTGCAAAACAACAAACACCCATAACTCTAAACAAGAGCATACAATCTTATGAGCTTGAAAATAAACCAATTAATTAACAAATATAAACAAGTTATTGTGTCATGAAACAACAGTGAATTTCATGGGTCTTCAACCGTTTGGCTTAATATTGGCTCCAAGCAGCAGTCAGGCCGCCATGGATCGGCATCTGCTGTTGCTTCTAGTAAAGGAGCCAATCTACAAATTAGTCTTTTACTATTTGCAAACTGAAAAAACAGCCAAAACTTGGTACGATTGCATAGTAAATCAACTTACAAAAAATGGGTTTCGATGTTCATGGAAAAGCAAATAAAGGAATAGAATCCACAGTACCTAAAAAATCATTCCCTTAGTTGACCTCAAACAATAGGGAAATATGAAAAATAATAAAACATTTAGTATTTTACCTTAATCGAAGATTATTTGCATGAGATAAAGTCGAATGGGAATGCTGATGCGTAATGGAAGGCTGATGAATCTACAAGATAAGGAAAAGGCGGAAAGAAATTGAGATAAGGCTGCAGGGCAGACAAAGTACAAAGTTGGCTCATCAGGGCTCAGGCTAAACACATTATATAGTGGTTCCTCAACAAACCCTAAAAAAGGTTGTACTATTGTAATTATCTCTTCAATTGTTTTCTATCAATAGACAAATTTGAATCAAAATTTTGATTTTAATATTATATTTATAAATTTAAAGTTTCAATTTTATTTTTTAAAATAATCTAAAAAATATCATAAGATATCACATCTTCTACTATAATAAATATTATCTAATTTTATATTAAACACTCGATAATTTAATTTTTGATTTTATCATAGATCAATCAATTAAAATTGAAATATTAAAACTCAAATAAATATTTATTTATTATTCTTTAAAACTATTATTGATGATTAAATCGTTAAAAATTTATTAATTCTGATTGGATCTATTTTCTTAATTAAAATATTTAACTTAAAATGATTTTTATATATTTTTTTTGATAAATTGAACTTTATTCATCTAAGAATACCTAAAAAAACTGTACTAAATGATTTATATTTTATTTTATCATAAACACTTAAAATTATTAATAAAAAATAAAAAAATTAAATAATAATGAATAATTTGTAATTTTTTTAACATGTTGGTATGAATACAAAATTAGTCCTTGCATTTTAAGCAACACTAATTGTATAGTCCTTGCATTTTATGACAATTTTTAGATAAACATTGAAAAATAAACCTATACATCACTTGAACATTGAAAAAATTCTATACAAATTAAATATAATTTTTAAATCAATTATAATTTTAAATATACTTAAACCATTGAATATTAAAATTTTAATAATTATACTATAAATAGTGGTATTTGAATTAATGAATTCATTCAAGAAACAATAATATTTTCTCAATTTGATAATTCTCGTTGAAAATTAAATATTTTTTTAGATAAATTAAAGTTACTCTATTCATTCAAAACAAAAACATAAAAAATTAAATACACAGCAAAATTAAAGCTAATTTCATAAAAATAAAGTCAAACAAAAATATAAAATTTACAATAATAATTCCCATTACACAGCAAGAGTAGGGAAGAAAAAGCTAATTTTATATTCCCTCATACTTAGGCTCACTATCTTTGGAACCTATAATCCGAATGATCGTGTATTCTTTAAATTAAATATTAAAATAAAAAAAGTGGTACAAAAAATTCAATACAAATTATAAATTTATACACCAAAATCTGAAGAATCTCAGGATCTATACCTTGAGAGATATTAAAACATAAGAACCGATTAATATTTACTTAAAGATATTCTTAACATTTTAAGATGATAGATAAGATTATTTAAATAGATTTACCTATAAAAATCAAAAACAAGAATAATTCATTAACTTTCTCACCAACTTTGCTACCAATTTTACCAACACAAAATGGCAAAATCAGTGGCAAAGTTAGTGACAAAGTTGGGACAAATATCATCTTATTTCCTCTGAAAACATACCTTCTTTACAACGAACATCGAAACAACACCAAGATCAGTTTCTTTCTTTTTCGTTGCGTCATCAATACCTAACGCTTCAAAAATCATCCCTCCTTGCAACTTGCAAGTTGTTTAGATCGTTGTTTAAACAAATTGAATAAATTCAAGCAAGGAGGGGATGATTTCTGAAGCATTAGATAGCAATGGTAGACTAGGTTTATGCCAAGTAATTCACAAATATAAACGGGTTATCGTGTCATGAAACAACAGTGAGTTTCATGGGTCTTCAACCGTTTGACTTAATATCGGCTCCAAGCGGCAGTCAGATCACCATAGATCGGAACCTGCTGTTGACTCGAATAAAGGAGCCAATCTACTTCAGACTTTCACCATTTGCATACTGACAGAACAGCTTATAGTAGGCATAATTACATGATAAATACACTTTGAAAAAATGGGTTTTATTAAAATTTTAAGAGGAATTTCATTCAGTAGTAAGATTACAAAACGAAATAGAATTAAATAGATGAAAACATGGGCGAAAAAAATTGAGATGATATTGACCAGATCTGGACGCAAAACAGAAAGTGGGATGAAGGCTTACGCTGCTGAAACATGCGTTTATATAGGGGTTCTTCGAAAAACCCTAAAATCATTGTTTGCGTTGTAATTACGTAAATGGACGCTGGTTTCAATGTGTTTTTTCCATTTTTGTACTACTTTTTCCCGCGTATTCACCAATTTTAAAATATTTATATTGTACTCATTTACTCCTATATTTTTATATTTTAAATTTATAGCAACTCAAATGTTTATTATTGTTAACTTTTATAAAAGGTGATTCGGCAGGTTAACAAATACGTAACCAGAATATTATTTTCTGAATTTAGTGATCAAAAGTGAACACTCATAAAACATAAGTGACCAATTGCGTAATTACACTAATTTTTAACTTGACATATCATTTTTTCGTTAAAGATTATCAACGATTAACGTTACAGTGACATTAAATTTAAACTACAAAGACGTAAGTATCCACGATGCTAATTTTTCTTCAAAATTGTATATTTAATAATCTCAGTAGTTTATGTTTTTCAGACCAGGTACATACATACATACATACGTAAACTTAGCTTCTTTAATCGAGTTGGTGCATAAATTTGGTTTATTGTTTAAATTGGTTCAACTAATTAGATTATTGTAGATGTCGATTTAGAGAAAAATGTCAAGTTTGAGTACTAATTTGTTTAAATTTGTTTATTTTGCTTATTTCAGTGGATATATACATTCGGTAACTGAAGTTTCCAAATTAATATTTATAGTATATGACTTGAACAAATTTGAATCATGAAACCAAGTTCAGACGCCAATTTGAACCTACTTAAGGTTCCTTGTTGGACAAAGAAATGTTTAGATAACAAATTGACTCTCTAGCCCAACTGCCCACGTACATAATTGGACAAAAAAGTTCAGGTACCAAATTGCACATCCAAGCAAAGTTCTAGTGCCAAATTGCACATCCAAGCTTTGGAAAGGATGGAGAGGATGGCCCATCTGGCTCCTGCTTGCCTTCAAATATGGTATAAAATGCATAATCTAAAATAAACTCACTACACATAACAAGCATGTTTAGTCTTAAGATTTAAACCAGAAGTATAAAGCAATACAAACAAAACAAACCAATCCCATACCATCTGCAGCATCTAATTATTTAACTAAGAACACTTAAAACTACCATTGTCCTAAAACCACTGCAAAAACAAGCTTTGATTTAACTGCAATATAACCATGTTGCATCAGGTATTAAATCTAAAATATAAAATTGCGTTCAACTAACTCACCTCCATCCCAAATCAAGTTTGGGGTGATGTCTTGGCCGTTCCACCTTGTTCAACAGTTTTGGATGCTGGTGTTGTTTCGTGAGTTCCATGTGCATTTCCGCTTGCATTGTCGTCAGCATGATATGTTGGAGGCTGTGAGTAACTGCCAGTGACACCATAAGCGGTGTTATAAGCTGCTGCCCCATAACCAGGCTGGCTAGCTGCCACTGCTCCATAGGTTGGGGCTCCATATCCGGGATGAGCAGATGTAGCACCATAACTTGATGGTTGACCATAACCAGATGATGGTGGCTGTGAATAATATCCTGGCTGGCCATAACTTCCTGGGGTGCTAGGTGATTGTTGAGTGTTCCCATACACAGGAGGATTGGCCAAAGGTTTCTGTGTTTGTGGTGGTCCATATCCAGTTCCATAACCAGACTGAGCTGGTGGTTGATTCCCATAGCCAGTTTGGGAAGTTGGAGGCACTCCATAACCAGATTGAGTACCTCCTTGTTGGCCTACTGCAGACGGTTGGGTAGACGTAGGTGTCTGACCTGAATCCCCTTGAGTAGGATTTGTTGCATTACCGTAGCTCGGTGCGGAACCATAACCTTGTTGGTTATCATATGGAGATGGCTGCCCATAACCCGATTGAGGAGCAACATGGTATCCACCATAACCATCTTGAGAATAACCTTGTCCTGGTTGCATATAGCTGGAAACTGGAGGTTGACTGTAATTATAACCACTGTTATTGGCTGGAGCTGCTGAATCACCAGGGGCTTGCTGCTGCTGTGAAGAAGGCTGTTGGTTATAGTAATCATAACCACTTGCAGCAGAAGTTTGCTGGTTTGGCTGTACGGATGACTGATCCCAACCAGAGGCATATCCACCAGATGATGGTTGGGAAGGATATCCCCCATAAGGAGGTTGCGACATGTTATACTGCGGTGATGGGCCGGGATATGCCCCAGGCTGCATATAACCATATCCAGGCTGCTGCAATGGAGGAGCACCTTGGCCCCAACTTGAGGGTGGTCGTGCTTGATAACCTTGCTGTTGATATCCTCCTCCAGCTGAATTTCTCATACGGTTCTGCACAAAATTGTTTCATCAAATAACCAAAGTGGACTTTCTGATGACGGTGGAACATAAACACATACACCATAATAGAATATGGATCTATATACCACAGACAAATACACAAATATCTATATAGCAAGAATCAATATCAACATTGAACAACAAAAATAAGCAAAATACCCGGTCGATTTAACGGATTTGTACAGTAGCATAAACTATGAAGAATGTAATGCCCACATACCGTATGGTCGGAGGGATTATTGAGTTTACTCCAGCAGAAGCCCATCATTTCCCTATTTGAAGTGAATGGGTACAAAAAGAAAAAAGAACCCGACAAATACTAATGAATCTCTTACACCATAACGAAAGGAACTAGGAACCCCGTTGCTTATAAAGGCAACTCACAGTTAAAAGTTCACTATATATCATCTATCCAATAATCCAACTGAAGTATTGTAACAAATAGAAGTATCAAATAAGGTAAAACAACCTAGACAGATAAATCAACATGTATTAACCAAAAGATATCGCTTAGAACAGATCCTAGAATTCTCTAAAACAAAGCCTGAGAAAAAAGCATTATAGATCATATACTTGTATAATGATTATCTGCAGTTTAGACAAGATAACTGACTTGTGGTCACACTCAATTTATGTTAGTATGTCACAACATGAACGGTGATTTCCTCCTTTATGGTGATTAAACTTCATATTTTTTATCAAAACTTCAGGAAGACTATAGGACAATAACCATTATTCTTACAAAGTAGAGGACCTGCTCATCTTCCATTTGGTCATTCGACACCTACAACAATTTCTCAACCAGCTGTCATAGCAAGAAGGGCCACCACCAAAAAATGTCTGCAACTCTCATGATTTTACAAGTGGAACCAAGGGAAGAAGAGAAATACATGATGATATAAAATCGATCTATATCCCAAAGAGACTGAATAAGTATAACTACAATGGAATTGCAGAAGCAACTATAGGAGAATTATTCAGCATAATAATTGAAAAAATAGTATAATCGGCGAGAGCAAAATAGTATAAAGGGGGCAATTTCAAAATATTGACCGGAAAATGATAAAAGGTTGTAATACAATAATATATATTTAGGAAAAATTAATACATGATAGAGCAGCAATTTAGTACCTAATTTAATCTTAAATGAAAATGGTTTTGAAGTTATAACTCTACAAAAGCCTAAACAATGAAACCTCCCATAATTAATAATGTTGTAAATACCAGCCAAGAGATCACAATAAATCAACATTCAAAGTTCAATTAAGCACAATAAGAATGGTTTGGAATAGAACTAAAAGAATCTACTTGAATAGGCATACATGTCAACGGTACAAAAAAAAAGAACACAAGATTCATATAAAATAGGCAAACATGATTTACATTGGGGAAAAGCTTTCCTCCCAACATCCATATATAAACATACCTCACTTATGACCTCATCAACCAATTCTCTAGCATTTTTAATCTGTTCACTTGTGCCATCGATATGTAATGTCCTTTCTGTAGATGTATCACCTGGGGGCAAGTGCAATGGTATGACCTGCACAAAATAATAGGAGGTACATTAGTCACAAACCTTACTTTTAGGTGTAATTATGACAAGACTCAAATGAGTGATGTATACTGAACAGATTTACTAGAATACATAAAAGCCTATTCAACTTTGGCTGATATAAAACGGTGATGCATCTACTTCCTGATAACTTCGAGTATAGATGACATTAAGACTCAAACCTGAATGCGAGCTCCAGTTCTAGCTTGCATACTTTTAATAGTTTCACCACCTTTACCAATCACCAGACCAACCTGAGATCATGCATGTATTAATATTATATTCAAATAAAACCAATAAAGTTGAGTGATACCATTACACTCATACACCGAGTATACCTTGTTACTTGGAATCTTCATTTCAAAATGTTCACTTCCAGCCTGTCCTGTCATTCGTCGAGAAACCATGCCAGAACCTCCTGCTTCGGCCTTGACAAAACATTGTAGGGTATCAATCATACTATTCATACTCTTCATAAAAGCAACACATCAATTTGACATAAAAAAGATGGAAGTACCTCAGCAAGAACATCATTAATCAACTGCTCTGCCTTAGCTATTTGTTCAGCTGTACCCACAAGCTCTACAGGCCTAGTCACAGAATTAGGGTCTGCATCCGTATCTCTCTGGACCTGAATCTTTGCCCCAGATTGTAGTTGAAGATATTTGATGGTTTCTCCAGCTTTCCCAATTATAACACCAACCCTATTTTGAGGAATGTCAATCTTTTTGCTACTACCGTGGTAGCTGCCATAAGAAACCGGTATAGCTGAAGGAGCAGAGTTTGACAGAGGCTTTATATCTGAAATAACATCAAAATTTAATTTAACTATGTTATGAATCAAATTTCAAAAGCCATATCTCATTAAAGATTAACAGAGGTTTTATATATTTATAATATAATAATATAATAATATATAATATCAACACCTTTTAAATCCATAACGCTATGCATCAACTTTCATAATCAGATCTAAACTATAAGTATCGTGCAATGAGCATCAGAGTCAAAAGCCACTTGATATTAATAAAGCGCGAAACTCTAAACACAAATCCTAGATGCAACAATCTCCTTGAAGAATGAAATTTTCATTAAAAAAAAGTTATACCAGAAGGAGCGGAGCTAAATCCCTTCTCATAATCAAAGCCACCGCCAGATCCGTTTTCGACACGAGGACGCTTCGGCTCAGCGGCAGCAGATGCAACGGAGGCAGAAAGGCGAGCAGCAATCTCCTGAGCTCGCTGCTTGGCCATCTCGATGCCATCGAGCGGGGGCGGAACGCTGTTGTATGAAGGAGGAGCCGAATCCGGGGATGAGAAACCTGTAGGCCTCCTACCTACGGAAGAAGGCGGTGCTTCGTCATCGTATTTACGCTTGTGGCTGCCGGCATCTTGACCTGAAGAGTACTGTGCTTCGTCCGCCATTCTCTATTTTGCGAGAGAGAAACCCTAGAGGAAGGGGGAAAGGGTAATATTTGTATAGTGAAGTTTTTTTTTTCCTTTTATATTTCTATATATGCCCTTGAGTACTGATTGGCTATGAGCTGGATTTTTGTGTTTTTCGATTAATAAGGTAAAATGTTTTTTCAATTACTTTATTTTAGTAGTCCCACATGGCATGTGAAGGAATAACGATAGAATTGACTCTATTTTAAAATTTTAAAGTTAAATGTTTATATTTTTTATAAAATTTAATTTTTATTTATCTTGAACTCAAAATCTAATAAAAATAAATAAAAATAGGTAAATAATTCTATCAACCGAATATAAACATTTATTCACTATTTTTTTAAAAGTAATTAAATAAAGAATTAATATTTTTAAATATGTATAAATAATAATTTGATTTTTATCAAATACGAATTGGACTTTTTGTTACTTGTAAAGAAGACCCATCAATGACTGACCTTATCTACAACCCCAGACCAACTTCCATGGTTTAGCGAAGGGCTTTAGTTTATTCGAAGAAGAACGAAGATTAGAAGTTGGAGGATGAAACTGGTGATTTAATTTGTCATATTAATTTCAAGTTTCGGTTGCTTCTACATTCAGTAATTTTCTAAAGTGTTTGTTTTTTGTAGTAATAATTTTGGTAAAGGTTTAGAAGAAATAGATAGAAATGGCGTTGCAACACTCGATCCATCTTCAGTATTGGATTTCTCCTGTAAAACAGAGTAAATTGAAGCCCCTTTGTTCAAACTTACTTAAGATGCCTTTATGGGTATGTATGTTCATAATTTCTTTCTTTTTTGAATAGGAATTCAAATTCAAATTTCAAGTTACTAATTGTTAGCTAATGCAGAATCCGATTTCCATAAGAAATGGAGTGAGAGCAAATGGGATGGTGGAAAAATTTGGGAAAAGTTTTATGAGACCAGAACTAAGTGACAGTGATGATGATGATGATGATGAGTCATCAATGAAAAAGGGTCAAGTTGATGATTCATATCATGTTGATGCCGATGAGCGGCGAGAATGGAGGGCCAAGATTAGGGAAGTTATCAATAAGCATCCTGAAATCGAGGAGGAAATTGACCCTGTTGATAAGTTGAACAAGATGCAAAAGCTCCTGGCCGATTATCCATTGGTTGTAGATGAGGAGGATCCGGATTGGCCCGAAGATGCCGATGGCAGGGGATTCAACCTGGATCAATTATTTGATAAGATCACTATCAAGAATAACAAGAAGGAAAACGATGATGGTTATGATAGTGAGAAGGAAATAGTGTGGCAAGATGATGACTATATTCGTCCCATTAAAGATATCAGGACTGCTCAATGGGAAGAGACTGTGTTCAAGGACATTAGTCCTTTAATCATTCTTGTCCATAACTGCTACAAAAGGTTAATTTTCCTTTTCAGCGTCAATATGCTAACATAATTACTATTACGGTATGTTTTCATCTCCTTTAAAAGTATGGATAATCTGCAGGCCAAAAGAAAACGAAAGAGTTCGGGATGAGCTGACGAAAGCTGTGCATATCATATGGAATTGCAGGCTGCCTTCACCGAGAGTATGATATCTATACCATTGTTTCTTATGTAGTTGCATTTCTTTCAATCATTGGTCCTAATTTGTCATTTTTATTATCAGTGTGTAGCAATTGATGCTGTGGTAGAGGATGATCTGGTCTCTGCTCTAAACGTGTCGGGCTTTCCCGAAGTTATATTCACCAAAGCTGGGAAAATTTTATACCGTGAGCGAGGTACTTGCTTAACTTAACAGTAACAAATAACAATCTTGGTTTCTTGCCTCTGACTATATGAATTTGTAATCTGCCGTTTGTTCAGCTATTCGAACTGCTGATGAATTGTCGAAAATGATGGCTTTCTTTTATTATGGAGCTGCTAAGCCACCTTGCTTAAATTGCACCGGAGACCAACAGGAGAGGATCCCAACAGTTGTCATCAAGAGATGAAACAATTTATAGCTTTCTGCAGTTGTCTTAAACTTCTGCATAAAATTTTTGTTGTCCATGTGACTGACTTTTTATAGTAAATGGTTGCTATTTTAGTAATGTGAATGGTAAAATCGGTGGGACCATGTTGAGTAACAATTTTGTTGCTTTTCTATAGAATCTTTCTCTTCTTCCAAGTGATTGGTTTCAAGGGTTTCAATTGTGAATATAAACAGTTGGATTTAGGTCCAGAAACAAATACCGAAGGTCAGTCAACACCATTGAGTTGGTGAATGATCTGAATGGAAAACGTGGGATATGTTTCAACCCCCAATAAACGTAATATTTATTCTTCACTCATAATCATATTCCCAGCAAACAGTTGAATGTAGAGAAGAGAAGAGCGGGTTTAGCTTTAAATATCTACTTGTTGTTCATTCTTAATCACATTCCCGGCAACTAGCTTCCCTTTAAAGTTGAATGTAACCAATACTTCCCCTTGCAATTTTTAGCTATGATATCTTCATCATTCAGGGTCTTCTCCTTCTTCACCCTACTGCTGCTTTCGTCTTTCCATGACTTTTGTTTTTCATCATCGTCAGGACAGAAGGAAAAGCCGATGCTCTTCTAAAATGGAAGGCCAGTCTTGATGATCAAAGTCAATCTTTCCTCTCTTCTTGGGATGGAAATGGCCCCTGGAATTGAGCCGGGATCATTTGTGACAAATCTACGAGCCAGCCATTTTAAACTTCCAAGTTCCCGTTTGAAAGTAGGCTTCATGGTTTAAACTTCTCTAATTTCCCCAAGCTTACTGATGTTGATCTAAGCTCCAAGCTTTCTTCTCTATTTGTGCACAAACAAGCACTCATCCAATTAGACCTCATTTGAAGGCACATTTGGTTACTCGGCTCCGGGTCTGTTTTTTATTCTTTCCATCTTTTTCATTTTTTATGCTATAATTGTTTTGAATTTAGATAAAGTAAACAGCTGAACGCAAGCTGAAGTCATGATCGTGTACTTGAGCTCGCTTATTCTTTTATAGAGATGGCTTATACAATGCAAATCAATGTGATGTCTTTAGTTTGGAGTGCTGTCATTGGAAATACTAATGGGAAGGCATCCTAGAGATCTGATAGCTTTCATGTCATTTTCATCTTCTTCTTCATTCTTGGCATCATGCTCATCCGCAACCTTCAGTCATTTACTAGTGAAAGATCTGTTAGACAGGCGTCTTCCGTCTCCGAGGAGACAAACAGCTGCAGAAGTGGTCTCCATTGTAAAAGTAGCATCTCAATGCTTGCATGTCAGTCCACAATATCGACCAAGTAAGCAACAAGTTTCTCAGGAGCTGTCAACTCGGATTTCACCCTGACTGGAACTGTTTCACTCAATAACATTAAGCAGTCATACCTCCTGAAGGCTGGATATGGAATTCCTCCCTTTTTTCTGTTTTGATTCTGCATTTCCTCGATTTCCCATGTTTTAGTCCCTTGTTGTTTCAATTAGTTTGTATAATTCCATGCTCTTTTCTTTGACCTTCTGAGCAGAGAATGCTTTCCAAAGCTTAAAGGGTAAGCTATGAGCATATGAGTATATAGGAAAGTATGAATTTTTATTGTTATGTTTTCTGTTATTGAGTTCAACGAGTGCTGGCTAGCTTGTTCAGAGTCGGTTGTTCTGCACCGTTACCGTTACTGTTATGAATCAGTTAAAGATGGTTAGGTAGTCTGTTAGAGCCTGCATCTTCTCAACTGACTCAGACAGTTTATGCATGTATATAACCCGGGTCCTGTTTCAGATTATTACGGGATAATAAATAAACTAGCAGAGAGTACTGCCTCTCTTTCCCTAGCTTTCTTCATCTTCTTTCTTTACAAGTCTCAGTTGTTTTTGTGTGAATCCTTGATTGCATGGACTAAAAAATAAGAAAGAGTCGGGCTTCCCAGATTGAATCAATGCCTACAATTATGAACTCACCTAAACAAGGTCTCCTGCAATGAGTATTATCGTCTTTTTGACTGGAGCCACTTGCTTATGTTCCTGTGATAATATCGCATTCAAATTTCCAAGTGCAACTGCAATAAAACAGGACCGTTACTGCAATTTAAATCCCTAATATTTTCAACTGTTGCTATGAACCGTTGGTTGGAGGCCCGGAACCAAAAATCAAAGTTTAGTCTACACCCTTGTCCACGGTAAGAACTACTACCACATGAAATAATCTAACGTATCTTTAGGGAAATCCAGAAGTAACAATTGGGTTGACCATTGTCTCGTTGACTTGGACTGTCCCAACAAACAAGAAAATAATGGAAATGTAAAAGAAGAAAATGAAGCGGAAGGTCACCACCATAAATTCCAACCCCTATGGACACGGTTCGACCTGGCAGGCTGCAAGCTTGAAAATATGTCACAGAGTATGAAAATGTAAGTTAGCTATGCCTATAAATGTATTACTTATTCTTCATTCTTAATCATATTCCCACCAATTGGTTTCCCTTTAACCAATATTCCCCCTTGCAATTTTAAGCCATGCTATCTTTTACCAAGAATTTAGCATCCTCTTCATTGACATTGAGGGTATTCTTCACCCAGCTGCTGCTACTGCTTTCCACTTTCTATGTCTTTGGTTCTTCATCACCGGCTGGACAGAAGGAAGCTGATACTCTTCTAAAATGGAAGGCCAGTCTTGATGATCAGAGTCAATCTGTCCTCTCTTCATGGGATAGAAATGGCCACTGTAACTGGACCGGGATCATATGTGACAAGTCAACAAGTGTCACCCATTTAAACCTTTCGAGTTCCGGTTTGAAAGGTACGCTTCTTAGTTTGAACTTCTCTGCTTTCCCCAAGCTTACTGTTGTTGATCTAAGCTCCAATTATCTCAGCGGAACCATTCCAGCAGATGTTGGTAACCTATCTAGATTAACATACCTCGACTTGTCTTCCAATTTTCTTTCTAGTGAAATTCCTGCTTCTATAGGAAACATGACAAGCCTGCTCATTCTCTACTTGTACCAAAACGAGCTCTCTGGTTCTATACCTCCACAAATTGGAATGTTGAAGTCCCTGAATATACTTGCCCTCTCTGACAATAATCTGGTGAAGTCTATCCCTCCCTCTATTGGAAACTTAGCCAATTTATCTTATCTCCACCTTTATCGAAATAAAATTTCTGGATCCATACCGAAAGAAATTGGACTGTTGGGTTCCCTCAAAGAGCTTCATTTGTACAATAATAGACTTATTGGTGAAATTCCCGCCTCTATTGGAAACTTGACAAACCTGCTCATTCTCACCTTGTACAACAACAGGCTCTCTGGTTCCATACCTCAACAAATTGGACTGTTGATGTCCCTGAATGCACTTGACCTCTCTGAAAATAACCTGGTCGGTTATCTCCCTCCCTCTATTGGAAACTTAGGCAACTTATCTTATCTTAGCCTTTTTAGCAATCAAATTTCAGGGTCCATACCAAAAGAGATTGGAACGTTGGGTTCCCTTGAAGAGCTTTATATGTATAATAATAGTCTTATTGGTGAAATCCCCCCTTCTATTGGAAATTTGACAAACCTTCAATCTCTCTACTTGTACACAAACAGTCTCTCAGGTACTATACCTCAACAAATTGGAATGTTGAAGTTCCTGGATGAACTTGTCCTCTCTGACAATAATCTGATCGGTTGTCTCCCTCCCTCAATTGGAAACTTGGCCAAATTATCTGTTCTTATCCTTTCTGACAATAACATTTCGGGATCCATACCAAAAGTAATTGGAAACTTAACCAATTTATCTTTTCTTGCCCTTTATAACAATAAAATTTCAGGGTCCATACCAAAAGAAATTGGAATGTTAGGTTCGCTTGTTAACTTACAGCTGTTCAAAAACAGTCTCACTGGTTTCATTCCAGCAGAGCTGACCAATCTTACAAATTTGAAAGTATTTCAACTCAGTAAAAACTACTTGATTGGTCGTTTACCACAACAGGTGTGCCTTGGAGGAAGACTTGAATATTTTACTGCAGATAACAACTATTTCACAGGTCCAATCCCTGTGAGCTTGAAGAATTGTACCAGCTTATACAGAGTTCGGCTTGAATACAATCAACTCACTGGAAATGTATCTGAAGATTTAGGCATATACCCGAACCTGGACTATCTTGATCTGAGTGATAATAAATTGATTGGTGAGCTATCATCAAACTGGGGTCAGTGCCACAATCTAACAAGTCTAAGGCTCTCCAACAATAATATCTCCGGTGAGATACCCTCGGAACTTGGAAAGGCAACTCAACTACGGGTATGTGATCTTTCTTCAAACCATCTAACTGGGGGCATTCCAAAGGAGTTTGGACAGCTGAAATTCTTGTTCGACCTTATGCTGAATGATAATCATCTCTCAGGCAGTATTCCTCCAGAAATCAAAATGTTGTCTGGTCTTGTTAGTCTTAACTTGGCTGCAAATAACATAAATGGTTCCATTCCACGATGGTTGAGCGAGTGCAAGAAACTCTTGGAACTAAATTTGAGTGCCAATAGATTCAGTGGAGGAGTTCCTTCTGAGTTTGGAAGCTTGTCATTTCTTCAAGTTCTTGATATCAGTCACAATTTGATCATTGGTAAAATACCGGAGCAAATTGGGAACTTGAAATCTTTAGAAAAGCTGAATCTTTCTCACAATAATCTTTTTGGCTTTATTCCCCCAACTTTTGATGGTATGTTAAGCTTAACATCTGTTGATATGTCCTACAATCAATTGGAGGGTCCTCTTCCACACAACAAGGCTTTTCGAGAGGCTTCATTTGAGGCCTTCAGAAACAACAAAGGCTTGTGCGGAAATGTCACAGGTTTGGAATCATGTTCCTCAAACTTAAACCATACTGTTGATCGGAAAAAGAAAAGTAAAATTGTGATTGCAACTGTGGTCCCTATTTTATGCACACTACTACTCGTATCCATTGTCTTTGGCATTCTTTCTTTTTCATATCGAAGAAAAAAGAATACTGAGAACATGCCAGAGGTTGTAGTAGGTGATAATCTGTTTGCAATTTGCAACTATGATGGGAAAATGATGTTCGAAAACATTGTTGAAGCAACTGAAGAATTTGACTCCAAATACTGCATTGGAGTCGGGGGATATGGAAGCGTTTACAAGGCGCAATTGCCTAATGGTCAAATGGTTGCTGTGAAAAAACTACACCCTCTTTCAGAAGGTGAGGTGGTAGATCAAAAAGCATTTGACAGCGAGATTCAAGCCTTGACTGAAATACGCCATCGTAACATTCTGAAGCTTCATGGTTTCTGTTCTCATCCCCGACATTCATTTTTGGTATACGAGTACTTGGAAGGAGGAAGCCTAGAGAAGATACTAAAGAGTGATGAACAAGCGACAGAATTTGATTGGATTAAGAGGTTAAATGTTGTTAAAGGCTTCGCTAATGCTGTGTCTTATATGCACCATGATTGCTCCCCTCCTATAGTTCATCGGGACATTTCAAGCAAGATTATACTGCTCGATTCAGACTATGAAGCTCATGTTGCGGACTTCGGAGCTGCGAGGCTTCTAAAGCCCGACTCATCCAATTGGACCCCATTTGAAGGCACATTTGGTTACTCTGCTCCAGGTATGTTATTTTATTTTATTCTATCCATCTTTTTCTCATTTTTTATGCTACAATGGTTCTGCATTTAGATGAAGTAAATTGTTGAACACAAGCTGAAATCATAATCATAATCATAATCATAATCATGCTCTTGACTCTTGATATTGCTTATTCATTTGTAGAGCTTGCTTATACAATGCAAATCAATGAAAAATGTGATGTCTTTAGCTTTGGAGTGCTGTCATTGGAAATTCTAATGGGAAGGCATCCTGGAGATCTGATATCTTTCATGTCATCATCATCTTCGTCTTCACTCTCGGCGTCATGCTCATCATCCGCAACCTTCAGTCATTTACTAGTGAAAGATCTGTTAGACAGGCGTCTTCCGTCTCCGAGGAGACAAACAGCTGCAGAAGTGGCCTCCATTGTACAAGTAGCATCTCAATGCTTGCATGTCAGTCCTCAATCTCGACCAAGTATGCAACAAGTTTCTCAAGAGCTGTCAACTCGGAATCCACCCTCAGTGGAACTGTTTCACACAATGACATTAAGCCAACTGCTTGATTCCAGCAGCCATACCTCCTGAAGGCTGAACATGGAATTCCTCCCTTTTTCTGTTTTGATTCTGCATTTCCTCGATTTCCCATGTTTTTTAATCCATTGTAGTTCCAATTAGTTTGTATAATTCCATGCTCTTTTATTGGACCTTCTGTGTGGAGAATGCTTTCCAAGGTTTGAAGGGCAAGCTAAGAGTATATTGGAAAGTATGAATTTGTATTGTGATGCTTTCTGTTATCGAGTTCAACGAGTGCTAGCGGGCTTGTTCAGAGTCGATTGTGCTGCACCGTTGCCGTTACTGCTAAGTGCTATGAGCCAGTTAAATATGATTAGGGAGTCTGTTAGAGTCTCCATCTTTTAACTGACTCAGGCAGTTCATGTATGTATATAACCCGGGTCCTATTTCGGATCATTACGGAGTAATAAATAAACTAGCAGAGAGTACTGCCTCTCTTTCCCTTAGCTAAACATGCAGGTCAGTAAGCAATTTTTTGAGTAATATAAAACATAAAGAAATGAGATTGAACATACTGGCAGAGAGCAGGGCCATTTTTTTTTTTTTTTTTTTTTTGTCTTGGAGTGCCTGTGACAATAACGCAATTGGATTGGCACGGGGTAGGCCTGAAAATGACACCGAAACGATCGAGATTGTAGCGAGAAGCACCGGTGTGGATCATTTCAATGGCGTGCTAGCAAGGCCAATGGTCATTGAGATAGCAGATATTCCATCAAATTGCTGTACTTTTCCAGTCCACTCTGCACTGCTCGTCGGAAACATTCAGGACCCGATTTCGTTCCGATTGTCGCCAATGGTTGCACAGAGTGATGAACCACATGCTCGGCGTCTCATAGAAGGAATTCGAACCAATGAACATCTATCTACTCGTTTCCAATGATTGGTTATCATTGCATTGTTTGTAAACATTACGATCTCTGATGTGAACCAACAAAGATTAGCTGTTGAAACTTACCAGCTTTCATTAATGTCTCTTAGCCACCACTAAGTATAGTCGCCAGACTTGACTGAAACCAATGCAGAAACCAAAGAGTTGTCATCTTCAACATCTGTTTTTCCTATGGCCGCCATCATCAATTTTCATGACATGCAACCATATACTTTTTATCGGTGTGATAATAAATATGTTATTTCCCCCCTAAAAGTAACAATTTAATCCTCAACTAAAATTTTATGACAAACAAATCTTTTTGTATTAAATTTGAGACAAACGATTTAATATAATAATAATTTAGTCTTAAACTAATATATTCTATTAATTCATTCTAATTTGAATCAATTTAATAAATTTAATCTTTTGTATTTAAACTTTTTATTAATGAAATGATTATGTTTACAGACATGCGATAATGGATTTATTTCATTAATTTGTCCTGTAGTTGTTTTTGTCGGGCCATCACATTTATGATTATTAAGCTAAGGGACAGTAGCATAGAGTAAGCAAATGGTCAGAGTTAGGAGTGTGCAATATCCAAATTTTTAAATATAAAAAGTTAAATTTATTGACGAAAATGATAAAATAAAGTTTTATGAACTAAAATAGAAGTAATATCAGGTCATGTTTCAATTTTAAAGATAAAATTACCTGTTTGTAAAAAAAAAAAAAATTAAACGATACTTTTAAAAGAAAAACCACATGCTTAAGTGCATGAATCTTACCAAAAAAAATTGTAAAATCGAGAACAGAGATTGAACCTACAGCATCTGTGAAAATTTAAGCCTATGGTCCTAACCAGACTCGATCAGGATCCAAACATGACAAGCTCTGCTAAGGTAATATGAAGCTTTCAACGTGTAGATAAAGCAGAAACCATCAGTTTATAAAAGTTGAACACAGCAAACATCGATTACTAACATAACAAACCATTCTTGCTAGACCTGTACTGAACTTGAGGTTTAATAATTATTACACCTTTAAAATCAATACAGTTGGACGTTGATAAGGAAACAACATATTAAAGATCACTAGACACTCCTGTCCACAAAAGTAATGGAACGGAAAAGGCAGGATATGAAGCAGGTCAGCTCCATAAATTTCTACCCTAATAAATACGGCACGTCCCGGTAGAATACAGGGTTTTTAGACAAAGGCAATGAGAGCGACCGTACAAACCCAAAATGAGTTAATTAAATGCTTACATAAGATTAGTTTTAGACCATTGGAAAAGCACACAAGGAAAGTTAATTGTTGTTATACTTCATAGGTTTGAATTCTGTTAGTCATTTTTTAAAAAAGTTAACCTAATTCGCATACAAGTCAACAGATATTTATTTATTTTTAATTGAAAACCTTAATTTAATATATTACACATGACCAGGTAAGTTATCTATAAATGTAGTACTTATTCTTCTCTCTTAATCATATTCTCAGCAACTAGTTTCCCTTTATAGTTGAGTGCAACCAACTTCCCTTTGCATGTTTAGCCATGATATCCTTTACCTACAAGTTAACATCTTTATCATTCAGGTTCTTCATTACCCTGCTGCTGGTTTCTTCTTGTCATGTCTTTGCTTCTGTTTCTGCCACTTTTAGAGACGAATCACCGGCAGGACAGAAGGAAGCTGATGCTCTTCTAAAATGGAAGGCCTGTCTTGATGATCAAAGTCAATCTTTCCTCTCTTCTTGGGATGGAAATGGCCACTGTAACTGGACCGGGATCATTTGTGACAAGTCTACAAGTGTCACCCATTTAAACCTTTCGAGTTCCGGTTTGAAAGGTACACTTCATGGCTTTAACTTCTCAACTTTCCCTAAACTTACTGTTGTTGATCTAAGCACCAATGATCTCAGTGGAACCATTCCAGCAGATGTTGGTAGCCTATCAAGATTAACATACCTCGACTTGTCTTCCAATTATCTTTCTGGTGAAATTCCAGTTTCGGTTGGAAACATGACAAACTTACTCGTTCTCTACTTGTTCGAAAACGAGCTCTCTGGTTCTATACCTCAACAAATTGGAATGTTGAAGTCCCTGAATGAACTTGACCTCTCTGAAAACAATCTGGTCGGTTGTCTCCACCCCTCTATTGGAAACTTAGCCAACTTGTCTTATCTTAGCCTTTCTAACAATAAAATTTCAGGGTCCATACCAAAAGAGATTGGAAACTTAGCCAACTTGTCTTATCTTAGCTTTTTTAACAACAGAATTTCAGGGTCCATTCCAAAAGAAATTGGAATGTTGGGTTCCCTTGAAGAGCTTTATTTGTATAATAATAGTCTTATTGGTGAAATTCCTCCTTCTATAGGAAACTTATCAGACCTACTCTTTCTTTACCTGTTAAAAAACCTGCTTTCTGGTCCTATACCTCCACAAATTGGAATGTTGAGGTCCCTGAATGAACTTGACCTCGCTGAAAACGACCTGGTCGGTTCTCTCCCTCCATCTATTGGAATGCTAGGTTCCCTTGCTGCCTTAAAGTTGTGCAAAAACAACCTCAGTGGTTTCATTCCATCAGAGATTAACAATCTTACAAATTTGAAATCATTTGAACTCAGTCAAAACTACTTCACTGGCCACTTACCACAACAGGTGTGCCATCGCGGAGTACTTGAAAATTTTACTGTAAATAACAACAATTTCCATGGTCCAATCCCCAGGAGCTTCAAGAACTGTACCAGCTTATTCAGAGTTCGGCTTGAACACAATCAACTCACAGGGAATGTGTCTGAAGATTTAGGCATATACCCGAACCTGAACTATCTTGATCTGAGTGATAACAAATTGATTGGTGAGCTATCATCAAAATGGGGTCAGTGCCACAATCTAACAAGTCTAAAGCTCTCAAACAATAATATCTCTGGTGAGATACCCTCAGAACTAGGAAAGGCAACTCAGCTACGAGTATGTGATCTTTCTTCAAATCATCTAACTGGGAACATTCCAAAGGAACTGGGACAGCTGGAATTCTTGTTCAACCTTATGCTGAATGATAATCATCTCTCTGGCAGTATTCCTCCAGAAATCAAAATGTTGTCTGGTCTTGCTGGTCTTAACTTGGCTGCAAACAACTTAACCGGCACCATTCCACGGTGGTTGTGCGGGTTCAAGACACTCTTGGAACTAAATTTGAGTGACAACAGATTCAGTGGGGGGGTTCCTTCTGAGATTGGAAGCTTGACATTTCTTCAAGTTCTTGATATCAGTCAGAATTTGCTGATTGGTGAAATACCAGAGCAAGTTGGGAACTTGAAGTCCTTGGAACAGCTGAACTTCTCGCACAATAAGTTCTTCGGTTGTATTCCCTCAAGTTTTGATGGTATGTTAAGCTTAATATCTGTTGATATATCCCACAATCAATTGGAGGGTCCTCTTCCACACAACAGGGCCTTTCAAGGGGCTTCATTTGAGGCTTTCAGAAACAACGAAGGCTTATGCGGAAATATCACAGGTTTGGAATCATGTTCCTCAAATTTAAACCATGATGTTGATCAGAAAAAGAAAAGTAAAATTGTGAGTTCAACTGTGGTCCCTATTTTATGCACACTCCCACTTGTATTCATTGTCTTTGGGATTCTTTCTTTTTCACAACGAAGAGAAAAACGTACTGAGAACATACCACAGATTGTAGTAAGTGATAACCTGTTTGCAGTTTGGAACTATGATGGGAAGATGATGTACGAAAACATTGTTGAAGCAACTGAAGAATTTGACTCCAAATATTGCATTGGAGTTGGGGGATATGGAAGCGTTTACAAGGCACGATTATCTAATGGCCAAATGGTTGCTGTGAAAAAACTTCACCAGCTTTCAGAAGGTGAGGTGATAGATCAAAAAACTTTTAACAGCGAGATTCAGGCCTTGACTGGAATACGCCATCGTAATATTCTGAAGCTTCATGGTTTCTGTTCCCATCCCCGACACTCGTTTTTGGTATATGAGTTCTTGGAAGGGGGAAGCCTTGAGAAGATACTAAAGAGTGATGAACATGCAGCGGAATTCGATTGGATTAAGAGAGTCAATGTTGTTAAAGGCTTGGCTAACGCTGTGTCTTATATGCACCATGACTGCTCCCCTCCTATAGTCCATCGGGACATTTCTAGCAAGAATGTTCTGCTCGATTCAGACTACGAGGCTCATGTTGCAGACTTCGGTGCTGCTAGGCTTCTAGAGCCTGACTCATCCAATTGGACCCCATTTGAAGGCACTTTCGGTTACTCTGCTCCAGGTATGTTTCTTTTATTCCTTCATCTCTTTCACAATCATGCACTTGAGATTGCTTATTCTTTTGTAGAGTTGGCTTATACAATGCAAATCAATGAAAAATGCGATGTCTTTAGCTTCGGAGTGCTGTCATTAGAAACACTTATGGGAATGCATCCCGGAGATCTGATATCTTTCATTTCTTCATCATTTTCTTCACTCTCGGCATCATGTTCATCATCAGCTACCTTTAGTCATTTACTAGTGAAAGATCTGTTAGACAGGCGTCTTCCATCTCCGAGGAGACGAACAGCGGCGGAAGTGGTCTCCATTGTAAAAGTAGCATCTAAATGCATACATGCCAATCCACAATCTCGACCGAGTATGCAACAAGTTTCTCAGGAGCTGTCAACTCGGAATCCACCCTCACTGGACCTGTTTCACACAATAACATTAAGCCAACTGCTTGACTCCTGCAGTTATACCTCCTGAAGGCTGAACATGAAATTCCTCCCCCCCCCCCCCCTCTCTTTTTTACTATTTTTGTTCTGCATTTCCTTGATTTCCCATGTTTTTATCACTTGTTCTAATTAGTTTGTATTATACAAAGGGGTTATGTATTTCTCCATGCTCTTTTGTTTGACAGTTTCCAGATATGAATAGAATAACCCCCAACCTCCCTATAAAACTGCTTTCAAAGTTGAAGCATCAAATGGACAGATACCAAAAAGAAAACAAAGATTGTATTTGTACTCATTTGAAAACAAAATTAAACATATTTTGATCAATGGTGCAAGTAGTCAAAAATTCAAAGGGAAAACTTAAGTCGAATCGAATTGAATCTTCCAAAAAAATGTAAGAAAGTCGCCAAACAAAGTAGCAGAAGCCTGATTTCTGGAACTCAAGGGGGCTAAAAGCAGTTTATTTGTTCTGAAAATTACAGTTGAAATAGTGTAGAAGCTAGTTGTGACACCTCACTTGGACCACCAATGAAGGAAATCCTTGCGCTGGATGATCTTTCTCTGCACTTGAAGGCATCCGTATAATATTAAATTGCGTTGCGGTCGCGGATGCGTTTGCAGTGTAGCGGCTGAGACCGTTACGACATGATTTTTCTTTAAAATGAACTGTCTTTCTACTTAGGTCCACATTTTTTAAATTTTTCTAAAAAAATATTACTCAATTAAATATTATCACAAACAAATTATTTCATTTACATTCACTTCTTTATTATAATAATAACTTTAGTCTTTAAAAGTTTGAATTTTATTAATTTTATTTCATTTTAAACTATTCAATGCATTTAATCATTCATATTTAAAAAATTTATTAATTTAATTTTTTTAATATTATCAAAAGAAACGATCCCTTCAAATCAAATTAGTAGTTCGATATCATAAGATAATAACAAAAAATAATATTATATTTATGAGATAAAACAAGTAATTTCGGAAAAGAATAAGGTTAAAGTGATAAGATTTTTAAATATTAAGAATTATGTTTATGAATTATTTCATATCATGATCATGTATAAACTTTTAGTTTAAAATGTTTATTATACCATTCATTCACATTCAAACTGCTAAAACTATTAGTAGTAGTACACAAAATAGCTTAAACAATCGGATTCCTTTAAATAATAAAAATCCCTGTTTATTAGAATACGAATGGAACATATTTTCTTTGTTAGCGTTGTTAGGCAAATTTTTATTTGACGAAACCAACACAAAACAGCAAAACCTATGGCTATGGCTATGGCTATGGAGGAAGAGAAATAAAAATTGTTAGAAATTAAATAAGGGGGTTAACATCCTAATTTGTCTCAAACCCAGCAACATTGGCAATGCCATTGCCAGACTAATTAAAGAAGCACCTAAACAAAACCGAACCGAGAAGAGCAATTCGTCTATCTCTATAACGAATATTAAATAAGTGGGTGTGAAATGATCGATTTACCTCGTCTGCAAATCAACACGGCAATGCCGGACTCCGGTGTTGGAACTTGAAAGGCATCAGAGATGATTGATAAATTAGCTTAACTATAGAAAAAGGGGTCCTTAAACTAAAACCAAATGATCATTCCAAGCCCACACCCTTTTATTGCAGTGATTAAAATCTTCAAACATCTATTATTAAGTGAAAATAGATGTTTGGTTGATTGTAATAAAATGATGGGGGGCTTGGATAATTATTTAATTTTAGTTGAAGGGAATTCTTTTTATACTTAAGTCTACAAAGAAAGAAAAAAACATCATGATCTTTGTCGGATCATCGTCATGCATAGTACATGTATAGACTGTTTGACGCGGCACAAGCGAGAGAGTTTTCGGTTGGATGCCATGCTAGATGTAGCAACTTTGTCGCAAAATCAAAAATATTTCCATTTGCGTCAGGTACGGAGGTATCTGCTCCTTTAACTAAAAATGAAGACGAGAGATGAAAAAAGATGTAAGGCAAATCTCAAGTATACACAATCTATAATTAAAATGGTGTATCATGCAAACATAAGGGAATAAATTAAACAGATGGGATATAGATTACGACATCTCTACTTTTTGGACTCAAAAGGAATGATGTGAAACACATACCTCGTCTACCAACGCCCAATGAACTACCAAAAGATCTTAAAGGCCTCGATGATGGCAGACATTGTCTCCTGGAAATTCATTACAAGAAACAAAAAAGGGAATTCTCATTTGATTCAGGACTTCAAAGCAAGACATGTTAAACAGGTCTCTTCAACAGCAAGTCATACCGATATATCTACAATTTCCAAGTAGAGAAAAAAGTTGGAACATACCTCATGGGGTTTTTGCTGGCTTCCAGTGTGGTTGCTTCCTTACTACCTTCAGAACAGCCAAACACACGAAACAGATTGCTGGAATCACAGATATCACTAGGTTATCATATCATCCAGGTCCAGGGATATTTGGATGTTATTTAAGATGAGACAAAGAACCGTTAAAATATAAAACCTGCACCTGTATGAACCAGTGGCCACTCGGAGTCCATCTCCACTCAGACAACACTCAAATTTGTCAAAGATGGAATCATTTTCATACAAATCACAAAGCTGCTCAAGATCCCAAAGAAAAATCCATGAGGTAAATACAGTGTATTCTTTTTAAATAGTATCTAAACAAAACAGAAGGATCTTAGAAAAACACATTACCTTAGGCCTAAGGTATTCATGAACATGGAAAGTTTTAACTGGACCAGATTCCATATTCATGTCCCACAACTGACAGGCAAGAAATCAAAACCTTGTTACGGAATAATAGAAGAGGAGGAAGGCATAAACAAATGTAGAAACTTAGCTATTAAACTAGCAACAGATGCCGTAGGTACACAAGAGCAATGGGTTGTTCAAAAGGAGAAGAATTATTCCATAAAAACATATCAACCTTAAGGGTCAAGTAGTCACGGCTTAGCATATGTCTTCCATCCTTGGAAAACTTGATGTCTGAGATTGATGCTATGATATCTGTGAAAAAAGACCTGGAGCCTGGAGCTTCTTGTTCCACAAACCTGTACCATCAAGAAACTTCAAAAACCAGCAAAAGACCTTAAAAACCCATAAAAAAAAGAAGCATCTACAGCTAAAGATAACTTCTCAAATGACCATAATGAATCAACCAAGATAAAACAAAAATACCACAGGTCACTTACAATTTACTGTGTCTATCACACAATGCAGATTGCCGCATATCAATAAGACGAACCAAACCCTTCGAACTACTGTAAGCTAACATATTACAGTGTGTAGGATGAAATTCTGCTGAAGTTATCACCTCTGCAAGGATATACTCAAGCAAATGAATCATGCCAACATGGTACATAGAGATTTGTATTTTGTAGAGAAACATCATAAACTGATAAAGAGTGACGTTTGCAGAGAACTCAAAGACTAAATGAAGATAGTCAACTAAGAAATAAAGGATGGTGCAGAAAAAAGGGAAAAAAAACATTAGAAGATACATAAACCAAAAGCAGAAGGAAAAGCAAGAGGGGTGAGATTGGGGGCATCGGAAAGAACAGTTTCTTTTACCCATAAGCAGGAAAAGATTAAGAAAAAAAAATAAGCTAATAAATCCATAACGTCCATTTCAAAATGGATTCCCACCAGTCAAGTCCTCCATGTTTGCAGGTTTCACATCAACAATATTAAAACTTTGGCTGTTAGTTTCCAGGTTCCAGAGATTAATTCGCAGATCATCGGCCGAAATAAAAGTTTCACCATCACTACAAACCAATAAGAAAGGGAAAATAAGTATTTCAGCAATCATGTAATTCATGTTAAAAGTCAAGCAATTACTCTCCCAATATATGATCTTTGTAAATACACTCCCTGTCCCACCAACCCAACCCAACCCATAGACAGAAAATGTAAACAATTTAATCCCAGGAAGGTGAGATGTGCATCATAGTCCATATACAGTGGGGTGAGGTGGGGGAAGTTGAGGCTAAAACCAATGAAATAAGAATATAAACCTGTTATTGGATATGGAATTAATATGATAGTCATGTGCATGACCAAATATTCTTCGACATCTGGCAATAAGGTTCGTCTCATGACAAGTTACCTGATTATAACAAAAGAATTGTGTTAGATCAACATACCACACAAACAATAATTTTGACGTAACAAAACTATTTTTCAATTATTATATCAAAACATTGGTTCTATAATAGACTAAAAATAGAAAGTTGAAAGAATAAATTAAAATATTCTGAAGTATCTTAGAAAGTAAGCATTCTGGATAAAAAAACCTACCACAGGCAAATGCAAAGATGGAAAACCCCCAGTTGGGAATGAAAAGTCATTGCTTGTGCATCCTCCATTTGCAATTGATTGTCTGGAGCTTGTTGATATACTTGAACCAACAATAGGACCATTTCCCATGGCTTTGGTGGAGTCCACATTCATGCTACATACTTTTTTGACCTTCTTCTCTTGCACCTGTCCGAGTTTGAAACGACATTAGAAAGACCAACCAGATAACAAGGTTAGATCTGTAGATTTGCTGTACTGCCACTTTTGGAATATTGATATTCCTTAGAAATCAAAATAAGCAATGATCTTTGTGCATAACTTCATAATTATAAAATATAGGATAAAAAGATGCCTTTGCGTACCTTCCAAAACTTAATTGTTTTGTCATTAGTCGACAAAAGAGAAAGAGCACCGTTAACTGACTGAGACCACCTAATTTTGTTAATTTTCTCCTCAATTTCCAAGCTCTTGAGATAGTCAAACTGTATTAAACCAATAAAGTAGACATCTCAATGAAATTCAAGTCTTGAAATGTATCCAAACATCATTTTGTTTGGTGCCTGGCATAATCAAACATAATTACCTCGGGTTCATGGCTCTGAAACTCAGTTTTATAGCGAAACATAGGGTGCCTATTCATTGGATAATCCATCTTCTCTAAATTTCTCCGATGCCCAACATGCTACAGATTATATACAGTTTTGTCAAAGAACATATCACAAAACATTGGAACAACCGAGGAGAGTGAAACAACACAGCTTCAGAAACATAAACAAGGAAACAGTCAGTGACGTACATCTCGAGTGTCTATCCTTTCAAATAAAACCACTCGACCTCCTCGGTCTCCGGTAGCAAGGTGATCGCCAGTTCTATTAAATTCAATGGCGGATATGATATCAACTGAAAAGCAAAAAATGCCATGTAAATGAAGTTAGCAGAGGAGTCAGAAATGCAAGACAAACAAGCACCAACCACATCATGCCCATAGCTGTTGACTTCACACAAGAAGAATCATCAATCAAAGAGCATCATGAATAATAATCTCCAAATTTTCAATTTAATCCCTCTTAACATTGAGTACAATGAAAGGAAGGCATTACAAAGAGCGAACTTATTAACTGTGCAGCATAAAATGTTTCACATAAAGAAAAAAGGTTCCCACAGGCCAAAAACAACATTAACTCATAGACCCAGTCACTCATGTAGCCAGATTCTAATCGGACAATTTGATTAGATCATACTGCAATAACCACATACATGAAACTAAGTGTACTTTGACATTGACCATGTGAGCCCAGAAATCAAAACCTAAAGTCAAGTGCATCAATTAGTCTCTTACCAACAATTTTATTAGATAATAATACTGCAATAACCGCACACCTAAAGGCTTGTTTAATACCCTTTTCTTTTGGGTGAGCCAACCTCCAAGACCAGAAATCACAACGAGCAAGCATGTATGAAATAACATTATATTGATTAATTATTTCAATCATTCAGTCAATAACAATTAATCTCAGCTGAAACTGAAGCGATAATTATTTAACAGGAACAAATTGGTAAACCGCAATTTACACGTCGTTGTTTCACATTACACTTTGAAAAGCTACACAGTGATTAACCTCGACCTGCATCTTAACATTAGAAAGTAATCCAACCGAATGTATATGAAACCAAACTTATGTAAACAATCGAGAAAAGAAATAGCATTAAGGATAAAACGATGTTATAATCAAACTTTCAGTCATTAGGAAAAATAAAATAAAATCCAATAATTCATAGACCTAGGAGAAACCGAATCGAATAACTTAAATGATTGCACCTTCCTGTATTTCCTCTCCGGCAGTCCGCTCTCCAAACACCTGAGAGAATTTCCACTCCAACGGTTGTGGTCCTCCCACCGGAGCCACGGCTGCTTCCACACCGCCGTTATTCATTTTCTCTTTAGCTCACGAAAATCGATTCCACCTCCCGAAATAAATCAAATCAAACTCAATGGATCAACGATCCGATCTGCCACTCAGATTCACAAAAAAGATTGAAATATTTCATTGATTCAAAGCAATTTCCATTTCACAAATGCAAGCTTCTCGATCGATCATATATATATTCTACAAAATGAAAATTCCATCGGTGATCTTTTATCACTCTCTTTTCTCTAATAGGCAATGAAAACCGATTCGATATATTTTTTAAAACAAAAATAAACATCTACGAGATTTTGCACTCTATCCCTTTCAATTGAAACTTTCACAGTTACTCTCTTATTAATTTTCTTCTAATTTGAGAGAAAAAAGGATTAAAGAAAATGGAAATCGGAAGATAAATGACGAAGCTGGAAATGCGATGAAGCATTTTGGCTGATTATTGGAGCCATTTCCTCTCTCTCTCTCCCTTTCATTTTCTTTTGGTCAAATTTGAAAATGCTCCTCTTACTCTGCTTTTTTTGTCAAATTTAGTCCCTGATCATAATTTTAGCTTTCTATTCTTTGAAATGCATATTTCCAACTGTGAAGCTACTTTTTGGTTAATTCAATTAAATAATTTGATGATATTTATTTTTTAAAACATATAATTATATGGACGAATTGTAAATATAATTTCATTTTTGCACATTATACAAAATAATTCTAATTTATCTTGCAGATTTATTTATTATAATTGCAACTAAAAGAAACTCAAGACTAAAACACACTTTTCAAAAAAGGGAAAAAGGTTAAATTTATCAAATATGTACAATAAAGGGACCTTTTATATAATTTGACCCTTTTTTGTGAATTGTGATTGATTAATTAACTATTTTGGAAATATTGGATGGGAAGCTATTTGGTGACGAAAAACGACGTCGATTTTTGTTTCTCAACTTTATGGATGAGGTTGAGTCCATGTTTAGCGTAGATTACAAGGTCCACTATTGATTTTTTGTTTTTTTAAAATTACATCAACAAGAATCTTAATTTTTTTAATAATTTATTCTTATTAAAAAAAACAACGGCATAATTTTTTTTTTTGGAAAATTCAAATCATAAGTTCTCCCCATATGTCTTGTCCGAACAACCTAATCTTCCTTCTGATTTCGACTTTAAATCTCTTCCATGTTCTCATACTGTCTTGTCGGGTTCTCTCCGTGAACGTAATCTCGTCATCGACTTTCAATCCTTTTTCCGTCGAAAACTGATGCAAGCTTATCGAAACACAGTTTCCCAACTCCTCATTGTTGTGGAACATGCCGATAAACGACCATACTTTCCCTAAACTATCCATAGCATCCATGCAAAACAGTTGACCTTCTTGAAACTCAAAGACGGAAGCGACGGCGTCTAAAGGAAACGTTAAGGTGCATTTCTCTACTTCCCTTTGAGTCAATCGCTTTGAGAACCTCTGTCCGGTTTGTTCTTGGTTGTTTTCTATGTCCGAAAATGGTGGTAGAAAGCTTAAATCTGTTAATTTAGAGTAATGCAAGTTTGAGATTTGAGAATAAAGGGGTTTATATATTAGATAAAGAAACATGTCTTTTTATGTAACACTTTGGTGAATGGAGATGTAGTTGTTTTTTCATGAATTGACATAATTTTTAAAGAAAAAAAAATACTTCTCAATCATTAATTATAATAAAAGTGTTTAAATTATAAATAATTTTATAATTTTAGTTACGATTTATGGTTATATTATCATAATTTAAATATAAGTATCAGATATGAGTATGTGTCTGATATGTATCCGAAAAAAAAAAATCTTCAAAATTTAAATATATTTTTAAAAAATAAATATTTATATATCATACACGATTAAAGAGTTTGAGTGATACATATTTATGTCGGAAAACTCTTGCATACAATTACAACTGAAGAACAGATGAGAACATTCTTACAGACAAATTGATAATCACTGCTGGGCTGCTGGCTGGGGGAAATGGTCCTTTGAATTTGAAGCCTTTGGGCTGAACTCATCATTATCAAATCATAAACTAATGATTCAATCAACTAATTACAATTATTCTTTATTAAATAAGTAGTTTTTTATATTTTAAAATAAATTACTAAAATTTAAATTCAAATAAAATAAGATAATATAAATATTTTTATAACTCAGTTAATTAATAGATTTTACGAAATTATTTAATGTGGAACTAGAGAACCCTTTTTAGTCTATTAATCTCATGGTTCAACCGATTGGACCTAATTTATCCGAGGAGTCTACTCCCTTGGGTCAAATACCTTGTCGGTGCCGACGGTTACAAGTGCAGGGGATCTCGTAATGGTGCCAAAATTGTACCTTAAAAGGGAGAAATTTATGTCTGCAGCAGACAATCACTCAAGTGTTCTTCGTTCATTATTGTCCATTCATTTATATTAAATAATATATTTATTTATTAACCATACAAATGTATTAATTATAATTCTATTATATGCAAAAAGAATTTATATTAAAGTTTTTAATTATTAGTATTTAATTTATTTATTAATTAATTTATATTGAATTTGGTAACTTTTGTCCAAAATGATGTCACTTTGGAGATTGACCCCAATTACTTTAACTGTGATTAAGTGGCATTATTCGAATGGTACCACGCACGATTCCTTGTCTGACCAATGCTCTTACACCATTCTTACTTTGGGAGAATAAAATAAATAAATATTTTACTTTTAATAAAGTTTTGAAATGTTCGATAGTGATTTTATATCTGCATGACAATTGACAAAGGAAATGAAGCCAATTACTATATTTTTAATTTTTATTGTAATAATAATAATAATGTGGGAATTGAGGTATTAATATTGCTGTTTATTTATTTATTTGTTAGGATTTGTATTTTAAAAAACGTTTATTTAATCAGTTATTGTTTAGAATTGCATAAAACGACATGAAAGCGGTACGAATAGGGACGGACAGGGGGTGGTTGTCTGGTGGAATGGTAATGACAGATACCAACTTTGAGATAAAACGACGTCGCAAAGTTTGCTTGCAGGCGAATGCCATGGGTCTTGAGATCTTTGATGTCTCAACCGTTGGATCCTGACGACTATCATCTTTTTCATTTCATATCCCCAAAAAATCATTATGTATTGATTAACTCAAACACCAATCAAGTTTTTTATATATTTTTTAAATAAAATAAATTAAAAAGTTTTACTCAACAATTAAATACGAGGACTTAGATATTTAAGTACATATCATCAACACTCGACTAAAATTATTTTTAAATAAATTTTTTAATATATTAAAAAATATTTTTTAAAATAGATAAACTCAAAAGTAATTTAAAATTATTTATTTTGACACTGGAGTTAAATAGATCCTATATCCGCTTGACTTCTGAGTTAACTTTACCGTCGGTGACTCGATCTGAGTTCACTACGAGTTATGCTCGTGGTTTTAATGATAGATTATTTTATTTTTAATAAAAATATTTTTTAAAATTTTGAATTTAATAGATATAAAATTTCGAAAATGAGAGGGACGGAGAGGGAGATTTGGTATATATAAGGAATGGAAGCCAGTTCTAATAAGGCGCAGAGAAAGTGAGGGAAAATGGGAGATTCCAGCGATTCAGTCTCCATAGATATGGAAACGATCTCTCTCGGCGGCAAGGTAACCTGCATTTCTACTCGTTTCTTGTTTGGCTGCCGGGAAAACGTGGGAATAGAGGAGAAAATGAGATGGAAAAAAAGCTTTTCATGTTAAAATCTCAAATCTATATGTTCCGTTTCGTTTTTTTTTTAAAACTAACGTTGATAAATTCCTCCATTGCTTATTCCTATTGTTTTCCAGCTATAAAGCAGATATTTAAACTATTCATTCTATTTTATCACAGGCAATCTTGTTTACACTTCACTTTCATTAACTAAATTCAATGTACCGTGGCGTAACATATAAAATTTTCATGTTTTCTTATTTGATTCTTGTGCTAAATAAGAATCTTAGATTAGTAATTTCATTAGTTACTGACAATGTTTTGTCAAATTAGAATTTGGTTGATGCTGAATATGCCTAAATTAGCATAAATATTTAGTTCTTCCGCACATGTTAACTCTATCTGGTTAGAATATACTTAACTTAGGCTATGCTCGAAACATCTGTCAAATTCAAATCAATTAGGCTTTCTTTACCTAGCTAATATAATATATAGAGATAGGATCAAATTCCACAGCTTAAAACTCAGAACTGAAATAGATGACTCAGATTAAACTCCTTACTTTTTTTTTCCAAGTGATAATCTTCACATAACCATATGTTAATCTGAGTCAGCCGCTTCAATCATCCAACGATTCAAAGAACATCTAAAACTTAGAGAATTTTACACAGTGTAACTTGATCTTATCACATATATATTATATTTTTCCTGCAAGTTATTGTTAAATTTAAGGCCTAGATGTTATTTTGATTTGATGGTAGTGATTTCTTTTGATTCATTTGGCTGCTTTCAATATATATTTGCTCAATGAATAACAATGCATTGTTAAATCTATTTGTAGGAGTACCTTGTTAAAACTCACCATGGTACGGTTTCTGTCACCGTGTTTGGAGACCAAGATAAGCCGGCTCTTGTCACCTATCCTGATTTAGCCTTAAATCGTAAGTAATGCGCAGAAGTTAAAACCTCATCGTACTGTTTTACTTTCTTTGTGATTCCCTCTTTGGAACAAAATATAGATATTGTTTGAAATTGGTGATGTTCATTTGTGTTTTCATCATGATGCATGAGATTTTGAGGCTGTAACGCCTTTTGATTTGAGCCAGAGCTTTTACAAATTATAGTTTAATATTTATGAAGTTTCCATAATGACCCCGGCCTTCTCATCCATGATAGTTCTCCGTTTCTAATCGTAAGTTATTATTACATGACATTTGCAGATATCTCCTGTTTTCAAGGCTTGTTCTTTTCTCCAGAAGCTAGTTCCTTACTCTTCCACAACTTCTGCGTATATCATATAAGTCCTCCTGGGCATGAGGTCTGTTCTGTGCATGTTTTAATCTTGCATTTGCTATGTTAATATATTTTTTTGGTTGGATCCCATGATTCACACCTTCCTTATTCCGAACTTCTTTCAAGAAATATTGCAGATAGGAGCTACCCCATTCAGTTCCAGTAACCTTATGCTGTCCGTTGATGACTTGGCAGATCAGGTTGTTGAGGTCCTTAACTTTTTCGGGTAATCATATAATTTCCTAATATCTTTATTTCTCTCTTTCTCAATGCCCATGATTAGAAATTTACTGCAATGTATTCTCTAATCTCTCATGCTCTATACATTCTTCGACACATTTTATGTGTCCGCAGGCTTGGTGCTGTAATGTGCATGGGGGTAACAGCCGGAGCATATATTCTTACCCTATTTGCTGTCAGTCAACTACCTTGGCATAGTATACAGTTTTTTTTTCTTCATTTTCGAATAAATATCTAAACTGTACTTTTGTATTCTCAGACCTAAGTGTTCTTTCTTATTCTTAACAGATGAAACATAGGCAGCGTGTCCTCGGGTTAATACTTGTTTCTCCTCTATGCAGAGCACCCTCATGGACAGAATGGTTGTTAAATAAGGTTCCTTTTCCAGGCCTTTTAATTTCCTCTTAAAGTTTGTATAAGTATGTGCTTAGATGAATAGATTGTTGTATTATTTCAGGTGATGTCAAATTTACTTTATTTCTATGGCATGTGTGGAATGGTGAAGGAGTTGTTGCTTAAACGGTACTTCAGCAAGGTATTCTTCTGGTTCAAAAATGTATGTCATTTATTGCTTTGTGTCTAGACTTGGACTGGTTGAATTACAATGTTCCGGATCGCAATGGCAGGAAGTTCGTGGTAGTGTTCAAGAACCCGAGTCAGATGTAGTTCAGGCATGCAGACGAGTTAGTTCTTCGAATCCTTGTATTTGCCTCTTATGTTTTATTCAAGTGACTGATAATGAAATATGATCAGTTTATCTCAGGGCATTTTGCTTACTCGAAATCGTGTTCTTTCCGTGCAGTTGCTAGACGAAAGGCAGAGTATAAATGTTTGGCAATTCCTTGAAGCGATGAATGGGTAAGTATGTCTCAGTGATAGATAGGTCGACCAGGTTTCTTTTCGAATGTTATCTTCACACAGGTTTCACATGTCTTTCAGGAGACGTAACCTTAGTGAAGGATTAAGGAAACTGTATTGCCGATCGCTAATATTTGTCGGGGAGAACTCTCCATTCCATTCCGAGGCGCTCTACATGATATCGAAATTAGATAGAAGATATAGCGCCTTAGTAGAGGTATGCAAACAAACAATCGATCATCTAAATCATTATGATACCTTAACATCGAGTTTTCGAAACTCATACGGTAAAGAACTAACTTGTAAAGCAAGAAACTTACAGGTTCAGGCATGTGGCTCAATGGTGACCGAGGAGCAATCCCATGCAATGCTGATACCCCTCGAGTACTTTCTGATGGGATTCGGCTTATTCAAGCGGACTCTAAGCATTAGCCCGAGAAGCCCACTGAGTCCATCTTGCATCTCCCCCGAGCTTCTATCCCCTGAAAGCATGGGTTTGAAGTTGAAACCGATTAAAACCCGAATTTCTTAGGAATTTCGAGAGAAGATACTAGCAAAAGGGCAAAAGATCATTCCTTTTTTGTAATCTATATATAAACATTACTATGGACGTTGATAAGAGAAGGGAGTACATATAGAGGGAGATTCTGTTAATTCTTTTTATTTTTAACTGAGTTGAAGTCATATATGTAAATCATCGGAGTAATTAATCTACAAATTAGTAATTACCTTAAGTTTAGTGATGGAAGTTAGACCATATACTTCGCATGCTTGAAAACTAGTAATTACCTCAATGGAAATTTCTCTCTCGGGAGAGAACCATCGTAAGAGCACCCCGAGCCGAGATGAAGTATGGCAGGGATTAGCTTGAACAACAAAGGAGTTGGAACCCTGTCACTGTTTTACTACAAAAGTAACAACAGTCATTTACTATTACTCGTTAAAAAATAGTCGGTTGATATAGAGAGATTATAACTTTTTTTTTTTATATCAAGATTCAAACCCATATAAGATGGGATAGGATGAACATCTATAACCACTAGACCAATTAATGGATCTCGATTCAGTTGATATTTTTAACAATTAACATCGTGTCTTGTTTTATTAGACGTAAAATATAGATTTAATGTTTATACTTTAATATTTTCAATCTGCGGATTTAATGTTTCTTGTTCGGGTCAAATGGAACATGCAAGCACCAGCACAAATGACGGGAAAGAAAGCTTTTAAAGATAAGCTTTCAACAACGCTGCTGACGCTTGTGTGAATATATAGTTAATTTAGAAAGTATATTATACGCAGATTGAGTTTAACTCAATTAATATAAAATTATAATATGAAACTAATACAATATATTATATTTTTTAAATCATCTACGGTGATTACAGTAGTATCTGTTTTAAAGTATATTCTCAACTATATTAGACATTAATTGCTCAATCACTATATTAATATTATTGGTGCTCAAACCCGTGATCTCTAAGAACAACAATCGTTCCTTTAACCACTAATACTAAATAATATAAAATATAATATATAAAAGCAAAGGCAGTTCAAAGATTTTAGTGTCATGTACAATTTATTAAAATATAACCCTTAGAAGTAATTGTTCTTTTTAGGAGCTATGTACGATCGTTTCTATTACGCTTGTAAAGAACCTTACTAGTTCTACAAAAGTAATAGTAATAAGAATAATCAGTAAGATTTTATAATCAATTATCATATTTAGAACATAATATAATGTTTTAACAATTATAACTCATTTTTTAAGAGTATTTCAAAAAATTTATAATAAATTTTCAGATTAATATCATCTAATGAATATAATTTATCAAAATTTTAAAATCTCTTTTTTAAGAGACCTCGTACGATCGTTCTTATTACGTCTGTCTAGAACCCACAAATAACGCAGCTTTAAATATACCTAAGCGTTCAAATAATTAAAGAAAGAGAGAAGCATGTAAACAAAATGCATGAAGAACCAATAGACTTATAGAAAGAACTAACCTTATTTGCAAATAAAACCCTTTTTTCTTTTACAAATTATGTTTTTCACATAGGAATCAAATGTTTACAATTTCCAAAGATTTGGGATTTTCTTTACCCAAAACAAACACCTAAAAAGATCAATAACTTGGCAGACTACTTGGTTTATTTTTCTTTTTTCCTCTTTGCTTGTATCCTTTTTGGTATCTTTCTTACACTTGACAAAGGCTCTACCCTATTCATGACAATAAAACACAAATTTGCCAATGGCATCCTCCATTTTGCTTACTTTTAAAGAGGATTGGATCCACTCTAACTTTAGGATTGGGGAAATATGCCGATCCCCCACTTCGAATGAGCCAACACTTACCCCAACTCCTAACTCTAACTTCCTTTGCACTTGAAAAATAGATTTAAAAAATCAGGTTGCCTCGGTCTTTGACCGTGGTAACGCTAATCGAGTATTTATTACATCAAACACTGTGTACCTTTATCATTCTATAATTCGATTTGTTGAGTTTTGCCTTTCAATGTACAGATGTTGAAGTCGCCGTAGACGGAACATGAGCTGCGTGAATGACGGTCGTAGATGTGGCTCCCTGGCAAAGGAAACGAAAACAAAGGTTAATGCAAAATTTTTAACATTGCAAACCATTGAGAACAATGAGCTCATTAGAACCGTCATTGTTGGTATGATACACACAGAATGACGAGCAATGACTATACTATACAAGCCGACTAAGACGGCTGTTAGGAGCATCATTAAAGTTGTGGCATTTTGACTTGATGCATGCAAAACACTACCATCTTTTCAGATGCTTATATGATTTCCGAAGAAATGGAGAGACCGATTCACAACATTCAAAAGAACTTAGTTGAAGCAAAGATACGTGAAAACAATTTTATAATCATTCTCGTTATATAGAGAAACAAAATCGACATAAATAGCATCAACTCACGTTTGCCAACAATCACAAATGATCTGTGCAAGCATCGGATCAATGTCTTTGGGGATTTCTAGACGCCTATTTTGGAATCCAACAGCTCCGACAACTTGCATTGGATTCAAACCTTTCCAGGGAATGCATAAAGTAGCCAATTCCCATAATATCACACCGAAACTGTACACGTCACATCTGCAGCAAAACCAATCTATTTGTATCAGAAACAGAATAGATACGTCAAAGAGTAAAAACATTTTATATACTATTAAAGTGACGTACTTCTCATTGGCCGGCTCATTCCTTAAAATTTCCGGTGCCATCCATTCAGGCTGAAATTCAACAGCAAACTTTTACTTCAAGAAAAGATAGGATGGATTTGGACAAACAGGAAACTAAGACAACAAAAAGTGAACATCAAGGATTATATTTTAGTAATATTACCGTTCCAGCAGTAGACTTTGAGGATAGGAAAGTATGATGCTTCATACGTGACAACCCAAAATCACAGACCTGAACAGAGAAACAAATCAGGAAAAAATATTCCAAAGACACCTTTCAGTGGAAAATAAAGCAATCTGTTAAAGGTGCTTAAATAAACTACAAGCAAAATCAAGATGTTTGGACAGAAATTAGTTTTGAGATAAGCACCTTTACGACCCAGTTCTTATCAACAAGGAGATTTGGTGTTTTCAAATCTCGATGCACAATAGTAGGATTGCTTGTGTGCAAATAATTCATTCCTTTTGCCTGCAAATGATACAAAAGTTCCACTTAACTATCTGAAAACAACCACACAGGCAGAAGAATCAAAGGAAGAGAGGGGGGGGGGGGGGGAGGTTAGCGCAAGACATGAAGCAAAAGAAATGAAAGTAATTTATTCACTTGTGGTTCCTAGTTCCTACCACATCAAGAGCCATTCGCAATCTTCTTTTCTCATCGAGTTGAGAGTTGGATCGATGCAGCAGTTTATACAAACTTCCCCTGCATAACGAGGGAGAGACAAAAAGAAATTAAGACAGGATAAACAACCTTGCCATTTTAAATTAATAATTTTTCTCAACAAAAACCAGATCAGCAATAGAGAGGTTCACTAAGGCCTAGGGAAGTGTTCATCGTTTTCATAAATGGCAAAGCACAAGATGCAAGCACCAAGTACCACACATGGCAGTAAATGTATAAAGAACATGACATAAGGACAAAATATGGAGAACATTTCGACTGGGACAGAGTACTACAGAGTACAAGAATTAAAATAATTTTCAGGATTCATCCATTAAAACTAGAAGGAAACCAAGATGAAGTTCAAAATAGCATCTACAAATCCCATAACAAATAAAAAAGAATGCAAACAAGGTTCATTTAATAATTATGGAAGATAAGAGTAAAATAGAACTATTTGGATTGTATAAATAAAATCAACCTGGGGAGAAACTCTGTCAGTATAGAGAAATTTGGGGAATGAGTAACAGCTCCCATGAAAAGAACAACATTTGGATGTCTCAACCTTAGCATGATTTCAACGTGCACAGGGAAATCAAACACAGATGATCAATAAATCCATTCAGTTATACATAAACGTTCAGACCACAATCATGAGAGGAAATAAACATATATGAGAAGAAACTTTCTGGGCTCACTTCACACTTAAATTGAACCAATGCATCACCAGAGACATCTTGATCTAAAAACTTCTTCACAGCTACCTCCTGAAGTGAAAACGAATACAATTAGACAAACACTAAAAATGTCAACACCATTAGAAAACATTAAAGAGAGGCTTGGAACAAGCCATATAATGTAATCAATCAATAAAATAATTACTGATCTCTTCGTAGACTTGCTACAGCAGTCAGATTTGAGTTTTTACTTTTAAAAGTTCCATGAAATAAAATTTAGAAGCAAATGTAACTCACAGTGCCATTCCAATCTGCTCGGTAGACCTCACCATATGATCCTGCAAGGTAAGAATTCACTTATTATGGAAGTGTGCACTGGTAGAAAAAAATCAAGTCATATTCAAGCAACTACTACATTCTATGACTCTGTAGATCCAATTAAACATGAGTATAAAGAATCCCAACAACTAAGCTAGCTCCTCTTATTAAATCAACAGCGCCAAAAAGCGGGCATAACCTATTTCAAAAACATCATTTGCAGCTATCCAGTCCAGAAGACTTGCACAATACTGTTCAGATAGAATGTGAACCACACTGGATTGACCCCTAGAAGTGTGCCAAAGTGAATACCAGTATAGGCAGAGTTATAATATACTGATAAATGATAGGTTAAGCTAAGATTAGAGAGTAGGAAGCACTGTCAAACAATTCATAGATCTTTTGCTGATTAGTTGCAGCTTTTCATGCAGTATGTCCAGACACAATAAACAGAAAAAAAGGACATCCTGACAGAATTTGTTTAATCAGGTTAAAAGCTGCATCACATTAATAATTGAAATAAGCTGCCCAGAACTAAAAAGAATAATGGAAAGTGAGGCGACAGAAACATGTATTAAAATGAACAAGGCTTATTGTGTTGTTATGAAACCTTACCAATACCAATGCGTTCACCAATTTGAAGATTCTCCCATGGAATTTCCCATTCTGAAACTTCTCTTAGCATAGGGTAAATCTTCTCACTGTGACCATTGCTAACCAGATGCAAATCACTATCTGTGGTTTCAGTCAATTCCAAAGCTGCTTCTTTACTTAAATCAGTACCAGAAGTCCTTTGTATTAATTTCTCATCCATGGCCATGACATTTTCTGGCTGAATTTGGAAAAGCCCATTAGCAGAGAAGGAAGTCTCATGAACTTGTATCCAATCATCAGCTGAATTACTAAGAAGAAATCCCACGTTTGAAGCATCAGATGTAACATTAGTGTTTATCACGTTAGTTTCTAACTCCCTTTGGTGCTTAGGCATTTGCTTTTGCCTCATATTGGAATTAATATTTTCTGAAGTGGATACAAGAGGGTGCTCATAGCTTAACAAATTTGAATTACAGCTAGCAACAGCATCTACATTCGTCCCTTTCACTACTTGTTCAGGCATACTTTGTTCACTAAGATCCTGAGAACTAATATCCATGAACAAATCTGGAGGAGGTGATGCACCACTCTCCAATAAAACTGCATGTAATTTCTGAGCAAACTCGGGGTCCTTTGCTGCACTAATAACATACTTTGAAACATTTTTAACCTTTCTCTTTTGCACTGATGAAGGTTTTTCATGATTGCCAGAAAAGCTATCACTATAGTGAGGAGCTGCTGGAAGAAGCTTCCCAAACTGTTCAGATCTCTCAGCAACACCTCTTCTGGCAAGGTCCCTCCATTCATCATTTATCTGACTGGTCGCAAATTCTGCTGCCCTCGTGACACCAATTTTAATTCCCATATTTAAAGCAGCTGAAACTGCCAAATTTTCAATTTCTTTGTCAAGTACCAAACATGAACCCTGAGAGGCTTCATTAAATCCCCTTACATCCACTGCAGACTTTAGGAGCTGACAGCTTGGTACTTCAGCAGGAATTAGTGTTCCAGGTGCACCCATCAGATCAATAATATATTCACTGCATTATTTCAGATAATTGTGCATCATCAAAACTTGTGCCAACACAAAATAAAATAATAATAAGAAAAGTTTACATTGACGAAACTGCATAAAGCAGAAGACAGGATGGCACTGAAAAAAAAGACTTATGTGCACTTAGCAGAGATGGGGGAGGGGGAATATCAACCTAAGAACATGGAGATTTTTTTTTTTTTAACTTGTATGACAACATGTAGAGCAAATAATTCAAGAAAAAAAGACCCCAACGTGTGCAAATTCTAGAAATGCAACGGATAGTTACTAAAATCCAATAAGAATTTCTATATGTCAGCAGGAGGAAACTACCTTCCATTGTTGATTCTAACCAAGTTCACAGCTCCATCGTCTGTACCAGTGTAATAGCTCCCTTTGACCAGCATGCATGGGAGATTAATTCTATCAGCTAGAACCTAGAAGCAGAAGCAAAGCAGGAAACAATCTCTTAAAAAAGGCCAGGACATATTTATTACTAATGCAGGGTAAAATGTAAAAAGCGGCAGGATATTCTGACTAGCTAAAAGGAAAACATAGTCCTGTCATAGGATAATTTTAACATTATGGAAATAAGATGAATTAAAACCTTAAACAGAAGGGCTCTGTGGCGCGAAAGTCCAACATCAAGTCTTCCCAATGGAAGAATGATACTGTTAAGAGAACTTCGTAACTCATAACTTCTCAAGGTCCACGTTCTCAACATTTCTTCAGCATCAGATACTGGACCACCCATTCTGTAAACAACTATTTCTGCAATTTTCTGAATCAAGTCACTCAAATCCAGGCCATTGCCTAAAGCTCGGGACTGCACATATATGTTATACACTCTTTTCTCAAGCTCTTGCAGTTCAGGATCAAGCAACCGATTAACCAAAACTACTTCATAATCAACCTTTTCTGACACTGATACTGTTTGAAGATCAACCAAAGATGGCATCTTTCCTTCCAGACCAAGCGTCGAGGCAATGCCATACACATCATAAAATCCATCCACAGTTTTTTCATTATAGTTTACAACATTATAGTTCTGCAAATAGCACACAACATAAGAATTAGTTTTCCTTTTCTAAAAGAAAAAAAAAAACTCAACTAATTGATGCTGGCACTTTTCTCACAGAAGACACGAACATGAACCTTTCAGTCTGTACAGTTAATCCAACTGAGGAAAACCAATTACTTTAATATTAAAAACCCATGATAAAAACTAGCATCATCTAGTATTCATATCCATATCAGCATTTCCTAAACAATATTCTACAGAAATAACTGAACCAGAAAAATAAATAGAATCGTAATTTCAGGAAAGGCAACACTAACTCCCTCTACTAGTGAAACAAGAAATATACAACTTCTCAAAGAAACATACACGTCAAGTTTATGGCAAGAAACCAAAAGGAAAAAGAAGTTTCCCAAGTAGCTATAATTAAAAAGGACATGTGCATTATATAGCAGAGCTTAGAGAAAAGGAAAATTTTAAATAATAGAAATGCAACCCATAGCTGGCAAACGGCAGGCAAAACTTCAAGTAGTAAAAAGATAAGCAAGAAGGAATCATTAACAATTGAGTTTCTTATCAGAATCAATCCGATGCTACATTTAGCAAAACTTAAATTAAAAGGAGAAACAAGATTAATGGGGCTTGACATGCAAATCAAAAGCATCTGTAAACAGAATCAATAAAAAGAAATCTTTTACAATTGAGTTTCTTATCAGAATCAAACCACGAATAATGGAGAAAACAAATGGAAAATAAATAAATATACCAGAAAACATGAAATGTGACCAAAGCATATAAAGGTTATAGATAGAATGACCTCATAAACAGAATAAGGGGGAAAGACAATTGGATATTAAAACCGAATCAAACAAGAACTGCAATTCCGATAACCTATAAATGAGTAACATCTTTCAAATATATTTGTAACAAGAAATAATATATTACCCAATAACGAAGCGAGAGTAATTCAACGAAAGCGTTGGCGTCGGAGCCGGCGCCAGCGAGGCTAATTCTTTTTGCAGCGTCGATCTGAGCCGTTTCGGGATCCGAGGCACTGATCGCCAAAGCCAATTGCATCTGAAACTCTTCTTCTAATAAATTAAAATCCACCTCATCTCCAGCCATCCGATCTCCCCCGACCGATTCAACGGCCGCGTTTCTCCCCATTGTACCTGAACCAACCGAAGACGCTGAAGAAGAAGGAGACGTCGTCGTTCCTTGTCCCGTCACGTTCGGACTCGGACTCGGATTCGGATTCGAACTGATAACCGGCTGCGCCTCCGCCAATCGTTGGTGCCCGTTTAAACCACCGCCGATGTGGAGTTTCCGCAAGAGATGCTTCATTTTCGGCATCGATCATCAACGGCAACCTTTAATTCCGTTCGCCGTATCTTCTTTCGATTTCTTTTTCGTTTCTTTATAAGAATTCTTTTAGTTTTCTTTATTATTTTTTTTTTCTGTATTTTCAATTTTCTATTTTGTATTGAATTCTATCTGCAGACTTAACCTACGCCCACTAGTTTAAAAGCATATTCTCTTAACCTGCGCACTCTTCTCCGCTAAGCTACCCGTAATTGAAATGACTTTTAAATTAACCGCTCACCCATTCCCTCCAATTCACACACAAAATAATATTAATTAATTCTACTTTTCTATTACTGGTAATATTTTTTATATAGTATTTAACTTTTTCAATTAATTCTAATTAATGACGATATAATTATACTATAAGTACTTTCGGATTAGCCAACCAATTCTACTATGTTGAAAGTTTGAATTAAATCTATTTATTTTAATTTAACATAATTTATCATTTTTATAATATATTAACTTATAGTATTTTTTCGATTAAATATTCAACTTTTAAATTGTAATTTGGTCCTTTTATGTAATTATTGGAATTTTTATTTATTATCAATATTTCTCTCTCAAATATTGATAACACCTAAAATAAATTCGTAAATTTCATTATTTTTACGATACCTTAAAAATTAATTCAGTTAAATTTCGACTTTGAACAATAACTAAAATTATTAGGAAAAAAATCAAAGATAACACCCAAAGATTCCAAACTCAATATAAATCAATATTTAAAAATTGTTAAATTTATCAAATTGTTATAAAATAATTATAAATAATTTAATAAATATTAATTAAATTTAATTACAATTTTATAATTGTAATAGTTTAATAAAATTTAATAATCATTAATTAATTTTAATTTTATAGTTTCAATAATTAAAAATATCATTGTACTTAGTTTAATGATCATTTATATACTTTAAAAAATAAAGTTATAGTTTGAGATTTTGAAAACCTTCAAAGAATAAACAATTTCAAATGACTAAAAGTAACATTTCATCCTTAAACTTCGTAATTCTTTTCAAATTGATCCTTGAAAAAATTGGGTGTACATGAGTCCCTGAATTTGAATTTTTGTATGACGTTTCATTATAAGATTATACTATATCATCAAAACGTGAAAAGGTGTTAAGTGACTAAGGTGGAAAAATAGGGATTAAATTAAAAAATATATAAATTCAGGGACTAAAAAAAGCTTTATCCCTTGGTAACAAAATTTGACTTGTGGAACAAGTTGGCGTACGTTGACACGTGCCTCTAGGCTTGATAAAGTTGGTCCCAGCTTGGCAACTTCAATTCCCACATATTGTTTTTAGGTCACGTTTAGAGGCGGCGCAGCAAAATTAGTATTTTATTGTAAATTAACTTTAAAAATCTATAATAAACATTAGCATAGATAATTATAATATTATTTTTAACATATATTTTTTCAACAATATTAAATTAATCATCATTAACATTATAATCTTAAAAAAATGAAATAGACATTAAACTTTAATAATAAAATACATTAAAATCTTATTTAATACATAAATATTTATAATATAAATATATATTTTTATACAAATTTTTATCACTAATTGTGAGTTTGACGAAGTCTTATTTTTAAATTATTATTCAAATAATACGTTGATGATCCAAAAGTTATTGCACAAATGTTGCCCGTACTAGATGCAATTATACTTGGTACCTAACTTTACGAGTTATCTACAGTGCGGAATAAAAGATGGGGATAATATATTAAAAAATCATTAAATTACAATAATTTATTTTAGGGTAAATTATGTTAAGTGGTCCCTTGATTATGATCAATTTTTTATTGAGTCTCCTAATTATAAAAAGTTATAAATAGGTCCCGAGTTATCAGCAACGAACTTTCTTTTTTTTTTTTTGTTATTGAAGCATCAAATGAAAGTCACAGCTTAGATGAGCGTATGCAAATGGTGGAATAGTTTATGTACATGAACAAGAAAGAAGCTGGAAAGTTTCTTTTTAATGGAAAATAAGATGTTGGCTTCAATGGCAACGTAGATGAGAACTAGGCATTGCCTGCTGCAGCCTCTTCCACCATCTCTGATACCGGAAGAAGGGTGCATATGACATTACGGTCGCCATAGACATTATCAACACGTCCTGGTAAGCAAAAGGAAAGAGTCAGCCGTAAGGACAACATAGTGATTCTATATATTGTAAATGTTACGAGAAAAAATCAAAAAGCAAATCGATTATAAGACCGTGACGAGGATGTTTGAACATACCTGTAGTAGGCCAGAATTTGGCAGTTCGGAGCCAAGAAGCAGGGAAGGCGGCATAATCACGAGAGTATGGCTTTGTCCATGCATCTCCCATGAGCACAGATGGCGGATGAGGGGCTCCCTGCATGTGAATATAAAGCTCATGAAACTCTATGCTTGCAGCAGAATGCTTATCAACTAGTATAATTTTTGGTTGTTAAAAAAATACAGAGACAAAAATGGGTTCGGAACAAGCCATTTCACCTTCAGAACGTTGTTGTGGATATCAGCCCTTCCATTCTCGATTTCAGCAATTTCTTCCCTAATGGAGATAAGAGCATCGCAGAACCGATCCAGCTCAGCCTGCAATCGATATCGAATATGGACATGAGAGACAAAGAAGAGGAATATCGAATGTTGGTTAGACATTGGTGAAACCATACCTTGCTTTCACTTTCAGTAGGTTCAATCATGAGTGTTCCCGGAACAGGCCACGACATTGTAGGAGCATGGAATCCGTAGTCCATAAGACGTTTGGCGACATCTTCAGGCTCTATTCCAGCAGTATTCTGCAGTGATGGTGGTTTGCAGTAAGCGGAGGAGACAAACAAAAGAATAAAGAGAAAGAAAGTTCGAAAATATAATTACCTTAAAACCTCTCAAGTCTATAATGAATTCATGAGCAACAGTTCCATTAACTCCACGGAAAAGAACAGGATAGTGTTTCTGAAAAACACAAATTAATTACTGTAAGAGGAAAATGAAAAGGTTGATGCTATCATAGGAACAATAACTCATAAACTCGAGCTTATAATTATCAGTCACTTTACTACGATAAATGCCGCATTTCTACATATTATAAGGACAGTTTCAAGAAGAAAAGACAGGTACCTCCAAGCGTTTTGCCATGTAGTTTGCATTCAGAATAGCTATCTTTGAAGCATCAGTGAGTCCCTTAGATCCCATCATGGCTATGTAAGTGTACGATATTGGCAAGATAAGTGCAGAGCCCCAAGGTGCAGCGGAAATTGTACCAAGTGGGTTTGATTTGTCCGGGGCAGGGATACCTCCTGTAGGTACCTACAGTACGTTTATGAAGAAATCAACTTTGGGTCGGATATAACTTGAGGCCAAAGAATCCACCAATAAATGCCATTTGCAATAGAATGTAAGTGGTAAATGGTAATAAAAATGGCGCTGCTAATAACATGACATGCTCAGTTACGTCTAGATTTAGTATAAGGCTGCTAGCAATCCCAACGATAAGAAAGGAAATCCGGCACAAACAAACTTTTCCCTTAAAGGTGCATAAAACGAATTAGAAAAATCTAAACAGAGTGTACATACCACAGGGTGTGAAGGCAAAAATGGTGCCAAATGCTTCTTGACACCGATAGGTCCCATGCCAGGTCCACCGCCTCCATGCGGAATGCAGAAGGTTTTGTGGAGATTCAGATGGCAAACATCTGCTCCAATAAAGCCCGGACTTGTCAAACCGACCTGAGCGTTCATGTTAGCCCCATCCATGTAAACTTGACCTCCATTGTCATGGATTATTTTACATATCTCATCGATCCCTTCTTCATACACTCCATGTGTTGAAGGATAAGTAACCTGAAATGGAAATAACAAGTTGGATTCGCATGAGCAATTTCATGGACTTTGAAACAAATCTTAGCATCTAAATTAATCATTCATACCATAAGAGCAGACAACTTGTCCTTGTTCGCTTCAGCGGCTTTCCTTAGTTCTTCGATATTGATGTTACCCTTGGAATCAGTTCCAACAGGAACGATTTTCATCCCACACATAGCAGCACTTGCAGGATTTGTCCCATGTGCTGAAACAGGTATGATGCAAACATTCCGGTGATGGTCGCCTCTTGACTGCAACATTCATCAAGAGTACACATCAGCATAAATGAATAGAAGTGTTGTATGAGTAAAATGATCTCGTTTTCTTTCAGTGAAAAGGATTATAAGCTAGTTAATGTCACTTACCATATGATATGCACGGATAACCATTAGTCCAGCATACTCGCCAGCAGCACCGGCATTAGGTTGCAAAGAGAATGAGTCAAAGCCGGTGATGGTACATAATAGTTCACCCAAATTATTGAACATTTCCTGATATAATATTAAGCCATATTCCGTCAATAAACTATAAATCTAAATTTATTCTTTACTACATGAGATTAAAAAAAAAGTATCAATAAGTTCCAGATGAAGAGATGTTCACGAATTAGCACCTGATAACCCTGAGCCTGCTCCGGAGGTGCAAAAGGGTGGATATCGGTGAAACCAGGCCATGTCACGGGCATCATTTCAACTGTTGCATTTAGTTTCATCGTACAAGATCCCAATGGAATCATACTATGACACAGTGAAAGATCCTTAGACTGTAACCTGTGAATGTACCGAAGCAACTCGTGCTCTGTGTGATATCTGAAAAGAAAACAAATAAAATTAGGATAACACATTTGATTTGTTTGCTACAAGTAGTTCATCTTTTTATGACCATTCCATACGTGTTAAATATGGAGTGTGTAAGATATGGGCTCTGTCGTTGTATTCCGGAAGGAATTGCAGTCTCAACCTCAGGTGAAAGAGATGCAGCAGTAAATGAGACCTGAAAGTTAGATTAAGGTTAAAAAAGCAAAATAATAAAAGTGTGGACATTATTATTATTATCATGAAAATGATTTTTAGTACTTACTGGTTTGCCACCGGAAAATACTTTGAAAAGCTTGTCCACATCTTCCAAAGTAGTTGTTTCATCAAATGAAACAGTGATCTGCAAATCGAGTCCCGGTAATCTCACAGCATATGATAATGTTTCAATCAAAATAACCCGTATATAAAATCACACTCACAGTTTTGGCATCAACAACCCGAAGATTAATCCCACTCTTGTAAGCAGCATCAGCAATTGAGTGGGCATCAGCACATGTAACCTTCACAGTATCAAAGAAGGGCAGGCCCTGGATTTCCACGGTGCCAAGTTTTTTCAGTCCCAAAGCAAACACCCCAGCAAGACCGTGAACACGTTGTGCAATGGCTTTTAGGCCCTCAGGTCCATGATAAACAGCATACATAGCAGCCATGTTTGCTAGTAATGCCTAGATAAAACAATTTATTGAATCAAACAAAGACAGGGCAATTCATTCAAATACAAAGAGAAATATGTATTATGAACATTAATCATACATTAAAAATGAATCTCTTACTTGAGCTGTGCAGATGTTACTGGTAGCTTTGTCCCTGCGAATATGTTGCTCCCTCGTTTGCATTGCCATACGCAAAGCAGGCTTCCCCGAAGAATCAACACTAACACCAATGATTCTTCCCGGCATCAACCTCTTATATTCTTGTGAAGTAGCCAAAAACGCAGCATGAGGGCCACCGTACCCCATCGGCACACCAAACCTCTGAGCCGAGCCAATTACAATGTCTGCTCCAAGTTCACCTGGGGGCTTCAACACTGTCAATGCCAACAAATCGGTTGCCATGACAACCTTAACACCCTGAGCATGAGCATTCTTAACAAACTCCCCATAGTCCAAAATCTCACCCTCTGTCCCCGGATACTGAACCAACACCCCACAAACATCACCAGAGCTGTAATCAATATCCTTAAGATCTGCAGTGACAACTTTAAGATCAAAACCATCAGCTCTAGTCTTACAAATATCGATTGTCTGAGGATGACAATTATTAGCAATGATGAAAGTCTTTTTCTTCCCTTTCAGTATATTGTTACACATGGCCATAGCCTCAGCAGCAGCAGTTCCCTCATCGAGCAGCGAGGCATTCGACATAGGCAAACCGGTTAGATCGGTAATCATAGTCTGGTAATTAAGCAAAGACTCGAGCCTCCCTTGAGATATCTCAGCTTGGTAAGGCGTGTACTGAGTGTACCAAGCCGGATTCTCCATTATGTTCCTCAAAATCACAGGGGGAACATGCGTGTTGTAATACCCCATCCCAATAAAAGACTTGAAAACCTTGTTCTTTGATTCCAAATCTTTCATGTGTGCAATCATTTGACTCTCGGTTAACCCTCCATCAAACTTTGAAAACTCCATGGAATCTATACGTATAGCTTTAGGCACGGTTGCATCAATAAGGGAATCAAGGCTATCAAATCCACATGATTCAGCCATTTTGGTCTGTTCTTCGGGGGTAGCAGAGTTATGGCGGCGGGGGAAAGTGTCACTCGGTTTCAACACATCAACAGATATGGATCGGATTTGTGACCCGATATTGTTTGAAACATTCCTAGCACCTAACAAATCTGATCTTTTGTAAACATTAGAACCAAATGGTGACAGTAAAGACACATACCTTGAAGGAGTGTACAAAACATGGGATCTCAAGCTCATTTCACCATTGTTCGACTGCTTAGCTTCATTAACCAAGCGTTTCAGGATTGCCCTGTTAGCCAACCTCCTTGTCCTCTCCATGAAAGAGTTGTTTTGGCAATGGAAATGCAAGGAAAAAGAAGAAACTTGGGGTTGTTGATAACAAAGCTTTAAAGCTTTAATTTTTATTTCATGAGTGAGAGAGAGGCAGTGGGTTGGTGGAATTTTTCTGTACAATTTTTGCTTATATATGGTTGTGCAGTGCTTAAATAATCAAAGGGTATCTGAAAAATATAAAAAAGATTAAATTTTTATGGGAAACTAATGAGTTTGTGGGCTTCAAGATGTATGCTGGTAGATGATGGATGACTCTGCATCTTTTAGAAAAAGACAGATTTATATATTAAAAAAATCACAAATTTCCGGAAAAAAAAGCAAAATGAATGGAAGAAAATGCAGGAAATCAGATTGAGATTTAATGGATCAGAATTCATAGCAGCATCTCTGCTCATACAAGACTCCAGGAAAATAAAATTTCCATTTTCTTGGGATAAAGCTTGGAGGTTGTGTGTTGGCAATATTTGTTTCACACTCTCGTTATCCTCATTATCCCTCAGCCTCAGCCTCATATCTATCTGCAGTTCTGCACCATTGTATATAATTAATAAAGGTATAATTTTGGTTTTAGTCCCCCTAATATTGAGTATAAAGAATTGAATTTTGGATCTTAAAAATCGAAAAAAAAAATCATCACTTCTAAGACAATTAAGGAGAGCAAAACTTCACTAAAAAAATAATTTTTTTGAATGATTTAATTCTGAAAAAAAATTAAATAAAGTTTAGTTTATAAAATGAGTTCAAATATTTAAAATTTTTAGTAATTATTTGATTGATTTAAAGTTTGGGTGAAGTCTCTCAACTATACATGCTATATGTATAATATATATAAAAAATACGAAGCTATATATATATATATATATCATATATGGGTTTAAAAAGCAGTTTAAATTAGAATTAATTATTACAATAATATTATAAATATTTTGGATTAAAATTAAACAAAAACTCAAACAACTTAAATCAAAAAAAATATTTAAATAAAATTTAAATTATAGAATATGAGTCGTTAACTAAATTAACTTGATATTTTTACTTGGTTAAATACTCATTCATAATTATGACAAATAAACAATTTGTATCTATTAACATTTAACAATATTATACAAGTAGATTGTCAAAATATATTAAACTGATATAAAATAAATAAAACTTAAATTTTAATATAATAAATAATTAAAACATAATTAAACCAAATTAATTATTAAAGTGAAAAAATGTCTTAGTGAAGGGTATTTAACCTTCTAATTTAATTATTAAAAGGTAACTCACTTAAAATTTAGTTTTATATAAGTTTTTTTTCATCTATGAGTGTGTCTTTTCATTTGACCGATATAGTGAATTAATTTTGGAAGAGAAAAAATTCCATACATATTATAAATATAATTTAACTTATTTTTTTAATTAATATATAATTTTTTATAATCATTGATATCAAATAAGATAGTGGCTAAATTTAAGATAATTTTATCAATCAAATCTATTTTATTCATAATAAAATTCAACTCAAAGACCTTATATAAAAGATTAATGTTTATGTTATTAAACCAACCGATGATAATTGTCGAAAACTTTTATAATAAAATAAATATGTATGAGTGGGGTGAGTATTTGATTGAATTGAGTCAAAAAATTTTGAGTTATTCGAGTTGATGAGTCATGTTTTATATCTCAAATTTTATTTGAATTTTTTTAGATTTGAATTGAGTTTAAAAAATTTAAGTCGAGTCGAGTTTTTGAGTTTCTATAAAAATTTAATTATAATTTTTTATGATGTTTACGGAGTGATTTGATTCTAATTAAACTTTCTCTAATCATATAGTATATGTATAATATATTTCTTCATTTTTTCGTATGTGACAATATTTTTTTATATTTTATATATCATAAAAAATTGAGAGACTCATCTCAAACTTAAAAATAAATTTTTTAATTAATAAAAATTTTGAGTTATTCGAGTTTCAATTTTACAACTCAAACTTTATTTGAATTTTTTTTGAGTCGAGTCGAATTTATGATATTTTGAGTTAAATCAAAATGAATTAAATATTTTTATCTTGAATCAAATCAAGTTATTCATTTTTTTTAAGGTCGAATCGAGTTTTGCTCATCCTTATAGTTTTGGTGGAGGGTAGATTTGGAAGAAGAAAATGAGTGGATCATCTTTGGAATCGTAACAGTACACGTGACCGAACTGATAGGAACATCACCGGAGTTTGTTCTTACTTCAGTGCGATAGATCAGGTATCGGTCCGTACAATATGGACCCTTTGATTGAAATCTGACGGTCAAAGTTTTGTTGATTGTTTTTTAATCCTTGTTGAAAGCTGAAAGCTTCGACCAGGGAATCTTACACATGGTTTAGGAAAAAACAGGAAATAAGATTGTTTAAAAATAGAAAAGTTAATACAAATAAATAATTGAATAATTAGTTAGTCCGAAGGAATGAAATATTATACATTTTAAATAAATTATTTTAAAAAAATATATTATTTAATACAAACTAATCGATTAATAAATAATTATAAAAACTATTAAATCTGTTGCCAAACATCAATAAGAGAATATTTTAAAGCACAAGTCTTTTAATACACGTGTGTATACATACACATATAATTTTCGTATTATAGAAATAATGGAAGTTGTTGGATTCGCTGGTCAGATTTGGCAGAAAAAAATATTTTAATAATTTTCATTTTTAAATAATTTCCTTTACATGGATTTTATTGTGAAGGAATATGTTTGGCTAAAAATTAATTAAATACACAAAAGTGTGTGGCAGTTACAAGTTGAAAAGACGGACATTTATTTGTATTTTTCAGCACATGTGAAACATTGTATTTTATTGAGACATAATATGTTTGTGATAATTAAATAACATGAGTATATACAGATATTTCATTTTTATTATATTATTTTTAATTAATTATAATAATTATATTTAACATGTTACATAAATATATAAAAAATGACGATTTTTATACGATCCGACCTAATATAATTTGAATTAAAAGAACAATTATCAAATCTATAATTTTTTCCCCTCTTGTCGGTCGAAAAGTTAGCCTTACTGGGCCTAATAACATAATATTAGTCCAAAGAACAAAATCCACTACCATTTTATTCATAGAGTAAATAAAATTTATTCAAAATGGAGTTCGAGTCACCTTTGATTTGATTAGGGTCATAAATGAATAAATTTTTGTTTTTATTTATTTATTTATTAAGAATTTAAAATTATATATATTTAAAAATTTAATATTTTTGAATACTAAATAACCATATTAAAAAAATAAAAACTTTGATCTTGAATAATAAAGAAACTATAAATAAATATATTTCTTGTTTTTATATATAAAATAATAAAATACGCATAAATAATTATATTATAAATAAATAAAATACGTGTAAATATTTTTCATAGATCTTTTATAAGAAATATCAACTTTAGATAATCAAGTTTATAAATGAACCACGTATATATTTACTCAAAATTTTTATTAATAAATTATTTTTTTTTATCAAAATTCGTTTACAATTTTAAATGATATGGTCAAGAGTCAAGACAATGATTCTTTAAATGTTTTTTTTTTTATCTTCCTTTCTTCGCAACTTTATCTTCTTTAATTTATACATATTCGTATTATATATATATATATATATATTTAATTTTAATAGACGAATCTTTTAACGATTTTTTAATACAAGTGAATGAGAAGAACTTTTGTGACCATCCATCTATCATTTCATAGTTTTCCCCTCTCCAAGCTTAATTATATTCATATCCCATGCATGCATTTATATATATATTTGCATATATGTATAAATTTTGATTAAATCATAAGAATAATAATTAAAATGAAAAAAAAAATTATCAAATATAAAAATATTAAAATTTATATTTAACATATTGGAATTCATATTGATATAGTTTTCATTATTTCATATAAGCTGAAAATAATTTTGATTTGGCTACATATAATAAGATCAACCACTCTTTAATCTCTGTCCCTTGGGTCACACACAACAAAACCTAAACCTACTTCATAATGAAAGCAGCAAAGCTTATTTGTGGCAAAAAAGAAAAAGAAAACAACAAGAACTCAAGCATGAACAAGTCCACAGGAGAGCTCCATTAGGAGAATTGCAGCATCTTCAACGTCCTGGGGAAACACACGCTGCAGACCTGAGTTCTTGCTCAAACTCATAGCAAACTCATTGAAGAAAAGCTGCTTCCGGCTTTGATGATGATCGTAAGGAGAAGTATGATCCGAAGGTGATTTGAACGCTTGTGTTTTGAATGGACCGATTCGAGATTTCTTTTCTTTGTTGTTGTTGTTGTTCATTGATGTTGCTGCATCCGTTGCAACTCCGGCACCGGTTTCCGCCGCAGCTGCTTCCATTGCTCGTCTTGCCTTCCTTTGACGAATCCCACAAGCATTGCAAAGGGACTGCACAGGGTTGTCACATATTAGTTAACGATCGAATTTAAAACAAACACATTATTAGTTAATTTATGAGGTCATGCTCTCAATTTTTTGGGGCTAATAATAGTTTAGACACTTTCAAATCTAAATACTATGTTCGATTATGGCTCATAAGAAATTGACCTTATTGTGGAAACTTACTTTGGGACCTCGAGGGCCACTTCTCCAAAGTGGCGTCGTCGTCGTGTTACAGTCGGAACAGACTCTAATGACGTTGTGATTGGCTTTACCCAGAGAGTAATAGTTTTCGCCGTTGCCATGCATTCGATGTCGAAGCTTGTGCGTAAATTTCATCGCTGTATTCTGATCTGTCGGTCCATTGTTGCCATTGGAGTTCGTCATCTTCTTCATTAGCCTCATCTTGGACGACATCCATTTCACAGATATTCCATTGTTATCTCCAGTACTTTCATAACCCCTTTGCTCTCCTGAGCCAAAGGATGAGTTTTGGCCATTGATCGTCCCATGCTCCACTGGTGATCGAAGCGATGAAGACATGATGAACTCGCTTGTTGATCGATCGATCCACCATCGGACTTGTTGATCACCTAAATGAATGTAAACAAAATCAAAGAGATGCGATGATTGAACGTCTATATCCACGTACAATATACATGTACCAAAAGGGTACTTAAATCTATAGTAAAACTACACAACATACGATATATTGTAATTATTACAAACATTTATTTTCTTTCATAAAGATTTTAAACGGTATTATTATCGCTACTTAGCAGTTGTTATTGTGATAACAGACTGATATTTAAATCTTTTTGTGTGTGCACTATCACACAAAATTTATATAAAGTTTTAATTGACATCTATTAGAATTAGGGTTTTTACCTGATGAGAAATTGCTTGTTGTTGGGGTAGTGAGAGAAAGAGCCGAAGATCATGTTGTTGTTCTTCTTTTAGCTCTAAAAGTGTGGAATTTGGAGATGTTGCTGGGCTAAGATCATAGAGTGGTGGCATTGGCAAGAGATAAGAGAGAAAACACAGACTTAGGCAAGGGCAAGGGGTCCTTATAAAGGGATTTGTGAAGGAATTAAAGAGGTGGAGGCAAGAAGAGGCCAGAGAGGCATTCACGTGACTTCTTGTCACCCAAACAAAACAAGATAAACTATGACAAACTTAAAAAGGAGGTTTGGAATGGAACTATTCAAACCCTAAAAGGCCACCCTACTTGACAATACATAACCCCATCTGCAATCACTTTTCTACTAAAAATATTACAAAAAAATTGAAGGGTTAATTTCACTATGCATCCTCTAACTATGGGGTAAAAACTAAATTAGTATCTACCTTCAAAACATTTCAATTGACATCATCTTTCCGTAGTCGACTTGAATTTAATGTGTTTAAATTTTTTTTAATCTTTTCTAGTCTATATAAAATCTTATGTTTGTCCCTACATGTGTCTCGTGATGTCTGGAACGAGAGATCGTCGATATATACAAATAAATTCAAGACTATGTGTGAGGATATTTTCAGATATGGAGATATGGGTTTGAAGATCTGCAATTGAGACAACATATGCATCTATCTTTTACTGAAAATATGTCCAAAATCTCATCAAAATATTGCAGGCTTAGTGACAATATTGCTGCATTGGCTGATGCTGCCACCTCCTGTAGTCCCCCACACCACACACCCTTTTTGCCTAATTTATCAGCCATGCCGTTTTCCTCATCTGTTCATGTTCATTTTAGGGTTAATTTTAAATAAAAATTTATGCAGCTCTTTGGATAATTTTAAACTTGCTTACTATCACACATCCTTTTTTTTGTATCACAGCCATATTAATTAGGGATTTTAGTATCACTGAAATTTAAGAGAAAAGTTTCTACTGAACATGGTTGATTGTGAATTCATAACTCATTAAGAGTAAAAATTATTAAAAAAATATATAAAAATTACAATATATTAACTAAATTTAAAAAAAAAATACATGAAAATGTACAATTTATTAGATATCATGTATAGCCTATTACAAGTTTGCTTGTCTGAGAAGTGAGAAGAGGAAGAGTTTTACCATTGGACCAAAACTCCCAAAGGATCCAGAAAATAGTAATAATTTTTATGTTAGCTACTGGTTCACAAGACAAAGCAATCATTACAATGTACAGATCCAAGGCAATCTAGTTTCTTACACCATTTTCGTCTTACATGCATGTTTGGCTTTCTTGTCTCGTGTTGCCCATATTTCCACTTATTATATAGAAACAAGTTTTGTTGAATATTTTCAAATAGATTGGGTCAGCAACCTTTAAAATAAATAGTTAAAAATTTTTGGTTGATAATAGTTTTCTTAAATTATGAGTACCAAACTCATTAAAGTATTTTTTCTTTCTTTAAAGGAATTATTAAAAAAATAGATTAGATATTATAGATTATAGTGAATTCAAAAAAAATATATATTTGAGGGTTATCATATATAAAATTTGAGGGTAAACATAAATTATAAATACTTTAAAAATTAATTTATAAAATTTAAAAGCTAATACGTAAATTTTAAATAAATTTCTGTAAATTATAAATATACATCCATACATCATTGTATATGTAAATACAGATTGAGTAACAAAATACAGAAGATAAATCTAAAAATTTCTAGAGATATTTCTACTTTCAAGCACTTTCTTTACATGACGGTTAATAAATTATAACAGTTTTATTAGCGTAAGATATGATTAACATATGCTCATAATTTAAAATGATAATCGTGATTTAAAGATAAAATTAAAATGTTTAAAATTTTTGGGATCAATTTTAAAAAAAAAGTTGTAATCTAAGATTTAAATTAAAGTATTTAAAATTTTATGAACCAATTTAAAATAAAGATCATAATTTAAAAACATAAAATATAATTAATTTTTTTATTTAAAGTTGTTTGTTCAGGAGTTATCATTGAACTTGTTCTTCAGTGGCGAATCCAGAAATTTATTTGAGGGTGAGCACATATAAAATTTTAAAATTTCAGGATAGACATAAACCTTAAATATTATAAAAAATTAAGAATTAATTCATAAAAATTATAAAAATTAAAGGTAAAAACGTGAACTTTAAAACAATTCAGGGTGATCCCGTGCCCACCCTATTCCCTTAGAGTGGATCCACCACTGTTGTTTCTTATTAAAACCTTGTTTAATCAGAATGTATTGAAATTCTCTATTATCGATAATTTGTTAATTTAATTGGATAAAATATTAAATTTTGTAAGTAAAATTAAAAATTTAAAATCCGATATTATAAATAAAAAGTAAATTAAAAATCATATGTATAATAAACTTATGTAAAATTCAAACTAAATAATTGATTGATATATCAGATGTCGATAATTATAAAACACACACTCTCAATTATATATAGATCGGCTATTTTGGATCAAATTTTAAAAGATTATTTTTTATAAACAAGTGAATCGTGGAAGCTTATTTATCGGTACAAGTAGATGAATCAGATGGTTTTTCCGGACAAATTGTTAAATAAGACAAAATTCTAAGTTATCCGATCTAAACCCCTGCTGCCTAAATACAACACCACATGCACAAGTGGAGAATTTTGAAAGAAAAAAGACAGATTATAAGCGTGTTTGCAAGTGGCAGATGCCTTTGATAAACAAGTGAATGAAAAAAGGTTTAATTATAATTTTAGTCCCTTTGAAATTAGAAATTTAATTACCACTTTGATTTTACATAATTTGATACTTCTATGCTCTAGTAGGCCTGATTGATAATTTTGATAGTTGTACTGCTACTAAAAAGATTATTTTTTTTTCCGTAACACCACTTTAACGGAAATAAATCATGATATTATCGATTTGAACATACTGACAACCAGGAACGATTCTAGGTAAATAGGAGAGGGGCTCGTGCTCCATCCAAAATCTTTAGGTTTATTTAATTTTAGGCTTCTAAAAGTTTAAATATTAATTATATTTTATTTTTATTTTTTGGTTTAATTATTTCTTGTATCCTTATACAATTTACCTCCTATAGAAATAAAGTGAGGTCCAAATCACACAAGATTGATTAAATCTTAATTTCATCTGTCATGGCATCATATATCTATCAAGCATGTCACATTATGCACCATAGCAAATATTTGACAATGATGCTTGTGAGGGAGAAGACAAAATTTGAATAGACTTTTGAATATCAAAAAATTAATAATTTTGGGGCAGAAACAGAAACAAAATTTTATATAAATAATTACAAATTATTAAGAAGCTATATTAAACATAAAATTAAAAATATAGCATATATAGAATTAAACTGTCAATAAAAAATATATGTAAAATATCTAAATTATAATATAATTTAAAATTTTTAAAATTAGGACTGATATCGTCAACTTGTCACTTTTCGACGGTATACATATTTTAATGATGGAAACATAGTCTACGTAGAGTGTTTGTGCATCACTCCTACACCTGAATCCAGTTTTGTCTCGAGGTAGGGAATATGCAGACAGAAACTGCTGAGTCACCTTGACTGGCTTTGCTCGATTAAGGGGGGTCCGTTCCTCGGTGGCATTTCGGCTACATGACAATTTCTCTGGCTGGCAATCCCAAAGGACTTGAATGGTCGAGTACCCTTGTGGTCGGCATCAACTCGCACCACACGGCGAACTTCACTTCTCCATTCCCTCCATACAAATCACTCAGACAAGTTTTTTCATTGGCATGTAACTCTGATATTATGCTACATAGCACCATCCGAGTGTTAGGTCATTAAAATAACTAAAAATTCAAATTCATTAAAAGGAATGTTTATATTATCTTATTTAATAAAAAAACTAAAATATCAGATTATTTTCTTGAGAATGTATTTAATAAAAAAACTAAAATATCAGATTCAATGATTAATATGGACACAAATGTTGATAAGTAGAATGTCTTGTCTTTGGGCCCAGATGATATAGATAAGAATCACCCATATGGTTCCAAAATAATAATCCAAGCCCTGATATTATAGGTTTCAAAGCCTACTGCCAGGGGAGGAGGAAGAAATGGACTTGATTTGGATTCTTCGGTTCTTAAAATGTTAGTAAAATGGACGGGCAAATAGTTTTTTTCTGTCTGGTATCCGAGTGATCCATATAGGAGATAGACACTGCGTACCTTAAGCCTTAAGAAGGGTAAAGAGGTTCTTTTGATGGTGAGTTTGAATCATAATTGATATAAATTCGGAATCATTCCAAACTCGAACACGAAAACAAATATATGAATTTGAGCACAATGGAATGATATTCGTACCTCAAAGAAACCCTGTATGATCGAATGAATACAAACACTACAATCTTAGATTTCAATATCTAATCTCTTCAAGCAGCTAACTACTAGTTCATAACACTCTGTTTTTCTTTAATGCTTCTCTATATAGCACAACAATCTAACATATTGTCCAATAGGACGTATGAATATGATGATGTACATATCATTAGCCCCCTCAACCCCAACCCCATTTTCCAATAGCTTTAATGCGGCACGTGGCAAAAGAATAGAACGCTTTAACTAGTTTACGGATAAGAAGTAAGAACACAACAGTTATCGCATTTGGAGGTTGCTTTGGGAAACGACCCTACCTTGTGCGATCAAGATCCTTGCTAAATTCAAGCCAAATAGGTATTATACGTCGTCAGGTGGCAATGTTGGGCTTTTGGAGCACATCCCGATCTTGTGAAGCTCCTTAAGTTTGCTAGCTGGATTGCATAAACCTGAGAATCGACATCAATTTATTCATCACGGAGATCGGACATGGATTATCATAACAAATTTCACAAAGCTATCTCATATTAAGGCATAACTTAAGCAATAGCCAAAGAGAAAACAAAAAGTATTAGATTAACACATAATGCGTGAATCATCCAATAATTAGTAGAAAGGTTTCCAGGAAGTAAAAGTGAAACGCAATAACATCCAGTCTCAAAAATATTAATTTCAAAGCGCAAGGCAGCTTTACAATGACAATATGAAGGTAAAGGAACAAAGACAGATTTCATGGCTAGAGAGAAATGAATGTGGAAATGTGCTTGAGCAACTAGATTTGTGTAATTGTGCATACATGAAACTTGGAAGGATACTAGCAGGAACTTGACACAGTATGGGAAAAAGCAAAAATTACAACCGATGCCCGGAAAAGTAGAATGAGAAGGAACAGGCATATCATAAAAATATCAATAACACCCATGCACTCCTAAGCATTTATCACATCAAAACATCTTGTTAATATAACATAACGGGGTTTATTACCACGGTTGCTTTACCTGAGCATTTTGGAATATCCCAAACTGCAATTGATGTAGGTGTACATTTCGGATCACATATTGCTCTGTTATCTTCATGATGCACGTTCATAGCTAGCATCCATGATCCAATGGTGACATCCTCATTGTTGAACATCCTCAAACTGAAAGGTTGAATAACTCATTTTAAAAGAAGAATAACTATGAGTATATTATGGAGTCAAGAAATACCGAACAGCTTTGATATCGTATATTATGGAGTCAGTCATTCTATCAAGTATAAAACATAGTGTGAAAAAGATATAAAAAATGCATAAGCAAGAGATAATTAAAGTAATGTATGCTTGCGATATATCCCAACTTTTTTATTGAACTGATAGGTGCATAGCTTGTCCAGTTTGCAGTAGACTTGACTACTTCCTTTAAATGATTGTGAATTGCATTTATCCAATAAAGAAAAGGTGATTGAAATCTCCGACTATGAGAGTATATTTATTACCACCAATCAAAATGAATAGCCAAAGTTGGATTAGGTAAGAAGAAGTTGCATTGTTGAACAGCTTGAAGTAGAAAAGTAGGAAATGCATAAATGAGCTATAAGCTCAAGGAACTGCATTCTTTTATGTTAAAAACTCATTATATCAAACTCATGAATCATGATATTAGGTCAATAAACAAATATCCAAGTTTCAAGACAAACTATGAGAATAAATGTCAGAAACTAAATAACAGCAAAGATAATTGTTTTAAGCAGAATGCATCAGAATTTACAAGATTCTTTCATCCAAAGAAATTCAATCAGGTGCACTAAAACCTTATTGCCGATTCAATTGGAAGAATGATCAAGATTCAAGAGTAAAAACAGCAATTTGAATCAAACACAAAGCAAGGGCAAACCTGTCATTCCTAGCAGCTGCCAATGAAGCCACCACCTCTGCAGAGAGAACATATATAGGACCATAAGCATGCAAGAAATACTCATTTCCAATCAAATGCCCTGATTTCTCATACCTGAAAAATCATACTAATAAATCCTCCATCAAGTTTACATATTTCAAGGTAGAATACGAATCATAAAATGAAAATATTCATACCATTTCAATTTAGGATCAGTGATCACAGGTCCCTTCTTCATGCACCCAATGTAACTCATCTCCTCGCTTCGTTCCTTAGCAAGAAGAGTCGCAAGCCGATCTAAAGAAAGAAAATAAAAAAATTAACATCATATTCAACACATCAACACTCGAAATCACACATTTGGGATGTACCTGGACGCAAATAAATGTCATCATCAGCTTTGACATAATAATCTGCTTCAAATAGATTAAAAGCTGCTTTGAAGAATGCTAATCTGAAAAGGGGCAAAAAAAGGATTTACATGTACATGATGATGCAAGGCCATTGTTTACATCAATAAGCTGGTGCCTAAAATTAGCATATTTCTTCTTACGTTTTGTATGGAAGCTTAAGATATTCTTCTTCAACATCTATCAACATGAAATCTCTATACTTTTCAATCTCTTTCTCAAGCATTGCCGTTTTCTTTGCATCTTTTGATTTCCCTATCACAAATCTGAAACCCAGACCAGTAGCTTGCTCCAGCCTTGATAAGAAAAAGCCAATTGTTAAAATTTTGATGAAACAAAAGAATCACAGTTGAGAAAAAAAAATGAACTTTACCTCAAAAGTCCCTCTGGGTCGGAAGGAAACCAGGTGCTACGAAGGGCAGCTCGGCGTTCACCTGATTCGAACCCGGTTTGGATGCCGACGAATCCAAGAAGCTTAGGGCGATCAACCAAGTCTTTGTTACCGTCATCGCCGAACTTTGCGGAATCTGAGGAAGAGTAAAAGGCTCGGAAAGTGTCCTCTGATTTACCACATCGGAAAACAGGTAAGCCCTGGTTGCGGCGGATGGCGGAGAGGGCGAAGAGTGTTCCGGTGATACCAATGAAGAGGCAGAAGAGTGAAAAGACCAGAAGAGGCAATGGAGCCCGAGTCGAGGAAAATGAGTAAAAGGGCTTCGATGTCTTGACGGGTTTGGAGGAATAGAAAGAAGGGAGAGGAGCGCCACCTACGGAACCACCCGAGCCGGCGTAGGAGCGGTGGGAGAAAAGGGGCATTTTAGGTGAATGATGTGCGGAAGGGTGTGAGAAAATACAGTAAATTGGTAATGAATAAAATGATTCTTAACAGCACTGAGTCACTCACTGAGTTGAATAGTCGTGTACCTTTGTAGAATCGAGCAGGACCTTGAAGGAATACATCAACAGAACCTATAACTTTTGGTGGTTTCCAGTTGGTATTTCTTCTTCTTTTTCACCCTTTAGAGCTTCACTGAAAACAATGTTACATTTATTTCGATCATGTAAAAGAGTTATAACGACATATTCGGTCCCTAATATTTATTCTTTTTGTTTTTTTGCCCTAATTTATTTTTATTTTATCTTCATTCTTTAAAATGTATAATTTTTTCTTGTATCACTTCCAAATTGAAATTTATTTTTGTATATTCTTCTATCATAAATTTAGCATTTTTTCTAAATGATTTTATAGCCAATTTTGGAGAATTACGATAAATATTACAATATTTGTAATACTCGTCTTTTGTAAGAGGCGAAATATCTTGTATAAGTTCAATTAAATTTTAATTTTTTATTAAATAAAAAAATAATATGTTTAAGAAAATTTTGGACTACTTTATAAATTTTAAAAATTATGATTGATCATAATATTAGAGAGAGTAAAGCCACTTCATTCATGCAGATTTTCAACTATGTACACATTTTATTAAGGGAGAAAAAACACGTTTTACTGCCATATTATATAGAATTCCATCTTTTTACAGCAGATGAAAAATGTGTGGAATTTGACACTAGCATTGTATATCATCAGTACAAGCTTACAACATCTCTCTTTTCTAGATTTTGTCAGCTGCCTTTCACTGCCATCCATTATGTAAGAACTGAGAAAAGAAAAGGGTTTCATGGTTTGTGGTTGAATTCCAAAAGAATGCCCAAATCTTTAGGCCCAGATGGCAAGGGAAGCCATTAAACCAGCTCCTAGAAACAGCATGAAGTATGATACTAGTTGAAGTCGAAAATTGCAGCTCATCCTCTTGCTCAGAAAATCAGCAGCAATTAGATCTACTAATGCCATGTAAACTAGGATACCGGCTGATAAAGAGTCTAAGATGCCTTCAGTAACCAGAGCTGCCGGGCTGTAAGGGTTGTAGAACGAAGAGATACCAGTCCCAATGCCGATTCCGGCTGGGGTTGTTATGGCGAAAAAACATGCCATGATTGTGGAAGATAGGGTCTTGAATTGTGCTTGGGAGATGCAGCCTCCGAGGGCAAATCCTTCAAAGAATTGATGAAAGGATAGTGCTGCGATTAGAGGTCTTATTGTGCATGGACTCTGGGAAACACCTAGTGATAGGCCGATGATGACCGAGTGTGAAACAATTCCAAGCTCCAAAATCTGCAACAACAAAAAGTTACAGAAAAAAGAGACATTACAACCATGGAAAAGTAAGCAAATACCAACACAGCTTAAACATTTTTCAAACCAAAATTTTATCAGAAATTAACCAGATAAGTTCAGAAACCAATCAAAACACTATTGTAAGGCATTGAATCAACAATTTGTCACTATTGTAAGGCATCATTACTTTGGTAGGAAATTAACAAACATATAACACGAGGCGAAAGGGATAGAGAACAGTTAAATCCTAAGGCACAGGTGTGTTTAGGATTGCTTTTTACTGTCTGGAAACGCTTTTGCTATCAAAAACCGATGCTAAACAAAGGGTTTTTGTCGATCGAACCAATAATGTTAAACTAGCCTAAGCAAATGTATATATTGCTAAACTGGAAAAGCAACTCACTAGAATTCTACCATCAGAATAAATTGAGTCCCACGGTTGATGCAAACAAATTCCACTGTATTTATGGTAAATTTCAACTCACCCCAAAGCTCAATCAAAGCATAAATGGCATCTATTAACTCCAAGACAACAAGTTAAGTCCAAGAAATAAATTACCTGGGAAACCACGACATGCCTTACGCCACTGTCATCGTCCCCATGACCATGACCATGTGCATGTGCATGCCCATGACTATGTCCATGTCCATCATCATGATCCCTTATCAATCCATCACATCCTTCTTGTCCATGTGGATGATTATGTCCATGATGTGCTGCATGCGCATGCATCCCCACGATGTGCATTCCCCCACCTTCTTCCCCAAATACCTTCCCTGTTCCATCCTTGTTCTCCACAACTAGTACAATCCCGGAGTCTGAATCCGGATCCAACGACCCAACCCGACCCTGTTCTTCAGTACTTGCTTTAGCAATACCTTGTTTCCTCTCATAGTATTGAGTCCCAACAAAATCAACAAGCAAAGTGACTAAAGCTGCAATCATGGCGAAGAATCCAGGGAATGGGAATTTGGACCAAGGGAATTTTGGCAGGCAAGGATTCGTGAGAGCATTGGTTCCACCCTCGAGCATGTGGACGAAGCCAGTGGCGAGGATCACGCCGGCTGCGAAAGCCTTCGCGGCAACAAAGAGGCTACCGTCTGTACGGAGGAACTTACGGTGCTTGCCGATGAGTGGAATAGCAACGCCAGCTACTCCGGCGAGGAGGATTGAGGCTATGGCTATGAGCTTTAACTGCAACGCCGCTTGTTCATCACGACAAGCCTCAAGCTCCGAGGATTGGCAGCTTGTGTTGCTCATTGAATCGGTTATCGTTTGAAAAAAGGATTCTGCTTATTCGATCAAAGTAAAACAAATTAAAAAATGATTCAAACTGAAGAAACTTTTGAAATTGAACATTTTTGCAGCAAAATCGGGCTGGATTATGAAATCCCATAACACAAAAATCAATTATTTTTTAAAATTGAAAAAAAAAAGTATTGGAATTTACCTCGGAAAAGCGTACTGTTTGATCCCAAACGATCGAGTCTCAGCAGTGGCAATATATCCTATAAAAATAAAAAATAAAACACACTAAATTAAGAAAATAACAAAAACCCAGAAACACTAAGAACATGAATTTCTTATTTCAATCCCAAACCACTAACCTCAATGAAGAACATAAGAACAAAGAATCCACAGGAAGGCAAGAGTGTGGGCTCAATTTATACAGAAACTGAGATAGAAAGATGAAGAAAGGAACGGAAAAGGGTTCCCCTTTTCGTTACTTTTTAGATGACGAATCAAAGTGAAGAAGCTGAAGGCAGAATCTTGGGAACTATAAAGCTTTTGAGACGAAGATGATGTTTAAAGCGGTGTTTATGTGTGGTGAAACAGCAGCGTGAGACTGATGAAACGACACACATCAAACAAAGGGAATCATAATAATGAGAGAGTGTCGACATTGTTGAACGAAAAGCAGAGGATGGAGCAAGAGATGGCGTCCACAGCAGCGACCTTTGGTTATAAGAACTCAAATATGTCGACATTGTTTCTTCAACTCTTTTTGTTTCCTTATTCTATCTCTCTTCCATGTTACCGATCAATCTTTTTCAGGTTTAATTTTGGTTTTAGTCACTCTATTACGATGAATTTTGTGATTTCATCTTCTATTTTTAGAACACTATAATCGAATACAATATATTATATGTTTGTTAATCTTAGTCATTTAATAACACGAATATATTAAATAAATATATTTAATTGGTTCATCAAGTTATTAACCAGTATTTTTTAATTTTTTATATTCTTTTAAGTCATAAGTTCTAGATCCATTAGTGACATTCATTTCTTTCTTTATATTATTTAAACTCTAATGGTAATGGTCGCAATTAAAAGATAACTGATAATTAATTACATTAGTTGGTTTGACTAACAAATTATATTGACTGGGCATTTAAAAATCTTTATACAATTAATTGATAGACGATAGTTATATGATTATTTAAATACGCAAAATAACATAAAGGATATTATTATATTCAATACTTATTTAAATAATTTTTGTTAAAATATATAATTTTTAAATAAAAAAATCTTGTTAACAACTTTTTAAATTAGAGGCTCGACCTTAATCCACTATTCATTAAATATTTAAATTAATAAATTTAACTGATTAAATCTTTAATTTCGATATAAATCTAGATTTCTTTTCTACTTTAACCGCTTGATAGGTTTATTTCATCTTTTATTCTAATTTATTACTTTTTTTCCTAATTTTATCGGGAGATGCAAATATATATATATATATATATATCATTCTAAAGATAGTAACTTAATTACATTATAAAAAAATGATTAAATTACTTCAAAATTCAAATAGAAAGATCAACTGTCATATTCTAGCATAGTATAAGGACTGCAACCGTAATTAGACCTTTTCAATTTATTTTTTCGTTTTCGTGTGGCGTGTGGCGTGGCATGTTGAGAAAGTTAATGTGTATACGATAGAATATTAGTTGATGTACTGAATATGTAATTTTAATTATTAAAGTAACAAATATTAATATAATTATATATTTTGAGTTTTGGGCTCCGAATATGAAAATATGGCGATCCAAATCCCAAGGCACAATCAGATTATTTTAGTTTCATTGATTTGGACCTATTGACTTGATGGGCCTATTGATTCAAATGGGAAGAACACCAAAATTGTATTTATTTATTTGTAGCATGAAAAAATGGAGATTTTACAACAATATTATTTTTAATTTTTTAAAAAATATAATATTTTTAAAATTATTTTAAAAAATATTGTGATTTATTGTGTAAATCAGAACACGAGTGAAAACAACTCGTCCTTGAATAATGTTTTACCTAATATTATTAAAATATTAAATATTATTCAAAGACGAATTGATTTCGGTCCGTCCTCGAACAATGTTATTTTCAGAAATATATATAATAAGATAATTTGTCTTTGAACACTCCTATATACTATATATATATTTAAAATAAAACATTGTTTAAAAACGGATTGAGAATAATATGTCTTTAAATAATTTTAATATTTTAATAATATCAGATAAAATATCTTTTCTTATTTTCTGATTTATACATTAAATTATAATATTATTGAAAATAATTTAAAAGATATCGTATTTTTGTAAATAAAAAATTCTTAAATAATATTAATATAAAACTATCATGAAAAAACATCGTATGACCCCCTCCCTCCCTGCGATTCGTGTCATCCAGTGAGTCTCCTTTCCTGATCTTGGTCATATCTGTTCACACCCTTCCATCGAAGCCACACCCTTCCCTTTCTCTTTTGTCGGTTTCCCATTACTACATTCAACTCCCCAAGCACATGGAACACATAAAAAACAACGACAACAAAAAATAACAAGCTTTGAAGATAACCATGGAGAAATATACAAACTAAAAAAAACACAACCAAAACACAAAAAATATAACAAATTAGATGATTATAAGATCGAATTGACTTAAAAAAAAATTAATAAAATATTATTTTTATGATTTAATTTTTTTTAATTATGAATAATTTTATTTAGATTTTTTTACGATAAAACATAAATAATGACACTCACCCCATCACAGCTTTACCCCCCTCCATCCACCCTTGTCTCTGCCCTCATTTTCCCTCTCTTTGAGAACCAGAAAACCAACAAGCCATGTTAGAAGAACCAATCTCCACGGTGCCATGCTCCATTTGGACATCCATCCTCAGCTGGTTTACGCCAACTGTGTTCTTCGTCTTCCTCAACCTTACAATCGGAACCATTTATTTTACTTCCACTTTGAGCTCCAACAACACCGGCAGCGACGGCCAAACACAAGAACAAGACAACGAAACAAACCCAAAGCTTGTCAGATCTCCATCTGTCTTGCAAAGGTTGAAATCCATCAACTTGTATTCTTACAGATCCCAAGAGCCTGTCGTTGCTTATGAAAAAACCCAAGATTTAAGCGATTTCCAGTTCTCTTTTCAGCACCAAATCTCTCCGCAACAACAGCAACTGGATCGATCCCCTTCGTTGCTGCAAAGGGTTAAGTCCATTAACCTAAAGAGTTACTTCTCGCCGGAGAAAACCCACGAGAGTTACTCTCATTACGAACCGCCGGCGGACGAGGTGTCTGAAGTTGATGCGAAAACGGCGGAATCCGACGAGACCCAAGGCGAAGGTCAAACACTTGATGAAATCTACAGTCAGCTGAAAAGCGAAAACCACCATGTTTCCAGGACAAAATCCGATGCTAAACCAGCATCCGGGGAGGTACCGACAAAGCTTACGAGGAAAATAAAGAAATCCGCTAGCGTGAAGTCTGCTTTCCGTCATTTCGAGGCGGATGACATCGTGGAAGCTCGACGTCCGGCCACCGTGAGAGAAGGCAAATATAAAGATACGGCGGAAGACGATGATGATGATGAAGTTGATGCCCGAGCGGATGATTTCATCAACAAGTTCAAGCAACAGCTGAAATTACAGAAGCTTGATTCCATCATTAGGTACAAGGAGATGATTAATAGAGGAACTGGAAATTGAACAGGCTTTCGATTTTCAATGTCTTTTTGTTCTTTTTAGGGTTCATTTGAGTTGTGTTGTAGATCCAGTACTGTTACTGTTTCTCCTTTACTTTGTGTTAAAAACTGTCACCTTCATTTCGTTTTCCTTGTTTCTAAGTTCTAACATCAAATTCTTGTGCAAACGGATCTAGTTGGATCAAATTCTTAAATGCGCTGAATTTGGAAAATTTTTACTGATTTTGGTATTTAATCGAGTTTTCTTTTCTTTTAGATTTTTAGATTTGTTTGTCCACATAAAATGCTGATCCACATCTGTGTACTGTCAGGTGCATGGCTGTTATGCACGTGGGAGATTTTGTTTGGGTGCTTTGCATTAACACCCAAGCTTAACGTTCTCTTCTTAGAGTTGACCATGAGATAGAAAAAAAAAATTAATTATTATATTCTATTTGATTCGATATAAGCCGTGTGAGCGTATATAAAATTTTAAATCGGACACAATTCAAAAAAAACTAAGGACTAACTCGCCGAATTTTAAAAAATTAAAAACGAATATATAAATATTAAAAAAATTCAGGATAGACATGTACCCACCCAACATTAGATATAAGTCATATTTAATAAATAAAGAGAGGTTTAAATGGTTAAATTTATTAATTTAAGTGTTTGATGAATAATAAATTAAAATAAGCGTATTGTGATAAAAAATTTAATTTATAAAAAGTACTAATAAAAACTTTTAAAATTAAAATTTTGAGGTTATAATTATAAAAAGTCTTTTATAAATAATTATATATTTTTTAAATTACATAAATTTAATATTTTCTCTTTTAATTCTTCATCCATCACATATTTATATTATAATATTTATAAACTAATATTTTTATTTTCATACTTTTATAATTGTATTTAAATTTAATAATCAATTAAATTATATTAAAAATAATTATATAAATAATAAATTAATGTAAAATTCTTAAAATATGTTTAATAATATATTATTAAAAATTATATTTTATAATCTAATTAATATTAATATATAAAATATTATTAACTAATAAACTATTTAAACAAGTATCTAATATAAATTTATTATTTTATAATATTTTTAATTAAATAATTAAATAACTATTAACAATCAATTAATTTTATTAAATATTTCTATATAATCAATTATTTAATCCAATCAATATTATCAACTATCAATTATCCATTAATTGTTAAACAAAACCTTAAGTTTAACTATAAAATATAAACGTATTTTAAAACATTCATTTTAATTTAAGGTGTTAAACTTAGGGAGACTTTTTCCCTTTGACTATTGTTTAAATAATACGAAGTGAGTTGATGACTCTTCTTCCATAACACTATCATCATGTGTATTACTTTGTAACAAAAGTGGGTCCATAAGTCCAACAGGAATACAACAAGTAACAACTAAGGGGATTGATTAGTTTATGTCATATTAAGATATGAAATGGCATGGAATCTACACCAAACAGTCAATTTTGTTTTCAAATATGTTGTCTTGGGAAATAGTTTGGATATTTTTAAAAGCTCTTTTATGATAAATTTAAGATGAAAGGAAGTATTTAGTGGAATTATAAAAATATTGTGTTTAATTTTTTATTTATAAAAATATAATTATGTTAAATTAATATTATTAATATTATATATTATTGTTTAAATTAGAAAACAGATGGATTACAATTCGACTTTAAATAATGTTCTACTCAAAAACAATAAAAAATTAATATTGTTCAAAGACGGATGAATTATAACCGAACATTATTTTACTCAAAAAAATTTGAATATTGTTTAAAAATGGATGAATTATAATCATCTAAGTATTGTATTGATATGTATTGTTGATGATAATAACTTAGACGGTTTTTTTATTTGATAATATAAATTTATGAAATAAAATTATTGACATAAAAAATATTATTAAATCAAACAAGATAATATTATTGAAACGAAATATCGTATATCTTATTTTCATTATGGCTTTTAATACTTGAATTTGAGATTGAGCCCTAAGATTTTAATTTCATACAATTTAATCATCTATTTTTAGGATGAGTCTACAACGGGCGTCGAACACCGCTGAACATTGTTAATGTTGAACACCGCTGAACATTATTAAATTAATTTATAAAGAATAAAAATGTAAAGGACTAATCATATAATTATTAATAATATGTTAAGTTTATCACACTTTTATTAATTACATACTGAGTCCTTGAGATTTTAAATTTTTATTAATTAATTTAATAGTGTTCAACAATGTTCAGCATTAGTGGTGTTCAGCAGTGTTCGATGCCCGTTGTAGAATTTTTCCTATTTTTATGATGCTATTAACTTTGATAATTATCAGATTAAAAATAATAATTTAGATACTTATTTTAATATAGGATAATTTAAAGATTAAAAAGTAAATAGTATGAATTAAGAGTTTAATATCACAATCCAGATTACCTTACACCCATCTATCAAGTTTAAGAAAAATTATATCATGGGTCAGTCCCACCACGTGTTCATGAGACCAACCAATAAAAACCATCTACCTCATCAATCCCAAGTGAATCTTCACTTTAAAAAATTAAAAATCGATAAAGTGTGTGATTTTTATTGATTGGTCTCATGAATGACGTGGTGAGACTGGCACATGATATAATTTCTCCAAGTTTAGACTATTACTTCAGTTTTATATCACAATCCACGTCGACTTGTATTGTATTACACAGCCATGTAAGAGGGACGACATTGCAACTAAGGGTTGGAATTTGGTTGGGAAAAGGCAATGCAGAAAGTGAATGGAAACTTGGAACTTGGAAGATGAGTTACCAGCTTAAGACATGACCCGACAGAGACATGAGAATCATTTTACCTATTTTTAAACTAACAAAAATAAATTATTATTTTTTTAAAAGTTACTTTTTGGTTTTTATAATTATCATTTTGAGGGTATTTATTAGGGGTTTTGTCTATTTCTCATGAAATAATAATAACTTGAGTTTATGTTGTCATGTCCCTATTCCCCCAATGAAAAGTACAAAAAGTAATAGTTTTATTTTCTTGAAATCATAGTAAAAAAACTAATATTTTGTTTTAGTTTTAAGTTAATTCGAATCAAATATTACAGAAGAATATTATAAAATAATTTTTTTTAATTTAATTTTTCGGTCTTAATATCAAATTTTGAATTTATGACTATGATTCAATAATTTAATACTTTATCTTATTAAATTAATTGATAATTGATTTTTTAATTGAATTAATGAATAAATCTAAAATAGAAAAACAAAAAGAGGAAATAAAAGGTGACCATAATAATTATTTTTGATAATTTACGCCATCATCACGTCTGAAATGCAAAATGACCAACATTGAAAACTAACCGACGTGTAAGATGTTCTTTCGGACATTTTAAGAGAAAAAAAATGAAACTTGATATTGAAGTTTGAAATGCTAAAAGTTAAATTTTAATTATTGTATTTAATCTCTATATTTAAAATCACCTTAATTCATCCGAATACTATTAATTATTTTGGCTAAAATGTGATAAATTAAAACAGTTTAGGGGAAATCAATCTCAATATATTAATAAAATAAACTAATTCAACTGAATAATGGCATTATAAAAACAGAGATTAAATTGTTCCTGATTAAAGTATAAGGACTATATCTTAAATTAAAAATAATAGAGGGATCAAGATCAAATTTTACCAAAGTTTTACACAAAAATGATATTAAAAAAATTCAAATATGGTAAGGTGGCACCATCCAAAGGTGGAACGGACCACTCTTTCCCAATTTACAAAATCTCAGCTTTCTTCATTTTCTTTCACCCAAAAATAACCTTCCAATACTTATTATTTCAACAATGGCAGACAAAGTATTCCCTTCTTCCAAACCCGCAGCTGCTCCGCCTGCCGCCAAAGCCGACCTTATTAACCCCACGACTCGCCTACCGTACCGTCCACAACCTCATAATAGACGCCGCCAGTATCGTCCACGGCGGAACTATTGTTGTTGCTGCTGTTTTTGGATCATCCTCGTACTTGCCCTTTTAGTAGCCATTACCGGTACTGTCCTTTACGTCTTCTACCGCCCTCATCGCCCTTCGTTCACCCTCGCTTCCCTCCGTATCCATCGCTTGAAACTCAAGACCGCAGCCGACGGCTCCTCCTCCCATCTTTCCACCCTTTTCAACTTAACCCTTTCTTCCAAAAACCCAAACTCCCATCTATCTTTCTCGTACGACCCTTTTGTTGTTTCTTGCGTGACAAGCAATGGTGATGTCTTGATAGGGAACGGAACGTTGCCGGCATTTGTTAGTGACAGCAAAGACGAATCGACTTTCAGAGGGGTTGTTGTGTCGTCGTCGATGGATTTGGATGCGGAGAGGGTGAATGACTTGAGGCCGGAGCTGAAGAAGAGCATTGGAGTGTTGTTGAAAGTGGAGATGGATACTAAGGTGACAGCTAAAATGTTTGGCTTGAAGAGCAAGAAAGTTGGGATTAGGGTTACGTGTGATGGGATTAAAGGGACTATTCCGAAAGGTAAGTCGCCGGCGGTGGCGAATGTTGCCGGAGCCAAGTGTAAGGTTGATCTCCGGATTAAGATCTGGAAATGGACTTTTTGAGGACATTCATCAGCAAGTTTCTTTTTATTTCAATGCCTTTGTTTTTTCTTCTTCTGTTTTTTTGTGTTTGTAAAAGAAATGACCAACAAACAACAGTGAGTTCCTTATCGCAATGTTTTATATTCGATTTTTTTAAAAAGCTTGATCTGATTCGATTTTAAACATGTCAAGTCTTAAGCGTAAGGTTGATCTCCGAATTAAGATATAAAAATAGACATTTTAAGAACATTTGTAACACTCTTGATCCGGTCTAGTTGTCAACTGAATCGAACGAGTAATATTGAATGTATCAAAACAAACCCACAAATAATTAAATCGAATTACGTCCATTTTTAACGGTTTAATTGAAATTTGAAAACATGGTTGAACATTGAGGTCCCTTTTGCTATTATATTAATTTTGATTTTTAAAAGAAAACAAAAAAAGAGAATTATGATTGTAAAAGGAGGCTAGGGCTTAACCAGGTTTAATAATCAAGCCACAACTCGATCCAGATTCACTCATTTCCATGCCCGAGTTAGCCCAATCAACTAGGCCTGTTTCATAACAAGAAAGAGAGAAACTTTTTTTTTTTTTTTACAGTTCCACATCATTGCATAATCGCGGTTGCATCGCACTGTAACCGGCAAATAAGAAGCGTATTTCTTCAGTTTTGCTTTACGAAATCTGGGTTCTGATTCTTACATCTATTAAATCCAGAGCAAAGGGAAAACGAAAAGAAAAAAATGGCAGAGAAACCTCAACCGGTGAAAGTATTATACTGTACCATATGCTCTCTTCCAGCAGAGTACTGTGAATTCGGTCCTGATTTCGAAAAGTGTAAGCCTTGGTTGATCAAGAACGCTCCTGAGCTTTACCCACATCTCCTTCAAGGTTTTTTTTTTCAGCCCCTTTTTCTATATAAATTATTAATTAGTTTGCATGCTTTTTTTACCAATGGAAAAAGATATGAAGAAAGACGATCATTTTGTGGGATTTTTGGTTTTGGTTTCTTTGGAGATAGTTTTCTGATATGAATTGATGAAATGATTAGAAATTTATTTGCCTTTTGCTATTACATGTATGTAGGTGTGTGGTAATGTGTGTATGTATATGTATGTATATTCATTCTCTTAACATCAAATGTTTTACTCTGATTCTAATGCCCCTTTTACTTAGTTCTGTTTTCTTAACATGAAATTCTTGTGGTTATTTGATGATTATGAATGATGGGTTTTGGTGTTTCAGAGGCTAATGAAAAGGAGGCTGAGAAGGTTTCTGAACAGCTCCAATCAGCTGGTATTTCCTCTTCTGCTGATGGGGCGGCATCTTCAGCTCAATCAGGTTTAAATGACCTTCATTCACATGGATAATGGTTTATCACAAATAATATTTAAAAAAAAACAAAATTATTCATCTTGTTTTCCCCCTTGGAATAGCATTGTCATTCTCACTGTTTCAATGTTTGTGTTTGATTTTCAGGGAACACATTGCCGTCTAAGCAAGAAGAAGTGAAACGTCTTCCCGGTGGAAAAATAAAGAAGAAAGTAGGGCTCTTTATTTTCCATTTCTTTGGCGTTATGTGTACATTACATTGTCAACTAAGTCATTGGTGTAGTGGTACCTCTTGGTTGACACGAGGTCCAGAGTTTAAACCTTGGACAATCACCTCTCCTTACAATGGCCAATAGTATATATATCTATGTATGTATGCATGCATGTAACATTTATAGGGTGTTTTGAAGCTTTTGATTCTCAATGTTTAAATACAATTTTCTTACTTAGCTTGAGTAATCTGCAAGGACAAGGGTTGAATGTTCCGATATTTCATGGAACCAATTTTCCTGATTTTTGCTTTTCGTTATGATGTTTCTTTCATGTTCTAAATCCTGTTAAAATTATTTTTATTATACTTATTCGAAGTCATTGCTTGTGGACCTATACCTACGAGATTGATTATTAGAATGTTTATAACATATATAAATCATCCTGATTGTTCTCTTTTTTGGGGTCAAATAAAAGGAGAAACAAGAAGTTGTCATTGAAAAGGTTGTACGGAACAGGCGCAAATGTATCACCATTGTGAAAGGATTGGATCTATTTGGTGAGTTTCATTTTCACATTTTATCTTTTTCATCTATTTACTAGTTTTTTTAATCAACACAAGTTAATTTTTGATGAGTTGTTTTTCAGGAATTAAGCTTAGTGATGCTTCGAAGAAGCTTGGGAAGAAATTTGCCACCGGAGCGTCAGTTGTTAAGGTGTATAAAAAACAACATCTTCACTTTTAGTTTTGCATCCCATTATTAGTTCCTTTGTTTCTTACAACTTTTCGATGATTGTTTTCTTTTAGGGCCCGACCGAGAAGGAGCAAATTGATGTTCAAGGGGACATATCATATGATATTGTGGAATATATTACAGAGACCTGGCCTGCTGTAATATTTTTTTATCATCTTATCTTCATTTCAAGCTACGGAAATGCTTAATATGAGAAACATGTTCGTGTATTTTCTTTGTTTTTAGTATTAAAAATGACCAATCCTCCAATTTTTCAAATGGAAATACATTTCAACAGAAAATAACCAAATTCCAAGTTAGGTTTCTTTATTGCCTTGAAAGTTAGGTTATGTGGTTCATTGCTAATGCTGAAACTTCAATGAAATTTGAGTATATTTGTTCACTTGTTTGTTTTATGTTCAACTATTTGTACAGATAATGTTTATCGTGTGTATCCTTGCTAGAAAAGACGGCATTACCGTTCTTTGGAATATATACCGAATTTTCTTAGCCTCATTATTTATGTTTTTATGTTTGCTTCTTCTCCCTCGTTGAACTTAATCTTGTATATTTTCTGTTCCCTTTCAGGTGCCCGAAGCTGCCATCTTCTTCATCGAGGACGGGAAAAAGGTTCCAGCCGCTTGATGCTGGAGAGCTTGGAGCCGGAACTCAGTACTGGGATTTCAGAAACCACATCAACAAACCAGTTCAACTTTGCCTCAAAATCACCATCTATCCATCCATTGCTGGATATTTTTCATCAAACCTACTTATACACCTTTTGAGGAAAGATTTCTGTCATTGCAGCATAATCTTTTATGTATTAGCAGTGTTTTTCTTTGATGCAATAACACTCGAAAAACAAAGGTTCATTTTCATGTGAATGATGGAATTACAGAGGGAAAAGAGTAGATAGAGAATCTTATATTGATCAATATTATGACAAGTGTTTTTGGTGTGTAAGACAAATATGAGCTTTTATGGTGGAATATGAATTGAGTTTTTTTTTAATGCTTGTTTCAAATCCATACTGGACATTGATTTCCAGCCATTATAGGCCCTAGTGCTTGTTGTGAAGCTCCCCCAAGATGGTGGCATCGGATTTCATATTTGTAATTTATGTGAAAATGGATTCAAAATGTGTAATTACATAATACATATAACAATTTTATTTCTATGAGCCCCATAGTTTTAGGGGAAAGAGATTCGATTTAAGGTCTATAGCTGAAGGGTTCAAAATTTAAGATCTCTTAAGGGTTTAAAATTTAGGATCTCTTGTTAGAATTTAAGATTTAAAATTAATAGTTTAAGGTTTAGGTTTTAGGGTAATATGTTAGAGATTTAAATTCATAGTAACAAAATATTTTTACAGCGGTATTTAAAAAAAAACTTCAATACAAGTTGCATTGAAAAATTATTTAAATTCAGCTGTCCATATTTGCCTTGTTGAAATTCGAGTTGACTCTGCAATATTGCGGGAAACATATGGGGAAAACAAGAAGATAAATTCAACCTGACCTTCTAAAGCTATCTCCAGTGTAGCCACTGATGACTGACCGGAAGCTGAAGCTGACTGTTACAATGGATATATCTTCTGTTTTGACCATTGGCTTCTGCTTTTTCTTGCTTGCAAATGGAGCTCAATCTCTGTCAATGGAACATCAACCTTATAGGACTGGTTTCCAGTTTCCACTTCCAGCCTCCCCAAAACTGGATGAATGGTTTGTTTTGTTTCCTTACAACCCTGTGATTTACTGTCTTTTTTTACCCCCAGTTTTACAGAGTTGATTTTGTGTGTCTTTTGACATGTAATGACCTTCAAATGGGCACTTATGGCATTGCAGATCCTAATGGTAAGCTTTTCAATGTGTTTATGTTGTCGATATGCTGGATGTTTTGATTCTTTGTATAGCTTTATTTCCCACAACCATGCTTAATGCTCAAGAATCGTTTACAAGTAAAAGATTAAGTTAACCATATTCCCTTCATGTTGCTAAAGGCCGATGTCGAAGTTTCCTTCGAGTTGTCCAACTTAAAGGAGGCTGAGTTAATGGATCCAAGTTGGATTGATCCTCTGTTAGTGTAAAATAGTGCTAGCTAACGAGTGCAACTAGAAATGGTTGTGTTGCACCATTATTCAATTTAAGATATTACAACTGAATTTAATAAAATTAAGAGTACCATTTTTTTCTAAATGAATAAGAATCTAACATGATATCAGTGGTCAAGTTGTCTACAAATTAGGATTTGCTAAGGGATGTTAATATAAAATAGTGTTAGCTAATGAGTGCAGTTAAGAATGGTTGTGTCACATCATTACTCTCAAATCAATTGAGATTTGTTAATGACAATTAAAAATATCTGTTAGTTCATTGTTATTCTATCTTATTCCAAAACTGATCTTAAGACTTGTATAAATATATCGGTCTTTAATTGAAGATATTACAATTGAATTTTATAAAATTGAGAGTATCGTCTCTCTTCCTAGATGAATAAGAATCTAACATCCTCAACTGCTATGTAGTCAATAGACAGCATCAGTTCGAGGCAATGTTGGACAAGGATGTTGTGCTCATGTTTTTGGTGACGACAATCTTCTTTCATGTGTAGTGATCAGAGCAGGTCATCCCTAAGGGAAGGAGTAAAAAAAAAGAACTTATGGAGCTTTCATCGACATCGACCCTCTCCATGAGAAGATTTCATCGACATCCCTGATACATTCGGAATTGCAGATAGATCATTCGATCATGGAGAGCTTCGGTGGGGAAGGAAAAACATGCATCATTGCGAGAGTTTATCCCCAAGTTGGCCATTGATAACCAAGCCTACCTATTTGCATTCAATAATGGCACTTTTGATGTCAATCTTTCAACCCTCAATGCTAGTTGTATGCAGAAAGCTCAAATAGTTTCTTCCACAAAAAGAAGAAAGCCACATCTCAACTGAAAACAAGCAAATGCAACCATTTTCTGTCAATCATTTCATCAAACACATTGGCAGTGAAAACTTTTGAATTATTTCATCTTTTCCCCCCACCATTAACAAGCAATTACATGTACCACTAGGATTCTATTTTTACCAATGTTAATGCTTGCTTCTTTTTTCTTTTGTAGTTGTACTACAAAGCATCTTTGCCAAATGCTTGTATTAACCTTTTCATGCCTAAAAATTTACTCACATATTTCAAGCAAAAGTCTTGAATTTAAATTCTAATGTACGATCCGACTCGACTCCTCTTAATTAAGCTAAAAGCTAATATAGGAACAAATTAAGGAATCCACAGTTCTTCCTATGAGATCTTAAATACGAGGATTAAGGTAACACTTGGCAAAAGCTAAACGGCTTGCTAAACCTTAATGATAATGAAGAATCTTAATCTCATTTTCCAAAAATGAGAAATAGTATTAGATAAGAGAAAAAAAAACTATGTTTCCTCTGATCAATCAACCCTATTGGGAAATGAACCGCCTAATACAAAAATCGTTATTTTCCCTTTTCTGAACTCACTGGTAGATGAGGGCATCCAAAACTATGTCCTAAACAGAGCAGTTCACCTTGATCCCATTAAAAGGCAATGCTTCTTCAATCCTTTTAGCCCACAGTTGTTTTCCCCTCATTTTTACTCAGTAGAAATCTTTTTTTTGAAAGCAAATTTTGGGTCTTTCGAAGTTATGAGTAAAGAAGAAGACGAAGCAGAAAACAGGGGAGGAGGAGAAGGGTTGAAACCGACGTCGAGGCCGTACGAATGGATGGCGAGCTTCCATCGTGATCTGTTGGCGGGAGCGGTGATGGGAGGCGTGGTGCACACGATTGTAGCACCGATTGAGAGGGCGAAGTTGTTGCTTCAGACCCAAGACAGCAATTTGGCTTTCGCGGGGAGTGGGAGAAGGAAATTCAAAGGGATGCTTGATTGTATATTCCGTACTGTTAGAGAAGAAGGCATTCTTTCTTTATGGAGAGGCAATGGGAGTAGCGTTCTCAGATATTACCCTTCTGTTGCTCTTAATTTCTCCCTCAAGGTAACAACTTTTTCTCAAATTTGTCATCCTTTTCCTCTTCTTTTCCATCGGTTCTTTGCATGAAGTGAAATAAAACATGTGATTTTCTTTCTTGGATATTTAGAGTGAATCAAATTTTGTTCACAGATTGGTTGTTGATGTTCTTAAAAAGGAGATATTCCATGCACGTGAAATGAATGATAAAAGGTTTCTTTGAGGTCCTGTGATGCTGTTTTCATTACATGGGATGTTGGTATACTTCATTGTATGCCTTATTTTTTTTGCTATGTTTGAATGTTAATCGGAGCTGTCATGCTGATCTTCCAAGAATCCTATTGCCTATGATGAAATCTGCATTCTGTTTAGCCTACTCATAAGACCTTGTCCTTGGAAAATGTCTTCCTTCATTCGAGTCTTTGGTTGGTTTTCGTCTGCAAAATGTTCTGGTGTCCCGTGTCCCTCATGGATTCAGCTTGAATATGGCCTTTGGTAGACTACAAATTTTTAGGCATGGATGAATTGGTCATTCCACTCCCATGTATCTATAGTCTCGTTCCTATTGCTCAACCTTATATTAACCACCATAGGGTGTTTTCCGGCAAATGTTTTAATTTTCCCTTCTGTTTTTGGCATACAAAAACTCTTGTTTTTGTTGGCCTTGTATGGTGGAGTATATAAAAAATTGCGGCTGAGATTTGAATGAAATCTGAAGAGAAAGCTTTCTGAACTTGAAAAGTTCTTTTTTTCAGGATTATTCCCTATTCCACCCAAAAAGATGTACATGTTAGTTGTAGCCTGGAGGTAGAATTGAAGGTTGTATGATGTTTCGTATATACTGTTAGAAGAAATACTCATAGTACTATTGATTATAATAAGGTTGTAGGAATAAAATTGAAAGTTGTCATCGAATTAGAACCTAATCTGAAGCTTCTACATGTATGTGCACTCTCGTGCCCATTTGCCGGTTTCTTTTGTTCTTTTTTTTGAAGGATTGTTTCTTTTATTCTTTGTTTTCCACAGTGAGGCATGTTTATCAAATCTGATCTCAGAGATAACCATGTTGTTCGAATAATAGGGACAGAAAAGTTCAAGTGATACTGAAATATGGGCTTGATTAGTGGGATAACGACTCTGGTTATAGGAATAACTATAGGGTTACTTCGTAGAAGAGCATTAGGGATAGGCTAGATGAAATTGCCTAGCATACTGGCAATTAGTCATCTGTGAAAGATCAATGAAATCACTTGATAGACGCCGTTGAGACAAGTCAATGACAGTATTTCAATTCTGATAAAAATGTACTTAATGGTAAGCAAACTCGAAAATTCCTAGGGGATTCCCTAAACTTGGAGGCCTGTGGTTAATCTTGCTGATCAAAGGTGTAGGATTTATGAGATGTTAGAGAATTATCTGTATCTTTTACATATAGCTCAAGGCTTAATGAAGCCAAACTAAAAAGTTCAAAACCAGTTCCTCAAAAACGAAAAGTATATCATTTTACTCACCTTGCATCTCTTTATGCAGGACTTGTATAAAAACATATTAAGAAATTATGGAGATGGCCATGTTTTCTCTGGAGCATCTGCCAACTTTATTGCCGGGGCTGCAGCTGGTTGCACAACATTGATCTTGATCTACCCTCTTGACATTGCTCACACCCGCCTTGCTGCAGACATTGGAAGAACTGATGTTCGTCAATTTAGAGGCATCTACCATTTCCTGAGCACCATACACGAAAAAGATGGAATTCGAGGAATATACAGGGGTCTTCCTGCTTCCCTACATGGGATGATTGTTCATCGGGGTCTCTATTTTGGAGGGTTTGATACAATAAAGGAAACCTTCTCAGAACAATCCCAAACTGAATTGGCATTATGGAAACGTTGGGTAGCTGCACAGGCAGTGACAACATCTGCTGGATTGTTGTCATATCCACTTGATACAGTTCGGAGGCGGATGATGATGCAGTCCGGTTTAGAACAACCAATGTACCATAGCACTCTGGATTGCTGGAGGACAATTTATAGAACAGAAGGGGTGATTTCTTTTTACCGCGGGGCACTATCTAACATTTTCAGGAGCACTGGTGCTGCAGCCATTTTGGTTCTGTATGATGAGGTGAAAAAATTCATGGATTGGGGTGGAATGTAGAATTGGAAGCAATTTTTTCAGACTTCTTTTTGAACAGAAAGAATTAGAGTTAGAATGAGATTCAGGATTACAATAAAAGCACTAGATGCCATGTTATGCGCTGACAATGCAGTTGTCCCTGTTGGGTTGTTGTTCCTCCCGATTTTTATTACATTTAAAAATACAATAGAAAATTTGCCCATTTGCCCCTCTAATTTTCAATTCATTTGAACTTTGCCCCCTTAACTTTGACTTTTGGATCCGTCCATGCTTTCATATCAGTATCTTTGTTCCCATGTTTGGTATGTTCTTTTATGGATATCCACCAGCCAAAACAACATGAGCTTGTTTCTTCATTACTTACCGCTTCCAGTTTAGCTCATAGAAAGCTGAATGATTAATACAACATGATTTTTTTGATCGACTCTTGTTTCAAGCTGGAAGAGATTTCCTAGAATTCATACGTATATAGTATATGCGTGTGTACTGTATACACAATACATCCTTTTCAATTCAAGACAATGGTCCTTCCACATCTAACCAGTGGGACTTAAACAGTGCATTTTGACTTTCAGTGTCTTATAAACACTGATTGTGATGCAGAATAATACCATGGCCAACAGTTAATCAAAGAAAAAGCATGCATTTTTTTCTGGAAAAAAGATAGAAGCAAGGTTTTCAATTTTTCATATGGCATCCCAAATGATAAGTATTTAACAATCATAATGAATTGAGGAACTAGTTCTTTTTTGCTGCCAAAGATTTGTTTGTGTATACAATACTACCAATAATTCTGTTTTCCAGAATTTCGGTTGCAACCCATTATAAATCCATCTCTGTTTATCTAGACGATGCTGCCTGTGATTTCTGTCGGTGTGGAATCCGAAGCCAAACCTTCATTGTGTCGTATGCCGCAAATCCAACTGCCACCGAAGGAACAATCTGACAACCAAATTATAACACACACCATTAGAATATAAACCAGCAGTTATTTTGTTATGGTTGCGGAGTATATAAAATACCTTGATGTAATTAATGCTCAGCCCTGCAAACAGTTGTCTCCATCCTTGATTACGGATGATAGTAGCAAGCCCATTATATGTGTTTCTATATCTCATATCACCTTGAATCATTGAAGATTGAAGACTTCCGACCTGTAGGGTGACATTTCAAAAAATTACTTCCGAATGTTTTGATCGTGTTTGACATTATCAACAAGCACTGGCAAACAACATATCTAGCATTAAGTATGGTACATGTGTAGCTTTCACTGCACAATACCTGCATCTGTCTCCTCACAACATCTAATGGGTATGTGAAGGTCTGCCCAAGTAATCCAGCCATTGCTCCGCAAGAAAGATTCATCACAATGGACTTTTGTCGTTCTTCAGGAACATGTGTCTTTATTACCTCATAAATGTAGAACTTTAAACCGGCATAAGGGAGGATCCCGGCAAGTGTTGGACCTAAGTAAGCAAAAGGTTACATCAAGTCAAGTTAAAACAAAGCAGATACACTAAAAGGATTTCAAGATTGCATGTTTAACGAATGAAAACCTCAAAAACAACTGTGCATACATACCTATGCCTCGGTATAATCCACGTATTCCCCCTTCCCTGTAAACACTTGTTAGTACATCTCTTATGCCACTATATGCAAGTGGAGGATATAAACTTCTCATACCAGAATTGAGTTTTGTCCTAGTGTCAACAACCTGTTAAACCGTAAAAGTTTAGGGACTAATGACATGGATGATTTAGTAATTCAAATCCACAACCAGAATCAGAAATTACATGACATAATAACTATGATAAACTTATGGAAAACTTCCAACCTGATATGCAAGTTTAGTGCGAGCCAAGTCCAAGGGATAAGTGCACAACACAGCTGTTCCTCCGGACGCAGAACCCGCTAAAAGATCAACAACAGGTCCTGATCCAAAGGAAGTACAGTTATCTAACATCCAACCTCGATACTGCTCGTATGTCATGAAATGTAAGGCTGCATAAGGAATGATCCGAATAACACTCCCTCCGTTCCCTCTGCAGGTTCAAATTAGGCAATTAGTATTTAGTCCAACTTTTAAGAGATGGCCGAGAGAGAGTTAAATGCTGAAACTCATCTAACTTACTTATAAAACCCCATAACACCTTCATGCTTCAATACCTTCCTCAAGGATTGACACACCCCAAGAGATTGGAAACCATCGGTCCTTGTCTGTCCAATAAAGAATCATCACTCAGTTGTAAGCAACATATACATATATGTATGGGCAATAGATTATATCAGTTAACTCTCACCTGCAAGAGTATTTTGATCCTTTCCAAAGGTGCAATGGAAGTTTTAGCAATGGCACCGGCAGTGCCACCAGCAATTAGCTCTTTGACATAAACAGGCAAACAATCAATGAAGGAAACTTCACGGCGAGCAGTCGAACCATCGACAAGGCCACCCATATTCGATGTCAACGTGGAGCCTTGAGAAGAACCCATCTCAAAAACACCCAAACCGATTATATTACCAAAACCAATGAAAATTCCCTCAAATTACTATCACCCACCTTGAAGCTTGAAGAATTCTTTATCCCATTTATATCTAGGAATACAAAAACAAAATGATTTCTTTTCAAAGGGTAATTTCAATGGCCTGAGAACATCCAGATGAAAGCCAGGCAAGTTCGCAAGCCGATCCCTTTCTTCGATGAACCCAAGATACATCCAATAAAAAGAACAGGTTTTTCAGTTATAACAATTCTCCATGGGTCGATCCGATACAAATAAAAGCTTCGATTACCCTTAAATTCAGTCAAGATTTATAAAGAAAACGTTTCCTTTAAAGCACCCAAAGCCATCAGTTTCAGGGGGGTAGAAAACGTACCGGAAAAGTAAAAGAGAGGGAAGAAACCAGAGAAGAATGAGCATGTAAGTAGTGGATAAAATCAAGAATCCTAAAATATGGGAATCTCCTTATTGGATTTTTTCCGTTCTTCCCCTTTTATTTTCAAAATCTCGAACTTAACAAGGGGATTTTTTTGTTTATGTTGTTGGGAATTTGAGAGGGGAAGAACTGTTGTTTAAGTATAAATATGGCGGTGGAAGTTTAAGGTCAGTGGATCTTCACTCTTCAGACGTAAACCGCGTTGGATGAATATTATTGAATGTAAAATTATATTACGAATCTGATTTAGTATATCAGTTATGATTTAGTATATTAGTTATGATTTATTTTATCACTGTTTAAGGTCTGATTTAGTATATCAGTTATGATTTAATTCAATCATAATTATTTATTTTATCACTGTTTTTTACGAACAGAAATTTTTTGTCTATCTTTTTTCTGTGTCTTTCTTTATGTTTCTTTTTTTATTTTTGTAAAAAAATGAATTTTAAACCCTAAACCCTTATTTTTTATATTCTAAACCCTAAAAATACACCGTACCCCTAATTCCCTAAACCCTAACCAAAACCCCTAACCTAAAACCTTAAACCCTAAACCCTTTAATTTGAAGTGGGACATAAATAGAGGCATGAGAAAAGGGCAGATGATTTGGATTCGTTTTTCACGTTATTTTTTAATCAATGAATTTTTATTATTTTTTATATATTATATAATCTTTTTAAAGAAAAAATTATATCATAAGTCCGACTTATCACATTAACTATGATCTCATTTAATTATAACCACTCATTTAATTATAACCACTCACCTCATCATTATTTTTCTCAGCAGCGTATAATTGGAAGAGTAACCTCAGCAGCTTATAATTGGAAAGTGCTTGTGTTTTACTCATAAAACTGTAGTCTGTTCGAATCGAAGTTCAGTACTTGTTATCGGTTTAAGACTGAAACAGTATGTACCAACCAATACGGCTAATAACGCATCGATGCCGATTACCATGCTCTCTACTTTTGGTTAGAAAATGACTTGTATCATGTAATGATCGATCACTATTATGAGTCTCTACTATTGCAGCTAACACCAGCAGGGACTTCAAGTTGAAGAAAGTGAAGAGCAGGTGCAGCTCCGGTTCATCTTCTTCGAAATCATGGAGTTTTGGCGACCACGAGTTCCAGAGGAAGAAAAGGATTGCTAGCTATAAGATATATAGTATTGAAGGTAAGGTCAAAGGGTTCAAAAACAGGTCCATATGAATCAGTTTCATATGGACCTGTTTTTGAACCTCTTGCTGCTAAACATGTAAAGGAGTTTTGATCCTCTAAAGGGTACATCACTTATAACTTAAAATCACCATTTTCTTGGTAAATCTTGGCATTAGAACATCGGCGTGAATGGTGCTGATGGCAATGATTGGACATCGGTGCATTGTGCCATAGCAGTTGGCATTATGGAATGTGCTATCCCTTGAATCATTTCCCTTCTGCTCTGCCATATAATCCCTTGAAAAGGGCTTATTATCTAAATTCATTCACCATTACTTATTAGAGGTAAAAAAAATTGAATATGATTTGACAGAAATCATCAACTTCAAGTGCCAATTTGTATTAGGTTAGGTTGATCTTTGAAGTTCTTTGATCATTAATGAGCTAATATTCAGATTTCAACCCTGCATAAATTAAATAAATGTTCTTTTAAACTTGTGTGGCCTGCAAACACATGCATTCATTTTGAACATAAAAAAATTAAATAAAAGAAAACTTTTTAAAGAAATTGAATTTGATTTTAAGCATTAAAGCAATGAAAATATTTGATGTTTATCACTATCTAGGTGCTTAGCCAGTTATACTACAATACACCGTCTCTGTTAACATGGGAGACAGACAAGTTAAGCCCTTCAAAACCCTTCATTGGATCTTTCTTTGCTAATGATCCCCTGTACAAGGCCAAAAAGTTGAGCAGTTTTATGGCTTGCTTATCGAAGACAGCTTCGTCTGCAAGCGCTATATACATATTTCCGGTGTCGAATTTGTGCAATCCAGAATTGTTTCCATTCCATCTTGTTCGCAAACAATGTTGGTTCGAACTCATCCGGAGCTTCATTCAGCAGCGCCATCTTATTCCGAGTTTGCAGGTTTAGACATTTATTCCTAGTCGTTAAATAAGAAATATTATGTTAGAAAACCATCTTTAAAGAATCATATATATTTTTTGCATCCCTATGGAGATTGTGGTAGATATGTCTCAAACCTGACTTGGCGATGACATCCAACTTGAGACTGCACTATAAAGACCCTCGGTACCACAGTTTGAATGGCTACCGCTACACGTGTAGAATCCTTGGCTTTGTTCACTGCTACCATGTCCGTGGTTATAACCACAACAGATAGAACCATTATTGCTGTATCCAGTGTCCCTTAATCGGTTAAGTTCAGGCACTATAACAGTGGCAAGATCTGGTCTGTCCCTCTTTCTCAGCTCTGCGCATTGCATTGCCAATCGAGCATATGATAAAGCCTCTTCAAGTGGCCAATTTGGCACAGCTGGATCAAGTAAATCGGCTAAAGTTCCTTTCTCGATGGCCCTTCCAACATGGTGAGTAATACCCATCGCAGGCTTGGCTGTAATAATCTGGAGCAACATTATTCCGAGAGAATATATGTCTGATTTAGTCGTTAGCATGCCCGTTTGCTGATATTCAGGATCTATATAACAGAAGGTCCCTGCTGCTGAAGTCATGCGATATTGTGTTACACTGTCAGCTACAGAAGCGGGAACTAGCCGTGCTAGGCCAACATCACTAATTTTGCTCACGAAATTGCGGTCGAGGAGAATGTTAGCAGGCTTAAGGTCTCGATGCACTAATGGTTCTGGCTTTGTTTGGTGAAGGAACAGGAGTGCTGTTGCAATTTCAGCAGCTATTTTAAATCGTCTTCTCCATGAAAGCGGACGAGTATTGCCTTTCCGTAATAATCTATCCTCTAAGCTGCCATTGTGCATGTATTCATATACCAAGCATCCATAGTCGGGGCACGCACCAAGTAGGAGGACCATGTTAGGGTGTCTAATGGTGCAAAGAACCTCAACCTCTTGCTGGAATTGCCTCTTCCCTTGGGCAGCATCTGGTCTCAGAATTTTAATGGCAACTGGAGTGTGATCAAGTTTGCCTTTATACACAGGTCCATAACCTCCTTCTCCAATCTTGTTTTCTGCTTTGAAATTTTCAGTAGCTTCTTCTATTTCTTCTATGGTATATTTTCTGTACCGAACATCGGTAGTTGCCAAGGCATGCAAAGCCCGATTTTTCTCTTCTGACTCTTGCTTAGCTTTATACTCTGCTTGTTTTCTTCTATATGCTTCCATCTCTGCTAGCTTCTGTGCGGCCTCAGCTGCTTCAATCGCAGCTCTGCATTTAGCTTTCTCCATCTCTGCCATGGCAAGGGCTGCTTCTCCAGCTTGCCTAGCTTCCTCTAACCTGCGAGCTTCCTCCATCTTCCATTGATGAAGCTCATTAGCCTGCACTCAGAAAAAAATGTCAATTATGTTCTTGAAATGATGTTCTCAACACCCTTTAGACATTAGGAAAAAAAACTGGTAGCCTTACACTCCATTTTCAGATTCTTGTGTTCTTGTACCAGTAGTTACAAGAAGAATAACCATTTTGTACCCTTTTATCTGCCATAACTTTATCATCCGCAATTTTTTACTTTGTTTATCATTTATTCATCAAAAGCATCTTATGCATACCAATGTGTATAGAAAATTTCAACTTTTAGATTCATGAACAAAGTCGATCACCGTTTTCTTGGCTGTAAGAGCTTCTTTGCAAGCCGAACTGTACATATCCATGGTTTGCTTAAGTTCAAGCTTTAACCTTCTCATTTCATCTTCTAAGTCTCGCTGCAATTCGGGGTCATATCATATTATGGTTAGGAGATCAGTCATAAAGCCAGTAGTGCTTTATTGTACAAACACATTACATAGGCTAAACACTGAAGGACACTCACCGAACTTTGTAGAGATGGCTCTGAAAGGTTGCCTGAACCCACATCGAAATCTAGATTTTGATCAGATACATCAACAGATCCGCGGGAAAGTTTTCCTGGACATTCTATGTCATTAGACAAACAATCTAGTCTGGATGCTGACGATCCTCGGGCTGAATCAATGTCCAATGACAGATATCCTGGAGAGCTTCTGGGCCTCTCACGTGTAGGTACTCTCGAGCAATTATCAAACGAACGTCTATCCAATCCTGCATTTCCTGGTACTCCCTTCATATTATGTCCTCTGTTACAAGTAAAACATACAATGTCAACAGTTTGCCAGTTCTAAATAGAGGCACCATTTGTAACGTTGACGACTGTTTGTCACATTTTCCCCGCAATAACTTTTTAATTGAATACCAACTATGTAACTGACTTCTCCCTACCTGTATACATCATCTTCAATTTGATCCAATGGAATATGAGGTGGCATTCCTAGAGATGCCTTTGGCGGAGCAGCAGTACTTGACACAGATCTTTGTGCTGTTCGAACTGATGAGATCTTACCTTTGGAAATCACATACACAGAACAAAACTCGGGTGCAGACTTGATCAAGGTAGTTGGGATGTCTTTTACTTTCTTATAAGACAAGTAACTGGAGTTTGATTTGTTAGAACATGATATAAGGAAACACCCAGAACCGAACTTTGATAGAACATTATATAGAAAACCCAGAAATTCTAAACATGAAGTCGGATATATTCACCTTTGTATTGCATTCCTGGTTGGTGCACCAAGGACTATGGTATTAATCATGTTTCTACTGATGTAGTCCAAAAGAGCTTTTGAGGTATCAGCATCCTCAAGGACAACCTCCTTCATTTGAATCTGAACTTCACAGTGAAATTAGATAATAATTAGCTTCAATTTGGTGAAACAAGTTATCAATGTCAGGATCATCGTACTAAACGTTCTATGGTTAAATTATAATTTGATCATTTACACTCATTCTACTTCCGAAATATGTATTTTCTGTTGAATGTTCAACAAAAGATAGAAGGAAAGAGTTTACTGTGTAGGCTATCAAAAGAACTTGATCACGCCATCCCCTTAAGGTTCAATTTATAGATGAGCTTATTACTCTAACTGACACTGTTAGTTCAGTTAGGATAGTAACTGCTCAGCTAAACCAATTAACAGAAAAAGGTAACAACGAGAAGCATATACAATCTGGAAGAACCTGGAAGCTGCTGAGGAAGACCAGAGGAAGAACCTGGACGTGCATGCAGGACAGGTACACCCATATTCCTTAATATTTTCAATCCTTAAACCACCATTTTTCTATTGGTTCAATCAAGTAACTTGATATATGATGATGTGAATTGTGGAATACACACCAAGATAGATAGATAGATAGATAGATAAATAGAGAGTAGAGGGACTAAATTTGTAAAGAACATATGGTAGAGGGACTTTCTATAGCATTAGATGAATTCTTAAACCATTTTTATGTTATTTGTTCTTGAGAAATGCTTGGTTACCGCTTTCCGAGCGCAGTAGCCGCGAAGAGGGACGAAAAGCTGGTTTATATCGTTATCAGATTCGCATTCACCTTCTGCATGAAAACGACAGAGAAATCAGAAACAACCAAAAGGGCGAAATTTCATTTTTGGGTCCTTTTTGAATACTTCATTGTCATTGACACTTTTCGACTTTTCGTCGAACATTTAAGGGGGAATGAAGACGCTATATGAAAAACGAGAGAAAGGGTACCTACGGTTTTTATTCCTAACGTGGATCAATACGATGAACGGATTGGAGGCGACAAGGTGATCGATAGCCCAACGAACGGCGTGATGGCTGTTCTTGTCTTTGTCGATGGCCACCGCAGTGGCGTTGGCGGGTACATTGTCCTCCGATGAGGAGCGAGGAGCCATATCAAACGACGTTGTCTCCGGTCGGGGCACTTACGGCAATGGTGATATTTGGTATGAAAAATCTTTTCTGGTTGAGATGAGAGAATCAAGGTGCTGTCACCACCAGAAGAAGAAGAAGAAGCACCGCCGTTGCAACCACCGGGGGGCAATGCCACCTCCAGCACCTGCTATGGCTTTTGTTAACAAAAATGAAAGGGGAAATGGTGGTACAATACCAAAAGTTAAATGAAGGAAAAAGAGAAACTATAGGCCTAGTTTTAGGATTTTGTTTCCGCCATAGATTGTTTTAGGCAATTTTACCAGGTCCGTGCCTGTAAAAACTGTCATTTGTAAGAGAAACAAATTAAAATTTGCTGCTTTTATAGCCAGTTTTTTGCGGGATGTCGATCAAATGCAGTCTACTTCGGGTAAACTACCGGCGAGAGGTAAGTTTAGAAATTTATACAATATCTAAAATATTACTATAAAAATAGTAAGAATAGAAATTTATTTTATAAATATCAAAATTTATAAAAAATAAAATAAAAATTTAATTAAAAATATTATTAAAAAATAAATATTTTGATTTTTATATTATTTTAAAAAAGTTATTGAATTATATTTTAAATAAATACGTATTTAAAATTATTCTATTAACTTATTTAAGTTTTTCTATCGACCATCGTTTTAAAAATTTGTCATCCAATACGACACATGGACTATTTATATATATTTTTTAATTTTTGAATTTTTAAAATATAATTTTTTATAAATTTCTCAAAGTTTTAATTATATAGCTTAATCCAGTGCTTGCACCCCACTCATATTCTAAAAACAAAACCCAGAATCCGCATCCAAAAAACCCAATTCGATTTGAGAACCTTCTCAGTAGAAGATGTCGACGGTGTACGTTTTAGAACCTCCGACGAAGGGCAAAGTAATAATCAACACGACATACGGCCCGATAGATATCGAGCTCTGGCCCAAAGAAGCGCCGAAAGCCGTTCGGAACTTCGTTCAACTTTGCCTCGAAGGATATTTTGACAACACAATCTTCCACCGGATTATCAAAGGCTTCCTCGTCCAAGGCGGTGATCCCACCGGTTCCGGCACCGGTAATCTATCATTTTTATTCACCCATTTTTTTACTATAGCCGTTTTAAATTAGTTAGGGTTAGGATTAGTTGAAACTTTGGTTATGAATTTGAATTTTTGTTTTTAGGTGGAGAAAGTATTTACGGGAGTACGTTTTCGGATGAATTTCATTCTCGTTTAAGGTTTAATCATAGAGGTATTGTTGCTTGTGCCAATGCTGGTACGCCGCATTCCAATGGGAGTCAGTTCTTTATAACGTTAGATAAATGTGAATGGCTTGATAAAAAGAACACTATTTTGGGAAAGGTAACTGGTGATTACATTCTAATATAATTTGTTTTATGTTGTCGTCCATTCTTGAGTGTTACTAGAACTGATTGTTCGTTTTGGTAGGTGACTGGAGATTCTATATTTAATCTTCTGAGGATAGGCGAGGTTGACACTGATCAGAATGACCGGCCTTTGGATCCTCCTCCGAAAATCAAATCCATCGAGGTAAATTTTCCTTGTTATACTTTCGTTGAAGTGAATAAAACTAGTCAGATTGCTATGGTTATTGTCGTAAACAGTTTATTGTCCTTAGTTTTTATTATATTTGAAGAAGATTGTGTCGGACAGCTTTTATTTTTTATTTACTTTGAGCTTCTGCTTTTAGGTGCTGTGGAACCCTTTTGAAGATCTTGTTCCGAGAGTAACTTCGAGGCCTTTGATCCAGCCTACTGCTGAGGCTGAGAACAAAGATTCAAAGAAGAAAGCTGTTAAGTAAGTTTTACTCTTCCACAATGAGCCCTCTCTTTTGAGCATGATGCATGTGTTCTTATTGCTTAAGTTGAATGTTTTACTTGGAGAATGCAGAAAGCTGAACTTGCTGTCATTTGGGGAAGAAGAGGAAGCAGAAGAGAAAGAATTGGCAGCAGTGAAGCTAAAGATTAAGAGTAGTCATGATGTATTGGATGATCCCCGTCTCCTAAAACAAGAAGCTCCTGACAAAGAACAGGTAAGATCCCATATCTATCTTGATGTATCCTCAGCTTTTCTAATACTTGAATAGATTGTGAAACCTGCTCAAGCCATGTTAATTGAAGCACAAATTTCTTGTTTACAAAATTCTTTTCCCAGTCATTTTCTTTACTACCATTTTCAGAATTGGTTTCTCAACCTCGTACTGGTGAACATAGCCAGTGATGTATTATGCTGAGTTGCAGAGTGTTTTTCCTGTATAATGAGCGATCAATGAATCTTGTGTCCATATTCTTAATGCAGCTATTTGATGCAGGATTTAGCTGCTTCCAAAGCTGCTAAGGAGTTGCAATTGTCTGTGAGGGGAGCTCTAAGATCAAGAAGAGAAGGAGATAAAAAAGATGCAGAAGCTGAGTTGTCTGATTCCCTGGATCATAGTGATGACGATGAGGCCAGTTTTGATGCTCGAATGCGTCGTCAAATACTAAACAGACGGAAGGAGATTGGAGATCTCCCATCTAAGCAAAAGATGCAAAACGGTAACCCTTTATTATGGAGCTCTTTTGTCTTGGATTTAAACAGGAGTTTGAAGTCCCGAAAACTACCAATTACAGTGTTTATTCTCATAAAACTAGGCATTGGTTCAGTCTTAAGAATCTCTTCTAAAGAGAACATAAAAATAGGAAACTATGACCATTCCTTGCACTCCTGTAATGGTCATTGGAAATCATGACCTAAGGTAGACTGTTATATGTAGTTTATTCCACACTTTTTTGTCATGCGTGCATGAGCACATGCAATTAGGCATGGTCTGAGTTCAATGAAACATTTAAACAATTTTAGATATTATTAAGAGACAACTGAAAAAGTATTTAAAACCATCACCATCACTGAAAATGTAAAGAGGCAAGTATTTTGGTTTTGCATGAAACATGTGAATGCAAAGTATTTAAAACCATCACCATCACTACAGTTCCATGGCACGATTAAAGCTATCTGTATCATCTAGTGTTTAGAAGTTAGAATTTACCCCAAAATTTTGATCAACTTATCAATATTAAATACATGGACATTGGCCTGTTATCAGAGAAACTATTTTTTTGTAGTCCACATCCTTCATTCTCTCTGGTTTATTTATTAGTTAGTGATTGCCTTACGGTTGGTCTTGTTTGGAACCTATGTTCAGGGAGCTCTAAAGCAAATGACGATAAAATCTCTGCCCGAAGGTAGACATCTGAAGTTTTTATTTTTTTCTTTTCATTTTCCATTAAAAGTAAAAGCAAAAGCAAAAACCAAATAGAACCTTAATTGATCTCTCAAAAGGTTTCTTGTAGATTATACATGTGTAGTTACTATCACACAAATTTGACATGTATGTGACTGTTGGAAAGTTTGAAAGTTACTGAAGCTTGCCAACTGAGCCTTTAAATATCATCTTATGTTGTTCGAGTGGTTTTTACTTCTTTTCTCTCTCTCTCTCTCTCTTTTGTGTTGGTTTTACTATGACAATGACTTGACCCATATTTCTATCCTAGTTTTCTCTTTCTGCTTCTCCCCCCTGCTTATTCAAGATGCATAATCTATTGTTGCATTTTCCTTTTTGCTTATATTAAGAAATTTTTGTTCCTCTAAATCTACACCAGATCCAATGATGAAAGTACTGATGATGATGACCAACCAAGGGTTGAAAAGCTGTCCTTGAAGAAAAAGGGTGTGGGATCAGAAGCTAGAGCTGAGCGCATGGCTAAAGCTGATGTAGATTTACAGTTGTTCAGTGAGGCTGAGCGAGGAAGATTATTGCAAAAACAGAAGAAGCGTAGAATTCAAGGACGTGAAGATGATGTATGTTATGAAATTTCTGGTTCAAAGTTGTTTCCCCCCTTCTTTGTGTCTTTGCAATGCAACTCTCACACATTAGAGTCTCCCATTCTACTCGACTTTTAGCATAAAGCAAGTTGGAACTAACTCTAGCGTTGTTTGTGAATGATAGGTTTTAGCAAAACTTGAGAAGTTTAAGCAATCTGCTTTCACAAAACCCGCTGTTTCTAGCAGTGAGCCTGGAGGTGATGATAATGATGATTTGTCCAACTGGAAAGCAGTTCGGTTGCAGTTTGCTCCTGATACCAAGGTTGGTTTTCTTTCATTTGCGTAAAAAACCATTTGATTTCTTGCAAGCATTTCAGTCAAGAGTCAACTGCATGTGATCTTTGTACTTATATATTCTGAACAACACCAAATTAGTCATGATATAAGCGATGAAAAAAAGCATAAACGAAGAAAAACTCATCTGTAAAAACTTTGCAAAATCCCGAATCATTTTGTCTTGGGCTTTATGGAGTTGATCAGTAGTTGTGTTTGAATCATGATGCAGGATGGAATGTCTCGCAAGGATGATCCAAATGACTACGTGGTGGTTGACCCTCTTTTGGAGAAGGGGAAGGAAAAATTCAACCGGATGCAAGCCAAGCAAAAGCGAAGGGAACGCGAATGGGCTGGTAAATCTCTTACTTGATTTGTTCCATTCACATGACCGCCGTCCGTTTTTTGCTTCGACAGTTTGGCTGCTGCGGAAATATCGATTTATACCATTATTCACAGCCGAATTCCCCAAAATCAGACGTGGCTCGGATCTGATTTTCTTCTCAGGAATTAGGTATGGAGGTAGACCCCAAATTGCTGAATATGTCAAACACATTTTTGTTCATTTTAGTGTATCATTGTGAAGTATTAAAATTTCAAAGTGTTGCGTCTGTTTACCTCTTATAATGTACCATGTGTGTCTTAAGATAAGATTATTAAAAACTACTGAAATTTTTAGTTTTTAGTTTTTTTAAGCATTAAAATTATTTATTTATTCTTGTTTATATCTTTAATTTTTTTATATTTTAAAAAGAATATTTAAATTAGATATTTTATCTATCTGAAAGTATTTTTTAGAATTAATATCAAATTTTGAAATTATTTACTTTCTAAAAATAATATTCAATTCATCTTAATTTCCCCCAATCAACGGCCAGGGTGTGTCCTCATCACACTAACTGAGCCACCACGGATGATATGGAAAAGTAAAACAAGTACTAGTAGAAAATGAATAGACTAGGGCTGCGTTCACACTTGCTCACGTTTTTTTATATGTTTTTTCAATGTTTCCATAGCTTCCTGCTTCAGATTTGTCTTTGACATAGTGTTTTTTAAATGTTTTCTTCACAATCTCTATCAGTCTATGTCGGATTCGTTAGCTTTAATCCCATTCATAAACGCTGTCTATGCATGCGACGACTATCAGACAAATCATGTCTTATCAAATGTCAACTTCAATCCCTTTGTGTTCACACTCACTTCAACCTTTCAGATAATATCTTAAATAATCATATTCGATTTATTAATCAATTAATATAAATTAAATTTTATAAAACTTTTATATAAAATATTTTTAAAATTTATTTTTCTATTCATGACATTTTTATCAAATTTTTAATATTAAAATAATTGTTTTTTATCTTATTAGATTAACCGGTTATTAATTGAAATCACCTTTTTAAACTCTCCAAACAACAATCAACTGCCCAATCATTTTTTTATAATTTCGGCGTTTTCATGAGTTCTGCCTCCTTAAATGCACACTCGTATCTGCTACTGCAAGTCTGCAACTCATACACCCAGTTCTCTTTTTCCCGGAAATATGAATGATCGGCGACGAAAACAGAGATTTTTCGACGAAGAAGATGGTTGTTCGAGCGATGAAATATCCTTTTTTGATTCGAATCACAGGAGAAAAACTCGGGTCGCGACGGGATTTCAGTCCGACGGCAGTATAAGGCGGGTGATTTTCAGCAACACGGCGGCATCCGGGTCGGGTCAGAAATTATGGTGGGATGAATGTAACGGACCTGATTATCCCGGAGATGAATTCAAGAGGGAGTTTAGGATGAGCAAGTCAACGTTCGAGCTCATTTGCTCGGATCTCAACTCTGTTATCCCTGAAGACGGTGACGACGACGCGTTACGGAGTTCGATCCCCGTTAAGCAAAGAATGGCGGTTTGTATACGGCGTTTAGCCACGGGCGAACCGTTTCGACTCATCTCGAAACGGTTCGGTTTATCCATCCCGACGTGCCGTGAATCGGTCCTGGTTGTCTGTTCGGCGATATGCACCGTGTTGATGCCGAAGCATTTACGGTGGCCGGACAAGAATTCGTTACGGAAAACAAAAGAAGAGTTCGAAGCCATCTCAGGGATACCAAACGTCGTCGGATCAATGTCCACAACCCATATCCCGACACCACCACCACCACCGGCGCCGTCGTTGTCTTTGTATTTCAACAAAAATCAAACCGAACGCGACGGGAAAACATCGTACACATTAACACTACAAGCCGTGGTCGACCATAACGGACTTTTCACCGACGTTTCCATAGGCTGGCCGGGATCGATGAACGCCGATCAAGTTCTTCAAAAATCATCTCTTTACCAAAGAGCAAACGGCGGTTTTTTCAACGGAGTTTGGGTCGTGGGGAGCAAAGGGTATCCATTAATGGACTGGGTTCTTGTTCCTTATAATCGCCGGCGATTGACATGGACACAACATGGATTCAACGAGAAGATCGGCGAGATTCAGAGAGTTTCTAAAGAAGCCTTCATGAGATTGAAAGGGAGATGGCGTTGTTTGCAGAAAAATGGTGATTTCAAGTTGCAAGATCTGGGTGTTGTTGTTGGAGCTTGCTGTGTTCTGCATAACATTTGTGAAATGAGAAGTGATGGTTTTGATTCTGAAGAATGGGGATTTGAGTTTGTTGTCGATGAAGACGAGGATGAAGAAGCAATGGCTGGTGAAGTTGATTTGAGATCGTTGAGTTCCATGGAAGCTCGAGACGCCATTGCTCATAATCTTTTACACCATGCAGCCGCAGGCTGATAGACTTGTAAGTTTTGTTTGATGGGATGTGTAAAATTGTAGATTAGGTCCATTTAAAATGGAGCATTTGGTTTGAATGTATGTATAGTACATAAAATTAACAAATATGTAATATATTTTAAATATATATTATAACATAAACATATTTATGAGTAAAAAAAATACTAACTGCATCACACATTTTTAAACTATAAGTCATACATTTTTAAATATTTTAATTTATTTATAAATTATGATTCTTGTTTTAAATCGATTTTAGATATTTGAACATTTTAAATATATCATCAGATTATTTATGTAATATTAAATTATTACATAATACATATTAACATTTATATGACAATTAATAATTTTATTAACATAAGATAGACTTATCATATATTAATAATTTAAAAATAAAATTAGAATATTAAAGAGTTCAAGTATTAATTTAGGATGATAGTTATGATTTAAGAATAAAAACATATTATTTAAATATTAATTTAAAATAAAAATTATAATTTAAAAATATATAATATAATTAACTTAAAAATAATAATATAATAATATGATATTAACATTTCAAAAACTCAATTAAAATGTTTAAAGTTCATAACTCATTTAAAAACTGTAGCCATGATTTCATGATGCATGTGCCTGAGCATATAAGAGAACAGATCGGCTCCCACTTCCACTTCTGGGGTTAAATCACTGACCAGACAAATATAAAAGAATAAAAATAAACAAAACCCACGACGGATTTTAGGGGAGTGAACAGTACTATCCAGTTCGAACACAACATCGGGTGGGTCCCTTGCAGATTTATTGTCCTAAAATCAGTTTTATTTATTTAGTTCTTCATATTTAGTTGTTTTTTATTAATTATATCTAAAATTAAATCGAATTATAATCTTAAATTGTATATAAAATTCTTATAAATTAATTAGTTAAATAAAATAAAATTTAAAATCATGTACTCATGTGTATCTTAAATTTATTTTTTTTTCTTAAAAATTTTAATATTTTTAGTATTAAAAAAATTGATAATTTACCTTAAAAATTTAAACATAAATAAATTTGATTGATTAAGACCGATAACTAAGGTGTTAAATGAGGTTTATATAATAAACTTTCCCTTTTTCCTGGGCTCAGTATTACCACTCTGAAACCGCCTTCAAAGAACCATCATAAGACTGCCACGTGAATGGTTTTGTTTGGATATAAGTATCGGAAGTTATGTGAGATTGGAAGTAGAGGATAAAGAGGAAGATCATTGAAGGGGAGCTCTGTTTCTCTCTTCCATCGTATCTCTTTGTTGGCCGTTGGTTGCACAGCAAAGGAAAAAAGTTTCAATTTTTTTCTTTCAAGTTAGCGCTTTTAGAATAGTATACATATAAATATATATAGAGAGAGAGGGGAAATGGAGGGCATAGATGAAGAAGGAAGTGGAGGAGACGAGGTGTTAGGGTCAAGCTTGACGATGGAGAAGGTGGCGGCGGCGAAACAGTTCATCGAGAATCATTATAGAGCTCAGATGAAGAATATTCAAGAACGAAAAGAAAGGTATCGTTATTCTTCTTCTTTAGATATTCATTTAATTTTGCAGTATCTAATGCTGTTTGTTTGGTTGCTGAGAAAGTCTAAAAAGTAAAGATAGGAACTTTGAACGTTAGATTAGTTAATTTTTTGGTGGAAATCAATGAACTTTCTAGTCAACTGAAGCTCTGAGCCTAACTTCAATTACTTAAAAAAAAAAAAACACTTTTTTTATTAGTTTGATTTTTTAGCTGATGAACTTGATGCTTGTTTTGTATGTGGCTTAGTTCTATATTTTTTTGTTACTGTTAGGAGTGTATAAGTTTTAAATCAGGTTTCTTTGGTAGGAAGTGAAGCATTTGATAGGAGTAATTGAAACTGCTTTTCCCAAATCAGGGGTGTATTTTTTTGGAAGTTGGGATTTCAAAGTATCTACTCAAGAAAGATTTTGTGTATTTTCTCTATTTTCCACCAACTATATGGTTTATTATATCGATCTGGTGCATGATTTTGTTATCAATGCAAAGTTGACACGCTTGGCTTTCTTTATGTTTTATTACCTTTCTCTGTGGAAATCCCAACAACCCCGCCCCTCTCTGACATCGAAAACAAAGGGGATCCTATACTTGTGTCGTTCGGAAAGAAGAAATAACAGTGTTAAAAGTTAGAACCCAAGTTTTTTTGTTTGTTGAAAATGTGGGACTAATATAAATATCTGTGTATTTTCTGCTTCTTTGATGTTATGGATATGCATTTTCCCCTCTCTTCGAAGTAATCTGCACATTTTATTTGTTGAAAACCTGATATTTCAATACTTAGATTGGTTTATAATATTTATTACAACCATGAATCGGTTTTTGTGCAGCATGCTGGTTAAAATACACACTTTCGTAATTGAATTGTTATCTTTAGCATATCCATATTAAACCTACTAATCTCATTGTTTTCTTCAACTTGATGTATCCAAAATGTTGTTAGCATTTCTGTGCTTGGAATTGGTAGGTCAGATTTCATGTTATTAACATAATTCAAGTTATCATTGCAGACGATGGGTCCTGGAGAGAAAGTTAGCTGCCTCAGATGTGCCTAAGGAGGAACAGATCAATCTGATAAAGGATTTAGAGAGAAAAGAGACAGAGTTTATGAGACTTAAGAGGCACAAAATTTGCGTAGATGATTTTGATCCTTTGACTATTATTGGAAGGGGAGCCTTTGGTGAGGTTAGAACTTATATATTTCTCAAACTATACAAGTGCCTTCGTAGTTCTTTTTATTTGACCTTCGGTTTTTTCTGCTTTATTTATATTGTCTTTCATGCATTGGTTGCTAGGAATATCTTATTGCTCATACTTTTTTCTGCAGGTCCGGCTGTGCCGAGAAAAGAAATCTGGAAATATTTATGCAATGAAGAAGTTAAAGAAATCGGAAATGCTTATGAGAGGGCAGGTAACTAAGGGCACATGAAGCTATTGTTTAGTTCCTTACTTTTAGCATTTAATTTTTTTTATTGTTTCCTAGTATCTCTCTTTCATTTTAAATTTGCTTTAATAATGTAATTCGGTTGGATATATCCCTGTATATTCCCTTCAACCATGTTTAATAATTATATCATTTTTACCATCAACATTATTCTTTTACTAACATGCAAAATATCATTCATTTAACTAATACCTCTAAAATCAGAATTGAGAAAAGTGGAACTTTTTTCAACCCTCTGCCTCTATATTATGCTTCTTGGTCTTAAAACCTTTTTCTGTTACCCTCTGCATATTAGCGTCCCTTGATTTTAAAACTAAGTCGAACTATCGAAGTTGTTGTATACTACATCAGAATAAGGCTTGATTTTTTATCCTTTGCTTATTCTCCCTTGATTTTCTGATGGTATCTGTTCCTTAGCTGATAACTGAACTCCTTATAAATATTTCATGCTTTAAATTCAATTATTTTGTCATTATCCACTAAAATATTTTTTGTACTGCTAATCTAACTTAATGTGTTTTGACTCTTTAGGTGGAACATGTTAGAGCGGAGAGGAACTTGCTGGCAGAAGTTGCAAGCCACTGTATAGTAAAACTTTATTATTCATTTCAGGATGCTGAATACTTATATTTGATCATGGAATATCTTCCTGGTGGTGATATGATGACTCTGTTGATGAGGGAGGACACCTTAACTGAAAATGTGGCTAAGTTTTACATTGCTCAAAGTATCTTGGCCATTGAATCTATTCACAAACATAATTACATTCACAGGTTAACATTTAAGCTTCCCTACCACATTGTCTAATTAATTCATTTTGAAGCAAGGTGATATGGTAATTTCTGTTCATAGTTGTTCAAGTTATGGTTTACCCCATCTTATTTATTTACATTCATTTTCTTTTCAGAGACATCAAACCTGACAACCTTCTTCTGGACAAAAATGGTCACATGAAGTTATCAGATTTTGGCCTTTAAGCCTATTGATTGCATAAATTTACCAGCAATCCATGAGAATAAGCCAATGGATGACGAAAATATAACAGAACCTATGGATATGATGGATGTATTGCTGATGCCGACAATAAAAGCAGTTGGAGAAGCCCTCGTGAGCAGCTTCAGCATTGGCAAATGAACAGAAGAAAGTTGGTACGTATGCAACTTACTTCACAGTTGTACTGTTTTAATGCAGCATTCTTAAACTATATTCCTGATGGATCTATAATCACAAATATGGTAGTGGCTCAAAATTTTCTCAAGTTTCCGGTGCCAAGTTTCAGTTTTGACTCTTAATTGACGCCCCTCTATTACATATCTTTGGGAATTGCAACTAATGACACAGATCATTACTATAAGCATTTTTAAAGTTCTTTGCCTTCCAAAGTATTTATAAATACCCACACTGTTGAGTAGGTTTACAAATGTTTTTTGGTAAGTTTCCAATTGAGTAGCTGCATAAGTACCAATGCAATCCGATTATGGTTTGAAAGACATGGTTCGGTTGCAAAGTTTTCCAGCAATTTTTGCCATCTTTTTTTGTTTTACTGTGAAGGCATTTTCAACTGTGGGAACACCTGACTGCATAGCTCCTGAAGTGTTACTGAAGAAAGGATATGGCATGGAATGTGATTGGTTAGTTATATTTGTTTTCAGTTCTCCATTTTTTGCTTCTCCTTCATGTATTATGCATGCCTGTTCTACTTTTCTAGCTACACACCATCTACCATTTTCTTGCTACAACTTCTAAAGTGGGAGCTAACTAATTGCTAAAACTAACTGCAGTTTCTCTGTGAAGTTATCTTACCATAGCATAAATAATGCAGCCTTTTCTTTTTACTTCTTTTAGGTGGTCACTAGGAGCAATAATGTATGAAATGCTAATCGGATACCCACCATTCTATTCTGATGATCCAATTACTACATGCAGGAAGGTACATGCTTCTGCCTGCCTTATTTTTCTCTGCTCCAGTTGATCTTTAACTTATTCTTTCCAGTTTGGGCCTTTATAAAAACAAAATATTTTGTTTTAGATATACTGTCTGTTATTTCTAATGAACTCCGATGCAGAAAAAGTCCTAGATGTGTAATGTACCTTTTTCGTATACAAATATTACATTGATATGCATCTATGTTATAGGTACTCTAATCATGTCTAATGATTGCTTGTATAGTGTAATCAAGTTCTTTGGTATCCTACTAGCACTATGCTCGATGTTCTGTTCTATGAGCACTCAGAGAGTAGACCGCTTTTCCAATGCACATGATTGCTTTTAGCCTTTTCCTTATGTCCTGCATGCTGCAACCAGTTATTCCTTGCTCTCGTCCCCTCTCATAAGTTTAAGCGGAACATTTTTCCTCTGGTAAACTTGATGGGGGTATTGTTCATTTTCCTGATATTTTTGTCCCCAATTACTGTCAGATTGTGCATTGGAGGAATCACCTAAGATTTCCTGAAGATTCGAAGATAAGTCACGAGGCAAAGGATCTTATATGTAGATTGCTATGCAATGTTGAGCACAGGTTGGGTACTGGAGGGGCAAATCAAATTAAAGTAAGATTGTGATATATTGAAACATTATTTATTTCTTACCAACTATTTCTGCTTCCTTATGGTTGTTGACATGTAATTTTATCAGGCTCATCCTTGGTTCAAGGACATTGAGTGGGATAAGATCTATGAGATGGAGGCAGCATTTAAACCTGAAGTGAATGGGGAGTTAGATACTCAGAATTTTATGAAGTTTGATGACGTATATATAACTCAAACTCCTCTTTTTGTGTAACTTTTATTTTTGCTTATTCCAAATACTATTTCGCTTTCTTCAGTACATATTTCGTAGTGAAATTAAAGTTATCTGTTTTAATCCAACCATTTGTTGAATTATCACCAGTTGGATCTTCCAGCATCAGCAAGAACTGGCTCGGGATCCTCGCGTAAGGTCTGTAACAAATGCATTTATCGGAGAAGTATATGCATTTTTTCCATGAAAATCAGCATGTTTTTTCCGATGTTATATTCCTATCTTGGTGTATTCCTCCATGAGTTGCTCGTTCCCACTCAAACACACTGTACTTGTTAAAGTTTATTCTTTCCCCTACTTTATGCAGATGTTTTTAACTCCCAAAGATTTAAGTTTTGTTGGCTATACATACAAGAACTTTGATGCTGTCAAAGGGCTACGCCATTGTGTTGGTATGCAATTTGTCTCGTAATTGTCAAGGTATTTCTGCACCACTTAGATGAGAATATTTGACATCACCGTTCTGAACTCTGCAGATTTCAACAATCCATCAATGGAGCAGCCATCCGTCGATTCTATATATGGTAATAGACCTTTCACTTCCATCCTTTCTTCTTTCCTCATCAACTTCCTACCATTACGATAGTCATGGATATCATATTTGTCTTTCTCCACTCAAATGGATTAAGTCTAATAATACTTGCAGGTGATTCAGGGGTAGGTTATCCTACTAATCGAGCAGCCGAGGAAACAGATATGCAAATGCTTGCATCAGCAGGTGATCCCATGTTGCCGTAAAGTAACCAAAACCTAATATATATAAAATATATGGATATTTCTGCTTGTGTTGAATTTGGTAACCTTCCAAGACCTGCAGTCCTTGTGGAGTGTCTGCCATATGATTACCCGAATCACTTAATGAAATGTACAGTAATAATTAAGAAAGGTTTCGAAAACCAGTTTCCGAGATGAGTGGTAGGATAAGAGAATCTCTTTCCATTTTCAGCCAAAAAGGCTGTGTTAGAAGTTTAGATAAGAGTTGTGGATTGGCTGCCCAGGTTGGCTGTGTTAAAATTTGCCTTCACTAGTGGCAGTTTCTGATCTAAATTTTTAATTGGTAGCACTAAACTCTTGAGGAACTCCATAGCCATTTTAGGAGCTTCACTGCTACCCTTGTGTGTAAAACTAGGAATTTGCTGTGAGGAAACAAACATTTTCCTGAGAATTTTTCTGTAAAATTTTCCATCTTAGTACTCTTACCAATAATCTGTTGTATGATTTTTTGTTATCCGAACTCTTTATTTTATACGAATCTATGATATAATTCTTCAAATATACAAAATAACTTGAAAAAATCATTTAAAAAACAAGGTTAAAAGGAACTTCATTAGGAAATAAAGATTCAATATATCTACATGGTATGAAAGAAAAAGCCAAACCCTAATTCAAAGGTCAAGTTTTTAGCCATTTATTTAACCATAATCAATTTGTTTAGGTAAGATTTTTGTATGTGCAGCAGGTAAAACTGTGTTGTTTATCATGACTCATCCATCAAAAACCCTAACCCTAACCCCAAATCATAATCACCCACTTCATCTCTCTTTCTTTTTCAACAATTCAAAACCCCATAGGAGAAACAAATGGAAAAGTATTTCATGGGATTGTTTCCAAACTGAAAAAGGAAAGATTTTTTTTCCCAATAGATTTAGGATGATGAGCTAATTAATGATGTCATAAACAAGATTAGTTTCCAAAAGAAAATGCCAGATGTTGATCAGCAAGAAGAAAACCAAACAAAAAATCTATCATGCATGTAATGAAAAAAAGTTTAGTTAGTTGTATACATTATAATTATATCTGTACTTTTAAATATTTTATGGTTATGTTTGATTTTACGAAAAAAATATATTATAATTAAATTTAATTATATCGACGTAAATATATTATAATTATATATTAGTTTATTTAGTTGTATATTTGTATTTATATCGATATGCGTATGTTATAGTTAAATATTAGTTTAGTTAGCTATAATTAAATCTAATCATATAGTTGTAATTATACATATGTAAATATATTATAGTTAGTTATAATTAGTTATTTAGATAATATATTTTAAAATATTACTAAAAACATTGCAAAAATAATATTAATAAAAATAAAGTAAATATTTAAACAATATTTTGTATAAAATCATTTAAAAATTAAATTAATATAAAAATATTTAATAAATTTACCCTCCAAATAATTAGTTATTTAACTAAAAAAAATACAACAAATTGACTAATATGAAAATCCCTTATTATTCTAGGAATATTATAATCTAAAATAATAAAAATTAATAAATACCTAAAAAATAATAAGAATTACATTCTTAAAATCTTGAAAAAAACAATACTTCTATTGATAATATATTTATTCGACCTAATAAAAATAAGTTTTAAAAAAATTATTACCCTGACAATAAAAGCTTTAACATGTTCTTTAGAGATTTGACATGTGTCAATACTTTCCTCCTTTTTACCCTTTCTTACACACATTAGACACACTCTCTCTTTGTCTTTTTCCTATGCATTTTCTTGTTCTTTAAAATTTTCTGGTCCCAAAATTTCCATATATTATCTATTATTGAATTGCAGATAAAATATAAAATAAAGTAAACAAATCAAAATCTTATTTTGATCAATAAAAGAAAAAAAAATCTTTTTAATCCTTCATTGATTGATCGTTTTGAACCTTCTTTTACTTGCATTTAATGTTAAGAAAAGCAAAGTCCATACCTTTGATTTCTATCTTTTCTTGTCTCATCTAAGGATGTTAAAAAGCTTCTTGCTTGAAAGTTGAAACCAGCCATAAGGTGATTGGCAACAAAGAACTCTACTACAGTTGGCAAAACTAGGTAGTAGTCATTCCTTTGCTACTAAATTTCTACATTTTCTTTCCCTTTTTTTTCGCTTATTGATTGTGATTTTTAGCCAATTATTTGAGCAAAACAAATTTACAAGAGGCTGAGAAGGGTTGCCTCGGATCCTGGGAACTATTTGTATAATATCTGAAGAAGGGTACTCTCCTTTTTAGGGTTTTCTTGTGATTCTTGGGACATCACTTTTCTTTGAGTTCTTTCTCATGAAGCCTTTCCCCCCTTATTTCTCTCCGAGTCTTTCCTTTTTGTGTTTTAGGATAAAGGTTGTCTTTAAATTTGATCTTTTTTTTGGTTGTGTGGATGTTTGTGTTGTTTCTCTGTTTCTTGATGTATTAACTTCAGTTGAGAAAAATAGAAGCATAATCAAAGGTGCAAAGGTACTACTTTTGGGTTGTAATTTCTACTAAAGGAAGTTTGGATCCAGTTGTAGTTGACCAGATCTGACTATAACCCATTTCTCTGTCACTACCTTTTTTTCACTCATCCATTGGTTCAAAACCTGAAGTTGAATCCTCTTTGGACACCTTTGAGTTGATTAGGCATTGTCATTAGTTTAGCTAAATACTGACTAGTAGTGTGATATTTGAAGGGGGTTGAAGGGAATTTTGATGGGGTTTGTATATAGACATCAGAGTTCACAAGACTTGAACTTTTATGGCAAATCCCACTTGTATTTTAACCGATGAAGATGTTGATTGCTATTGTGATGAACTGATGATATGGAGACTGAAGTAAGTAGCATAGAGGTGCCACTACTAGAAGAGGTAATGGAAGAAGGTGATATAGTATCTAGTAGTAAAGATAGTTGCATTGCTAGTAATGGTATTATAGCCCAAGAAAGTGAGGAAGATGATTCTTTGTCATTGGAAGGTGATCGTGTTTGCGATCTTGATAGCTTGTGTTCATATTCTGTGGCAAGTGAAACTGGTAGCTTTTGTGGAGAGGATTTCCTGGGTTGTGATGCTGCTTCGGGTGTAGACATCGAGAAAAACATTTGTGGTTTGGATATTATTGCAAAGGCCACCAAGTTTGTGGAGTTGAATGTGGAAACAGATGTTGCAAGTGATCCCTTTGCTGTGGCGGTAAGCCTCGAGGAGGAGATTGGAGCTGAGTCTGAAGAGAAACTATCTGAAGGGGTTCTTCAGTTGGCACTCCAAAAGGAAGAAACTACTCTGTCAGCTCCGGTTCCGCGCAGTGTGTTCGAGGTGGAATATGTACCTCTTTGGGGATTTACTTCTATATGTGGAAGGAGACCTGAGATGGAAGATGCAGTGGCTGCTGTGCCTCGGTTCGCAAAGGTTCCAATCCAAATGCTAATTGGTGATAGGGTACACGATGGCATGAGCAAGGGCTTTGCTCATCAGACTGCTCATTTCTTTGGAGTCTACGACGGTCATGGAGGTTCACAGGTCAAGTTTGCCATTTCCTTTAGTACCTTTCCTGTTAAGCTTTTTCCCCATTAAAAGCATGTATGGGATGTTTAGGAAGTGAATGTATTTCTGTTGTTTATTCTTATACAGGTTGCGAACTACTGTCGAGACCGTCTTCACTCTGCTTTGTCCGAGCAAATAGAGTTTGCTAAAGAATGTTGGAGTAATGGAAATGTAACAGATAGTTGCCAAGAGCTGTGGAAAAAGGCATTCATTAGTTGTTTCCTTAAAGTCGATGCAGAAATCGAAGGACAAGATGGTCATGAACCTGTTGCTCCAGAAACAGTTGGCTCTACTGCTGTTGTTGCCCTTATTTGTTCTTCTCATATCGTTGTAGCAAACTGTGGAGATTCGAGGGCAGTTCTATGTCGCGGGAAAGAGCCCATGGCTTTATCGGTGGATCATAAAGTAAGAGATTGTGAATTTCACCCTCATAACTTATAGTATTCGTTCATCAACTGTTGGGAAATTATACCCTTCTGTTTTTATTCTTTTCATATCTCGTAGCCAAATCGAGAAGACGAATATGAAAGGATCGAAGCAGCTGGAGGCAAAGTCATCCAATGGAATGGACACCGAGTTTTTGGTGTTCTTGCAATGTCAAGGTCCATTGGTATGTCTTCAGTTTATGTCTTCTGAACTATAGTCAGTATCCTGTTGTAAGTCTCGATCACATATATGTACAGCAGAATACAAGATTTATCTCTTTAGTTGTGCATCTGCAGTATCTGTTTTAGGGGATTATAAGTGCACTGGTTTCAAATGTAGTAAACAATTCGAATGGACGGAATAGTTAGAAAAACGAGAATGACCATTCTTGGTGTTACAGGTGATAGATATTTGAAGCCATGGATTATTCCAGAACCAGAAGTAATGTTTGTCCCTAGAGTGAAAGAAGATGAATGCCTTATTCTGGCCAGCGACGGTCTATGGGACGTTATGACAAATGAAGAAGCGTGTGACCTGGCTCGTAGACGAATACTTCAATGGCACAAAAAGAACAGCGCAACCCTGACTTCAGAAAGGGGAGAAACAATCGACCCTGCAGCTCAAGCAGCAGCCGAATACCTTTCGAACCGAGCCCTCCAAAAAGGAAGTAAGGACAACATCACGGTACTCGTGCTGGATCTGAAAGCTCAAAGGAGATTCAAGAGTAATAAGCCATGATTTAGTTTCTCCAACTTTGCCATATGACATGAATTTCATATGGTTTGAATATAGCTTTTCTCCATCTGTATTTACACTACAGAACATGCAACACTGTCCATTGTTTCGAGTTCTGGGTATTGTAAGTCGCTAGCCGTGCCGTAGGAAATAGGCGATTATGTGGATTGCCATGCTTTTCGACATTGTGGAACATTGTATTCGTTGTGCCTCCGAGTTGTAAAAAATTCACTCCGAGAAGCATTTGTTCTGTATTATCTCCAACCCATGGTGCTTATATAAGTTAGCAGATTCAGACAATAACACGGCCGTCATGACAAACGTAAGATTATCGGAGCGTTGGCGTGCCGATTCATCGGTCACCGTGGTTACACCTTTAGCAGAAACCGAGTATTGTCAAACATTTTCTCAGCTGCAGCCTGCAAGATGAAATGCTCTTCTTATATGTGTTATATATTTGTTCTATTTAATAAAATTTGACTTCTAATATAATCAAAACTTAGACGTAATTATTAATTACTGGTTTAATTTTGATTTTATATACATATTTATAATTAAAATTAATATATAAGTCGATTTTTCGATAAAACGGTTTAAAATAAAACCGATTAAACCGAATGAGTTTCACCAACTAAGGTATGACCTGTATATAGCAAAGACAAAAAGCACCAACTTCTTTTCCACTTTTGCTTGTCCCTCTACTTTTCCGAGAAAGTACAAGAAAATTATGTATATAAATGAAAATTTAGACAATCCCTAGAAAATACCAACTAAACCAGCAGCTTCCTTTATCAATTTTCAATCGTCTTCAAACAAGAGTTTATTTATTCTTGACTTTGTGTTTAGTCAAAAAAGCTGAGCTACTGAAATCAATCAAAGGCTTTGGTTTTACTGTTTGATCCGGCAGAAAAAAGGAATCAGATTTCAAGTAAGTAAATTTTTAACAATTTGCTTTTGGTTAAACAATTCTGGGTTTTAATGATTTGTATTGTAATTAATTTTTGTTCATTTCTTTGTATGTAGAAAATTGAGATTTTTAAAGGGTATCTGAAAATGGAGAAAATGATGAAAGATGGGGTTTCTGATTCTGATAATACTCAGTTATTGCGTGACATTGAGGAAATAAGTAAAGCACTTTACTTGCAGAAACCTTCATCGAATGCTTTGATTACTACATCCAATGTTAGATCTAAGTCTGCTGGAAAAAACCATCTTTTAGAATCAAAATCAAAGCAGAGTTCGTCTTCTTCATCACCGTTGTGGAATTGGAAGAATCCCTTTAAAGCATTAACTCATATTAGGCGTCATCGGTTCGAAATTTGTTTCTTTCTCCATGTGCATTCTGTTGAAGGCTTGCCTGCCTATTTCAATGACTCGAGTTTATGTGTGCATTGGAAGGGGAAGGATGGAGTATTGTCCACTCGTGCAGTGAGTGTTGTCAATGGAATTGCTGAATTTGAAGAGACGTTATTGGTTAAATGTTGTGTGTTTGGTAGTAGAAGCAGTCCTCGTAATTCAGCAAAGTACGAGGTCGAGCTTTATGTAATCTATGCTTCTGTTGCCGGCGCTTCGGGGTGTGATATGGGAGAGGATTGGATTGATCTCACGAGGCTGTTACCGCTTACTTTGGAGGATTTAGTTGGGGAGAAAAGCGCAGGTAAATGGACTACAAGCTTTGAACTTTCTGGTAAGGCTAAAGGGGCTGCTCTAAATGTCAGTTTCAGTTTCTTTGTAACTGGGAATGATTTAGTTGAATCGAGTGGCAAAAAGAATGCATCAAGTTTTATAAATCTAACAGAGAAGGGTTCAAGTGCAATGGGACTCGGAGCAAGTAAGGGGAATGGTGTGCTTCAACATTTTGGGACACTCCCGATTAATGTAAACCACATGTCTTATCTGTCACCTATATCTGTTGATATGAAGTTTGGTTCTGAATTGTTGCCGAATTTGGGACTGGAACTTTCCAAATCAATAAATTTTTTATATCAGAAACTTAATGAAGGGAACTTACACAGGGTGTCAGGCTTGGATAAATTGTCCGAGCATGTGGAGCCACCCAAACCTGATTCTGAGTTTGATAAAGTTATAGATGAGTATGAAAACATGGAGTTTTCTGTAATTGAAAAGGGTGTAGAAATGTGTCAGAATGATCAGTCTAAGCTTGAACAAACTGCTATCGAGACTATTGATGGCTCAGCCATTGAAACTATCAATATGGAGGAGATCCTTAGAGATTACGACACTGACACTGATGAGGAGGCAGAACATGTTTTAAATGTCTACTGCACTGATGTTTGCATGAAGGAGGTTGGTGTAGATGAATGCATACAAGAAAAGAGTGTATGTTCTGAACCAAAGAGTTTGGCAGAGCTGGAGTCAGATTTTCATGACCTATTGATTAGGGAATCATCGGTAGCAGAATCTTTATCTGCTTTGGATGAGTTTATCAATAATGAAAAGTTTATGGAGGTTAAATCACATTATAAGGCTAGCAAATCAGCAAATAAATCATCAAGTTTGGATGAAATTGCTGACACTGTGGCTAGTGATTTCTTAAAGATGCTGGAAATTGAACACGGTCGATTTAGCTTGAATTCTGACGATACACTTGAATCTCCTAGGGATCGTCTGTTGAGAGAATTTGAGATTGAAGCCCTAGCTTCTGGTGATTTCATCTTAGATTTTGGTTCTGGGGGAGAAGAGGAAGAAATTGGATCCACCAGACCTGGTCCTTTTCATGGGGATAATTATGATGATTTTTCTTTCTCTTCAGTTATTCCACCCAGGAAGGAGCAGATGAAGGAAAATCTGTCACTACCCAACAAAAGACCAGTCAAAACCCTTGAATACTTAGAGACTGAAGCTTTGATGTGTGAGTGGGGCTTAGATGAGAAGGCATTTCAAAGTTGTCCACGTGTTCGAACTGATGGATTTGGAAGTCCAATAGAGCTTTCACCTGAAAGAGTTGAATTACCTCCATTGGGAGAAGGCTTTGGACATTTCATTCCGACAAAGGATGGAGGTGTCCTGCGGTCTATGAATCCTTCTCATTTTATAAATTGTAAAAATGTTGGGCACCTGGTCATGCAAGTATCTAGAGCTGTTGTATTTCCTGCAAGATTGGGTATCGATGTTGTGGAGATATTACAAAATTTGGCTTCACTAGGAATTAAGAATCTATCCTTGCAGGTAAACAAATTAATGCCTTTGGAGGATATTACTGGGAAAACATTGCAACGAGTTGCACTGGAAGCTACACCTACAACTGTAGTGCTACAGAGGTATGCTTTAATCTTGTTTTCGGTTTCTCGATTTCCTTCCTTTTGTCTTTCTCGGGTTCTTTTTATCCTGTTTTATCAATTCAAAACCATTATTTGACAGGTGGGATGAGTTGAAACAAGAATTACTATGCGAGCAGCGTTCATTTGATTCGAGAAACGAAGTTGAAGGATTTCAATTTTGCTGGACTCGTGACAATACGTGCTCAGGCCACATGGGTTGTGTATCTATGGAAAACATTGTTCCATCAGTAATGGATAGGATTGAAGCCCTTGCATTAGAGGGTTTGAGAATTCAATGTGGCATGTCTGACGAGGATGCACCCTCAAGTGTCAGTCCTTCGTCCTCCAGTAATTTGCTCAGTTTTGAGGGAGCGGCTAGTTCACAGTCCCTGGATTTCACAGACGATGTTAATAGATTAATGGGCCATTCTATAACATTGGATGAGTGGTTATGGCTGGACCGTGGAGTTATATCTGATGGAGACCATATTAGTGACCACACGATCCAGATCCTTGAGGCTTATCAAGCCAAGTGCCTTGATTCAGTTAGTGGAAATTTGATAAAACATGTTGACTTAGGTAAAGCATCTGGAAGAAAGCATGGGTTGTTGGGGAATAACTTTACACTAGCCATGACGGTGTTGCTTAGAGATCCCTTTCGAAACTATGAACCGGTTGGCACTTCAATGATGGCTTTAATTCAAGTAGAGCGAGCTCATGTTGCTCTAGAGCCAGAAAGAGATCAAGAAGAAGACCCCGAATCTAAAGCTGTAGAGGAAAAAGAAGGTACTCCATTTTTCAATATAAACGAAGTTCATCTTGCAGGGTTAAACACTGAGCCTGATAAGCAGCATCTTTGGGGTAGCAAAGCACAGCAACAGTCCGGGACACGCTGGCTGCTTGCTAGTGGCACAACTAACTCCAATAAGAAAACATATTCAAAGTCAAAGGCAATTGTAAGATTCTACCCACCGGTGATGAGAAAAATGCATGCCGGGAACGTGCTGTGGAGTCTAACCTCAAGTGTCGATGAAACAAGTACAAGTTTGAAAGAATTGACAGATTCGGGTCCACATTCTCGAAACCCTAATGTCATCTTCCAAAATTAAGTTGTCTAATTTTGTTGTAGATTGCGGATTTTGACCGTTTACTATGTATGCATGTACCAGCCAACTTTTCTGCAACTAAAGTTTTCAAGGATTGTATAGTCCAATCAGAATCAATTTACATTTGAATGTACATTCAAATATAATGTATTCATCTCTTCTGATAAATGAAGTACACAGTTAAAGTTTTCTGCCTTTTTTATGTGCCTTTTTATTCTCTTGCAATGGTTTCTTCATGCTGCAATCACTTGGCTCACCAAGAAGTCGATAAATTTATGATGATTCAGATTATTATTAGAGGTATTACATCAAATGTTCACAGAACAGATCCGAACAACCTTTTTTTTCTCCCAAGTTAAAAACAGACCCTGACTTCGTGTCGTTAACACTAAATACGATCCACTTATAATTGAAAGACAGGGCTCTGCAAAAGCTAACAATAAAGAGGAAAGTTGGACAAACCCCTTGTAGTCGGATCCTTAGATTTTCTTACAGATACCTGCAAGGATATAAATGGACGGAGACTTTTTCGATATTCTATGCAGACGATGCCATCGTTGCAGATTGGTGTTGGCCTTCTGCAGGAGTTGGCTCAGAGATAGTAATGATGTATTTTCGACTGATTCAAGAAGCACTTCGGTGATTGTGGATCCCCTCATAAGTTGTAATTACATAACTCTGATCCTCTTTATCTCTTTCGACTCTTTTCTTCACGAGGCATCCTTCGACGGAGCATCTATAGTAGTTCCTATCAATTAAACAATAAGAATTGAATACAACCAAGAGTTTAAAGGACGATACCTCCAATGGCTTGGCGTGAAGAAAAGAAATTGAAAACCTTTCGAGTTTAATGATTCAAACCATTGGCTAAAATACCTCGGATTCGGGCTGTCCTTCACCATTTTCTTCCCGTATTTCCTCCACCGGTATCCATCATCCAGTATCTCGACCTCGGACTTGGTCCTGAATGCATATCTTTCTTTGACTTCCCTCCTCTCCCTCACAGTTTCATTTTCTCCTATCAACACAAAGAAGCGTTGATTCTCACTCATTGAACAGATACATAACAACTTCAATAAGTTAAAGTAATTTCATTACCAGGTACTTGAAGGAGGCTGCTAGTGCCAGCAGAATCATTAACTTCATTGCCCTGATTAAAAGGAAACATAATTGGCCCTGAGATGATAGATTCAGGATAATCCTCGAGCCAACCATCGAAAGTCCAGTTGTCAGGGAACTCGAAACTGGATTGATCGGCACGGTCACTTTCCAACGAGTCCGGCGGCTGAAAATAGTTGTTGCTAGACATCTAGATTAGCTAAAAGACTGCAGTCTAATGGTAGTAGCACAAATCTATACATATATTGTATTCTGCATCATTATCTGCAAGGTGGTTTCGCCATGACCTTCCTATGACATTTACAGGAAGCTGCATACATTTAAAAGCAGAAAAGGAAAACAAAGACTTGTTGGAATTCTGATTGTTTTTTTGTGAGTTTAGCCTTTTGATTTGATCTGTCTCGTGCTTAGACCAAACCTTTCACAACGTGTGCAATGGAAGTCAAAAGTGATTAAGACCTCCAACCATGAACAACATTATTCTGGTCTTTGGTCCTTCCATTTATAGCTGAAACTCGATTGTATGTATGTATGTATGTATGTGAACAATAAGCATGGTGTCACTAAATTAAAGCAGCAAATGATGTTTGTTTGAAGACAAACCCATCTGCATCTGTAGGTGTCTTGGTTCACCTATGTATGTATGTATGTATGTATGTATGTATCTATGTATGTATGTATGATAAGAATGTCATCACTAAATTAAAGCAGCCAATGAAGTTGAATGAAAACAAATCCATCTTCATCTGTAGATGTATTGGTTCACCACTTGTTTTATATCAAATAGAAAGACTGATTCACCCTTGACCATCCCACACTTCACATGAAACTTCCATTGTCACTGTAAAATTTCCATAACAATCCTTGTTTATTCAACAATATACCTGGTTCCTGGAAGCTAGGTTGATGAATTTGCATTCTTTTGGATATTATCAGAAGAAAATATTTAAAAATATAAATAACGAAACATAAATTAATAGATTTCAGCATGACATTGCTTTTAACCATATATTGTATAAATTAAGAGTTAAATATGTTTAATTATTTTGAATTAAGATTAAATTGATATATTGTATAAATTTAAAAGATTAAAAAATTATTATATCATACCACAATAAAAAAAATTAATTAATTGATCTATTTATAATCATTATATATTTATAAATAAAATAACTTATTTGTAATAATTTTTAATTAAATAATTTACTTTATTTAAAAAAGAAGAAGCTTGTTTTGTTATTTAACTCATAGTTATAATCTACCCTAGAAGGATTTAGCTCCAATAAGCAAAATTACGTCCCATAAAAAAGTAATCTTTAGGCGCGCGCTCTCGTCTCTGTTCAGGCTTAGGGTTTTCTTCATGTCTTTGTTTGATTCCTGCTCTTTGTTTGCCTGGTGACTGAAATTATCTTAGGGCTTTGATTTCTCTTGTTGTTTGGAATCTTTTTACTCGGGTTTAGGCTATTTTCTTCCTGTGTTCCTTCCGGTGCCGAGTGTTAGGGCTTTTCTACTCTACCGAATTCCGTCAGTTGGCTTCCGATCTGTCAAATTCGCTTTGGGTTTCGATTCATTTCGTGAAATTTCTCGTTGTTTCCCTGTTACAATGTCGCTTGACTATGAAGCTCTGGCGGAGAAGAAGCGCAAAGCACTTGCAGAGGCGCAGGGTGAAGGGTCATCAAAGAAGGCTAGAAAAGAGGACATTCCTCAAGGAATTATGGAGGAAATAATGCAAGCTATGAACTACGGTGGCCGGAGAAAATCGAGAAAGCTTAAGAAACGAGGCCGGCGAACGGGAACGAGGAATAAACTGACCCCCGAAATTAAGAGCATGATCGGAGATGCTACACTTCACTATGGAAACGGTCGTTTCAAAGAGGCCATATCTGTTCTGAACCAAGTTGTTAAACTTGCACCGAATTTCGCTCATTTATATCAGATGCTCGGGCTTTCGTATAAATCCCTTGGTGATAAGAAAAGGGCTTTTCAATTCTACATGTTAGCTGGACTTCTTAACCCCAAAGATCCCGATCTTTGGAAGCTGCTTTTTAACTGGTCGGTAGAGCAACAGAGTGTTGGTCAGGCCTGCTATTGCCTTTCGAAAGCAGTAATGGCGGATCCTACGGATGCTAGTTTAAAATATCTTCAAGCATCGCTTTATGTCGAACTTGGTGATTATCAGAAAGCAGCGGATTCATATGCTCAAATTCAACAAATTTCTCCTGACGATGTTGAAGCTGTAAAAAGCGGGGCTAAGCTATACCAAAAGTGTGGTCAGATTGAAAGGTCTTTTGCTATTTTGGAGGACTATCTCGAGGGTCATCAAGATGAGGCTGATTTGAGTGTGATTGATCTTCTTGTTGCTATGTTTATGCAGAATAATGCATATGAAAGGGCTCTTCAGAAAATCGAGCAAGCTCAAGTTAGCTACTGTTCGGGGAAAGAACTGCCTGTCAACTTGAAAACTAAAGCTGGGATTTGCCACATTCACCTGGGAGATACAGAGAAAGCAGAGGTGTTCTGCAGTGTTTTGCAATCCAGTACAGCACGTGATCATGCGGAATTGGTTACTGAGGTTGCTGACGCATATATGACTCTCGGACAGGTTAACTCTGCACTGAAGTATTACTATATGTTAGAGAATGATGATGGAGTTGATGATGATCATTTGCATCTCAAAATTGCTCAGTGTTATTTATCCTTAGGAGAAAAAATGCTAGCAATTGAGTTCTTTCGAAAAGCTCTGCTACGACTAGAGAACAATGTTGATGCTCGTCTTAATTTGGCTTCCCTGCTCATTGAAGATTGTAAAGAAGATGAAGCGATATCTTTGCTGTCTCCTCCCCAGGATTTACAGAATATTAATGAGGGATCTGATGCATCTAAATCGTGGTGGCTCAATGGGAAAATAAAATTGAAGCTATGCAACATTTATAGAGCTAAAGGGATGATTGAAGATTCTGTCAATACTATTCTTCCATTGGTGCGGGAGTCTCTTTATATCGAATCTCTTGGTATAAAGATAAAAGGGAAGAAAAGGTTAAGAGAGAGTGATCTATTTGAAAGAGTAAAAAAAGTTGATGATCAGAAACCTGATGGTGTGTTTTTTGGGTCAAGATCAATGGTAACTCCTGCAGATAGGCTGAAAGCTTCCAGGGCAAGGAAGCAGCTACAAAAGAAAGCAGCTTTGAAGGAAGAAATGAAAGCTGCTGCAATGGCTGCCGGAGTTGATTGGCATAGTGATGACGACAATGATGAAACCGAGGAAGAACATTTTAAAGAACCACCTCTGCCTAATCTTCTAAAAGATGAGGAGCACCAGGACCTTATCATAGATTTATGCAAGGCATTGGAATCTTTAGAAAGGTATTATGAAGCATTGGATATTATCAAACTTGCATTAAAATCAGGTCATAACATTTTGCCAGGAGAGAAGCAGGAGCAGCTTCGATCGCTTGGAGCACAAATGGCATACAACACCATGGATTCCAAGCATGGGTTTGACTGCATAAAGCACATTGTTCAGCAGCATCCTTATAGTATTACTGCTTGGAACTGCTATTACAAAGTAATTCCAAGGTCTGGAAAAGTTTATTCAAGGCACTGTAAGTTTCTACGTTACTTGCGAAGCAAACACAGAGATTGTGTACCATCTATTGTCATTTCCGGCCATCAGTTCACCATGGGTAGTCATCACCAAGACGCAGCTCGAGAATACCTTGAAGCTTATAAGTTGTTGCCGGAGAATCCTTTAATTAATTTGTGTGTTGGGACTGCATTGATCAACTTAACTCTTGGATTCAGACTCCAAAACAAGCATCAGTGTCTTGCACAAGGTTTAGCATTCCTCTATAACAACCTTCGGTTTTGTGAGAGCAGCCAGGAAGCATTGTATAATATTGGACGGGCATGCCATCATGTTGGGCTGGTGACTCTGGCTGTTTCATACTATGAAAAGGTGCTAGCGAGCACGGAGAAGGATTATCCCATCCCAAAACTTCCCAACGAGAACTGGGATCATGCAGAGGAGAATCACAAAAAAGATGGGTATTGTGACCTTCGCAGGGAGGCAGCTTTCAATTTGCATTTAATCTATAAAAGAAGCGGAGCAACGGATCTTGCTCGCCAAGTCTTGAAAGATTATTGCACCTTTGATTGATATATGTAAGAAACTCTAAAACCATCTATATACATATTGATATATGATCTTTCCTAATTTAAAATCATTTCTTCAGAAATTATTTATAGAAATGGGTTTTTTATTCATATAGAGAAGCATTGAAATATAGTTACAGAATAATATATAATGTGATAATTACATAGAAGTCGGTACTACTGGTGCAGGGTAATGGTGAAGGCATTTTCTTCTTTAATCAGGCGAATGGTGTGGGCCAAAAGAAGAATAGCCATCATCCCAAGCCACACCACGATAGCTAATTCAAGTACTTGAGTGACGATCAGTTTCTGAGATTTCGATGTAGAAACAAGAAGTGAAATTCTGTAAGTTAGGGACATGGATGAGATAGCAATCCACACAATCACAGTCATAAGCCATATGAAAAGCCTTCGTTTGAAAGGCAATCCAATAACCAGCAACAAGATAATGCTCATTGATGCGATGAAACTTATCGTGTTGGCAGCAAGGTACTGACTATAATAGCTCCAGTTTCTTTCTGCTATTAGACCACCTGGAGGGGTTAGTCCAGCTTCAAAAGCCATCGTTGCCATAAGTGATGCCACCACCATCAACGAATCTCGCTTTCTCATAAACCAGTCTTCATTCTTAGTATTCTTTTGCAGCAAGTGATGTTCTCTGGCAGGTTGATTGGTTGGAACATTATGAGCAATTAGAGGTGTTGTTTCTGTCCACAGTTCTCCAATTTGAGGTCCCAAATACGAAATGTCGGCGGCTCTTAGCCCTCCAGCATCTCGAAGGGTTTCGGCGATGTTAAAGTCTTTCATGCCTCTCCTACCTTGTGCAAGAACGTCTAATGCAGTTAAGCCATTTTCATTTAGTCCATTTACTTTGACTCTTGTATGGGACAGCAAAAATTTTATGGTCTGCAGTGTTTTTTTTCAGTGTAATATGATTACTATCATTTGCTTTAGCAATAAAAAGGCTTTAATCCAATCTGATCCATACCTCAATTTGCTTGTAAGCAACCGCTAGGTGCAATATAGTCATGCCATAATCATCTTTAGCATTCACAATTTCATAGTCGTTCATTACTTCAATCAATAGCTTTAAAGACTTGAATTGTCCGTGTTTGACACACAAATGCAATACGGTTTCTCCCCACATCACCGGGACCCAAGCTGCTCGTGGTCTGACACGGACTAGCTCCTTCAAAACTTCGACCTGACCTTTCATGGCTGCAAGGTGAAGAGGGTTTCTTTGTGCTGTATCAACAGCCAGGCAAACGTCAGGGTTTACAAATAGCAATGCTTTAACTATTTGAACATACCCCTTTGCGGATGCCAAGTGAAGAGGCGTCGACCCCCTTGAATCAACTTCTTTGGTAAACTCTGGCTTTCTTCGTATCATCTCCTTGACGAAATCTGTATGTCCAAGCAATGCTGCAACATGCAAAGGAGTCTCGACGGCATAATTAACGAGCACTCTGTCAAGAAGCAACCGATCTTGTCGGATTAATTCTAAGAAAACCGTTACATTCCCTTCTTCCGCTGCTTCATAAAGCTTGTTTTCCAATGCTGCTGCCATTTTTTCTTCTGTTATATACTATGATGAGACCAAAGTTGCAGATGACAGAGTTTTCTAAGAGTAAAAATGTGATGGAATCCCCTTTTTTTTTCTCCCTTAAATGTCAGAATCCTTACATTGCCGGAGGTGCAAGAAAAGTGCTTGCTTGAGTTTGTCCCTGACGCATGGATTCCGAGCATACATTCACACATGCATGATACAGTAAAGACACTTTTGAAACAATGGAGCAAACAAGAAACAAACTATAATATTAATCGTGTGCACACTGCATCCTTTCAAAGCTGTCAAAACATTATTCTGACAGCAATCAAGTAAACAGCTGACCAATTCTACCAGCAACCAATTAAGAGGTGGGTTTCTACATCACTACCATACTTTCAATTTTGTTATTACGAACGGTAACTATTTAAGTATTCAATCAAGTCACCAACTGTTAAAATCTAACGGAAATTGTGACATATCAATTAATAAAAATTTATATAATTATACATTTGATATTTGTTACTTATATATTTATATAATTTTAATTTAATAAATTAACAAGGACCAAATTGATAGAATGCTTAAGTAATGGGAGACTAAATACATAATTATATATTTTTTTGTTATTTGAAACATTAACCTCTTTGTTAGGTGTAAATCGTCTACCTCTTTCTCATGCTTCCATTCATGCTTCTACTTTAAATTAGAGGGTGTAGGGTGTAAGGTTCTAGGTTGGGGTTATGGTTATGGTTTAGGGAATTAGGGTTATGGTATATTTTTTATGGTATATGGTTTAGGGTTAAGGATATAAAAAATAAAGGTTAGGGTTTAAAATTCATTTTTTTAAAATTTTTTAACGCAAAACATAGATGGAGTCATAATAAAGATGTAGAGTATTTCTGCTCCTGTTAAGATGGCTTGATTGATACCCTTTAAAATAGTTAAATGGGACAAAGTTGAAAGTAAAACATCTTCTAGCATTGTGAAGAGTGGAGAATAGAACCCAAAGTTCTTCATATGCATATGGTTCAAGCTCTTTAATCTAATTTCAATGAGTTGTGAAAATCAAACAAATTATTACTTAGATTGGAGTCTAAAATTTAATCATTTTGAGTCTAAGTTAATGGACTGCAAGATATATATGTTATGAAGCTTTCAAGTGCATTTCGTTTGAACTTTCTTTTATCTAATGCATGCATGGGAACTAAAGCTTTATACTAACATATGATCGCTTTTTATTCAATGTGTTAATCACTTATTTAATATCAGATAGATTCTTGAACTCTTTCAAGTCATGAAAAGCAGTACATGTTTCACTGAAGCAAAGCCTTGCTATTAGGGATATAGAGCCCTTATGCCATCGATGTCGTCTTGTCCAAGCTCCCTTTTCGTAGTTCCAGCTTGAATTGATGGAAACATGATCGCATTCGGATCCTGACTGTGACCGAGACCGAGGTTATGCCCTATTTCATGCACGGCTACTGATTCCAAGTCTATTTGGAACCCTGAAGGATTAGTGCTCCAATTCTCTTCCGCGTCATAGTGAAACCTCCCATCTTGTGGCGAAAAAGCATGAGCCAAAACACCTCCGGGGCCATCAAATGGATAACCATCGCCGTGAGCGCGTCGATAGAACCCGATCCCGATATTGGCTTGAGTCCCCTGTGCCACCTCTCGAAACCTTAATCGAGAAACATTTGCCCATCTTGCAAAGGCTCGAGCAATGAGTGGTCTCATTACTTGTAAACTAACCACTGGGTCCGAATTAGATAGGAAGTTGTAGGTGAGGTTTAACCTGCTCCATTTTGGACTCCCGGGGAAAAAGGAATAATTAGCAACAAAGTAAAACATACCATGTCCATGTTTATGTCCATTCGAAGCTCGGTCGATGCTGCTAACATCAGGAACACCGCAACGAGGAGCTGAAATTGCTTTGATTGTATCAGGATCAATCTTACCAGTCACTTTCAGATTATAAATTTCTTGGAATACACGGAGACCAGCCTCTAAATCGTCATCGAATCGATCATCCAATCGATTGGTGTCACGAGGATAATATCCGAATGCTTTGAGGAACTGCTTCACTTGATTAATCCCATTGGCATTATCTCCTTTCTGGGCTTGTTTAAGATTCTGAAGGGATTCAGGTCTTATAAGTCCAGACTTTGCTACAAAAGGATGCAGCAGGAAGAACACAAGGATTGCTCCAAAAAGCTGATGAGAAAACTTAGTTGCCATTGCAAGCTATATGTGAAGAAATTGTTTTGGTGTGTGTTTTGGTGCTTGCTTTCACTCTTATTTATACCCAGAAAATCATCATGGACCTTCTTCTTCCCAGCAACGCAGAGAAACTTGGCCATGCAAGAATACAATTCCATGGACCAATAGATCATTAATAGATGGCCAAACAATCAATAGGTCATTAATTTAGGTGTTATGTTTGATTATTTTTTCTAGTCCACATATATTAAATTTAATCTTTAAAATATAAGTCGTGTATATTTTACAAACTTATCAAAATTTTGAGATTAAGTTTAGCTTAAGGCCTAGGGTCTAGTGATTTAGGTTGTAATAAAGTACTAAAATTTAAGATTTAAAGTTTATGGATTAAGATTTAAATTTGTAATTGAAAGTTTAGAATATAAGGTTTAGGGTTAAGTTTTTAAATTTTAAATTATATAATTTAAATAAATAGGAAAATATTCAATGGTGAAAACAAAAGGTTTTCACAAGTACCGTAGTTTTAGGGTATAGATATTTAGTTTAGGAAGTATGAATTAGGTTTAGGTGTTTAAAATTTATGGTTTAGTTGTTAGGGTTTAAGACTTATTGTAATATATATGTTAGGGATTTAGGCTTTAACCTCTAGAACCTAAATTCTAAATTCAAAACATAAACCTTAAACCCTAAAAATGAATCATAAACCTAAAATCAATGTGTTTTGTAATTTTTTTTATTTTGATCGTCCGTGTATAAAATAATTACCCTAAATAGAAATGATCATATAATTTTTTATAAATATTGTATATCAAAATATAACTCATTTGATAATATGATGAATATTTGATATATTGTTAGTATAATTTTTTTTCACAAACATGCTTATTGTCAAACTAAAATCTAAAATCCTAACCCTAATTTTTACAGTAAACTCTAAATTTTAAACCATACAATCTAAACTTTTAATCTTTAAACTAAAACCTTAAATAACTCCACTTATAAAATCTTTTTTTTCACAAGCGAGTATAGTATAATAATAAACGATATTATTATTTGAGTAAGTATAAAAAAAATACAAATCTTCGCAATTACCCTTTAAGAAAATTTAAATATCTAATTTAAAATTTTAAATCTTACTAACCCTAAATTTATATAGTCTAAAAACTACATTACATGAATATATATATATATATATCATAATTTTTTTATATTATTATTTTCATTTGACTTTTTCATATTTATCGAATGATATAATTATCATGCATGAACTGACTTTTTTTTACATTAATGTACAGTACTTAATCCTTCCCTCCTTCACAAGTTTATCTGCAACGAAACTTTAAATATCTTGAAATTTATTGGCAGTTTACACCATTCGTTCAATTACCAATCTTTTGTTTACTTTCTGTACTTAATATATGATGTTGATTTGTAATTATGACATTGATTTTTGCTGTCCTGATGAACTTCGTCTGCAAAGTGATTTTTGCTGTCCTGATGAACTTCGTCTGCAAAGTTTTTACGGTGATAATCTGCTGGCTCTTAATCTTATCAAGAAGGATTAGAACTTGAAAGGGTAAAAGATATTTTTAATCTAAAAAAATTAGGTTGAATCCTTAATGATTTTGAAAGTCTCTTCATGCATGCACTTAGTGTTAGAGCATTTGGCTTAGGATAGGTGAAAATCTTCTACTTCTTTTTCATGTTTTTATTTGTGTTTTCGTTTCAAATTAAAGGATTTAAGGTGTAAGATTTAGGGTTCTATGTTAGAGGTTGTGATTAGGATTTAGGGAATTAGGGGTAAGGTATATTTTTTATGATATAAGGTTTAGGATATAAAAAATAAGGGTATATTTTATGGTATATTTTTTATGGTATAAGGTTTAAAATTCAATTTTTTTAGAAATTTTTAATAAGAGACATGGATAAAGGCATGATAAAAGGTAGAGGATTTCTACTTCTTAATTTGTAAGGAGAAAATCGTCTACCTCTTTTTCATGTCTCTATTTGTGTCTCCGATTTAAATTAGAGGTTTAATATTTAGGGTTTAGGGTTAGGGATTATAGTTAAGGTTTAGAGAATAGTAGGGATGCAATATGATCCAAATTCGATCCGAATCCGATTCGATTCGAAGAAAAAATTCGATCCAAATCCGATTAAAAATAATTCGAATCCGAATCCAAAAATAATATCCTAGTTCTAATAGGAGGTGGATCGGATATGGATATTGCTATGATCCGATCCGAATTCAATCCGAATCCATATCCGATATGAATTCGATCCATATATAAACCCGAATAAAAATATTTAAATTTTTTATATTTAAAAAGTTTGAGTTGTTACTTTAATTTGTTTTGTATTGGATTGTAATATTTGTTGAGATTTGTTTGGGTTATAAATTTAAAAATATTTGTTTGATAAAAAATATTTTTTTTATTTAAAGATATTTATTTGAGTTGTTACTCTAAAAAATAATTGGATTTGGACTTTTGGATTTGGATTTTAGATATTTTATTGGATTAGATTTGGATTTATGTAAATGGACTTGGATTCTGACTTGAATTTTTTTGAAAGTCTGATTATTAATTGGATTGGACTTGGACTTTATAAAGTCTGATCCAAATCCGATCCATTGTCATCCCTAGAAAATAGAGATAGGATGTAGGTTTTAAGGTGTAGGGTTTAGGATATAAAAAATAAGAGTTATGGTTTAAAGTTTAATTTTTAAATTTTTTTAACCACGACGCATGGATAGAGACGTGATAAAGAGAAAGAAGATTTTTACTCTAATTTATGTATCAAGACTTATTTTTGAGTTCAATAAATATTACTGATATTCGAATTGGATTATATTTTAATCATGTTTTAATAGTTGTATAAAAAAATTATTACAGTTCAAAAATATTATTATAGAAATAACTAATCTGACAAAAGAGAAAAGAATACGAATCGAACTTAAATACATTCATGAATCAATGTATTCAATATTCATGTATCCTAATTAACTAATTTATGTGTATGCGTATTAAGTACATTCACCGAACATAAATATACGAAAGATTTAAGAGTATAAGAAACATTTGAACTTTTACAGAAAAAAATAATTAGGTTTACAAGTTTTTTTTACTCAATTAATTATTTGAATCAATAAATTAAATCATTTATCGATTAATATTTATTTTTGAATTTAACCGTTTTAAAATTAATTTGTATATCACTCTCGCACAACATATTCGACATATATTTAGATATGTTTACAAAATCATGTACATGTAGAAACATACAACACAAACTGATACAGACATACAGTTATGATGATCAGACGTTTCTACTATCCGTGTAGGATAAGATTGGCTGTGGCTTTCTCTTCGTCCCTACAACACTCTCAACTTTCTTGAAAATGTTTATGGTGAGGCGAATGGTGTGAGCCAGAAGCAGAAGAGCCATTACCAGAAGCCATGCCACAAGAGCATAGTCGAGTATGGTAGTGACATTCGTTTCCTCTGCCGTCGGTGTGAAAACCAGAAGTGAAATTCGGTATGTGAAGGCCATGGAAGAGATAGCAAGCCACATGATCACAGTTAAAATCCACATGAAGAACCTTCGCTTGAAAGGAAGACCTGTAATCAGCAACAAGGTGATGCTCATCGATGCTATGAAACTTAAGGTGTTGGCTGCAAGGTACTGACTGTAATAGCTCTGGCTTCGATATGCTGTTATCGAAGTCCCCGCCTCGTGAGAATCATCAGTGATGTTGTTGCCTTCGGGTGCACGTATAGAACCGTCTTGCCACAGGCCACCGGGAGGGGTTAGTCCAGCTTGGAAAGACATTGTTGCCATAAGTGATGCCACCACCATCAGTGAATCACGCTTCCTTGTGAGCCAATCTTCCTGCTTGGCTGGTTGGTTGGTTGGAACATCTTGAGCAAATCGAGGTGTTATTGTTGTTTCGGTCCTTGGTCGGACAATTCGAAGCCCCTGATACGAAATTTCTACTGCTTTTAAAGCACCGGCGCATCGGAGGGATTCCACGATCTCGAAATCTTTCAATCCTCTCCTACTCTGTGTTAGAACATCTAATGCAGTTAAACCGTTCGCATTTAGACCGTTCACTTCAATGCTGGTACCGGAAAGCAAAAACTCCATTATCTGCAATTTTTTTATCAGTATACACATTTGATTAATACCATTACCACTGATATATTATAGTGATCCAATTCAATTCATACCTCAATTTGCTTGTATGCAACCGCAAGGTGCAATATAGACATGCCATAATCATCTTTAGCATTCACAATTTCATGGTCATTCATTACATCAACCAATAGCCTCAAAGACTCGAATTGTCCATACTTGACACACAAATGTAATATGGTCTCTCCGGACGCCACTGCGACCCGAGCCGCTCGCGGTCTAACACGGACCAGCTCATTCAAAACTTCAACCTTGCCTTTCATGGCTGCAAGGTGAACAGGGTTTCTTCCTTCTCTGTCAACAGCCAGGCACATGTCAGGATCCACAACTAGCAATGCTTTAACTACCTCAACATACCCTTTCGCAGATGCCAAGTGGAGAGGCGACAAACCCTTGGAATTTACTTCTTTGGTGAACTCTGGCTTTCTTTGTATAATCTCCTTGACGAAATCTGTATGTCCAAGCATTGCTGCAACATGTAAAGGGGTCTCGACGGCATAATTAACGAGCACTCGATCGAGAAGCAACCGATCTTGTCGGATCAATTCTAATAAAACCGTCACATCCCCTTCTGCTGCTGCTTCATAAAGATTGCTTTCCAATGCTGCTTCCATTTTTTCACCTTGTACTTGAAGCTGCAGATGATAGCTTAAACAGTTGCAGAGGAAAGAATTTTCGGGTCAAATTTATGCCATGGAAAGATCAATAAGACATTTCTTTCATGGTGATGTCTGAAAAACCGTTGAATTGGTCTATGATTATATAAAAAAGGAGTTCAAGTTGACCAAGAAACATGCCATTGAAGTGATTATTTATAAAAAAAATAAAAATAAAAAATAAAAACTCAAAATATTACAGCATTTGACAATATCTACACTCAAAGGTTGAATATTAGGTCATTGTAACACTGAATTTTATATATTTTTAAACAGCAGATGAGCACATTTTATTGAATAGTCAGACTATAAACATTTTTCATTCTTTTTCCTAGGTAAAAATATCCATCATTGATTGTTATATATACATATACATATATATATACACACACATTTGACTGGACATTAATAATAATCTACCATAGCTCACAGTTTACACTGCAAGGAAATTCAGGGTTTTTCTTTGATTCATCCTAAGCTTTGACCTCTTCTATATTTGAAAAGATACCCTGAAATGCTTGAGTTGCAGTGTGGACAATCAAAGCTTGATGAAAATGGTGTGAAGACAATTGTATGAAATCCTTTCTGTCATGACTTTTGTCTTGTTTCTGGTAAAGACACAAGGTTCAGACTGTGTAATGGAATACGAGTGAGCTTAGGCCTAAACGTGGCAACTTGGATAACAACTTGGAAGAAATAATGCTGCATTTTGATGGGAGTTTTTTCTTTTCTTTTGTTCATTTAATTGGAGCATTTGTTTTAACAAAAGATAAATAAATAAATAAACAATGGGGGATTTGTTGTGAAATTATACACTATGAGTGTTGTGTCTTACATGACAAAATTGTCACTAAGTTTGATAAAAAAAAACTCTGGCCTCCAAATTGTGATACTCGTTATAAATTAATCTCTAAATTTATAAATATTTAAATTTTATTTTTAAATTATAATTTTTATTCTAAATTGATTTTAAATTTTTGACCGTAAAATAGATTAAGTAAACTAATCGTCCACCAGATTAAGTAAGCCAGCATGATAAAACAGACACCCAATAATCATGCAATAATCTTCTTCTATTCAATAGATTCAAACATAAAACCTTAGTTGAAGTACATTAAACTTCTTGCATCACTTGTAAAAAACAAGAATGTGATTCTGTTTATGGAATTCGGTGAGTTCAGCTGAGTTGCTTGAACCAAGTGAGCCTAAAAGTAGGCTAAAGCTCCCTCCAAATGAACACCAACACGTGTCCACTTTCCTCGAAAACCCTCACTAAATTCCATAACCCTTGTTGTTTTCCTTTCTTCTACTACCGTTAAAGCTCCCCTCCTTCATATCCTTCTTAGTAACGCTATCCATTTCGCTTTCTGTGAAAAAAAAACATAGATTCTTTGCCTTCAAGATCTGTTCGTTCACTCCCTATTGACAATAAAGATGAAGCCTTGAAGATGTTGCAAAGACATGGTCTTTTTCTGGTAAGAATCAAAGATGAAATCTGGGGGGTTTGTATACTGTTTAAATGCTTGACTTATTATTTCTCCTGATCTATTTTCGATCTCAAATTTGGCTGCGTAAATGGAAAAAGAAAAGAAAACCAACAAAAAAACCTCTTTTGGTTTCTAGTTTTACAGCTAATAGAAGCTAGAAAGTCACAATTTTCCCTTTTGTTTTCTGCTTAAATTTCCTAACTTTTTTGTCCAAATGCTAGAAGTACTTGAGCTGAGTTGATATGTGATTAGTTGTGGTGAAAGGGTAACAAAAAAAGGAATCAGATTTTACTTAGTTGAGCTAAACAGATTATAAAAAAAAAGTGGCGAAAATGAGCTTTAGTGCAGCTGAGGATGATTCAGGGTCTGAAATTCATATACCATCAGACATAGATTGGCATATGCTTGATAAATCCAAGTTCTTTTTCCTTGGTGCCGCTTTGTTTTCAGGCGTATCAGCTGCTCTTTACCCTATAGTAGTGTTGAAAACTAGGCAACAAGTTTCATCTACACAAGTTTCTTGCTTTAAAATGTCTTTTTCCATCATGAAATATGAAGGGTTTAGAGGATTCTATAGAGGTTTTGGTACCTCTTTGATGGGGACAGTCCCAGCTAGAGCACTTTACATGGGATCCCTTGAGGTTACCAAGAGCAGTGTTGGCTCTGCAACTGTTAGTTTAGGGTTTTCAGATACTTCAGCAACTGCTATAGCTAATGCAGCTGCTGGTTTGAGTTCAGCTATGGCTGCACAACTGGTTTGGACTCCAATTGATGTTGTGAGCCAAAGACTTATGGTTCAAGGATACAATGATATTAACAGAAGCAAAAATGTGAATCCTGATGTGAATTTTTGTAGATATAGGAATGGTCTTGACGCGTTTAGAAAAATTCTATGTGCAGATGGTCCTAAGGGACTGTATAGGGGGTTTGGGATCTCGATTTTAACGTACGCACCGTCTAACGCGGTTTGGTGGGCGTCTTACTCTGTTGCACACAAGCTTATTTGGAGTGGTATGCGTAAAAAAGATGAGAGTGGTTTTAGGCCTGATTCGAAGGCCTTGGTGGCTGTTCAAGGGCTAAGTGCAGCCATGGCTAGTGGCGTTTCAGCTTTGATCACCATGCCACTGGATACCATCAAGACCAGATTGCAGGTATTGGATAGGGAAGAGAATGGGGTAAGAAAACCATTAAGCGTAACACAAACGGTGCGGAATTTAGTGCAAGAAGGAGGATTGGCAGCTTGTTACAGAGGAATGGGACCACGATGGGCATCAATGGCTATGTCCGCCACAACCATGATCACAACCTATGAATTTTTGAAGCGGTTATCGACCAAGCCTCGAGAGCCCTTGACAACATGAACTTAGAGGCTGAGGGTTTCAACCAGTTTGCTTAGTAAGGGGTTACTAATTGTAAATTCTTTCCTTCCTTGGGCTTGTTAATGATAATAGCATCACCTGTATATTCATGTAAAAAGTGTATCTTTCATGTTCTCAAGCGAAATATAGTTCAATCTTTCATTTAAATTTAACTTATATAGACAAATTAGATTATTTAAGGGTGAGTATTCAACAACATCAATGCATCAAATATTAATTTATAATATCTTTATTTTAAATTTAATTAAAATAATAAAATATTTAACTAAATCAATTTTTGTTCACCCCTATCTCACAAATCAAATCAAATGAACCTTGATTCAAAAGGAAATGAAGTTGCAAGTTTCCCTTCCAATTGCAGGAAGAAAATGATTATAAAATAATATCCAATTAAACTGCAAGGTCATGGCCTACATATATTCTAAGTAAGCACAGTTCTACCTTAAACAACATATCGCCTACTGACTACTACATAACACACTAGACAGTTAGTACACAACATCCGAATTCACATAAAAACGAACCACCGAGCGCAACCGTAGTCAAGGTCGTGCTCTCTTGTTGCTGCAAGATGGGCATTTGTACTGCTTAATATGCTCGGCCCTTGCCGGTGTAATCTTAACGCACTTCCCATGGAACCATTTCTCACAGATATCACAGCAAATCCAGAATTCGTCAGCTGCATAATTCTCTCCACAAGCCCCACATAATGTCTCTCCATGCTCCTCATCGTCTTCCTCTTCCATACCATCTTCAACCTCATCATTTGCCGCCGCAGTCTTTGAATACTTGGGTTGAGATTCAGATCTTCGCTGCATGTTATCAAACATAAAAGCCGAAAAGAAACTTATTTATAAGGTCCACTTCCCTTGAAATCATAAGGTTATTTTATCCCTTTCGGGTCTACTATCGGCACATAACGAATGAACATTGCAAAACTATTGATGAAAATCCATTGCGTGACTAGATCCGATGTAACCAAATTAAGTTCTAGTGCCTAAATGGAATTTCGGTAAAAAAAAAAAACAGCAACCAATGATAAAATTTACTCCATAAACCCATCAAACTGTGAGGCTAATGTAATAATATGTTTTCACTCGGACCTCAACTAACCTTAACCCTAAAATTAGAACAGATTAACATTTAATGGAGCAGCTAAGCAAGAAAAAAAATGGTCCACACCTTAGAGTTTGATTTAGATTTGTTGCCGCTATGATTTGAAACTGACGATTTTTCCTTTGTCTGTTTCTTAGCTACTCCCGTCACAACTTCGAATATTGTCGGAAGATCATTTATCATATTGAAAAGGCGTTTCCTGCATCAAATTGACTAGTATTATTGCAGAAAATTGTAGCTCAAAGTATATCATACTTGTTACAGCCATATGCAAATCCGATAAAACATTTTCCCAATTTAAGCATGCTCACTCATGCAATGCCTAGCTATCATGTACACAGACGCTATAAGCGCTTCACGCTGAGGTCTCTATTTAAGGAGCAGACCAATCGTACATCGGTTGTAGAAAACCAAGCTTTAGCATTTTTGCAAAGATTTTAAACAAATCAGTTAATGGGGCTTCCCAAAACAAACAACGAATTCTAGCCAAGTTAAACAAGTTTCGATAATGTACTAAATTTTACCTTAAAATGAAGATCTATTAAAAGAAGGGAGGGAGTCAACCAAGAGAAAGAAAACAGAACACTAATGAATAACAAAACACCACAACTGCAAGATACTCGAATCAATTATTTGGACGGAACATTGCATGCCTATGAGTAACTTGGCTGATTTCCATCTATAACAGCGTATAATACGACACTTGGGGCAAGGAGAAAAATACCTATCAGCTTTATCGAATCCAAACCTAGCACCAAAATAGAAAGTCACAGCAAGTAACCATGCGTCACTGTGTACAGCAACCAAAGACAACCAGTCCTTTTCTTGCATACCGTCTCTAGCAAAGTTAATACCCAGCGCAGGCTCTGGAAGCTCCGGAGGCACCTCTTCAGCTGGTAAATTCACCTCCCACTGCTCACTGGGATATCCATAAAGGCAGAGATTCTCCTTCTCTGTAACCAAAACTTCAAATTTAATTAACTCTATCCATTTTGTGCATCAGGAACCGAATGAGGTCAAATGAGTAAAAGCATAAGGCAAACCAATAAGCAATCACATGATGAACATAATTTTTTTATGAAAATCAAATCCAACAAACCAATAAGCAAATAATCAAATCTACCTCATTATTAGAAAGGAAAGTTCAAATAAAGCATAAAATGATTGTTCAAAACTGGTATTTTTGTCTTCATGGCATAAGAATTAAACAACAGTAAAAGCTAGAATCGTAAATATCATTGCATGCACTAGAAATTCCACTTTATTTTATACTAAAGTATGGATTTTTCAGTTGAATTCAAAACAAAGTAAATAAAAAATCTCCAGATAAATCATTCCCACGAAACGAAGCTGGATTCTCCAGCAAAGAAAACCCAATACCTGGATCGCACTGCTTATAAAACTCTTCCACATCTGCAAGCAACACCAAACCCAGAAAAGTAAACAAGTTAAAACAAACAAACAAACAAACAAAGCTTAAAGAGATGAAAAACAACAAGGGTGGTTAAGAAGATGACAACAAAGGAGTAAGACAAAGAGTAGAAATTTCAAAAACAAAATGAAAGAAAGGATGTAGAATAACACCAGTAGTTAGAGCTTTAATCATGGCAGCTCGACGACCCTTGAAATCTCGAAAGACTTGTTCTACGGTACGTGGGTTGTAGGAAGCACCGCCGTCCATAACCCAGACTTTTCTTCTCCTTTTTTGTTTGTTTTTAAAGAGTGGGGAAGCAGAGAGGAAACGGAGGGAAAATGAATGAAAGATTTGGTGAAATGGGTGTGTTTATTTAGTGTTTAAGGTAGCATTCGACTGAGCAGTTTCTCTCTGGAGGGAGAAAAAAAATGGAAGGAAAGAGACACAGAGATATGAATTTTGAAAGAAAATTGAGAGTTTTTGAATGAAGCGGATTTGATAAAGGAAGAGTCCGTGATTCTATAAAATCAGTTACTATAAACAAAGGGATAAATCAGATTTTAGTCCCTTAACTTTACACTTCTTTTTATCTGATCCTCATTTCTTTTCCGCAAGTCTGAAATTTGATTTTTTTTTTCTCATTGTCCTTGACACGACACTCTAATATTGTAACATGTGATACAATATTTGAGTGTGGCATTATCAAAATGACCGAAAATTGAAATCGAAACTAATGTAAAAAAAACTTATAAACTAAATTAAAATAATATCAATTTTAGAAATAGAAAATTATTTATACATTATTGTACGTAAATCAAATTAATTAAATTATTTATTTTTATTCAATCGACCAATTTAAAAATCGAATCAAATTAAATCAAGATTCATCGACAACGGATATTATTATCGAATGTCAACCTTCTTAACCAACCTGATGAGTTATGGACCATTGCTAGATTTTGTCCATGTTCAATCTCCTTTTTTACATTTAATTTGGGCCTGGCCCATCCCATTATGCAGAATCACCCCAACTCTCCTCGCATTTATTCTACTATTTCAGTATTTATGAATTAATCACGTAATAAAAACAGTAATGTGGATTACTTACATAAGCAGACAGACAGGACCGGCCATGGGTCGAATCGGTCGGCCACAGGGTTCCATTTTTTTTTAGTTTTTACTATTTAAAAAATTATAATAAAAAAACTCTAAATTTTAGTTATAATATTAGATAAAGACTCACTTTGGAGTTTGGACCATAGATAAAAAGTAAAAAAAAAAATTGTTTATAATATTGATTTTTTAAATTTTTATTATTTAAATAGTTATAATAGTTTGGACCATAAAAGATATTTCAGCAAAAGTCTAGACTAATTATTTCCAAAATAAGTTAGATTATTAATTTTAAAAAGGAAATATAAATTATTAAATTTATTATTTATTCCCATATTTAAAAATCCAGAAAAATTCAAAGAAAATAAACATTTGGACCCACCAAGACTGACAGACCCTTCTTTTCCTTCCTACAGTGATCAAACGGCCATAAATTCAATCCTCAAAGTAAATAAAAAGACCAAATTCAAAGGGTTAAAAATTAATGGGATTGAAAAAAAATGCCACGTATACAAATGAAAATCTGTCATTGGCAAGCACCATTTTAGGTCAAATTATAATTTTAGTCCTCGTACTATAAAATCAGTCCCTGTTTTTTAAACCAAGAGAATATATTACAAATTCACAATAAACTTTGATTCAATATGTAAGTGATATGCAAATTTTGATCTAATGAAATTATGTAAAGTGAAGTTTATTTTGGTTAAATTGCATACATACAACTTCAATTTTGATTTAAGCTCATTTAGGTACAAATTTTCATTAATTTAATTAAATATTATATAAATATAATTGTTTGTATATACATAATTTTTACTAATATATTTGCCTATACAAATCAATTCAAATTAATCCAAAAAATCGATCCTTTAACAATGCTTACCTTCTTTCCTATAACAAAAGGAAAATATGTAGGGTTATATTTTTAAATTGAGAATAGTATAAGGACTGCTACCATAAATTGCCCCAACTTTTTATTATATAGTGACAAGCTTCTGTTCTTTCCTCCTCCGTCTTCCACAGTATTTTTTTATTTCTTTACTCTCTTTCCTTCTCTTCTCCTTCGGACAAAGCATCAAATATCCCTGTTCATGTTCTGTTTCTTTCGTTTCCAAATTCCAACAGTACCAAACAAAATATAGAAACAGTGATTCGTTCCCTGTTTCAGAAACTCCTGTTTCTTTTTCCTCTTTATTTTTGCAGCTTTTGATCCCTTCTTCACAGACAAAAACCACCAACTCCGTGTTCGGTTCTTTGATTGTAGATATCTCTGTTTCTCTCTTGTCCTTAAACAAGAAGCCATGAAAGCTACGGCTAGAGATAACCCATCTTTCTCTTCAACTTTACTCGACAAAATCTACCGTTCAATCGACGATGGCGAAACCAAAAATGGGGACCTGAGGTTTTACAGCGAGACAATGCAGAGGAAACAAAGGGTGTCGGGTTCCGGACGGGCTTGTTTGGTCGAGAAATGGATGGGAAAGAAGGTTAGTGAAAAGGAAAATGCAGAAAAGAAACATGTTTTCTCTGATTTCGAGTTTGTAAGAAAATCAAATCATGATCATGAACATGATCATGATGGGGTTTTCTTTAGCTCCACTTCGATCTCTTCTGATTCAAGTTCCGGGGGTTTTTCGTTTTCATCACCTGATAGTGAAACCACGTATTGTACGAAAACCAAAGCTCCATCTTGTTTTGTTCGGCCATGGCTGAAACCTGTTAAGACCAGAGTGTCGGCGCCTCAATCCAACAAGCCAGAACAAAGGGCGGCCAAGAAAATCTATGGCGATTTAAAGAAGGCGAAACAACAACGGCAACCGCATCTACACCCACCCATTTCTCCAGGCGGTCGGCTCGCTTGTTTCATTAATTCTTTATTCACGACAGGCAACAATACAAAGAAATCCAAAAGTTCACCAACAACGCCAGCATTATCTCCGGTTCTGCCCGTAAACCATGATCAAAAGCATGCCTCGTCGTGTTCTTCGGCTACATCGTTTTCAAGATCGTGTCTAAGCAAGAACTCGCTACCGTCGCGTGAAAAGCTGCGCGATGGAGCTAAAAGAACAGTTCGGTTCTGCCCAGTGAGTATTATTGTCGATGAATACAGCAGACCGTGCGGACAAAGAGAAATAGGGAAACCACCATTGAAGAAGTACGATAAAGAGATAAAGTTTCAGACAATGGAGAAGGCAAGGCGAGTTGAAGAAATAGCTCGAGAGTTTCTGAAAGAATATCATCTAAATCAAAAGAAGAACGAATTTATTTCCATGGATTATCGTAAAAATTATGTACTGAACCATGAAGATGATGATGTGAGTAGCTGCTCGAGTTCGGATTTGTTCGAGTTAGATCACCTTGTTCTTTTAGGTAACCATAGGTATGAAGAAGAACTGCCAGTCTATGAAACTACTCATGTTGGAACAAATCGAGCCATTGCTAATGGTTTGATAGTTTAGTTTTTCTTTTCTTTTCACAGTATTACATAGAACCAAAATTTTCAGCTTTAACTTTGTTTTTTAATGTTATTTTCATTCTTGTTTAATTTGGTCTAATTCTGATTTTAGTCCCTTTACTATGTTGAATTTTAATATGATTTGATTCCTCTATAAGCAACATTAAAGATTTGGTTATACATAAATTTATTATTGTTGAAGATGATTAGCATATTTTTTCTACGATCTTAAATGTGTTGGGTTGTTATTAAAAAACCAATTTAAATATTAGGTTAATTAAAATTTGACTAAAAAAATTATATGAAATTTTAATTCTAAAATAATTTTTTATAATTAGTTAATTAGTTTTTTAAGTTCGAGATAAGTTTTTTAAGTTTTGTCTGGTATAAGTATATCACCTATGAAAAAATATGTATATTGTATATAATCATAGAAAATTATTTATATTTAAATTAATTAGTATTATAATATTATAAAGTATTTATAAATAAATCTGAATAAAAAATTCGAACATCTTGACTCAAAGTTACAAGTTTAAAGTGAAATGAAATGCTACTGCTATTTCCTAGCTATCATGCGGAACTGAATGAATGAAAAGATGAGAAAGTGATGATGGGATTTTGGTCTTTCTGAAAAGTACGAAGTGGGGATTCGTTCATTCTTTGATCATCATCTGAGGCTGAGCTCAACAGATACTGACAGTTTCCAATGGATTCAGCAAAGAGAAAAGCAAAGCAAAGATTCGAGATCGTAATCTGAAGCAAAATGAGAGAAGATGAGGGGAGGTGTGATGATAAAGGCAAAGGCAGATCTTCTCACCCATGGGAATAGAGAAAGGTACGTGAGAGGGGAAGCTTTTCGTTTCTTGGCCCTTCTCTAGACCAGTTGGATTTGGATTTTGGATCCAAAACTACTTTTTCTTTAGTTAGTCTTTAAGAAATTCGAGTTCATCGTACGGTCTATCAGTATATGTTTGCATTATTAAATATATATTATCTTACGAAATAATTCTGATGTTACATCATTTTTATCGTTTATATCAAAATTATTGTATGATAAATTATTATAATTACATAACTATTGGACATTGCATTTTACATCACCAGCATCCCCCACCTTTCCTATTGCCGAGTGAAAAGGGTACTCTTTGGGGTCTCCTATCCTTCCTATTCAAGACTCCGGTATTTAAGTTCAAAAAAGGGGTCAATTTATTGTTCTAGTCCTTTTACTGTACTGATATTGTATCCGGTCTTTCTTATCTAAATTTGGAATTATTTGGCCCTTTTACTATGCGGTGTTAACAAATTGGATTAACTAATATATAACATAAAAATACGAGATTAGAATTAGGATGAATTTATTATGTGCGTCGAACACCGTTGAATATCAATAACGTTGAACATTATTAAATTGACTAATAAAGATTAAAAATTTTTAAGGACTCAATATGTAATTAATAATTATATATTAAGTTTATCAATTTTTTATTAATTGTATGTTGAGTCCTTGAGGTTTTTAATCTTTATTAATTATTTTAATAATGTTCAACAGTATTCGACGTCTGTTATAAAATTTTCCTTAGAATTATCTCACATTAAACTATAAGGACTAAATCCAAAATCAAAATCAAAATCTTCTCTTTGGACCAACAATCAATTGATCTAGCGAGAAGAGACCCTAAGCCCTTTGAGGCTTGATCAATACTAAGGATTTAAATATTAACATTATAAATAAAAAATAAATAAATAATCGTACCTATAGTAAAACTCTATAAAACCTAATCCTAACTAATTGATCAATAAATCTTAAAAAATACTCTTCTTATACTAATAACTCTTGAATGAACACTTTACACTAATAACCCGTTGGTAAATCAAAATATTACTGTTAATAGTTAATAGAGGCTCCTTTTTTTCTACCAAGACTCCGATACTTATTCTATTATCATGAACATGAAAAACTGTACCTATTTATAACATATCCCACTCTAGTTTATTACAGCATTTATTTCTGTTACTGTGTTTTGTTCGACCAAGACAAGGAAGAAGATGATGGTCCACCAAATTTAATACACTGTAGAACAGTTGTTAGAACTGGAGTGTTTTAAATCTTGGGATTCCTGTAAAGGGACCAACAACCTTGGTAGTCTAGTCTGCTCATAAATTGCGTTGGACTTTCTATAAACGAAACAGATGGTTTTGTCCAAAAGAGTGGAGAAATAATAGGTTCTATAAAAGTTGTCGATTATGATCACACTGCTACTGCTGCCTCAATATATCCCAAGGGACCATTCTACTCGCACAACTTGAGATAGATGCGATTCTCTCTAATTTAATCTATCTCATATAATCGTATATAAAATTATATACTATCAATAAATCAAATAAGTATAAATTTTTATATAAATATCGATTGAATATTAGGTGAATTAAAATCATAATACCTAAAAGACTACATATTCAAATGCATTTAAGCATAATTGACTCTAATTAAGAGATTATAAATATTTAGACAAAATAATTTAATTTTTTAAATTCTAAAATTAAAGTGTTTGTGAGTATTAAAAAAGATTTTGATAATATATCAAATAATTATTCGTTTATAATATGTATACACATACTTTCACGTATTAATTTATTGTATCTTTCCTTAACACCAAGAAATCCCTTGTCTCTTGCTCCTTCCAATAAAGAACACAAGGAATCCAAATCCAAATCCAGACCAGACAATGCTGCCATTCCGAAAACAAATACAGACACAAAAACCAAAGCTTTAATCCAACCCATACATATAAATATTCCTTAAAAAGCTATGTTTTGTATTTTTTAAGTTCAAATCTTAATATTTTTATATTAAAAAAACTTTATTTATTTATCTACCGTTCTTAAGTTGAAGTGGTCCTCTGCTACTTTTTCTTTGGTACGTAGTAAATGACAAAGATTTATGAATGCCATGGCAATCCCAAGATACGAGTTTCCATGAGATCCATACACACTTTACCGATCTCGTCTACGGTACAAAAGCAAAAGGGTTAAAGAGACCATTTACACAATACATAACATGACTCAGTACCGAGGAGGACAATGTATCAGAGATGGATCTAGGGGTCTTTAGATATCACGGCGTCCCTTAAAAATTTTAATTTTTTTATTAATAATTTAATTTTATATTCTTAAACTCTTATAATTTTATATTTTTAATATAATTTTTTTAATAATTTACATCCTTTTACGTAAAATTTTGAGTTCAAAAGTCAAAAAAATTAATTGTTCCCTTAATTTTTTTGAGTAAATTTTCCTAGTGGACCGTGCATTATAAGTGTGGTCCAAAATTGATTCCACCACTCCACTCTCAAATCCCAATGAGGCTTTTTTTTTTCTTCATGTGACCCTTCTTGAAAACTTACTTTATAGACCCATTCCCTCCAAAAATATTGTTAAGATTCAACCAAATTTTAGAAAAAAATATAGTTCGGACAATAATTCTTTGTTACTTCAATATTGGGTGTAGGTAGAACCGTTTAATATTCGATTTATTCATTTAAACTCGAAGATCTGTCTGAAAATTAAGAGATTTTGAATGAAAATATTAGACATAAAACAAGAGTTTGAAAAAAAAAAAGTTCATTAAAATATGGGTTGGTCTTGGGCTCCATCATTGAAAGCCCTTACCAGCCCAATATTTAAAAGAAAATTGTTCTTTTCTGGTCCTAATATGAACCCTGTCCCTGTTGTCCGGTGGCTTAATCAGATCAGTGCATGCTTCCTTGTTCTGTCTGTCCTGTTGTGAAATAAATTGTGGTGTTTAAGAAAGAGGAAACAAATCACGTCCAACAAACAATTCCACTACGCAATGTCTCGTCCATTTCAAATTCATTCAATGTCTTTTTTCTAATATTTTTATTTATATTTTAATATTAAAAAATAAATTTAAAATTGGTTTTGGTGTAAAGTTCAATATTTAATATTTAAAAATGCCCTATTATTACACTATCCAATATAATATTATCAATCATTGGACCATCGTGGGATGTTATATATCAGATTTTTTCTCAAGTCAAAAGAAAAAAAAAAGGAATGCACCAATGCAAAAGAAAGCAGGCACAGCACGGAACGGGAAAAAATTTCGACGCATTAGATAAGCAGTGCAACGTCACAACTTACCGTATAAATAATCTAAAAATTATGTTATAATTTTCTAAATTTTTAATTATTATAAGTTATAAATTAATTTCTTAATTTAAAAAATAATAAGTTGATTTGATTTATAAAAAATTAATAATTAATAAAAATTGGGATAATAACATATTTAATCCTCAACTTAGATGAATTTATATATAAGTCTTTTATTATTTCATCTATAATAATTCTTTAAATAGATTTTATAAACATACTTTATATAAGATATTATCATCCGTAAATATCGACAATATAAAAAATAAAGCTTTATATAGGGTAAGAATAATAATTCTTTCTTAAAATTTTTGGTATAATAATATTTTAATTATTTTAATTTAAAAATTAATTAAATAATATTTTTTCATTTTTAAATTTAAAATTTTAATAATTTTTAATTTTTCTAAATATTTAATTCTAATTCCTTATTTTAACAAAATCTACCCCCTGTAAACTAAAACTGATTGAACCTGAAGGTCTGAGCTCATCTCCCAAGCCTATTAAATACATGTCTGGTTGTAAAGTTAATATTTTTTTCAAATTAATACTAAAGTTGGTTATATGAAAAAGAAAAAGTTTGATGTTCTATTTTGTAGGACAAGGGAGTAGAAATAATGGAGTGAAAGGTCATGTCAAAAATACAAGAAAATAAAATATGCCGGTGGTTAAACGCCTTTTGGGATTGTCGTTTCGTTGAGAAGGATACCCTTTTTTATGTCACGTTAGATAAATCATGAATAATATAATAAACATCGTTCATTTAATAATTTTTTAAGAGAATCTAAATTAAACTTTTGAAATAATATTATTAAAATAAATAATTTAAATTATGAACATGGATAGTCTCAAGGTTTGAACATAAACGTGAAAAACATTTCCTATATTGATGGGAAATTTGTTTTTTAAATATGGGTTTAAAATATAATTTAAATTTTATACATTAGAAATTAAAGTTTAAAATTTATAATTTTAAAGTTAGATTAACAATTTTTAAAATAAATAGTTAAAAGCAAAATTTTATTTTCTCCTGTCCCTTGGTAAAAAAAATATTATTTTTTTTAATTTTTTTAAATATTTTAAAGACAATTATAATTTAGTATCAGGGTTTAACCAGGATATAATTTCTAAAAAAATTAACGATAGATGAAGGAAAGAAATTATTAAATAAATTTTATTCACTACATTATCAATGATTTATCTAATAAGATTCATCCGCTTCAATGTAATTTTTAATGATGAAAAATTATCATGTCCGGTTCCTTCGGGGGATGGATCTAGAAAAATTCACCTAGTATGAAAAAATAAAATTCACCTCAAAAAAATTTATTAAATAAAATTATATATAATATAACGAAGAATATTTCTATCTAATAATTTTTCGACGTACTTTTCATGGCCTACGGTAGGTTCTCCTAATAATAACCCATAGAAAATGCTGAATAATTAATGTGAGATAAACTCAACTCACTCCTCTCCTCTGTGCATGATAATTGATAGCTAATAGCCTAATACCTCTCCTCCATCTGCAACTACAAGTACGAAGTGTACAACTACAGAGGCTTTGCCATGGTGAAAATTCCCAGGCTTGGTTCTTCACCTTCTTGACTCACACTCCACAATCTACTTTCTCAAATTTCCCACTTTGAACTTTCCAGCATTCTCCATTTTTCTCCAGGTACTTCATATTTTCTTGGCCAGAGCAACATGTCTAAGTGCTTGTCCATCATTGTCTTAACTAAATATCTCCCATAATCTTTTCCCTTTTGTTTGTTTCTCCTGCTTTTCTGTATACCTTTCATGCTTCCTGTTCATTTAACTCTTATGATCATCTGCAGAATTTGAATGATTGTTCCTTTTCTGTAAAGGGTATCATTTAATGAGAGTTTCAAAGCTACTTTAATATCTCATAAAAGAAAGGTTGCATCTTTTGCACGTAAAGTTTCAGTTTTTATTCCTAAATGTATGTCTGATCATATGTTCTGTTATGGAAATTGATTATCAATGTTTTGGTTTACTTCTTATTTAGGGTTTCAAGACATGGCAGAGAAGACAAGCGGTGAAGGAGAAGAAGTGGTGATTAATGTTCCTGGTGAAGGGCCAAAAGGGTCAGCTCCAAAGGAACCAGAGGCATTGGATTTGGACCCCAAGCAAAATGGCAAAGCATTTGGTCCAGCTGCAAACAAGCCACCAAAGGTCCCAATTGCAGGTAATGAAACCTCTTTTACTCGAAGAAGATCGTTTTCGAAGCCCAAATCGAGGTTCGGGGAACAATCTTGTCTACTTGAAGCTGATGAAATGGAAGAGTATGGTTTAGCTAATCAAGAACAAATTGGTGGTAATTCACCTTATAGACACTCTTTTAGTAAGGTCTCCCCTAATAACAAGTTGGGGACAAGTCATAGGACCGATTCCGCCGTGTCGAAAACATTGTCGATGGCCTCTACAGGCCCCAATGGAGAAAATACCGAATATGAAGAGATAATTAAGAAAGTTAAGCTGCATAATGAGAAGCTTAAAGGACTGAAACCTAAGGTTGTGATTGAGTGGGTCATATTTTTGTTGCTCTTCGGATGCTTAATTGCTAGCTTAACCGTAGATAAACTAAAGAGACACCATTTTTGGGGCTTGACTACTTGGAAATGGTGTGTTCTTGTGATGGTTATATTCTGTGGTATGTTGGTTACTCGTTGGTTTATGCATCTCGTTGTTTTCTTGATCGAGATTAACTTTCTACTAAGGAAGAAAGTGCTGTATTTCGTCCACGGTTTGAAGACGAGTGTTCAAGTGTTTATATGGTTGAGTTTAGTTCTTGTTACTTGGGTACTTTTATTTCTTGGTGTCGAGAGATCGAAGACCGCCACGAAGATTCTCGATTATGTAACACATACTCTTGTTAGCGTTCTCGTTGGAGCTTTTTTGTGGTTATTGAAGACTTTGTTGTTAAAGATATTGGCCTCCAATTTCCATATGAACAAATTCTTTGACAGAATACAAGAATCAGTCTTCCATCACTACATACTTCGGACCCTTTCAGGACGACCGCTAATGGAGACTGATGAGAAAACAACGGCTCATTTGACAGTTAGCAATGCCAAAAAGGGTAAAGGAGCTAAAACCAAGAAGTTGATTGACATGGGAAAGGTCCATAAATTGAAGCGAGAAAAAGTTTCATCTTGGCACATGAAGGTGTTGGTTGATGCTATCACCAATTCGGGGCTTTCAACAATTTCCTACTCCTTGGACGAAAATACTTATGATGACGGCAGTGAACAAACAGATAAAGAAATCACTAATGAAGAGGAGGCACATTTTTCTGCTCATCAAATTTTCTACAACGTTGCTCGACACGATAGTAATCACAATCGCAGGTTCCAAAATTAGCCATTCATGATGCTTCTTTTGATTTTGTTTACCCTTAGACTAACTATATGCTCTTTGTGACCAGTTACATTGATGAAGACGACCTTTTAAGGTTCATGATTAAAGAGGAGGTGGACCTTGTGTTTCCTTTGTTCGAAGGATCAAACACGGGAAAAATTGACAGAAAAAGTTTCACAAACTGGGTGGTGAGAGCTCTATATGAAACTCCTAGACATAGGACTTCACAAGTGTAGTTTCTTTTTATGAAAAGAGTTCGAACTTGGCATAAGATCGAGGTGTTTCGATAGAGAAATACCTTCTTACTGCAAAACGCGTTTTATCCATGCAATCCTGAAACTTTGTTTTGTAGGGATACTTGTTTAACATGCTTGTTTTGTGTTATTTTATACAGATAAAGGTTTACAAAGATCGGAAAACGCTAGCACATGCTTTGAGCGACACCAAAACAGCCGTAAAACAATTGAATAAACTCGTGACGGCGATCCTGATTGTCATTACTGTTGTTATATGGCTTTTGTTGACAGAAATTGCAACCACGAAAGTGCTTTTGCTCCTTTCATCACAGCTTGTAGTTGCAGCTTTTATGTTTGGAAATACCTGCAAGACTATATTTGAAGCCATCATTTTCGTATTCGTGATGCATCCATTTGATGTCGGTGATCGTTGTGTGGTTGATGGTGTTCAGGTAAACTGTTGAAAGGGCATGCTCCTATATGCATTTCTACAAACTAACTTGTAACCATGCTTTATCACTTGGTAACTGACAGTTGTTGGTCGAGGAGATGAACATTTTAACGACCGTCTTCTTGAAGCTCGATAACGAAAAGGTGTACTATCCGAACTCGGTTTTGGCCACAAAGCCTATCAGCAACTATTATAGAAGCCCTGATATGGGTGATGCTATAGAGTTCTCTATTGATTTTATGACACCAGCGAAGACAATAGGCAGGCTGAAAGAAGAAATAAGGAAGTAAGTCGACTATAGTTTTATCCCTTCTTTAGTTCTCATAACATTTTGTTTATGGAACTTGATGGTTTATGCATTTGTTCCGTCATGTCGAACCTGCAGGCATTTGGAGGCCAATAGTACCGTATGGCATCCTAACCACCTGGTGGTGGTGAAGGAGATCGAGAACGTCAATAAGTTAAAGATGGCTCTCTTCTGCAATCATACAATCAACTTCCAGGACTTCCGAGAGAAGAACAAGCGTAAAACCGATTTGATCATTGAACTGAAGAGAATTTTTGAGGAGCTGGGCATAAGATACAATCTCCTCCCCCAACATGTGAATCTCAACCAAGTCAATCAAGACAGGCCGGACGCGACATATGCGACCACCTGATTCTTTAGTGTGTTACCCAACGCAGATATTTTTCCAATCTTGGCTAAGAGTGGCAATATAGACCTATATATATAGTTGAGTCATTTAATATGTAAGCTTGTATTATATCTGTGAACCTGTGGAGTTGAGAACAATGCAATATAAGCACTATAGTTTTGCCTGGTAATTTTGGTACACCTCAGCACAAAAGGACATAAGGAAAAGTTGGTGTAATCACTGTCGATGCATGTTTGAATCACAGAATGAATAAGCTCTGCATTGTAAAGGGAAAAGGAAATGGTAGGGATAGAGAAATCTGTTAGATTTTATAGATAAAAATAGCATTCGTGCACTTAGTTTCATTGTAATGGAATCTGTGAAAATAACATAAAGCCAAACACATAAATTGTCTTAGAATTAAAAACCAACATTTTCCCCAACAATTAATGACTGATTTCTTTGGAGCAAAGCTCTATCTTTTAATGGCTCAACCTTTTCCCTTTTTGTTCTCTTTTTATTTACAACAACTTCTTCCTCCATATCAAGTCGCTGCAATCTCAAATGTGGTTTCCCAATCCATGTCCAGGTATAAATCTTGCATTTTCCTCGGTGTAAACATGGGTTTCATTCAACAGCCTGTGAAACAAGCAATGTAGCAATCTCAGTTAGCTAAAAAGTTTTCAATCTCGACTTCGAGTTTTGTGAACAGAGAAAACAGGCTTACGATAGATAAACAGCCTTGTTCATGGTTGCAGAGGAAAGGAATGAAGAGCCATTCAAATATAGTAATTCACCATCAACTCTTTCAGCAATCCTCTTGTCAATTTCTTCAGCACCAATGGAGAATGGTTGATCAGAGGCCTATATCAAAGCAAATATAAGTCAAAAGATATATAAAAAAAGATACTCTTATATTTTTAGTCTATTCGATTATACAAATTTGAACATTAATTCCCCTACCATAACCCAGCCCCATGTATCAGCAAAAGATGGCACATGAGCTGTGTATGCCAATACATCTGCAATAAAAACACATGATTTAGTGTTGGAATTTTTTTGTATAGAAATTTGGAGTTTGGTTTTAGGAACTTACACTTGAAAACCTGCCTGATTGTGTTATATATAGAGGAAAATACTTCCTTGTGAGTGAAAATCCCAGCTGGACCAGCCTATATAGAATACAAATTCATCTTTATATTTCATTATTTAGTGGCATGAACAATTAAACATGATCCTACACAAGGGACAAAAAATCCTACCTGAGTGACAAAAATGCCATTTTCATTGAGCTTAGGCTTAAGAATTTTCTCATAGAATGATTTAGTGTAAAGCTGATAGCAAGGCCCTCCCTCAACAGGATCTGCCAAATCTCCAACTATGATATCAAATTTCTCAGTACTTTTTTCCAGTTCAGCCCTTGATATTTCATACACAAGCACCAAGTGATCAACTTCAAATTCATAGCAAATAGCCATCGGATAAGCTTGATCAGTATACTTACTTGGCATCATTGATGATAAGATTAAGCTTCTTGTTGCAAAACGCATCACGGTTCACGGTGAGGTATCGGCGGCAAAAACTGACCACTTCCTGCAAGTTATGTTATTAGCTTAAGAATCATCAGATGGTGCTAAATTAAAGTTAATGGCAATCTGTAGAAAATCAAAACCAAGCAAGTTACCTCATCAATATCACACATTACAACTTCATCAATGGACTTGTGCCTGAGTGCTTCCCTTGCGGCAGAACCTTCCCCTCCTCCCATTATAAACATAGTTTTAGGACTGCAAAACATGTGTTCAACATTATTGTAAAAGGTTTCAATTCGAACCCAGAACCATATGTCAACTGACACGAAAACCAATAAAATGGACTTACTTGGAGTGGAACAAAAGAGCTGGATGAATCAAGCATTCATGATAGATAAACTCATCAACTTCAGCACTTTGCATTTTCCCATCAATCACCAACACCTATATTCAAGCATATATGTACACAGACACACACTTATATATTGACACAACACAAGCAATTATTCAAAGAAATTGAAGACCAGAAAACACAAATGGATTATTCAAACAACACCATGGATGATGCTTCCTATACGTACCTTTCCAAAACGTTTAGTGTCCAAAAGTGCTATATCTTGATACTCACTAGCACCTTTGTACAGCACACTGTTGAGACATATATATAAAGACATGTGAGACTGTCAGTAAAAGAAAACCCCAAAGTTCATTAGTCTTTTATTATGGTAATGTGCATATATATAAAGTATTAGGTTCAAACCTTTTCAAAGCAAAGGACCATTTGAGATCTTCATCAATGGTCTCCTCATACCATGAATCAAACTGGTGATGAGTCTCATCAACAGGTTGGTTATTTGTTGTTCCGTTGCAGAAACCATTCGGATAAAAGATCTCAACAGCCTCACCCATTACAGAACAAAAAAAAAGACAATCACTTGAAACAAAGCAAGATAGAACAGAACAAGAGAGCAGAAGGTGGCAAAGTGTGTGAGGACTGAGGATGATAACACCAAGGGTTGTAGTGCTTTTTATAGCACATTTGAAAGTGAAAAAAGAAGAATATAGTAAGTATTTAAAACTGTTAAAACCCAAGAAAAAGACATTAATCTTTTGGATAATCATCATGTGTTTTGTCTAACACGGGCAATGATGGTATGACAGACAGTCCCACGGATTTTCTGTGACACAAAAAAGGGGATCCTTCACGCCATTTATCATGTTCATGGTACTATATGGTTCATGGAAATGGTAACCGCATCAATGGTGACAACCCAACATGGTTTGTTTCCTAGTGATGTTCTAAGCTGGCATGGCAGAAATCAAGATTGTTCTCTTTTTTTTTTTTCATTTTTTTGGGGCTTCCAAAGCCATGTGTTGACATCTAAAGTTAGATTTTGAGTGAAATTTCCCAGAGATTGACTGTCATTTTAGAATTATGAAAGAAGCATGCGCGTATGATGTTATCTATAAGTTGGTGGCTGAAAGGAGGAAAAACAGGGGAATATATGTCCGCGTGGGTTAATGCGGACCCCATGATGTATACGTGGCCAAAAGTACATGTGGCAGTGTATGCCATATAAGAATTTTTGGGTTTTGGGTGGGGTAGGGAGAAAGGGGCTGTGTGGTCCACAAGGAGAATGTAAATAAAGTTAGATATTTATTTCTGGGGTAAAGTTTCTACACTTTTGTAGCCAACTTTTGTCCTTTTTTCAGTCACTAGCACTCCCCACAAAAACCAAATGGTATATACTTTGGGGTAAATTCCGACTTTAGTCCCTAAATTATGAGTTAAACTTTAAAGGCTTATATATCAATTGGTCCTTCTAATTATTATCCGAAAATCACATGAGCTTCATATTTAAATCATAAATCAAATAATTTTTATATGTAACTTTTAAATATGTTATTATTTAAAAAATCATGATTAGTTTTTATATATATATATATTTTCTTACGTTTAAGGGCTTATTTTATTATCATTTTTGAATAATGTTATATTTGACTTGTAATTCAAATTAATCGTTCACTTGATTCTTAGAAAACATTGTTATCACAGAGTATACTAATTAAAAGATATGAACCATTCAATCAACTATTATGATATTTCTTAGCTTTATACTAACTAAAAATTAGATTTATAGTTTAGGGATGTACAATGCAATTAGCCCTTCTCTAGTTTTATGGAGTGTGAGCTTATAGCTAAGTGGAGAGTCCTATATCCCAGTGACAAAAGCCTACCAAAGAGGAATAATGAGGGACAAGAAGTGACCTATGGAATTTGCCAATATAAGAGGGGATTTATGGGGTCCCCAAACCCAATAAAAATGTGTTGGTGTTGTGGGAGATGAGAGTGGTAAGCGTGGGGTGAGTCCACTTTGTTTAAAAACAAAACAAAAAAATGTGGAAGTCCCACTCTAATGCCATGTCCTCACATTGATCCTATGTAGAGAGGGATTATTGCTCTTTGCTTCATTTGTCCATCACCTGTATGTCATAATGCCACACAGAAAAGCTTTAGTGTTTCTCTTCACTTAGTGGCTAGCTTTTTATTATCAATTATTACTACCAAAAACAAACCATTGGTTTCATCCACATGCATCCCATCCTTCTTTAGTTTTTTTTCTTTTGTGATATGTTCATGGATATTCTTTTCTTGTGATGTAGGGATGAGTATTCGTTCATTTTATATCGAGTCGAGTAAAAAAATATTTGAGTTAATTGAATTGACGAATATTATTTATAACTCAAACTTTATTTGAAATATTATCGAGTCGTTGTTTGAGTTTCTATTCAAATTGGATCGTAAATATTTATATTGTTATGGTACTAATTGATTATGATTTAAACAATTTTATATAACTATATACAACATGCACATACATATATTATACAAAGTTGAAGGACTTGACTTAAATTTAAAAAGTGACTCACTAATTACTAAATATTTCAAGTTATTTAAGTCTTTTTTAACTCAAATTTTATTTAAAATTTTTAATCTAATTTATAAAATTATAATTTAAATCATGTTAAAATATTATTATTTTTATTTAAATTTTACTCGCCCAACGAATAATTATGATAACTTACACAAGTATGCAAATCCCATAAATAAATGAATTTTAAAAGTATTTTTTTCTCTCTTTATATGTGATGTTAAGCTAATTAATTACATCGTAGTTCATATAGTGGGCAATGGATTTGTTCCCACATAATTATTTCAAGCACCTGTTTATAATTTTGCTCCCATGCATGCCTTGTTGGAGATGATGAATTTGGTTTATAATAACGTGGGATACTAATTATAATTTGCTTCCATGCATGCCTCGATAAAGATGATAGATTTGGTTAGGACATAGATCTTTATAGTAATACAGTGTAGGATAATAATTCTTTATTAAAACTTAGTAGAATAAGATTATTATTTATTTATATTCAATAAAAAGATGTGAAAATAAAAATTTTCACAAGCCTATTAATTTTAGGGGTTAAGGTTAGGATTTATGGTTTAGAGATTATGGATTTAGAGATTATGGGTTGTGATTCAAATTTAGAGTTTGAGTTTATAATTTATGGTTTAGAGGCTAGGATTTAGTTTTAATTACACTTAATCAGTTCTAAATCATTAAACATAAACCCTAAAATCTAACTATAAACCCTGAAATTGACGTGCTTGTGAAACCTTAAATATAATAACAAATGACTTATGAAACATTTATGGGGTTCAAACCTTGGACAACCATCCTCTTAGAAATTTCAATTGAGCATGTATTCATCACTATGGGAATGGGTTCAAGGTTTCACTAAACCTTTTTTTAGTTATCATCAATGGAGTTTTTACCTATATAAAAGAGTGTAATGTGTTCGATAAATTTTTACATCTTTATCTTTATCTTTATCTTTATAAGATGTTTAGATTTTTTAAAATTCCATGGATATATAAAAAAGAAATATCATTTCGAGTTAGACTAATGCATAGTTCTGATTTATTCAAGTAACGATTAAGGTAAAATAGAATTATAAACGATGATTTTCTTTCTGATAACATATAATTGATTCTTATTCTTTCGTATCGATAACTAATAAGAGAAGATCAAACATTTAAAAAAGTTTAAGGTTTCATTGAATAAAGCCAAGAATCAACATCGTAAACAGTTGAAGAATCCATGAGCGGTGAAATGGTAGGGATATTGGAGCACCAAAAGAAATTTCCCAAGTGCAAACCCCATTTTTTCTTATTTCTTGTAATGGGGAATGGATTGATGTGGGAGACAAGGGTGCACCCAAAATCTTAAATATTAGAAATGATTTGTGCCATTGTTGAATGTTTAATGAATGGGCGGCTTACAAGTCACAATCTTTTGCTTCTATTTCAAAAGGTTAAACCTACCCTTCCTTTCCCTCATATACATTATCTCATTATCAAGTCAATGGTTTAATAATCCAATATCACCTTTCCTACAATGGTTTTTTTTTTTTCTTTTAGAGAAAGTAAAAAAAATATCAAATATTTTAATCATTCTGATTAATTACGAGATAATATTTGAATCTAGTTTTAAATTTGAATAAATTTATGTACACATGCAAATTACATTGCTCAAATCCGACTCACCTAAAAAGAACAACACCATCGTTTTGACATGTATTTAAGTCCATGTGTATGCATATATGTATGTACATATGGTATATGGTGTATCTTTTGAATCCAATGTATTCTCTTAGAATCCATTAGTGCCTTTTATCTTAGCCTTTTTATTTGGTAGTGTGATATCATTTTCTTGGTGATGCATGAACATGAGCATGAGCATGAGTGGAGACTCCGCATGGAGGCGAGCGTGCTTGGTGCTGCTGCTGCCCACTATCATTTTTCACATACATAATTTATATTATATATATAAACATTTTTAATTTTAGGTTTAAAGATTTAAGTTATGGTTTAGAATTTAAGGGTTTGTGTTATAGGGTATAGAATTTAAGGTTCATAGATAGAGTTTATTAGTGTTTATTGTTTATGTTTTAAGGTGTTAGAGTTAAAAATTTAGGGTTTATATTTTATAGCTTAAATATAAAGGATTGTGTAATTTATTTTATAAAATTTGTGTATTAAAATATAATCATATATATAATCCTCGAATGAATGACATATACATATGTTAAGATTTACACGTTAGAAGTTTAGTGTAGGGGTTTAGGTTTTAAAATTTAGGGGTAATTCTTTAGAGTTTAAGGTTAGGAATATAAAATTCAGAAGTACAAATAATCTTATATAATAAAATTTTACCCGTATATATTACTTAGACGTATCGTTGTATTAGTTGAATTGATTTTGAATAATATTTCTTAAATTAATGCCTCCGAATTTTAAAGATGTGACATTCTTCTCATTTAATTTCATATTGTTTTTATCATGAATTCTTATTATGATTATTTATACTTTATAGTCTACTAATTAAAATACTCGATGTGAAATTAAATATTTAAAGAATCACTTTAATATTACTTATAATAAAAAAGAATGATAATTATCCCTAAAGTTAAAATATACATATCCAAATCATTTTCATATTTCAATTCGACAAAATCAAATTCAAATTTAAATATCATTTTTTAAATGAAATCATCATTAAACAAATACTATTATGTTTGGTGGTTGAGGGGGGACAAAACAGCTTCTCCCCTTTCTCGATATTCATAGATTGTGTCCTGAAAAGTTTAGAGATATTGAGTACGTTGCCGTCAATTTGTCTTTGTACACGTGCACTCAGCGATTATTTATTTATTTATTTTGTAAGGTTTTCAAGTTTCATAGGAAAACCGGCAAGGTCTAAACGTCACGTAATATGCTCTATGGACTAGGATCTGCATCAGACATCACGAACTTATTGACAAATGCTTGTATGAAGAGGAAGAAAGAAGAGTCAAACTGGAACTCAGGGGTTTAATTTGGGTTGTATTAGTTGTTTATTCATTTAATTTATTTTTTATTTAAACAAAGATATCTAACGCCGATAATAATAATTAATTTTATTGTTGTTAGTCCGTCATTAAAAGAAAAAACACGAATTTATATAAAAATTCTTTTTGAAAAAAATAAGCAAATAAGGAAAATTTTATTAATGTTAAAGAAAAATAACACCAATACAAAAGGATTGTAACTTAACTTGAATCGTGATTTGTTGAGATAAATATTTTTTAGTTTCTCTCTCGGTTTCTCAAGATTTTAACTAATTTGAATTGATTTACATTATACATCTGATTTTAATCCAATAAAAAAAATTTACGTACATAAAATCTAAATTGTATATTTCACATCAAATTGTATATTTTCTTCCTAGAAATTTAGGGTTATTCATCGAATTCACTATAATTCCACCAACTCCTTGATTATTGAAGGAGACGTGTTTTGACATAACAAAGACTTTTATGATGACAATAGTCAACCTTTGATTTGATGATGCACTTTGATATGTTGTACACATACAGGCTCAATAGATTATATGCTAAGATTCGGGTTTAGATCAAATTTATTAGGACTTGAAAAGATGGGGTAAGAATATTGTTATTATTTTCTCCACGAGGAGTTTAAATCGTATCTAATTTTATTTATTTAAAGTTTAATTAAAGACATATAACTAGAAATTATAATTATTTATAAACTAGAATAAACAAAAGCAAATAATTTGTATTATTAAAAAGAGTAATATTATTAAAAACAATGTTAGTAGGGAAAAAAAAAGAATTCCATAAAAAATGTTAAGACGATGTTAAATGTCATTAAAAATAAAATATGTATAATACAACACTTTCACCATCTAATCATTGCTTGTGATTTTTTTTTTTTCAATAACAGCATACCAAAATTTGGTATACAACATAAATCTATCTAAATTAATCGCAACAAAACCTTTAAAAAAAAACATAACAATAACAAAAATCCTAACATCATTTTGAGGCCACCCAATACGGTGGCTCTTAGACCACAAATACCTTGATGTTTTGTCGGAGGCATAGGACCATATGTGCTAAGAATTCTTTCACTTGGTATCTCTTTCAACCTCGACAGCTGATGCAGTGACTGACGCAGGCAAGAACAAACTGCAAAACTTCAAAAGGTAGATGATACCTATGAAAGATTTAAAGTTCTGCATAACTACACTCATATAGATGAGACAATACACACGCAGATCACTAGGGTAGAGTGGGCATCAAACAGTGTGTTAAAAATATTCTGAAGTAATAACAATGGAATCTCAATACCCCATCCTTGAAACCCATCACATAATGAAATCTCAAATATCCCACTCCTTCGAACCCATCACATAATGAAATCTCAATATCCCACTCCTTCGAACCCATCACATAATGAAATATCAATACCCACTAAAATAGCCCATAAACCAGAATTATAAGTTTATAACAACACCAACAAGCACTGGGTCACCGGGTTATGAAAGTGGCCCACAAAATCAAAGTTTCAATACTAAACGCGCAAAGGCATATTATTAAAGTGTGAATTTGGGTTGGTAAAAATTATATTAGATTAAAAAAACAAATAAAATTTAAATTATAAAATAAATATTTAAATAATTTTAACAATTAATTCATTAAAATATATATTATTTATAATTATAGAAAATCGTTTGAATTAAAACTAATTATTAACATAACACCATAATTGTCTAGAATTAAATTTAGGGGAAAACGCTGAAACAACTCAAGTCGAGATGGATTTTATAAACTTAACTTTATTAAGTAAAATAAAATAAAATTTAAATTATAAATTAATTTCAACATGACTCAATACCAACTCTTGGTGTGAATTATATATATGTTCATTATTTGATATATTAGAGATGAAAAAAATAATTCTACAGATAATATTAGTTATTTTTATTAAAAAAAATTAAAATTACATTTAACATCGATTGAACACTATTTTTGAAATTATTTTTCCCATTAACAATGTGCCGAGAAATAATAAAGATTTGAAGCACATCTATCATGAAAGTAATCTAGATTAAATTTTGTTTAAGAAATAAATAAAAAAAGTAACTGATTACTATTTGTGTTCACTTAATTTGTACAATTTATCCTATAGTGAAATTTTGCTAATAATTACATCATTTTATATCAACTACAAACATGTGTGAAGCGAAAAAATTTATGTAGTTAGAAATTATTTTCAAAATATTAAACAAAAAAAATATACACCCAATAATTTTAAAAATATATATTTTTGGTATAGTAAAATATTAAAAACTAAATATAAATTATTTAAAACCATATTTAACATTATTTTAAAAAATTTAAATCCGTCGATGCTTAATGTCCAAAGAAACGTCTAGATGTGAGGATAACAAAATCATTTCCTTCAAAAGCCAGCTTTAAAACCAAAGAAGCTCAAAATTGATGGTATTTTTTGCCGAACCTTACCCACAATTCAACCTGACCAGATTTCAGTCATTTACTATAAATATTAAACTACAACATTTTAAACTCTTTTAGAAAATAGTAATTTGCGAGCTTAAACGGGTTAGAATTTTCTGTTTGCAAATATATATATTTCGGGTCGGGCCGGATTTTAGCAAATATTACTCTCTAATTGATCCATGAACCCATAAAGGTACATACCTTTGATACCCTTGGAGAAGGAAACATACCTTTACCCTCTTCATATTTTTCTGAAAGCAATTGAAAATTTTAACTTACGCAATGGCTCCTCTGATCAAAACTTTTCCTATTTCTTGCCTCCGCCGCAAAAGCTAGAAATCAGAAACATGGTTAGTAGAAATATAATTTTAAAGAACTAATCCATGAAGCTACTGTCCAAAAGCCGACCAGTCAACTATATCTGTGTCAACAAAAACAACAGAGAACCAAAATTAGATACAGAACATCCCTGTGTTCAATCTGTGCAATGTGCGGAACCCGTATTTCTAACCAGATAAAAGAGAAATATACTGTAACTGCTAGTAAACCATGTCCATACATTTACCTCACTGGAAAGGAAACCGAAATTAATACCATATTTACCAACTGTTTTCTGATATGGATCTTCGTATACACATTTACCTCAAACCATCAGGCTTGTTCTAGTATTCCCTTTTCCTTTTATGATATCGATACTTCTCTTGATTGTCTTCATCAAACCTGCTGGCCATCTGCCACCTATCATGGATCAATTCATCGTGTGCTGGTTTTGCTTTATGCCCAGAATGTTTCTCACTTCGCTTCTTTTTCAGGTTGGTAGAATGGTCCGGTTCCGGGCTGGATTGAGAATGATTGTAGTGTTTCTTCTCAGCATCATGTTTAACTATTTTTCTTTCCGAATCTCTCTTTTTGTTACTAGAATCAGTTTTACAGTGGTCTCTTCCACTGTTGCGCTTTTTGGAACTCCTATGACCATGCTTATGCCTCTCCGAAGAGTGCTTGCTGGAGATACTGGGCATATCATCAACTTCTGATCTTGATCTTCCCGAGTGATGATAGGGCTTCGGATTTTGACCAGCAACTTGAGAACTTCTATCCAGATTTTCATGATCAGAATGCACATCATCGTCGATGGTTCGTGAAGGCCAATTTTCCATGAGAGAATTTTTGTTAAAGCTGTCTTCAGAGTAGCTTCCACTCCTTTCCCTATCAGGATAAATTTTTCTGTCATATGCTCTTTCTGCCACATCATATTGGCGCCTTTTAACATAATCTTGACCATCCAATTCCAAGGGATATAGTTGGTGATCCATATTAGATTTCACTGCAGCTTCTTGGCCTCCCATTCTTGAAAATCCCCTAAAAATTTCCCCAGAATCAAAACCAGATACATAATTGAGCTAAATGAAATAAATGTTTTAGAAGTCATTACAAAAATTTAAATGGACTTACCCAAAGGCAGGTAACCCTCCAAACATAGATGGCATATATGCATAAACGTTCAAAGGTGCAGCAGGAAACACCGTTGAAGTGAAGGGCATCACCGGTGATAGGTCATATGGGTTTGCAAATGGCCTTATAGGTGGGAAGTGTATCCCATTCCAGTATGGTGACACATAAGCAGGCATTGCTCCTGGAAATATGGCATTTCCTACGAAGCCAAATAATTTACAAATAAGTAGAAGCTGCCTTGCACAGTAAATAAGAACAAAACAAAATGAATCGAAAATATCAGGTTTTACCTCTTTGAAGCATAGGATGAGGACTGGAAACAGCTGGGCAATCTCTCCTCAAATGACCAGGTGAACCACAAAGGTAGCAAGCACGCCCCCCCTAAAATTTAATCATGCAAATGAGAATTCCATATTATCAACATTTCAAATATCACAATTATGTAACAGACAAATAACTGGTCTGAAGGTTGATCAGAAAATGCAAAAAAGGAGTATTAATGCATCATGTTTGCAAAAACTTCAAAATTGAGAATATATGGAACTACTTTAATAGTGTATGGCAGGGAACTTGGACCTAGAAGAATATAGCAAAAAACTGAGACACACATCAGATGCATAACATATGTGAAACAACTGTTATCGAAAATATATATCATATAATGAATTTTATGCACGCTAAGAAGTCAAAAAATGATTCATTCAGTTCAATCATATGATAAATAAGCATAATCACCTTTTTCAGCCTCGACATCTCCACATAATTCTTCTCTGCATTTGCAAGTAACATCAAGTTAGTTAGAACAAAGACGAGAGACTACAAGCTACCTTAGACTTTGGAAAAGTCGGTAAATTAGTTTAAATGTTCTACCTGCAGTGTTAACCCACAATGCTCTCTTCTTCTTGACATTGGATTCAGCTGTAGTTAGAAAAGGAAAATAATTAGATTTCCAATAATAGGGATTGTAGATAATAGAAGTGATATTAATAACAAAATATGTGGCATCATGTTTGTGTTGTATCTTCAGCTGCTTGATGCTAAAGAGACTATTCATAGAATCATAAGGTAATTAGCTTTAGTACTTCTACATGATTATACCTTCCTCGATAATGGGCTGGTTTTCCCCCTGGAAATCGTCGAAACCTTCCAGATCCTCAGGTAGTTTGTGACCAGGTAATTTAGAGCTTTTATCTTTGAGCAAGTGATTACCATTGACATGAGAAGCTGTGCCAACTTTCGATTCTGCATGAACCTGATTGGACACCTTTACTGCATGTACTTGAATTCCAGATTCTTCATCTGTTTTTTGGTTGATTAAGCAATTATTCACCATTCCAATAATAGTGTAAGAAGAAAGGAGAAAAAAATGAAGATATTATTTTTATACCTGGAGCATATCTATCCAAAGCATTTGCTGGATGGTTAACAACAATTTGAGACTTCAGGAATCGCTCAGTGGCTTGCCTCAGTGACAAATTTGGTAACAAATCCTGTGCTTTGCATTTGGTAGAAAAGCATTTGGGACACCTTGCCTTCTCAACCAGCACATGACGAATGCCTGCAACCAACCAAACACCATCATTAGAAAAACCATCTGGTAGAAACAACAAGCAACCTTGATTCAAAACAAGCTCTCAGGAGCTAGAGAGCATTTTGTATGAAAATTTTCTTACACTACTAATAAGTATAAAAGCTATCCACTTACAATGCATGGAAAAAGGAATACGAAAAGATGACACAACTACACCAACAAATACTTACATTTCTCACAGAAACTGTGCTGGCAGCAGGGTATCAATACAGCCTCCTTAAAGAATGTGTCACAAAGAGTGCACTTAAGCTCCGAAGGAAAATCAACAGGTTGCACTTCCGAGAAACTGGCAATTACCACAATTTCAACAACCAAAGAACTCTTGGAAGTAAAAAGAAAGAGAAATCTGAGGACAAAATGATGACAATAAAATGATGGTGAAGTCATGAAGCTCTTACGGAGACAATTTAGTATTCAGTTCAATGTCTGGTTTTGATTTTGTTCCTGGCAGAATTTGACCTGATATACGAATGCAGCATGGTAACTGGTAAGTTATTTAAGAAAAAAGCTCCATCCACATAGAGAAGTAGCCAAAAGGAAAATGGAACATTTCACACCTTGTGGAATGGCCTCGCTTATGTCACTCCCTTCAAATTTATGACAGTCTACGACAGGTTGCTCAGAGCAACTGAATGGAGAAAAGGAAAGATAAAAATTACAAGGAATAATAATATTGTTTCTATACTAACAAAAAAGCAATTGAATGAAGCTTCTGATGCAACTAAATAATGCATTAAAGAACCTAGAAATGAAGGATAGAAACCTTTTTAATTTGAAATGGTTCTCATCACCAATACAAAATATGTTCTCAATATTGCAAGATAAGTTCCCCTCGGGTACAGGGCATATTTCTGCCCCGAAGTCATCGAAGTTGACAGTCTCGGCATTCTGTAAAAGAAATGTTATCTCATCATTTGGAGAAAAACATATTTGGTTCTTCATCCATCTTGAATTTCATTAACTTACCAAAATTGAAATAGTAGAATAACCGTATTAAAAAGCAGCAGTAACATAGTGTAGAACTTCAGGCAAAACCAGATTGAAAAGAAAACAACATAAAACAACTTATTTCACATTGCAGTACTCGTAAATAATTAGAAAAGTAACAAAAAAATCAATTCTAAATTTTATACATATCAACATGCAATTAATATATCCAATACGCAAACATATCTTAAGGTAAACAATAGCAATCAAACGCAGAAATACAACTCACCTGTAGATGAGAGGTTTTGTTCTTATTGGCATCTAAGGTTGCAAAATCTTTGCATGAGACAAAGTGTGCCCTAAAGAGAGTCATTGTATGTAAGGAACAAAGATAGGATTCCACATGATAAATTAAAGTAAATTGAATGAGCACTAACCCTGCAGGAACTCTCTTTATGATCACACTCGAACCAGAAGGTATTTGAAAATCCTCATCCAAGTACTCTGTATTAAATCCATCAAACAAACAAAACAGGTGTCAACAAAGCAGTCTACACCACGAAGCTATGATGGAACTCATAGGATTGATCCTTTGATTTCTTTAATTTATATTTTCTTCATAACTGTATGTTTAAGAGTAAAAAACGGCAATATCAAACTCTGTATTCCTCATAAAATTCTTTATTCGTAAGAAAATCATGCAAATTGACCAACAGTGGAAACCGGACTACTCTGATAAAAATTATATATTAAGCCTATTTTATATAAAATACAAAAACATGCATATTTGCACTTATATATGCGCTTAAGGCATTATAAAGATTCTAGGGCTTAGAGCGCCTTGTGTTCTTAATAAGACTGGCTTCAAAGTGATTAAATCCTCCATTAAAATTCCAATTTCATGCGATTCAGTAGCTCTCTATAACTACAAAACCTCATTCAGAAGTTGGATCCGTACATAACGTGAAGCAAAAGCATCCAAACAGAGAACAAAATTAAAGCGAATACAGAGCGGGAGGTAACCTTGGCCGGAGATAGGATCAGAGAAGAGTAGATCGAAATCTTGGCAAAGATTGAGTTTCTTGTCCTGTACGATACTGGATTTCAGATCACGAACCGAAATCGAAGGCCGGCCTCCAATGTCGACCGAATCGTAATAGAGGGAGCTTCTGAATTTGAAGTGGATGGACATGACTGAGTTAGAATTGGCGAAATCAATTATGAACTCAGTTCTTTGTAGAATCTTGACGATCTCAAGGGAGATCTTGATTCTTGAGCGTTCAAATTGTGAAATTTTCCGTTGTGAGAGAATTTGGGGATTCTGTTGTTTATTATAGCGACTAGTGAGGCGGTATGGAAAGATTACCGCATGCGAGCTATTCTAGACCTTCTGGCCTCTGGGACTGTTCTTCCCTTTTTAAAGGGTAAATTACAAAATCCATCACTCATATTTATTCTCACACTTATTTGGGTTATTAAAACTTTAAATAATTTAATTTAATACTTAAACTTTCGATTTACTCATATTTTAGTCATTCGTATATCAAATCATAACATTAGAATAATATGGCAGTTCATGTGTGTTGATGTGGATTACTTTTTATATATGTTGCAGTCACATGTCGTCCATATTTTTTTATCTTCATCAAAAATAAAACTTTTACAATTTCATATTTATGCCAGCATTGAAACTATCATTTTTTTTATATTTTCTCCGATCATTTAAGACTCTAACGAAATTATCTTATTAACATTTCTACTCTATCAATTAAAAAAATTAAATCTTTTCCAAAAACCTAAAATACACAAAACCTCAAATTAATCTAATCTACAATCTTCATCGTCCAATCAACGTAAAAAATACGTATAGATTTTTTTTTCTTTTCCATCTTCTGCGGTTGAAATTTAAAAGAAAATGTTTCATGGAATCCCAAACTAATGTATTTATCCCTTATTTTAATGCATAAACTACACAGATTGGCCACTCAACTATTAACTATTTTCATTTTGGTCAAGGGAAATAAAAAATTGCAAACAATTCGCCAAATTTAGGTTCCATTTTCATTTTAATCCCTCGTTGTTAAATTTTGTTAGCTACACCTGCAATGTATTGTCCCATAGAGAAATTAATGATATGATACACAAACATATGTTTATCATCATCATTAAGTCCATAGTCCATGCTAACATGTTTCTTTTTATCATTTACCATCTGGAAAAATCATGTTCTGGTAATATTCTAGCAATCATCAATGAAATAAATATATAATAACGAAATCCAATCTCTGAAATATAAGATGAGGAAAAAAATGCAAAAAGATTATGCTCTCTGATCTTGTAAAGAACAAATTAATAAGATCAAATACATAATTTGTCGAATTATATACAGTGACAAACATAATATTTTATGTTGGGAAGATGAATTTATAAAATTTTATGAGACAAACTTATAAAATTTTAAAGGGTCTAAAATAGAATTTTTAATTTAAAATACATAAAAATCTCAAAAAATTCTAAATTATATATGAAATTCAATCCGATCAAAACAAATGATTCATTAGTCAACTATTACGGGTCGAATTTTGTAGAGGTCCACGGGGCGCATGCTCTTGGAACTTAGATTCCAGGCTGCATCTCCCTAGAACCAAAGCCTGAACTTCAGCTCTACGATACCTGCTATTGTTGTCAACTTTCATTCCAGGGAAGATTGATGCTTTGACCTGTAATCTTCTCCAAATAAGAAACCATAAGTGTATCTCTACTTGAAGCCAAAGCTCGTTCATTTGCTCTTGCAATGGCATCTTCTTCATGTTTCTTAGCCTCTTGTTGCCTCCATGACTCTTCTTTCTCTAACCTTTCTTTGTCCATTCTTTCAGTCACTTCCCAAAACCTTTTGTGAAGTCCCTCTTGATGAACCGTCACTTGTTTCACCAAATTCTCAAAAAACACAAGCATTGAACACAGTTGTTCCTTCATTTTCTTCTTTCTTTTTTTCTTTTCAATCTTCCTTAATGAAACTTGTTCCCCCATGGAAGTCTCGGGTCCACCATTCGCACATACATCATGCCCTTGAAATTCATTGAAAGCCACATTTACAGGTGACTTTTCAACTGTGAGAGCAGACCTAGAACCAGCTTGAGTAGTTTCCCCATAAATAGCTTCCAGTTCACCAAAAGGCTTCCTGCTAGGATTTTTCACAAACACATGGTGACAGAGAAATCAATTGTGGGTTTTGAAAAAACATATACCGGTAAATTATAATTAAAATTACCAAAAAGTTTCTTTGAAACATGCTGATTCTGTGAAAAGGGAATACTGATTTCCATGGAGGAATGTTGCATCATTCTGTTGATGATTCAAAGCAGACTCTTTTGCCAAAAGGGAATGGGGTTGATGGTGGAAAAGGTGGGCCGGAATTTGCCGGAAAAGTTCCTGGTGTTGGAAAATCAGAGATTGTTGCTGAGGATTATGAAGATTTGAAGTGGAGAAAACTGCAGAAGAACCATCTTGCTCCATTGGCAGCTGTTGCTGTAGATTACGTGCGCTTCCATATTTAACAGGATGCATGTTAATGGAAATGGGAGACCAAATATATTTATCAGATTTGGATAAATTTCAAAGAGAAACTTAAAATGAAGAGTGAGAAAGGAAATAGGAAAGAAGAGAAAAACTTAAACGGAACGTAGATCAATTAATTTAAATTTTATGATTTATAATATTAAAATTTAAATATTAATTTTATAAAAATACGTTATATATTTAATTTTTATAAGTAAGTCTTACGATATAATTTTTTTATGTATATTACGATATAAAAGTATTTCTTTTCAAAAATCCTCTTTCCTGGCCAAACAAACGGAATCCAAAGGTTACCAAGAAAGAATAGCAATAAGTGGAGAGAATACAGCCAAATTCAATGAAGACTGAGGGAGAGTAGTAGAATCTTGAAGGCAAAGGGTGCAGAAGGTTTAAATATAATGATAAAGACCCGTTACGTTTTTAAAGAAATGGCGTTGCGATAATATATTTAATTTAAATTACTTGGTTAATAAAAAAATTATTATAAAAATACTAAAAACACGTGATCCCGTAGTGTTGAAAGCAGACCTGACATGCAAGACAAGACTTTGCGAAGTATTTTAGTATTGATGTTCCACGTGAATTCATTACAGGACAGTGTCTTCTTGTCTCCCATGTTTAATTTTCTGTCTGTTTTCTAGCGTTTATACATTGACGTGGCAGTTGCATGCACCCTCTGTCTTTCACTTTAGTTGTAGAGTTCATTTTTAAAATTTTCTCTTTGATTTTAAATGGACTGAATTTTGCTCTGAGTTTGCAGGGATGGATCACAGTTAACCTGACTAAATAATTATTTAGATTATTAAATAATGCATGGTCCAATCCCGCTACATAGTCCAATAAAAATGACTTAAGCCCGTTGCTATAGTCCTACAATAATTGACTACCAGCCTTGTAGAAAGTGAATTGGGTTACCATCTGAATGTCCATGGTCCAATCCTAGTGGGATAAAACTGATGTTCAGACCCATTTTCTTCATTCTTAAAAATCCACGACACATATTATAAATAATAATTATTATAATTAAATATATTTGAAAAAATAATTACTGATGTACTTTGGCATCGGAAATTTATTCTTTAAAAACAATATTGAATTTTTTTTATTTATTAGAAGATATTAGTTTATTAAATAACATTATATTTATATTTTGAAAAAAATATGTATGTCTTTATGATTAAAAAATTTATTTAAATTAAAAATAATTTATATTATAATATTATATAAATTAAATTTAAAGAGAAATTCAAATTATTTAACTCAAAAAAATCTCAAATAAAACTTAATTTATAAAATATAATTAATCTATATTGTTTTTATTCAATTCACTCTAATTCAATCTAATATTCACACTACTTAATGTAATATAAGGGTGTATATAATTTAGTTTTGATTTAATTTAGTAAGTTGTTTTAGTAGTCACTGTTTTTGGTTTGATTAATCTTAATTTTTATATTTTTATATTAATATTAATTCTTAAATTTTTTGTATTTATTTTAATAAAATAATTTTTAAATATTAAAATATAAAAAATTTAAAATATTTTTTAAAAATATTTTTAAGTAAAAATAATAATTAAATTTATATCTATAATATTTTAAGTATAAATAAAAATAAATATAAATTAAATAAAAAATAATTTTAATTTAATTTAATTAACAATAATTTATAAACTTATAAATTATAAATCATTTAAACGTCTTAATTTAGCTAATTTTTATTACGCTAACCTAATATAACATTTTAAAAGAGTATGTGGGTAACAAGTAACGATACCCGTTTTCACGTATTTGGAAATGGGTTGGTCGGCCATTTAGAAAGAACAAAGAGTTAAACATTGTCAACCGTCCGATCACTTTTCCATATCTTTTCTTTATCATTGATTTGGAATTATTGGGACCCACGTGTTTCCTAATCCGGATGCCATTGTTATTTATTATAATCATGCTTAATTATCAAATTCCTTAATCAGAAAGATATTTAAATTAAATTTAAAAGTAAAAAAAATCGTGTAATTCCTTTTTCACCTTTTCATACCATGAATAAATGATAAGAAGTTTGCGTGGGGACAAAGTTTTAAAAAATATTAATTTATAAATTATGTTTTAATTAAATTTATAAGTATTATTTAAATTATTTTTTAAAATATTATTTCAGAAATGTTTGAACTTTTTAAAAATTAACCATAATAATAATATTAATAAAATTCGATTTTTTTTAGTTCATAACCATTTAGCTAGCCTTTGCCCCTGTCTTGATCAAAAACACGAGTTTCTCCTTTTTCTTCACCTATTGGGTTAAATGCATAAGAAGTCCTTCGTTTATGTATCGGTTTCTAAATAGATTTTAAATTTAAAAATATTGAAATAAAATCTTATTAATTACATCAAGCAAAATATTCAATTAGTTTAGACATTAATTTTTTATTAAATGCTAGTCCATATTTGAAACATATTTAACATACACGATCAAATTTTTTTGACAAGTTAAAAAAATATCTTAAATTTTAAATAGATTATTAATTTTTATTTACAGACTGAGTTGATATGATTTCATAAAAAATGTATGTACTTAAATGTAAGGGTCACAAAAGAACAAAATAATCGAGATTGCCTCATGTATATCTCGTGTTTACGTTGACGACAGTTATATCTATAACCGTCCCTTACTCTTTCACGTTGTTCAAACTTATTAATTTTATTATTTTTAAATTTAATATTAAAAGATATATGTTTATAATTAAATCTATATATACAATATAAAATAAATAGAATTTATCATATCTATAATTTAATTTTTAGTATATATTTGATATATATAAAAGTTTATATAAAATATTTAAAAAAAATCCATTCACGGTCAAAACAAGAACGAAATTGAAATAAAATTATAAACTAATTCAAATAATAAATTATAAACTGAATTGTTTTTTTTTTAATTTCTCTAACATAAAACTCTAAACGGCAGCGTTCTTTCTTTCGTAACGGTAACACTAATGAAAATTTTCCCTTGGTTATAAGAATAGGGAGAAAGAAAGGGAAAAAAGTAGATTTTTTTCTTTCTTTTTAATTTCAAGGAAAGCACAAATTCTCAGATTATTTCACCCATTAGCGCCGGTTCCTTTTCTTTTTTAATCTCTTTTCTTGCTTAAAGAGTGAAGATTTGATTTTTTTAACTACCAGCTCTTAAAGATCCGATCAGATCCGGTGATGTTAGGTTCCCTTTCTCCCTAAATTTTACATATTTCTATCTTTCTATGTATGTATCAATTGATTCTTCTTTGGGTTTTCTGAAAGATTGAAGTTTCAAAATCTTTTTTTTTTTGAAATTTTCTAGGGTTCATAAGAACGGAGCTCTAAAAGGAAACACATTTAGGATTTTTTTTCTTGGATTGAAATGTGGAGGATTGTGAGTTAGGGGTTTTCTTTGTTTAGTGAAGGGGGTGCGGTTTTGACCTCCGGGTGTATGAATATTTGGTTCTGCCTTTGGTTTATCGACGACGAAGAAGACGACAATCAACGGGAAAGAACCATGGAGGAAGGTTTTTTGGCAAATGTCGACGACATTGAGGGTAATATTGTAAACGACGGGGACGAAGAAGCCTCAGCCGGTGTCAACGGTTCCCTAAACCGAACCTTTAACGGGGGGAACTGGGTGGATCATACGTGGCCCCATTCTGTTGGTTGCTGGCGTACTTCCCTGGGTGAGACTAGCGCCTCCGCTTCAGCTGCCGCTGAAGATTGTGACCACCACGATTCGCACCATAAGCGAGCTAAAGTCGACACCTTTTATCAGTGAGTTATAACTGGGCAAGTGTAGACAAAATTAATTAAAAAATTTATTCCGTTTACGTACTTATTCTTCAAAGTTTTTATTGCAGTGAGGGCACCTCTTACTCATCAGCAGAGAGAGATTATAGTATTAAACAATGCATGTTGATTTCGTCTAATAATGGGAGTGATGATCATCCTTTTGATGACAATGATGGAAAAGATGAGGAAGATGAAAGTGGTTTGAGAGCCGCAGGTTTCGAGATTCGAATGGATCTAACTGATGATTTATTGCATATGGTAGACAGATTGATTAATTACCCTATTTTGGGTTTTATTTTTTATTTTTGTATTGTTTTATCTTATTGAACCTTTTTGTTGTAGGTGTTCTCCTTCTTGGATCATCTTAATCTTTGTAATGCTGCCATGGTTTGTAGGCAGTGGCGGTCAGCTAGCGCTCATGAGGATTTTTGGAGGTGTTTGAACTTTGAAAACCGGAGTATATCTCTTGAACAATGTGAGTCTCAGATTTGCTCAACATCTTTACTTAGTTCTCATTTGGTTTAAAGTTTAAACAGTGTGTCCCTAACAGTGTTTAGTAATTTTTTTTTGGAATTGACACTATTTTTTAGATAAGAGAACTATATGGGTATTAGATTATATTATTTTCGATGAGAAAATAGTTCATTGTTGTAATGAAATTGGACGCCGAACTGCAATAATGTTGTATTTTGATCTTGCAGTTGATGACATGTGTCAAAGATATCCCAATGCCACCGAAGTGAATCTGAGTGGCACTCCTAGTATGCACCTTCTTGTTATGAAAGCCGTCTATTCATTACGGTAATATTTTGTTGTCATATTTTATATTCTAATAAAAAGAATTTTGCATAGCCTCTTGTTAATTTGTATAAAAATTTTCCATCTGGTAGAAATCTTGAGGCTTTAACATTGGGTAAAGGGCAACTATGGGATGGTTTTTTCCATGCATTGACTGAGTGTAGTACGTTGAGGAGTTTGGACGTGAATGATGCTATTCTTGGTGATGGTGGTCAAGAGATACATATCAATCATGATCTGTTATGTGATCTGAAAGTAACTAAATGCCGTGTGATGCGTATATCCATCAGGTGAAACAAAATCTAGACTTGATTGTAAACTATATCTTAATGTCAATCCGGTCTTTCTCTATGCTAACATCTATTCTTTTGCAGGTGCCCAGTATTGAAGAGTTTGTCTTTGAAACGTAGTAATATGGCACATGCAGCCCTTAATTGCCCTCTTTTACAGCTGCTTGATGTAAGCGCATGCCACAAACTTACAGATGTCGCAATTCGTTCAGCAGTGACTTCTTGCCCTCAATTAGAATCTTTAGACGTGTCAAATTGTTCTTGCCTTAGTGATGAAACATTGCGAGAAATAGGTCTCACTTGTTCTATTCTGCATGTTCTGAATTCGTCATATTGTCCTAACATATCTCTTGAGGTCAGTTCTTGCAAATGGTTAGTTTAGTTCTCATTAATGTCAATTTCTGGTTAAGACATATTTGATGCATTTTCTTGTCTGTGAAGTCTGCAAGATTTCCAATGTTAACTGTTCTTAAGCTTGACAACTGTGAGGGTATCACTTCGGTTTCAATGTCTGCAATAGCTTACAGTTCTATGTTGGAGGTTCGTATCATTTTTCGTGTATATATTGCTGCTACCTAGATGCTTTTGCCATCCCTATTAAAAATGTCTATTGTTCTACTGATTCATTTATCTGTTGCAGGAATTGGAGCTTGACAATTGCCACATGTTGACATCAGTGTCACTTGAACTTCCGCGTTTGCAGAAAATTCGATTGGTTCATTGTCGAAAGTATATTGTTATTCCATCAACTCCCCTTTCATTTTATTACCAATATACCAAAGATTGTCCCATTGCTTTTGGCTGCAGTTTTTTTTTTCTTTTTTGTGATTCCTGTCTTTATTTTATAATAATCTATAATTTCTCCCATGCAGATTTGCTGACTTGAATGTACAATGTCCCTTGCTATCATCTATAACAGTGTCCAATTGTGTTGCACTCCATCGCTTTAACATCAGTTCAAATGCTCTTCAAGTATTTTGTTCAATGCACTATTTAATTGTCATTTGTTGTCCTGGGTGTTGATAAGTTTGACTTATGGTGATGGTTTTATGAAAATGCAGAAATTAGTGTTGCAGAAGCAGGAAAATTTGACAATGTTGGCACTGCAGTGTCAAGGTTTGCAAGAAGTAGACCTCACAGATTGTGCATCTTTGACAAATTCTATTTGCAAAAACTTTAGTGATGGTGGTGGATGTCCTATGCTAAAATCATTGGTTCTGGATAATTGTGAGGTTTGTGAATAGGTTCTTCGTGTATAGTTGGTCTTTTCTCTGTTATCATGTATATCCATGGATAAAGACACAAGATGATAGATATTGAAGATTGGGTGATAAGAGGCTTGAGGTGATATAGATCTATCAGATTAATTTCATATCTACTCTTTGGTCACTTTCAATGGCACTGTAACACCGTTTACCAATATTCTTCAATCGTTTATGGTCTGCATTCTTGTGAGTCATTATTTTGGCTTTCTGACAATCTTTTTTTTACCAGAGTTTGACAGCATTGCAGTTCTCCAGTACTTCTTTAGTCAGTCTATCACTGGTTGGTTGTCGTGCTATTACTACTCTGGATCTTGCATGTCCTTGTCTTGAGAAAATTTGTTTAGATGGCTGTGATCATGTGGAAAGAGCTTCATTTTGTCCAGTAAGTTTAACTTCATCTGAATTTTATTTTGTGCAACAAACTATTTAATGCATGAGATTTTCCCTGCTTTTAGGTGGCTCTTCGGTCACTTAATCTCGGAATATGCCCCAAATTGAACACCCTCGGAATTGATGCTCCACATATGTTGTCACTTGAGCTGAAAGGATGTGGTGTCTTATCTGAAGCATCAATAAACTGTCCTCTATTGACATCTCTGGATGCTTCTTTTTGCAGGTTTATTTTGCTACCTTTTTTGTGATCTTTCCCCTGTTCCATGGCTGATGCTTGAATTTGATTTTACATGCAGCCAAATTAAGGATGATTGCTTATCTGCTACCGCTGCTTCATGCCCTCTGATCGAGTCATTAATATTGATGTCATGCCCATCTATTGGTTTTGACGGTCTTTACTCTTTGCGATGGCTTCCAAATTTAACGACACTCGATTTGTCATACACCTTTTTGACAAATTTGCAGCCTGTTTTTGAGTCATGTTTGCAGTTGAAGGTAACTTGTAAATCTTTGATGTATACGTATGAATTGATGAGCCATATATAGCATATTGTTGTTGTTTCTTGTTCAGTTGATTGTGCTACTAGTACCTGATGAATGCGTGATCGTTAGTTAGTTTGTGCTCTTAATGATTCCGGGGTTTGATCTTCAATGCTAATACCATTTTAGTCACTTTTGTGGAGATTTTTCACTCACATCCATTATGTTTCACTCATACCACTAAAGCAAGTCTAAGAAAGTTCTTGCATTATGGTTAATTGTCTGATTTAATACATTGTTTTTTGGATTCTTCATGTTCTCCATATTTCATGCCATGTTCTTTAGCTTACTTTTCATTTTCTTTCTTTTAGGTGCTAAAATTACAAGCTTGCAAATATCTATCTGACTCATCATTGGAGCCTCTTTACAAGGAAGGTGCTTTACGAGAACTTCAGGATTTGGACTTGTCATATGATACCCTGTGCCAATCTGCCATAGATCAGCTTCTTGCTTATTGCACACACCTTACCCATTTGAGCTTGAATGGATGTATAAATATGCACGACCTGAATTGGGGTTCTACTGCTTGCCGATTTAAGTTTCTTGGTGTACATGATGGATCTAGGATGTTCTCTTTTGAGAACATCAATGAGCCAGTCAAGCAAGGGAACCGCTTACTGCAAAACCTCAACTGTGTAGGCTGTCCCAATATTAGGAAAGTGCTCATCCCGGCAACAGCTCGTTGTTTCCATATGTCTTCCTTAAATCTTTCATTGTCAGCTAATTTAAAGGAAGTTGATCTTGTTTGTTTCAGTTTGACCTTTCTTAATCTAAGGTATGTAAACACTCCTCTTTGATTATGGCTTGATTTGTCTATTCGGTCATCCTAAATTTTTTCTGCATGTATCTGAATTCAGCAACTGTTGCTCTTTGGAAGTTTTGAAGCTCAATTGTCCTAGACTGACTAGTCTTTTTCTTCAGGTAAGCACCCTCATTTCTTAGCATTAGAATCCTCATGTTTTTAATAGTTTAGATCCATTTTTTGGATAAATTCTTTTCATTTCATCCAAATAAAGCAGTTTAACTGCTACAAGAATATTCTTAATTAGCTGGATTAAGCATGCTTTATTCCGCCTTCCAAGATTCTTCATGCCTAAGCCTTATGAGTGCAGATTTGCTGCCATTTCTCCCTTGCTCCCTTGCAGAAGTTTCATCACCCTCCTTGAAAAATCTAACACCTGTCTTCACCAGTGATGTTTTAGATTCATTTTTTACCCCTATGTTCCGTTGATTTTCATTTGGGAAGTGTATTCTTAAAGACTTGTTTTTTACCAGCCCTTTGTGAGAGATCTCTTTTGTCAAAGGCCGACATGCATAAGTAGTTCCTTTGGTTTTACCTGATGTAATATAGTGTGAAAGTTGCCTTCTTTTAGTTTGATGTAAAAGGTATCGATTTTGCTGCCTCTGAATGTGTTGCCTTTTCCATGTAGTATGCGTCCTGGCCCTAAATCCTCTTTCAAATTCCTGTTTCCTTCATGCTGAATCCTTTTGATCTCATTCGTCAGTTGTCACACACAATCATATATATAACATCCTTATAGTTGCTGTATGTACGTACTTGAGTTTCTTACTTGATGCTGCTTTGCCATTTTAAGTCTTGCAACATCGAGGAAGAAGCTGTTGAAAGTGCTATATCACAGTGTGGCATGATGGAGACTTTGGATGTTCGCTTTTGTCCGAAGGTAAGGCCATTATTTTTGTTTTCCATCCTTTTCTGCTCGCACCACTGAAAGACCTTACCTTATATTGGTGCACTGGTTGCTTTACGTTTTCATCTCTGCAATTTCATTTAATGTTTAAAGCTAGATTCATCGTGGACCCCTATACTTCCATATCTATATTTTACTCTAGGAAAACTAATCCAGTTCATTAATGTTTCTATGCTGTGTCTGATAGATTTATTCGACGAGTCTGGGGAGGTTCCGTGCGGTTTGCCCCAGTTTGAAGCGTATTTATAGTAGCTTGTCGCCTGCATGATGTGACCGTGATCTGGAATTTCTCCTGATCGCCCCTGTATGTAAATAAATAATCACTCATCATATCGACTTATATATTGTATTTTGTAGACAGAAGTAATTGCAAGGGGGAAGGTGGGAGCTGTCCCCATTGAAATACTAAAGAGTAGTCTATATGTCCCTCCATAGGTGTTCAACTAGCTTCTTCTTTACTTGTCTTGGGTTAATTTAACATAAAAAAACAAGGCAAAAATGCATGCTCTCAAAACTGGTAGTACCTTGTTTTGTTTGGAAACAATAAAAAGGGAACAGCAAATCTGCAACCTGAACAATGGATGAATCATGTGGCCATTTCTATGATTGTTATATAGGACGATTTTCCAAGTATATCGTGGAAAAAGGTTTAGGTCACTTAATTGTAGATTTGGTAACACAAATACACCACTTTTCTTTTAAAAGTAACATTTAGTGTTTTAATTAAAATTTTGAGATAATCACATCACTCTTCTAGTAAAATTGAAACAAATAATTTGATGTAATATTATTTTAGCCATCTAAATATATAGTATTATAATTTGATTATAATTCAAAATGATTCAATAAAATTAATATTACTCATTTAGAATTTTTATTAGTAAAGTGACTATATTATTAATGCTATATTGTGTATTCTCTTAATTTTTCAGTTGTCGAGTAATGAAGTGATTGTATCTCTCGAGCTTATATGATGACTATTAACTAAGTTGAAGGACAATATCATGAAAAATCTCTCGAGTTAATACATATGTGATGACTATTGATTAAAATGAAGGACAATATCATGGAATGCATGAAGTGAATATGTGATGAATATTGATTAAGTTGAAGGACAATATCATAGAATGCAAGAAGTGATTAGAGGATGAGTCAGGAGGGTGCAATATTGAAATTTTAAAATATGAATGATTAAATTTTTGAATTAAAATTAAATTGATAGGATGTATAAATTTTAGGATTAAAATTTTTATTATACCTGATCATGTTTTAATTTTAATCCCAAAGTAATAATAAATTTTTCATAAATTTATAACTAAATGACTAAATTATTGCTTCTATAAAAAATTACCTATATGTCATATAATTTTAATTAATTAATTAAATTATTACTTTAAAAAGCAAATTATGTATTATTAAATTTTGTAACTAAGTGATGTATAATATCCTTAAAATTTAAGGATTAATGTAAACAAAAAAGTTTAAGGATTCAATTGACAAATGTTATCAAGTTGAGGGAGAAAAAATTACTTTATCCCAAAAAAATATAACTGGGTCAAGATTCCTGGCTGGCGCGTAGCATTTCGACCACAAATGTTAGGTGAAGGTTTTAAATAATTGCAAGTTTGCAACGATAAAAATGCGGATATAATTCCAAGATTACGTGGCGCAATATAATTGGATAATCCTTTAAATTACTCGGCTACCGTTCTCTTCGTTTCGTCAAGGATCGTCTTCCTCCTCAAATCTCAGTTCATTCTTTGTTGTTGTCTTTTTCCTTATGCGAACACACAATGTCTATGGCGGGGGATCTGTTAAGGCTCTCTCTATCAACTCAGCCAAAGCTCTGTTTCCGTAATGGCGCCAAACTCAAAGGTGACCGCTTTGACTTGCTGAAACGAAGATGTCGCCGTCGTTTACATTGTCAACCTCGGTCAACTCCTCGATTCGTCTTGTTCAATGCATTGGAAACTAGATTACAGCCGGAGGTATCGTCTAAGTTTAAAGATCTGTCGGTTCTCCTCGATGTCAATGGGATGATGTGCGGCGGATGCGTGTCCCGAGTTAAATCAGTTATCTCCTCCGACGAGCGAGTCGAATCGGTAGTTGTAAATTTATTGACGGAGACAGCGGCGATCAAGTTGAAGAAGGAGCTGATGGAGAGCGATTCCGTGGAGAGTGTGGCGGAGAGTATAGCTCAGCGCGTGAGCCAGTGCGGGTTCACGGCTAAGAGGAGGGTTTCGGGGCTTGGAATCGGGGATAACGTGAGGAAATGGAAGGAAATGTTGAAGAAGAAAGATGAATTGTTGGTGAAAAGTAGGAATCGAGTGGCGTTTGCTTGGACTTTAGTGGCGCTATGCTGTGGAGCTCATGCTTCTCATATTTTACATTCGCTAGGGATTCATATTGGCCATGGTAATTTAATTTAATTTAATTCAATTCATTCAATTTCTTATTTAAATTTGGAATGTAATAATGATGCCTTTGATTTAATTATGTATTCAGGATCGTTTTTGGAGGTCCTCCATAATTCATATATTAAAGGTGGATTGGCTTTAACGGCTTTGTTGGGGCCTGGAAGAGGTTTGTTGTCATTTAACAAATCCTTGTTCGGAAATATGGATTTGAAACCTTGGGTTTGTATTTTGTTTGCTATTTAAATTGTGAGAACGAGAAATCCATACTATAAATTTAATATGATACAGATTTGAAAGATTTAGAAACTTGAATGTCGAATTCATAAATACCTTTAAGAATTCCAAATTCCCAACTAAATAGACATGCATAATATCATGAATTTGAAAAATAATTCTTTAATTACATTTATATATGTTTTATCTTACAGTTTTAAACTATTTTTGAAATCGAAGTTTCCGAACACAACTGCTATTTAAGGAATATATTCCTTGGTCTTAAGCCAGTTACTAGCAAAACTAAAAGTGTCTTAATGTTGTGTCTAGTGGACTAGTGAGTAAAGTTCCGCTTAAATCAAAGTTGTCAAAAAATGTTTTGCAGACTTGTTAGTTGATGGAATAATGGCGTTCAAGAAAGGATCACCCAATATGAATTCTCTTGTGGGATTTGGATCTATTGCTGCATTTATCATTAGTGCAGTGAGATTTTTCTTTCTTTTTTTTTTGATTTTCTCGAAATAGAATCATGTACTCCATCTGCCAAGTTCTGTTGGTTCTTATGTTTGCCTTTTTCTTGTAGGTCTCACTTATTGACCCTGGACTTGAATGGGATGCTTCGTTCTTTGATGAACCGGTGATTTCTCCTACTTTTACTCCTTTCTAGTATTTATTTTTTATATCATGGTTCTCCTATAGCTATCAAATATCATGATAAGTGATATGGGTCGAGTCACAGTTAACTGACAACCTGAGATAATAAGAAATAGATAATAGAAGAACAAGAACAGGAAAAGGAGAGAGACAAAGACGAGAAGATGAGAAAAAGATTTAGAAAAATTCATTTTTTTTCTTGCCTCTGTAACTATTAAAAAGTGCCATATTATTAATATAGGTACCCTAGATCATTATTTACAATATTGAAATTACATTTTTTCCCGTGACAATAGTTTTCCTTTTTCTTCGTTATTTCTTTTATGCTGAAGCTACTTAGATGGGTCTCTGATAATTTTGGTTTGGTTGATTATGGCTTCTCATGAAGCATTCCTGTATTTTGGCATGCAGGTCATGCTTCTTGGTTTTGTGCTCCTTGGACGTTCTTTGGAAGAAAGAGCAAGGATTAAGGCATCCAGTGACATGAATGAACTTTTAGTGAGTCTTAAATTACTTTCTTGTGGGGTTATTATACTTCTTGTCATGCTTGGTGATCAATGACTCCTTGCTTAATTATGGATCCTTAGAACTAAGATTTAGTTATACAACATGTTTTTATAATAGCACTCGTTTTAATGTCATTTGGTTGATTTCACATATGAGATCATTATTTTTGCAGTCACTCGTTTCCACTCAGTCAAGACTTGTGATTACTTCATCAGACACTGATTCCTCTGCTGATTCTGTACTTTCCTCTGATGCTATTTGCATTGAGGTTCCCTCAGATGATATTCGAGTTGGAGACTCGGTGTTAGTTTTGCCTGGAGAAACAATTCCTGTAGATGTAAGTTCTGAATATGTTTAAGATAAAATTTTGTACATCATAGTCCGACTCATAAACTTGGTCCATTTACAAACATTCCCTATGTATTTTCAGTTAAAGCTAACGGCATATTGATAACAATATGAGACTAAGATGAACCTTTTTGTAATCTCTGTATAATAAAATTTACCACATGCATGTGTACTTATGCTGAAATTAGAATCCCCTACACAGGGAAAAGTTCTTGCAGGAAGAAGTGTTGTTGATGAATCCATGCTGACTGGAGAATCACTTCCCGTATTCAAGGAAAAGGGTCTTATGGTCTCAGCTGGAACAATAAATTGGGTAAGATACTTTGAGGAATATAATTTAGCAATGCTATGGCTTACTCCACCAGGCACTAGCTTTTACTTTGTTAAGAAGTACTTGACCATTGCTTATTTTAAATGTTGGTATTGATCAGATATTTTATAAATTATATCTTAAGAATATTAGATTGAACCCACTACCCATGCAATCATCATTTATGTTTATGAATGTTCTATTTCAGGATGGTCCTTTAAGAATAGAAGCAACTTTCACAGGCTCCAACTCTACTATTTCTAAGATTGTACGCATGGTTAGTGCCCTAGTGAACCTTTTTAATTGGATTAGTCAATAGTCATGTCCTCACATCTGATGCCTGATATGAGTCACAATGTGTCTGCTGCAGAGGGTATAATTGTCCCATTCTTGTTTAATTACTAATATCACATATTAATAATTAAACAAGAATGGGACAATTACTAATATCATATATTCTTTGAAAAGAAAAAAATACTAATATCACAAAACAAAATGTTGCTTCCTTTTTTCCCAAGTAAAAAATGTGCAATGATTTTTAGGTTGAGGATGCTCAAGGACAAGAAGCACCTGTACAAAGGCTCGCAGATGCTATAGCTGGGCCGTTTGTTTACAGCATAATGGCTTTGTCAGCAGCAACCTTTGGTTTTTGGTATGAGGTCTTTTCTTCAAAATTAACTTCAGATAGGGTGATAACAATGAGATGCTTAAAATAGATTGAAAGACGGAATTCTAAGCTATTATTACAATATATTTCTGTAGCTTATAGATACTTTCAAAAAACTAAAATGGGTAATTGGCATTCAATCTGCAATTCAAATTACTAAAATCCTATTATGGACAAAGTGTGACAAATTTATCTTCGCTCCATTTCTTGTTGCTCGCTCCTTATCATTCCCCCAAGATCTAGAATACTTCTACTTTGCATACACTTGTGACAACCGGGTCTTTAATTTAAGTAAATACTGGACAAGTATTCTTTTTCCCAAAACTTCGTTCCATTCTAGAATTACATTTTTCTGCATGAACTTTTTTTTTGAGTTTCCATTTATCCATGCTACTTTTTAACTCAAACCAGATTATGCTGGTCCTGTGGGCTTTTGTTTTAGTTGCTTATAATTGCGTTATTGTCTCCTAGCATCCTGCTTATTGATACTGGTTAATCTCGTGTCCCTTTATTTTTTGCTTTCTGTGTCCAGGTATTATGTTGGGTCGCACATATTTCCGGATGTATTGCTGAATGATATTGCTGGCCCTGATGGAGATCCCTTGCTTTTGAGTTTGAAACTTGCGGTGGATGTCTTAGTGAGTTTTCTTATGTTTACCTGTGTTTCTTCTCCAGCTTATTGCCTAAATGTTAGTTGCCTTATTGTTTGCATTTTTCATCCATTTGATTGCCAAGAAAGTTATCTGTTATTAGAGTAAACTCGATATGGTAAGAATTATTAAATTTGATAGCATTTCAAGATGGTTGCTGGAATAGATGAAATAATTTTATTAGAGAATTGGCACTGAAAGTGATTCGAGCCAAACAAATTTTAATTGCACTAGCAGTTTTTAATGCTGATTTTGGTTTGCAGGTTGTTTCGTGCCCTTGTGCTCTGGGTCTCGCCACACCAACAGCAATTCTTGTTGGCACCTCTCTTGGTAATTATGTAGCATGTAAATAAATCTTGATTTTGATGCATTTTCTTTTGAATTTGAAGAATAACATTCTGGTTCTATAACTTTATTCCTTTGCATTTTACAAGCAACAACTAACTCTGTTATATGTTGCTGCAATGAAAATCATCAGGAGCACGACAAGGACTGCTTATAAGAGGTGCGGATGTTCTGGAGCGCTTGGCCAATGTAGACCATGTAGCTTTTGATAAAGTATTTTTACCCTCAAAATTAACTCTCTCTCTCTCTCTCTTTATCTATCTATCTATATATATATCCATCCATCCATCTACAATGTGCTATGTTCGAAGTTCACTCTAACATTACTTTTTTTCAATGTGCAGACGGGGACTCTCACTGAAGGAAAACCCACTGTCTCCTCGGTGGCTTCCTTTACTTATGATGAATCAGAAATTCTTCAAATTGCTGCTGCGGTAGAGAGAACAGCAACACATCCAATTGCTAAGGCTATTGTAAATAGGGCAGAATTGTTGAATTTGACACTCTCAGAAACAAGAGGACAACTAGTTGAACCGGGTTTTGGAACCTTAGCTGAAGTGAATGGACGCTTGGTTGCTGTTGGCAAATTAGAATGGGTTAATAAACGTTTCCAGATAAAAGCGAGTCCATCAGTTTTGGTGAATTTAGAACATGCTGTAATGCATCAGTCATCTTCACCATCAAACTATTCAAAAACAGCTGTCTATGTTGGACGCGAAGGAGAAGGGGTTATTGGTGCTATAGGAATATCTGATAGTTTGCGTTTTGATGCTGAGTCTACTGTGAGTAGGTATTACTTCATTTTCTTAATCATGTGGGCGAGTTCTTCCATTTGCCTGGCCTGGCATGCATATTAAATCTCGATTAGTAGCCAATTCCCAACTGATATTCTCCATTGATGATTGGAGATGAAGCTCTATTCTTTATTTTTCCATCTAGAATAGCAACTTAAATGTTTCATTTCCTTCAAATGCTGGTGAAAATGTCCTTGTGCTTTTCTTACTTTTTTCCCGTTTATCATTTGTGGTTGTTTTGTCGCATTATGTAAGGCTTCAGCAGAAGGGTATCAAAACAATCCTTATTTCGGGAGACAGGGAAGAGGCAGTTGCAGCTATCGCCAAGACGGTTGGAATAGATCGTGAATTTGTTAATGCATCCGTGACACCTCAGCAGAAATCAAAGGTTATATCTACTCTTCAGACTGCCGGACATCACATTGCAATGGTAACTATCTCTCCCAGAACAATCAGTCCTCTAGAATTCGATTAACCATATAAAAACATACTTAAAATTCACTTGGTCTCCTGACTGAGATGAAGAAATGCAATTATTTGCACCAAATTTCGGTGGATGAAAATAAATAATCATATTAGTTTTCTTTTTCTTCTTTTCATTCAACTTTTAGGTACCATACAATCAGATTTATAGTGAACATATGATAAAGATTCTGGATGACACTAACAAAAGCTAACAGTGACTCCTAACACCCCGAATATCTTGGAAGAAGGCTATGCAACTTTAATGTTGTGGCTTGATTAGAAAATATATTCATCTTATAACTTTTTTTTTCTCGAAAGGTAGGGGATGGCATTAACGATGCACCATCATTGGCCCTTGCGGATGTGGGGATTGCTCTACAGACTGAAGCACAAGAAACTGCAGCCTCTGATGCAGCATCTATTATACTTCTTGGAAACAGACTCTCCCAGGTATGCTTTCCTTAATATCGCAATTCTTGTTCACACGCAACACGTTAGATGAACATGTTGATGCCATAAGCTTTTTAGAAAAGTCAATTGTTCTTTCTTATGACATTTTTATAGAAGAGTTGTGTTTTGTCAACTCAGAAGTAATAGCAGTCAGATTCCTAGCATCTCACTTAAGCCTTGCTTACCAGGTAGTCGATGCGTTGGATCTGGCCCAAGCAACAATGTCAAAAGTGTACCAAAATTTATCATGGGCAATAGCATATAATTTTGTTGCCATCCCCATTGCGGCTGGTGTTTTACTCCCCCAATACGATATTGCCATGACACCCTCATTTTCTGGTATGTAAACCGAAAAAAGTGAAGGGAAATTTTACTTTTATACGACCTCTCCATTGACTATAACCGAGCTGCTTCAATCTTTTGTATTGGGTCAATAGGTGGTTTAATGGCCATGAGCTCTATATTTGTTGTAACCAATTCCTTGCTTCTACGGCTCCATGGGTCTGGGAAGAGCAGGAAGAGTAATCTTGCGGAAATTTCAGAAATGCCTGCCGGTCCAAGTTAACAAAGTACTTCATTCCGATGGATAAATATCCTTAGCTGGTATATCTTTTAACCCATGATGATCATGAAACAATTACTATTCTTTTTTCTCGTTTGCTTGAACTATGTAATCCAATCTAGAACCAAAATATAATAATTTTGGCCCCTTTTCATTTCTAATGATGCATTTGTCCTCTGTTCTTTTCGTCTTTACACTATATATTTGTGAATGCAGATAAGCTGTGCAGCTTACCAGAGCTCTCTGGTGCATTGCTTCTGGTAGAGCTTTCCGATCGATCAACTCGTAAGTACCTTATTTAACGGAAAATAAACATAATCTCGAACAGTTAATCGATGTGTGGCACTGATCCATGAGCTTGCATAGAGTTATAGTAGAAGCTTTTCCTTCTTTTTTTCTTCTTTCTGAATAATTGGTGCATTTGACTGTCTTTTGAGTTTTGACTCTTTTTTTTTCATACTTATGTCCTTAAGGGTATGTTTGGACATCGTAGTGTAATTATAAATTCCTTTATTATAATCGTGGAAGTCTTTATAACAATGCATACATCATTTGCTTAAGATGAAGTCTTATGTGGTCAATGGTAGAATAAATGGATTTATATTCAATACACTGACGGTGGTGAAAACAAAACAAAAAATCATAAATACTTTAGTTTTAGGGTTTAAGATTCTAATTTAGGGTTTATGTTTTAAGGTAATATAATTATTAGGGGTTTAGGGTTTAACTTATAAACTTTAAATTCTAACCTTAAACTCTAAATTCTATCCACAACCATAAATTTTAAACCCTTCAACTTACCCATAAATAATTGTGAATTTTTTATTTTTATTTTTTCGTCAATGTATAGAATAATTACCCATAAATAATTGTGCAAAGGATATTTTTATTACAACAAATCTGGAGGGGATGAGTTACAGACTTGAACCATTTTCTTAATACAAACTGTAACAATCCTCGTCACTACAACTGTGATGGTTTTCGGTTTGGTTCCGTTCTAAAATTTAAATAATTTCGAAATAAAACAAATCTAAATGACCAAGTTTTCCCTTCCTGTCTCACCTTATAGCTAAGCAAAGAGACCTTATTAAATTAAAAGGAAAAAACACTGTAAGAACACATTTCATGTACCATTCATTGCTGGTACTCATTTCCCTGCACAGTTAAAGAAAATCATGTGTTAGCTATTTAAATAATAAGACCTGTCAATAGGTTAGATGGCTCGCCCAACCCGAGTAAGGTTCGGTCCAAAACATGTTTTAAGATTTAAGTTATTTAAAACCGAACTCCGATCCGACCCAACCTATGAACAGTTTTTTAGGTATAGTTGAAAAATATAGTAAGACTTCATGCTTATTGAAAATTCACCTCTAAGCCTCTTTCTCTGGTTTGCATCTCCATTGCAAATTGATTCTGTAAAAATATAGGGAAGTTTACTCAGTTTTGTGCCCAACATTCATGAAATATATAAAAAGTATGTTACCTTCTTGTTTCTGACTCCATTGAGAGTTGCAATGAGGTGTTCTTCCATGATCCTCAATTGTGCTAGGTCCTCAACATTATTCGGGTCTTTCCAATCCCTATCAATCCAACATCACCAAATTCATTACTAAAATACTTCATTTTTATCGTGTCATAAACTGTGTATAAATCTTGGTAGGTGACATCTATAATACATAATTACTAATATTTTATATATTTATATGTCCGTAAATCTCAACACGTGAAACTTTTATAAAAAAAAAGCAAAACTTACTATTACTTTTCGATCTGAGTATAAATCTTAACACGTAACGTTGTACATATGATAAAAGTCTTAATTACTAGTATTTCCTAAACCTTACTGGTTGACACGTGCATAAATTTCAATACTTGGTGTTTTAATAGTATATTTTTAAAATTTTATGCATCGATTCATGTATAAATCCTGACACGTGATATTTACATATATGACCAAAATATTAATTATTAATAGTATTTTTCTTAATAAAGTAAAATTTTAATACTAGATTTTCCGAATCTTATGCATCGATTCATGTCTAATTCTTAACACGTGACGTTTGAATACATGTTCAAAATCTTAAATATTATTAGTATTGTTAAACCACGTTGACTTGTCATAAATCTCAACACATGTTCTTTTCTTAACAAAGTAAAAAATCTTAATACTAAATTTTCTAAATCTTATTCATAGATTCTTGTATAATTTTTGGCACGTGACAATTACATACATGATCAAAATATTAATTTCTACTATTTTTCAAACCTTAAGCATTTACTTGTCCATAAATCTTGACACGTGAAATTTTCATACATGATCAAAATCGATGTGTATTAATTCATACTCTATAAATCTTAACACATAATATTTAGATACACAATCAAAATCGATTCATATCTTAATCTATATATAAATCTTGACACGTGACATCTAACTATTACGATAAAAAAAATCTATAAGTATGAAACCCATACCTTAATATCTTGCTCTTCTCAGCTAATTTTCTTTTCAGCTCCCTCAGTTGCTCTTCATATACCTATAACAAAATAAAATTATAGATTAAAAAAGAGGACAGTGTAAATTAATTTTCTCAATTTGGTCATCATTTACCTTCAGGGGATTATCACTTGCATCTTGGGGGGAGCTATTTAGATCAAAATCAGACTCAGATTTTGCATAAATTTTCTTCAGAATCTTCATTAAAAAAATAATTTTGATTAGAGATAAAAGAGTAATAAAAAAAACTTAAATTGATATAAAAAATTAGAGTTATAAATATTTTATTATCAAAATTTGATTATTAGTTATTGAAAAATAAAATAATAAATAAAAATTCGAATAACCTACCTGCATTGTATATGCCCTTCTGGTGATAGTAAACAAAAACACAATCAAAATCCATCAGTCAATTGGCAAAAAATCAAATATATTGAGAATTTTCAACTGTTGAAATTAAATATGGTTTAATTCACAATCCAGTCCCTGAATCATACGTATTTTCATACTTTGATACCTAAACTGAGACAGGATTCTACTAAATATCAATGGCAGACACAAAAGTTTAGGTATCAAAATAAGAAAAAAATGTATAGTTTAGGGACCAAATCCATGAATTAACCCATAAAAAAGAGAGAGAAAATCCCCCTGTTTTATTAATACAATCTACCTTTCTTCCCGCTCCTCGATTGGCAACTTCGATAGTCTCTCAAGAACATCACTCAACACCCTGTTTTCGACCATTTAAAAAGAAAATCAATCTCTAAAACTGAAAACAAATCTGGGTTTTGAATCGAAAAAGAATAAGAAAAATCATGGAATGAATCAGTTTTTTTCTTTTTACTTTTCTTGGCCAACAAACAGGGTTGGTTTATCAGTAGGTGAGAACATCAAGAGAGCAACATCGACATCACACAAAACGGAAATCTCTTTCGCTTTCTTAACAATCCCATTCTTTCTCTTCGAATACGTTGCTTGCCTCGCTTTCATGGTTTCCAGTCTCTGGATTTTCAGCTTTCTTCTTCCCATTTCTCCTGTTTTTCTCTGGAAAAAAATGAATTTTCTGAGGCGACGGGTGGTTGAATTATATAGTATGTGAAACAAGAGTAATTATTTGAATCTAAGGTGATTCTAGACACTTAAATGTCACATGATTTTTACATTTATTAAAGGGTGTTTTTTTGTTTAATTCAAATGTGATGCATTTCCATATAGAGAGGAGATGGGATGGAAATGATATGAATGGGTCCGCTCTCGGTTTTGCAATACTTTATGCTCATTAAATCAGGTAAAGCTGTATCATTGAGGTGGATAAATCTCTAAACAAAGGTTTTCTATATACCACTTTGAATTTAGGACTTAAATAATATTAAATTATTTATCATTTGAATATTAATTCGTTGCTCTGTTTTTTATCTTATTTAAATCGGTTTTAAAATTTAAGATAAATTATGCCAAAAATCACTCAATTACGGGTAAAATTATATTTAGATCACTTATTTATAGATAAGATTACTTTATCTTTAATAATTCAAATAGATCTGTGTCGTACACTTGATTTTGATGATAAGTTTCTCAACAGAGATTTTTTACATACATTATTTATAGATAAGATTACAGGTGTTTATTACCGGATACCAGTTCATCCGGGTATCTATTTTACAGCTCATGCCCGGCCTGTTATATCCGGGTACCCACTACTCATGTATTCAAAAAATTAGGTATTAGGTACTCGGTTCATGATTTTTTTTAAATAAAAAAAAGCATATATTAAACATAAAAATACTTTTAAAAAATTAAACTTAAAATTTAAAAAATATAATGCAAACATAGAAAAAATTTAGGCATTTAAATTCAGTTTTAGGTTTAAAAAACTTAAAATAAAAATATAATTTAAAATATATATTTTAAAAATTATCGGGTCAGATTGAGTACCCGGTAAAGAAAAACTGTCTCTCGAAAAAAATTATCGAGTCGGGTACCTGATCAAAAAAATATTTTTTTTTTAAAAATACTCATCTATTTTGTATCGGGTAATCGAGTAGTTAAGTCGGTCGATAAATTAGATAATTTTAAAGCCCTTTAATCTTCAAATCCAAACTTACTTAAATAATATTAAATTATTTATTACTTAGATACCATCTTGTTAGATTTTTTTTATCCTATTTTGTCTGGTCTTAAAATTTACTCCATTTGAATTTGACCTCGTTTTAAATTGTTTTCTCTTGTTGTCGTTATGGATGTAAGAAATCAAATCAAACCGAGTCTAGTCTAGGCTTTTTTGCAAGTGTTTCCCTTATTATTTCAGTCGAGTCTTAAAATTTACTCAAATCCAAAGGCTTTGTTAATACCAAATGAGTTTGAATCTATTGAAAACCAAAAATGAATAATTATTGATTTAAATTTTAATATTCAAAGATAAAGTATGGGTTTTTAATTATAATTATAGTTTATAACGATCGTTTATCGATCATAACTTTAAATAATTATTGATTTGATTCATAACAAAAAATTAATTATTTATTTTAACGTTTAAAAATAATTAAATTATTTAATTTTCAATAAACGATGATTTATCTCCGATAATCATTGAAGACAACAATAAAAAAATAAAACCTCATTTTATAAACTTTTAATATTGTTTTGTTTATAATTTTAACACCAAATTTGTTATAAAAATAATATTAAAATTTTAAATATAATTATCTATTGTATATTAAATACATAAGTTTGGTTTGGTTGGTATTATCTCGGTACACTATAAAAGAGGTTGTACTAAAAATTTAATGTTAAAAAATAATTAGTTTTTTTTTTCAACAAATAAATTATTATCAAACCAACTTAAATTGATCAAAGTTGAATTTTAGTTAGATCAGTTAAACAATTAACAAATAAATAAAAAAGCTCACCTCGTAAACATAATATTAAGATTAAGAGACAAATATTTGATTATATTAATTATGATCATTTACTTCTAAATAATTATAATTAATGTTGATTAAATTTAGTTTGATTGATACATCTAAATAACATAACAACCTAAGTAAAATTATGCCAGTTTACACTATTTTTAAATATATATATATTTTATATAAAATTATTTAAAATAGAATTAATGCTAATTTAAAAGAATTTTGACACCACTTTTTTAAAAAAATTGACATTTTAAAATTAACAACAATGATTAATTCATGCCTACTTAAAATATATACTTTTTACTTATTCTTATATATCAGTGATATGATATGAAAAAAAAAACATATATTTAACATTTAATATTTTTTGATTTATTAGTAGAAAGATATTATTTAATATAAATATTATAGAAATAAATTGTATGTTAAAAAATTAATTAAATATAATCATTTCTCGTCCTCACATGTAAAAATCATAATAATAATTTTATTATTAAAGTATAAATATTAAAATTATTAAATATTTTTAATTATTTATATACGAGTTAAGTCTCAAAAATAAATTAAAAATTAAATATAATGTCATTTAAGTGCAAACACTATATCTAAAAAAATCAACTTTACGTAAACATAAAGATGTATATTCAATTAATTCGATCAATAATCGAATTAAATTAATCAAAATTTTCGAGGGTTTAACCATTAACCCAGATTGGTTATTTTAATAAAATATTTTTAAATTGTTTGAAGATATTTTTATGAGTAAAAAATTAATTGGTTAAAAAATTCTTAACGTGTCTGTGTTTATTGGTCTAAAAATCAGGATAATGTATATAATATTTTAATTAATTTAATTAATTAATCAATTTCGAACCTATTTAGACAATAATACTCATCACGCCTTCACCACGTCAAACCACAACCGGCTTTAAAAAATGGCGTTAGATTCAATTTCTAAATAGCTAATTAGAACCAGAAAACTGAGAAAAAATGGCGACAAACACAGCAGCTACACTTCCGAACCTCCCCAAATCTGGAGCCATTTCCAAAGGCTACAACTTCGCTTCTACATGGGAACAGGTAATGTTTCTCTCTTCTCTTTCGCATCTTAAACTCACTCTTCAGAACTCAACAATGTTTGCTCTCAGACTTCACGACTTGATCCCCTTCTACTTTAGATCTGCTTCAATTTTATCTCAATGAACTTGTAAAAAAATTTCAACTTATATCTAATTTGAAAAAAAAAATGATTTATCTCTCAAATTATCTTTACATCTAGCAATTAAGAGATCCGATCTCTTAACTGGAACCGTAATTGTAACGGAAATGTGATCGACTTCTTTTTCTGAAGTGAAACGTGATCGTATTGTTGACAATTATCGGAAGAGTTGAGAGAATTTTTTTAGTTTGAAGATCGGATCTGTGGTGTGGAACTGAATGCGCTGTTTTGGAAATTTTTTCGTTTATTTTGATTTATTTATTTTGGATTTGTGTTTAGAACGCGCCTTTGTCGGAGCAGCAGCAAGGAGCAATACTGATGCTGTCTCATGCTGTTGCCGAACGGCCGTTTCCGGCCAATCTGGTGAGTAATTATGTTGCTTGTTGGTTAACTTTTTTCAATTGCATTATGAATGTCTTGGTGAAAGTTGTTTTGATTATGCCGTTGTAGGCGCAGGAGAGAACCCCTGGCCAAGATACTGGCTTGACTGTTTCTACAAAGGTTAACAATTTTGGTGATTCTGGAGCTATTGAAGCAATTTTGGTTAATACAAATCAGGTAAGCCAAATTTAATATGTACTGTGTGAATTGTACTTCTAATCTTATGTGGATGGTTACATTGTTTTGTTCTTCTAACAATTTAATCTACTAGGTTTTTATGAATTAATGAATTTGGATCTAAAGGTCTTGCTTCTTCTTTTTTCTGTGCAGTTTTATAAATGGTTCACAGATCTTGAATCGGCCATGAGGTCAGAGGTTAGCAGCTATATCTTGTTGCAATATTAATGTTAGTGGAGTAATTTTTTGAATATGTGATTACCTCATCTCATTGTTTCTCTTACTTTAGACCGAAGAGAAGTATCAGCACTATGTTAATACTCTAACAGACCGCATACAGACTTGTGATGATATACTTGGACAAGTACGTCCATATTCTGCTTTACATCTCCATATATTCTCCCATTTGCATTGCTGGCAATTTATTAAGTTAGATCTATCTTTTTCTCGTGATGTCTAAGCTAGGAGTGCACTTCTGTGCAGGTGGATGACACCTTGGACCTTTTCAATGAACTACAGCTGCAACACCAAGCAGTAGCAACAAAAACTAAAACTCTTCATGATGCGTGTGATCGATTGGTATGATTTTTTGTTTGTATGGTTTGGAATTGAATTTCATCTTCTTGTGTTTAGCTTCACTTTCAGCTTTATGTTCAATAGATGTAATCAGCCTTGCTTTAAATTGATTGATTGCATCACCAGCTTATTCTTATTGCAGGTACTGGAGAAGCAAAAGTTGGTTGAGTTTGCTGAAGCACTTCGCAGTAAGCTCAAGTATTTTGTTGAGTTGGAGAATGTAAGGTTTGAATGCTATTCTTAACTAGAGATTTGTTTACTTTCTGTTTATATAATCCTTATTTGTTCTGATTTATAGCCTACTACCCTTTATTATTTATGGCAATATATATATGTAGGGTCTTAAAGACTTTCTGTTATTGCAATAGTTCTGAAATTCATGTTTTGTGTAATTTTACCTCTTGTGTACAGATTACTTCTAACTTCTATTCTCCAAACATGAATGTTGGAAATGAAAACTTTCTACCACTTCTTAAACGGCTTGACGAGTGCATTTCGTAAGTTACATTTGAACTTAGTCCAACTTTGCAAATTATTCAACAATTGCTTAATAATTCCTCCTCAATGAGCAATTGTAATCATATTGATTATTTTTGTCCTTGTAGTTATGTTGAAAGTAATCCACAATATGCAGAATCCAGTGTTTATTTGCTAAAGTTCCGTCAACTCCAGGTAAGGAATCATGGTCACGATGTATGGATTGTTTTGTTTAGTGAATGAAATGCATCATATAAATAGACATTTTGAGTTTGACTAAAATAATTTGAAAACCTGTTTTTACAGTCTCGGGCCCTTGGTATGATCCGCTCTCATGTGCTTTCTGTTCTCAAAAATGCTTCTTCTCAGGTAAAATATTCACCTCTAGGTCGAATATACATACATGGATATGCTTTTATGTATGGATTAATGCCTTCCAAAATGCTTGTTCTTTCCGTAATCAGGTTCAGGCAGCAATTCGGAGCAGTGGTGGCAACAAAGCATCTCTCTCTGAGGGTGTTGAGGCATCTGTACTTTACATCCGTTTCAAGGCAGCTGCTAGTGAGGTAATGGGAGAGATTATTCTATGGACCGGTTCTACCACGTCATCCATGGTCCCTAACCACTAAAAAGTAGCCAACTAATTTTTATTTTCCATGTCATTTTTTCTTTCCTAATTAATCTCTATTTAACCACCCACTACCTATTTATATGGCAATAAAAAAGTGAAGATTCACTCTTGAAAAAATGACATGGAAAATATAAAAATTAGTTGGCTACTTTTTAGTGGTTAGGGACCATGAATGACGTGGTGGAACCGGTCCATAAAATAATTTCTCGAGGTAATGGTTTCCTTTCTGGTCTGAAAGCTGTCACTTGTATAGAAATACAACTCTCCTTCAGCACAGACCACTAACAGTTTGCATTTGCAGCTTAAGCCGGTATTAGAAGAAATTGAAAGCAGAACATCAAGGAAAGAATATGTTCATATTCTTTCAGAATGCCATAAATTGTACTGTGAACAAAGACTTTCTTTGGTGAGTGAATGATATATTACATGCACTCACATACACCACTTAACGTAGTATTCGAACCAATTCTCAATGATCCGTTAATATATGTTTTTTAGATAAAAGGGATAGTGCAACAACGCATATCTGAGTTTGCCAAGAATGAGGGTTTGCCATCATTGACTAGATCAGGATGTGCTTACCTAATGCAGGTACGGTTAACTGTTCATATGTGCAGTGACGAAGCCACATGGGAGTGGGGTGGGGCAATCACACCCTCCCGAAGAATTTTCTTTTTACACTTTCGTCCCCCTATTTAAATTTTTTTTAAAAATTTGATTTTTTATGAATTTGCCCCCTTACTTCTAAATATTTATGTTTTGCCCCCCAACCCTGAATCCTGGCTCTGCCCCTGCTTATGTGTAGTACTTGTATATGATTATGAAGCAAAACTTGTTATTTAGGTCGTGCACCCTCTGCACATTTTATATGTTTGGTGGTATCAAGGACTATAAAATTTAGCCCGAACCTTTAAGTTTCTTGCATTGGTGTCTGTAAATTGAAGAGACAACTACTTAATAACCAGGGCCTACATGTTTCCATGGCTGCAGGTCTGTCAACTTGAGTACCAACTCTTTGATCATTTTTTCCCTTCTTCTTCAGAGGATGTTTCAAGTTTGGCACCATTAATAGATCCTTTGTAAGTAACCCCTGTTTCCCATATTATAGAGCTTGCTTTTCTATTTTTCTCATATTCATTTTGTTTCCTTACTACATGGCTTAATAACTTTATGGAATTTAATTGAAATAACATTACATAGTTTGACTTAAGAATAAATCTTTTGCATGTCTAAGTTGTATTTAATTGCAGGTCTACATTCTTATATGATACATTGCGTCCAAGACTCATTCATGAAACAAATGTTGATTTTCTTTGTGAACTGGTTGATATCCTCAAAGTTGAAGTCTTGGGAGAACAGCTTAGCCGAAAAAGTGAGTCATTGGCCGGGCTACGCCCTACATTGGAAAGAATTTTGGCAGACATTCATGAACGCTTGACTTTTCGTGCTCGAACACATATCCGTGATGAGGTCTGCTTATTGCTTATGCATCTATATGTCTGTTTGTATTCATCTTATAAATTGATGGAAACTCACTTCACCTTATTGACGAATAGGAGTTTCTTGGCTAGTTGATGTTTGTGGTAGTTAATTGGAAATGAAGACTTGGTTTGCCCATGTGATAGATTCATACCGGAAATCATTTGATTGCTAGTGACCCCTCTGTGTTTGTGAAAACACAATTCTTTAAGCTCCCCATAATTTTAGATTGAAGGAGAAATTTGCTTACTGTTGCATTCTATGCTTACAATGTTTAGGAACATTTAGATTGTGCTCTGTAGGAGTGTGCATTGTGGTGGGAAAATGTCACACATTGTCCATTGCAACATTGAACTTATTGCCATCCCATATATCTTGATTCGGTTGAATCATTGTCTTCTTTGTTACACAGATTGCAAATTATATCCCGTTTGATGAAGACTTGGATTACCCTGCAAAACTGCAGAATTCTGAAGATGTGAATACAGAGACTACTTCTGTAAGTTCACCAACATTTTTCCATTACCCCAGCTTATAGATAATGAATTATGTGTCTTTAATCTTTATATTTGTTGGAAAATTTTCAATTTCACAAGCTATTTTTGCTGCTAGTCAAGGTAACTGTTTCTAGTTCAGACCCTTGTATCTATCTTCTTTGTAATCATTATCATAGAACCTAACTTGATACCTATAATTTGTGTTTCTTCATTCCCTACCTATTCTTCTCGGACTTAAGTATTTCACTACTTTTCCTATATAGAAATGATAGCAATATGAAATGGGAAAATTAGTATATGGGGTGTATCATGGTGATCGGGAACATATTTTTCATCCTGCTGTATTAGATCTGTGTGCGGCTGTTTTGTTCCAGTTGGTTAGCAAACATGCATATCCAAAACGTACTTGCTGAGTTGTAAGTGGAAACACATAGTGAAGTATGCAATGTCTGCTGCTTTGACATATCCGGGGATTGATGTTGGCCAGATTAGTAGGACGTTACTCATGTCTGCTTGAGTTTCACTTTATGTTTCCCCCCCCCCCCCCCCTTGGAAATACAATTACATGAAATTAACTCTTCTATCTGTCTTGATGTTATTCTTTTTCTTCTTCAGGCTGATGTAAATCCATTTGTATTCAAAACTTGGTATCCACCATTAGAGAAAACAATATCTATTCTTTCGAAATTGTACAGTTGTTTGGAATCAGAAGTCTTCACTGGCTTGGCTCAGGTGCCTTGAGTCTTTCAATAATCACCCTTGTTCAGTTTCTTATCTAAGCATTGCCCATCTTTGTGTATTCTGTTAAATAATTGATTTCTGCTGTTTTTTCTCAGGAAGCTGTAGAATTCTGTTCTGACTCTATCCAAGTAAGTTAGCTGAATACCACTCATTAGCATGTTCTAAAATAAGCAGTGGGCTTGTTTGGATTTCTAACCATTTGCATTTCCCCCTCTTCAATCTTTAAATTTTACCTAGAAAGCAAGCAAATTAATTACAAAGAGATCAACACCAATGGATGGACAGCTCTTCCTTATAAAGCATCTTCTGATATTAAGGGAACAGGTTATCCTTTTTACTACTCTTTTGCTTTCTTTCTGGTCGTTCAATTTTTAATTAATAGTATGGGTTTTGGCCTTGCAGATCGCACCATTTGACATAGAGTTTTCTGTTACACACAAAGAACTTGATTTCTCTCATGTGCTGGTAAGTTTTCTGTGTCTAAACTTCTGTTTAACTGAAATGCACTACTTGATGTTTCCATTCTATTCATGCTTCTTTAGCATTTTTAAGCTGAAACTCTTTCCGAGTTTCAGCAGATACCGGAAAGATAAATAACAGCTATTATTCTACTTTTCTTAAGATCTCTTTGATGCTTAGATTGTTCAATCTCCAGTTTTTTCCCCATCTTGAACAGCTCATTCATATTTTAACTGTCGTTTTACTTGGTTGTTTTAAAATGTCTTTGATAGGAGCACCTGAGACGGATACTTAGAGGTCAGACATCATTATTTGACTGGACAAGATCAACATCATTAGCAAGGACCTTATCTCCCCGTATTTTGGAAAGTCAAGTAGATGCCAAGAAGGTTAGGGGGTTTACCTTTTTTATAAATTTACTGACGGTTAATGAGTCAAAGTGACATGCACTGTTTTTGGTTCATGTTCAAAATATTCTTGTGCCAACACATCAATGGTCAGGGGAAACGGGAAAGGAAATTTTAAATCTTTTGTACCTGAAGCTAATGATTCTCAGCGAAGTATTTTACTCCTGCAATCAGTCAATCACCACACTAACTCCAATGCCCCTTTGCCGTCAATAGTGTGACACATTTTTTTCAATTACTTTCAGGAGCTGGAGAAAAGTTTAAAAGCAACTTGTGAGGAGTTTATTATGGCAGTCACTAAGCAAGTTGTGGATCCTATGCTTTCATTTGTTACCAAGGTCTCTTTTTTCTACTTGATTGGTCTTTTCACGACTTTAGGATACTAGAATCTTAAATGAGTAGATATCCCTCGGTAGTGAAATACGACCACTTCAACTTGCTATGTGATATTTAACTGAGCGTCTTGTTTCCGTATTCTTCTCTGAATGAAATTACAGCCTTGATGCTATTGAAATTTTTTCAGCTTTGATTTGTGAGTAATTGTGTAGTCTTTATTTTTGTTCCTATAGGTAACAGCTGTAAAAGTTGCATTATCTTCCGGTACTCAGAATAAAAAAATAGACTCGATTATGGCCAAGCCACTGAAGGAACAAGCCTTTGCTACACCGGAAAAGGTGGCTGAAATTGTTCAGAAGGTGTGTCTGCATTTTTTAAATTCATGTTTTGCCAGCCTATTTTGGAGGTTACAGTTTGCATTGGTTTTTAAAGACTTGCTATTGTTTTGATGGTGAATCCGTTTATAGTTTTAGAGTTTAGACTCACCAACCGATGATTTTCAATTTCTCTAACAGGTAAACTCAGCCATTCAGCAAGAACTTCCACTGGTGATAACAAAGATGAAGCTTTATTTACATAACCCAACAACACGGACAATTCTTTTCAAACCAATCAAGTAAAGACACCACCTCGAATTTATAACCTCAACTCCATAGTCGTTGACCTAATCATAGTTTTCTAATCTCGAAACGAGTTTCGGAAGATTCAGATTCTTTAGCAGAGGCTTATTGTACAATGAACTAAGATGATTGTTATATTTATGCAGGACAAATATTGTGGAAGCACATATCCAAGTTCAATCCCTTCTAAAATCAGAGTATTCCCCGGAGGAAAAAAGCACCATCAACATGGTGGACATACATGAACTGGAAGCACAGCTCGACAATCTCCTTTAACGAACCATCGAAACTCGTTCAAGTATTTTTTTTCTCAACCCAAACTATTTCAATAATTTTTGGTGACATCTTGGTTCAGTCTGTTCAAAGCTATATTGATAGATAACTAAAAAAAATGAGGTTTATGTAAAAAAAAAAATGCTTTGTTTTTTCTGAACATTCGTTTTGTTAAGTCCATTTCTTTTGGTCTTCCCCAAGAACATTAAGTTCAGTTCTTAGTCTTACTTTCTTGGCAACAATGGTTGGTCTTATTTTTCATAGATGGAAATGCATTTTTTCCTCCTAAATTCTAATTAAACAATTTGGAGTAAATTTTGTTCACGTATTTTGAAGAAGGTGGGCATTCAATTAAGTCAAATTAAAAAAAAATAATAAGATGAATCGAATCAAGTCTATAACGATCACTTTCGCAACCCCTCATCCATCCCGTGCACAGTACCGACAACTGGTGAACGTAAGGCCATGTTGTGTTTGGTCCATGTGGTTGTAACAGGACATCCCTTAGACTTAGGATTTGATTGATTTGTACAAAAGATCAGTTGGTAGACCCGAACAAAACTCTCAACAGAGGCATAACATCTTTCCACTCCTGGCCTTGGGTCCATAAAATCAACAGCTGCACAACATTTATGTTTCTTTCTTAAAATTCTTGTCTCTCTTCAGTCAAAGAAATCATCTTACCGACAGATATTTCTTATGGTTTAATTTTGAATTATTGCTAATTTTAAAATAATTAAATTAAAATATTTTAAAATTTAATTTAATTCAAAAAAAATCGTATATTATATATTTAAATTTAATTTATATATGTAAGCTTATATGAGGGATTGAGAGTTTTTGTTAGAGTTAAAATTTAATATCTTAAATTTAAAGTTTAAAGTTAATAAGCTAAATAGGTATGTTTATGAAAAATTCTCACTCTGTACATTAAATATTAATCTCAAATCAAAATGACCCGAAATATTTAACCTTGTAAAAGCATCATAAAGTTGAACTCACGACTATTAATATTTGAAAAATAATTTGATTTACAAATTTATATAATAAATTTATTGATTTTAAGTTCAAAGATTTAAATAATAAGATTTATATTTTAAAATTTTAAAATTTATAATTAAATAAAATATTATATAAATCTTCTTACGCAATTTCTATTACAATATAACACTAATACTTCTGTTTAAAAGTTTGCACTTTTTCACATTGTAAACTACAAATTGAACTCTGACAAGATCCATGTGCTTGTGGTATCTGACATGTAAAGTTCTTTATCTTACCTCTACATTCAATAACTTTCACGACCTCCTTATAGCTCTAGGCCACAATCAACTAGATTTTTCATGACAATGTTAGAAAATGAAACTATGAAGGACCAAAGAGGCAATTTATATTTTCAAATCCCTTCGTCATATGGGAAAGCAGTAGAATCCAACCAAGCTTCACCGGTAATAAACTCCGACACCGTAAAATTATAAGCATCGTCGTATTCCATAACGTGATAACCGGGCCAACTGACCCGATTATCCGTCCCCGACCCCGGACCATAATTACCATACTCTCCGTAATAAAGGGTATCCAAGCCTTCATCGTTAGACCAATGGATCCAGCCACTGGGACTTATAAAATCATCAATATAGGACTCAATGTAAACTGTTGTGGAATATATCCTCCATGGCCTTCCTAGGTAGCTTTTGACGGTGTTTGAATTTGCATACAGTTCATCGGCAGCGAGGATCGAACAATTCTGAATCGAAATCCCGGTGTTTTCGTCCGGGGTGTCCCGGGATTGTGCTGTGATGACCGTGAACTGGCCGGGCATCGGCATTCGAGAGATTATGTTACATGCTTGAAAAATGACCGCGGCATTGCCGAATATGTAGTCTATGGTGCCTGATATGTCGCATTCGCGGTAAAATTGTCGAAACGAGTGAGCGTATAACGTGTCTTGGTAACCATTGATCGAACATTTGTATAATGCGGCGAAATCGGCGTTTACTCGCAATGCAACTGCTTGGTGCTTCGCCGGACCTGCGCTGTTCTCGATTGTTATATCCCGAGCTAAAAAGCCCTCACCAGACACAGCTGCAATGAGAACCAAAAGAGTTAAATAATCGTAAGTCGGAACAAGTGTTAAACTCGAATAAAAGACTCAAAATCATCAAAAACTCGAAATGATTCGAAAATTCTAAAACTCAAATTAAGTAAATCTGAAACCAACCAAACTTGACCCGAAAAATTTAGAGGTACAACATTTTTTTTAGATATTACCAACAGTTGCAGATCTGAAAGTGGTCCAGCCATCAACCACACTTCTACTACCAGTAATGAAAGTGGCATCATTTCCACCTCCAAGAAGAACTACGTTAGTTTTATAGCTTGGGATTTCCACATTCTCCTCATAAACCCCTTCTCTTACATAGATTATAACTCTGTCGTAACTATTGTTCGGAGCAAAGTTTATGGCATCGTTTATAGTGCTGAAATTCCCTGTCCCGTCAGCCGCCACAGTGATCACTTCACCCGGATCGTATTCATCGTCGCCGCTCTGCAAAATCCGTCGATCTTTCGGTTTCAACCAGCTCGGAAAGCCCAACAGGCGACGGTTTTTATGACCCTTTTTACCCGTTTTGGGAACCATTGAAAGAGAGTTACTAACGTGTTTGTAAATATTCCCCAAAGAGTTCACCAACACAGATTTGGAAGACCCGGAAGCTGAATCCAACCCTTCTAAACACGTGTTCGTGTTTGTAAGAGTTGCACTCAGATAAGATCTTGCATCAGCTAGCTGCTTCGAGTCGCTTGCCGATTTGATTCTCGACACTGATTTTTTCAAGGAAGATAGTGTAATATCATGGAGTTCCTTACAATCTTGCATTGTCCCCTTTTGTTTTTCAATGATGTTGTTTGCTTTTCCGCCATTGGAGAACAGATTTGTAACCTTTCCAGCCTCGGATAGTGCGGCGTCGAGTGTTTGAAGAAGGTAGTTGAGTATGTTTGGACTGATGTTTATTGAAATGGAAAGCTTCAACGAATCTAAACAAGCATCGGGGTATGGTGTTGATCGACAGAAATTTTGAATCGAAGAGAGATCGGAGTTTAGGGTAGTTGTTGAAGAAGAGTTTAGAGCTAAAATGGAAGAGAAAAAGAAGGTGAAACAGAGGGTGATGAAGATTTTGGTAATGGTGGAAGCCATTGAAGGGTGATCAAAAAAATTTAGTAAGGATTGAGACAGACAATTTAATTTAATCACAAAAAGAACACTACAAAAGCTTTGTTCTCGACTCGAATATATAATCGAGACTCATATAATTATCGCATTCGAATATATATTTTTATAACCTTTGTACGTGACTTTGTATCTGGAAGAAGAAGACAATCTTAAATACGGTAGTATTCTTTTAATAATATTTATGGCAATAATGTCTAAATTTATGCACCAAATTACCAAAGAATCAGCAGAACTCAGATTGAATGGGTACCCATTTCTCTTTACCTTCACCTGCACCTCAATAATTCAGTACTCTCCCATTGTCTTTTTCATTTTATTTATTTTTCTTAACGTAGCAAGTCATGTTCGAAAATAGGGATAATAACAGGAAGGGATGGAATGGATTTTATCCGTCCCCAACTCTTTTAATATTTAAAATTATTTTGTTTCAATATTTTATCTTATCACAGTGATTAAATAAGTGTTGGGTGTAATGACAAGACACATACTTCTTTTTAAAAGAAAAATTTAATTCTTACTTTAACGAATACATTGTTAAAAAAAAGAACCACGAATCCTGAACATAAACCATTGTAAAATAGACATAATTTATGGAAAGATCCCATTTTCCACCCATTGGAAATTTCAATTTTTGCACCATATTCAATGTGTGTTGTTGTTAGCAAACAAACTTAGATGCCAACTTTGAATTTCGTCTGCTTTTATTTCTCTCATTTAATAAGTGTTGTTGCTCAATGCTCACGGGATCATGTCAATTGCATTTCACTTTTGTCCATGCAGCCCCAGGAGCAGATTGTAAAGTAACACTCACATGATTTGATTCTTTTTATGATTAAAAACATGTTTAAACATGAGCGGATACATCTAATTGGATGACTATAATTTAAACACAGCACTTCATTTTTCAATTAGGTAGAAAAAAATTACATTTTAAAAATAAATATTAAATTTGAATTTATATAAAATACGATAATATAAATATTATTGATCATTAAATCAATTAATATATTTTATGATACCATATTATTTACTACTTTCACTTATGCGTAATACAATTTTATTTGATATAAGGTCAGTACTTACGATTTTATATTTTAGTGTTTAGATATAAAAAGAGAATCCCAAAAAAGATAGGATTTTTGTTCGTATGGGACAAAAAGCTCATGTCTTTTTTGGTGTCCCTTTTTATGCAACAAAATTAAAGAAACAAAAATTAAATTTTAACCTTAAATTCTAGACCATAAATTTTAAGCTCTAAAAAATATACCACATCCCAAAATTCTTAAACCTAAATTTTAAATCTAATTTTTATCGTGTGTAAGGACGGACATAAGATTTTATATTACCAACCACACCGACTTGGCTTGGTTACTGACAAATTCCACGTTACTCTTGTATTTCTATAATGAGTTTAACACTCTAATTTCATCATATTAATTAATTTTATTACAACCATTTGATAATGACTTGGATTAGAATATAGTTCTAAAAATGAACATAAACATCATTGTCTTTCGAAATTATCAAAAATGGTAGAAATTAAACACAAAATAACATCACATTTTATGTTATACTACAACAAAAATAAATGAAATTTCTTTTATTGGATAATTAGACCACCAATCCTGCAGTGTACTTAACCCCAGTCGACGGCAACCACAGGTTGCCTTCGATGAATTGAGCCACCGTGAAACTCCCAGCTTGAGCTGAGTTATTCAAAGCATGGTAGCCGGGCCATTGAACCCTACCACCGAGACCGGCCCCGGGGCCGAAATTCATGAACTCGGCATAATACAATGTGTCCAAAGCGAAATCTTGGTTCCATTCAAGCCATCCTTGGGGCCTTATGGCATTACCGATGTAGGATTGCATGATAATGGTTCTTGAATACAGTTTCCAGGGCCTTCCGAGGTACGTAGGAGTGAAGTTGACATTAGGTAACAGATCAGTGTCGGCCGTGATGTTGCAAAATTGGATTGAGAACCCCGTTGGCTGGTTCGGATCTTTCCGGCCTTGCGCGGTGATCGTGTTTTTCTGGTTCGGTAAGCCTTGCTTGGCTAGGATTTGACAGTTTTGGAACACTACGATAGCGTCGCCGAATATGAAATCTACGGTACCGGTGATTGTGCATTCACGAAAAAATTGACGCATCGTGTGAGTGTAGAGTGAATCTTGGTAACCCCTAATAGCACATCGGAAAAATACCGAGAGGTCGGAATCGGATCGCAGTGCTACCGCTTGGTGTTTCTCGGGTCCTGCTGTGTTCTCAAACGTCATGTCCCTTGCTATGAACCCTCTTCCGCTAACAGCTGCAGATTGTAGGAGAAAAACCATTCCATGCATGTCAGAATATTAATGATCATAAACCCCAAATTTAATCCTTATATTTTAATTTTATTATAATTCAATCCTTTTATTAGTGTTATAAGAATTAATAATAGAAGGATCAAACTATGTAGATTTAACGTATAAGAATTAATGCAACTTTATCCAGCTTGTAGTAAACAATGGTCCCGACCCAAGCATATAAGAGTTGACTATTTGAACTATTGGGAAATAAAGTCAACTCTTATATCGAATTTTTTTAAGTTTTTAATTTAGATTAATCCATTAATAAGTTAAATATCAATGGGTTTTTATATAAATATCGAACTGATCAACAAATAACAATATTGAAAACGTTGTTTTTATTTGAGGATTCAAATTGATTCGATTCGATTTCGAATATACTCACCAAATGTTGCAGATCGAAATGTGGTCCAACCATCAATGAAGCTTCTGTTCCCCGATATGACTGTCACGTCCATTCCATCACCGATCATCACCAGGTTCCATTTCTTCTTTTTGATTTCCACGTTCTCTTTATACAAACCCTTCTTAACATAAATAACATATCGGTTCATACTGTAATCAGGCGCCGCCGTCACTGCTTCCATTATGGTAGCGAAGTTTCCAGTCCCATCTGCTGCAACCACAACATCAGCCGTTATTCCATTTGCTAATTGCAACAACTTCATGTCTTCCCTTTTGAACCATGTCGGAAACTGGTTGTTCTTGGCACTTTTCCTGCCACCGTTAGTGGCGGCGACGGACATGGAACTGGGACCTGGGTTCACCATGGTGAGAAGGTTACTGACGAGTGAAGTGACTTGGTTCAGACCCACGGATACTACCGTTTTTGCGATGCCATCTGTACCGTCGAACCCTTCCATGCATGTTTGCTGGTTGGCCATTGCAGCACTCAACCATGTCCGTAAATCAGAAGATACATCACCAGTGCTGTTATGTTTACCTGAAAATAAGTAAATAAATTACTCTAATTAATTATAAAAGTAAGAGATAAAATTTAAATAAATTAAAATTTAAGGGTCAAATTTTAAATATTTAATTTTAATGTAAAATGATTTAGTCTTTTAATATTTGATTATAGCTCGTTTTTGGGACTAAATAAAAAATTGATCAAAATATAGGGATAAAAACAATAATTTTACCTAAGAAGGATGTGTAATAAAGTTAAGGAAGTACCAGTTGGATTCTGGGAAGCAGAGATGGACCAGCTTAGCTGATCAGCCGAAAAATCCAAGAGATCAAGGCAATCTGAAATGGCATTCGAAAGCCGAAAATCACCAAACAGGTTGCCGAACTGAGAAACGATGGGAACCACTTGTCTTACGGCGTCGATGGTGGTCCTCAGAGCGCCAGCAAACTCGGTTGCCGGCACAGTCAAACACTCGGCTCCGACAAGATCATTGCCGCTTCCGGCGTCGGAACCGGTGCAGAAACAAAGGGTGACCAAGAAGACCGACAAATAGAATGAGGTTGACGAGAGATTATGCATGTTTTTTTTTTTTATAAATAAAACGAGAGACTGAATATGTGTACTTTGAAATTAAAGAGAACAGCTTAGTATGTCGTGAAGAAGACAGAGAGAGAGTGTGTAATGAAAGGAATATTTAAGGAGGAAATAAGGGTATGGGGTTTTTCAGAGGTAGATGGGAAGAAGGTAAATGAATTAAAGAGGGAGGTTGAGTTGGATCCAAGGGGTATTGAAGTAGGGTAGGATATAGAATTTTTCCGATTTATTGATTATTTAATTTTAATAAAATTTTTATTTATTTTATTAATAATTAAATTTTATTTATTTAAAATCTTATAGTATTATTTTTAAATTTTAATATAATTTTTAAAAATTTATATATTTAATATAGAATCATGCATTTGTACTTACAGAGGCATGACTTGAAACGTTATTTTCAGTACGATAATTCGATCTAATCCAAAACAAAATAATAAAAAGTTAAATATAATATATAAATTTATAATGAATATATATAAATATATTAAATTTTAGTAAAAAAAACTTATCCGGTTCATATCATAACCGACATATTCAAGTTATTTTCTCATCTTTATTTATTTTTTTTCCTTTGATTTTCAACCAATACTATAGCATGCAAAAGTATATTTTACCCTACAATCTTTAGTGGGCCCATCGTGTAGGTACCAACCACACCGACTAGCTTTGGAAAGTGTCGAATTACACGTTGGATCATCAAATCTTTTTAGCTTTCTATTTTTGACTTTAGGGAGTCAATTACATTACGTAAACAAGAAACAGAAGAATAATATTAAAGTGGTACTTAAGCGATAACTAAATATAATAGTAATTTATTTATATATTATTTATTTTATATTTCACATCAACAGATAATTAAAATATAAATAAGATATATACCAACTGTTAAACATGCTTTCATTTAATAATTTTTTATATTATCCAATCTAAATTAATTTGAATATAAAAGGTTTGTATTATATAGAATCAAATCGTAATCTTAAATAAGAGATAAATTTTTTTAATATTTTTTTATTTATAAGACTTGAATTTACCATCGTACTTAAGATATATTAGTTTTTTTATCATTCGACTCCATTGATATATTAAATTTAAATATGTTACATTTCTATGTATGACTTAACAAAACAACTTGACTTAACCTCTATTAAGTCTGAAATGAATGGGTAGTTATTGGAAGGCTGCCTATTTGCTAAGGCGATAAAGGGAAATGAGTGACTTCAAAGCATACCAGTCACTAATGTGTGGGGGATTAGGTCCAAAAGTAAGTCACAACCATATGATAATGACTTTGATTACTATAGATTTTAATGCTCAATTAATTGTCGGTACAACATGCATGTGACTTAACTTAAACATCATCATCTTTAGAATTTTGGAAAATTAAAGAAATTAAAAAAATATATATTTGTTTGGATCGGATAGAAACACTGATAATTTGATGATGATTTGATTTACTTGAGATTTTATTCGAATTTTAATTAAAAAATAATTTAATTGAAATCGATGTTATTGTAGAATAATTGATTTACTTGGATAGAAGCATGTTATTATGTGTATGAATTTCGATAAATTTTAGTGTATATTTTTAATCAGTTACAGTGGTTACAGTAATATATATTTTAGAATATATTTCTAATTATTAAACATTTAAACATTGATCACTTAATTACTATACTACAATATTAATTTTTTAACTCGTAATTTCTAAAAACAATAATTATTTTCAACCGAACGTTCTTCTTATATGCATGAATCATTCCTTGGAGTTCAAGATTTATATGTATGGACCCAATCCTATCCGAAAGAAGAAAAATAGAAAAGATTATCCATGGTCCATCCATAAAGCTTACTTTGAAAAGAATTAAAAGCAAATATACTAAAAATGTATAGATTTAAATTAATTATACCATACATTCTTAGATTATGATACTTATTTTGAATTAGTATCAAATTTTTTAATAAGTATTTTAATTTTACCTCTAAATTATAGCCATTATTCGAAACTAGTTCTTAAACTTCTAAACATTCTGATTATATCTAAAATCATCATTAGATTTTAATCACATTCCTTATTAATAAAATCATTAAAATATTATATAAATATTAATGTGTAGTATGTAATAATATAATATGATAATAACGACAAGTAATATTATTTATATTAATAATTTAAAGATAAAATTAAAATATTACGAATTAATTGAAATGAGATTATATTTTAAAGATAAATTTAATCTAAAATTATGATTATAGTTCGGAGATAAAATTAAAATACTTAAAATTCTAAAGATTAATTCAAAATGACAATTAATTTGACAAAATTTGATCATATTTATATAAATTAATAATAAAATATTAAAATAATTGTTTAAAAAATAACATTTCTTTTTGTCATATAATGCCATTTTTAAGTTTTGTTCACGACTTAAAAATGTCTGAAACAACCTTACATAACTCATTAACTTGTGGTGATCGGTAATGAACCGGGCATGAAGCATCAAGTCATCGACCATATTCCCAGGGACTCTCCGGCCTCCGATATGAAGGCATGTCGTGCCCTCTTTGGTTAACCTTATTCTGTTTAAACTTGGACATTGCAGTCAAGGCTGCCATTGCCAAAACTATCCTGTAAACCCAGCTTACATTCTAATATCAATGATCCAATCTTTCACATTGCCAACAAAAGTTGCAAATTCTACATCATACAAGTCAATAAGAAAGATAAGAAATGGCATTATTTCACCCACATTTCTTCCTCTTCCACTTTGGACTTCCATATCGATCAATACAAGTGTACAACCATTTCCCCCACTTTTGGCCAGTCTCCTTACAGTTGATTTGCCCCGAACAATAGTAAGCTTGGTCTTTTTGGCACTATCGAATATGTTTTTGGGTACGAGAAACAGTTCACAAAATTAACCTATGAAGTAGGAGTTTGTCCATAGAGACCATCTTAAAGGATAGAAGAGCTAAGGATCCACGATGCTATCTGTTGTTCCACTTCTTCCCAGTTGTGTACTTTAGTCACTAAAGGGTGTTCCTCCACTGATTGTGTCTTACACCAAGGGTATGAGTTTTCGAAATCGAAAAGAAGAACTCTGATTCCAACTTGAGCACACTCAAGAGCATATCTCGGGTTATCATCAATTAGGATCTTGGCTCCCAATGACCTGCAAGAGAATTAACTCAGCAAGAAATAACCTCTCCAGGGAATTAATAAGCTCATCAAGACAACTAAAATGCTTGCATTTGTATAAACAATATAGAAACAAGTGCAGTTGAGATTATTAAACGGAAATCATGTACATACCGGCATATTTCTGACTTAGGTCTAGACTTGCCATCAAGCGCAAAATGGTTGCCAAAGTGAATCTCCTGGAAAAGTCCAGGATAGTGCTTCTCTAACCACTCTATTGTATGGTCCTTAATAACATTCTGCCGAGACCTACTCATAAATTTACGAACTACCAGCTTAAGTGCAAAGGTAAAAGAATAAAGGCATTATTAAGGAAGGGAAGGTGGTATGCATACATACGTTACAACCGAAAGGTCACAGAATTTTGATAACTTGTGAAGAGCTAACTGAGCACCTGGGAGGGGGTGGATACCTTTCTTAAAATATGGTGTCTTGAAGAACTCATGAACACGGATATCAGCTGTCAAAACAAGAAAACAGGGCATGTTCTGAGGTAGTACGTAGACAAAGCAAACTCAACAACCGGTAAAGGGTTGAATTTTTTCAGAGAGAATATCAAAACGTCCAGCATTATTAAACAATACGAACATATTCAAAATGTAGAAACATCAGCAAGTTGGCAAAACTTACAATTCATACATGTTAAACTTAATATGATACTTTATTTAAGATGGAATATCAAAGAACAAAACAACCCCACAAAACACTACACCTAGGTTGACAACCTTTAACTTTCAGCCAAAACAAAAGATTCAGCACAATTTATACAAAGAATTTGATGAATTTCAATATAGTAGCAGCACCTTACTGCATGACTTTTGTCACATGAATTTATATATGTGTATATATATCCATCAATAGAGGAATTAATGAGTATGCCTACTGATACCTTCATCGCGAGAACAGTTCCATATCTATAACAAAAAAAAAAAAAAAAAAAAGGCATCAGAACTTATTAAAGAAACATAACCAACACCGAAACAACAGCTGACTATTTCAAGCAGAAAACACAAGGACAAAAGTAAATCTACTAAACTGAAGACTCCAAATTCCCCACTGCCAGGTATACAATCATGTTACTGCAACTTGAACATGGAAGCAACTTCATGTAACAAATATCAAACAGAATGAGAACGTTACCACCAAAACTAGTAATATAAAGGGCAAGAAGCATTCACGTGGAAACTAATCAAGTGCAAAATGATAGCAGAGAAGACTGGACTCTACAGCTAAAAACCCATTAAAACCTTTGCCTGTGCCTACACCAATCCTAATAAAAAGATCTTCATGGCATTAAAACTAGTAATACAAAGGGAAAGAAGCATTCACATGGAAACTATTCGAACACAAACTGATAGCACAGAAGACAGAACTCTGCAGCTAAACCCCCATTAAAACCTTTGTCTGTGCCTACACAACCATATCAAAGATCTTCATGGCATTAAAAGGAGGCTTTTAAGGGTCAATGAAGAGGCAGTTTTTCCCATTATTTCTTCTTTGGGTATTCGCTCTTTCACATTAATAGGGTTCATCATCCTTTTCCACTTGAGTAAAATCAACATTAATTGACTTATATAGCAAAAGACTCCCAAATTCTAACCCAATAGACTTCCACTTATTCTTAGAAATGACTTCATTCTACTACTATTCACAACAAAAGGCAAATAAATAAATCATGAAAAAAGAAGTCTTACCCTGAAAAACTCGTACACATGATACTCTGAGACCGAATGATTCGACGAATAACGATCCGCTATAAATCTGTTCAAAGCCGACACGAAGTTTCCTAGTACTGCTTGTACCAAAAAGCAAGAAAAAAATATATAATAATTGCTTTAGAAAATACATGATTTTAACCCCAAATTAAAGGAAGTGTGAAGTATTGAGAGGAAAAATAAATTTTGCCTTCATCGACATCGACAGCAACCGCAATTTTCTCCGGCAACGGCTTGTCGGGAAAATCAAGAGCCCCCCTCTGAAACGAGCCGTTAGAATCAGCCACCGTCTTTGCCATTTTCTGGGGCTCATTGTGATTAGAAATTTCCAATTCGCGCGCCAATTGGGAAGCAAAGACAAGTGCTTTCTGATCCCAGGTTCTAGGGGAATTCTCGAAACAACTTCTGATACTCAAATTTAATCCAGAAGCCGCTTTGTTAAACTTAAAACCGCCGCCGCCACCGCCACCGACATTGTAATTTTCGAGCTGAACGAGTTTGAGCAACCGTTGGTCGCTCGGCGACGCGTAGAACTGCCTCGAAAACGGATCGTTACGAGCCAAAAACGCCATGTCGTTACGATTACAGTCAGAGATTCGATTGAACAACAAACGAACACTACCCCTTTGCTTCTTTAACATAACGAAGCTCTTCGCATTCCCGCTTTTCCCACCCAGTAAATGGAAACAAAGGATAATGATTTTGCAGCAAAAAAGAAAGAAGTTCGATTAAAATAAATCGATTAATTAATAAAAAATAGGAAAAAGACCCCAGAAAATAGTACTTGAGACGGAAGAAAAAGTGGGCAAAACCAAAGCTCCTTCGAAGTGATATATATAATAGAATGAGATGAGAAAGAAGTAATTAAAAAACATTTGAAGGAAAATTCTTTTGGAATTTAAATGGTTTAAAATTAAAGGAATTTTGAAGGATATCTAGAAAATGGGAGGAGAATCTGAGGGATTTCGTAAAATGATGTTTGAATTGTAATAAAGGAAAATACTTTAGTTTACCAATCCCTTTTGTATTAGCATTGAGTATTAGATAGACGTGATAGGAGCGATTGTATAAGATTTGATAAACTAAATTTATTAGATGATGTTAATCTCAAAATCATTAAAAAATATTAAAACACTATTAAAAATATGAGTTATAATCGTTAAAATGTTATAATTATTTTTTAAAATGTGATAATTGATTATAAAATCTTATCGATTATTCTTATTACTATTGATTCTGTAAAACTATTGATGTTTTAGGTAGACGCAATAGAAACAATCGCATAGGGTCTTAGAAAGGACATTTGCTTCTAAGGGCTACAATTTTATAACTAACGGAGGTTATGAACAATTAATTTTAAAGGTCATATTTTAATAAATTATAAAGGACCCCAAAAATCTTTAAGACGCTCCTATGTATTAGGGTTTAAGTTCAAGATCCTAGAATAAAATTTAAAATTTTAATATATAAGACATATAATTTATAATTAAAATTTAGAATATAAAATTTAAAATATTAGGATTTTAAAATTTAATATTTATAAAAAAGTGTGTAATTTTGTAATAAAATACTAATACATAACTCATAAAAAATCAATAAATTTGTGATTTTTTGAAATTGGAAGCTCTTTTCTGTTTTTTGTTTCTCTTTTGTTAACACCAAAACGTCCAAAACCAAAAGAGAATCTGCCAAAATGAGGGAAACGTGTTGCTTTGGGACCGACGATTTGTCCCCAAACTAAACCTTAATTTTTGTATTTCGTTAAACCGGATATCGAATACTATGAATAATTTTAATAAAAATAATATTATTATTTTAAGAATTAAAAGATTTGAATTAAAATAATTGTAATGTAAAGTGTGTCTTTAATTCTTATCAAATGATTTTTATAAGGATGAGCCTATCGCGTGGATTGAACACTGCTAAATATTATTAACATTGAATATCGTTAAATGTTATTAAAATAATTAATAGTGATTAAAAATTTAAAGACTCAACATATAATTAATAACTATATTAATTTTTATTAATTAATTTATGATATTTAATAATATTTAGTACTAATAATGTTTAACAGTGTTCGATATCCGTTATAGAATTTTCTTTTAATAAATACTCAAAATTATTTTTCTAAAATATTATTCGTATATCTTCTGAGTTTTTAGTCTTTTAGACAACTTTTCTAAAACATTATTCGTACAATAGCCTTCAGCTTTAAAAAATATGTATCAAAAAAATTATTTTTTAATTTAATTAAATACAAATATTTTTAAAATGAATTTGAATTTTAAAATTAAAAATATGAAGCCTACGAAAAAAATTAGATAAATATTATTTACTATATGTGATTTTAATCAACCAAATTTATTTATTTTATTTTTTTAAAATAAATTATTACTTTTTTATAATTAAAAATAGATATAATTACTTAAATTATAAATAATATAATAAACCTAATTCATTTAATATTTTTTATCAGGAAAGGTTTGGTCGCGTAAACTGTTGGTGGTAAAAGAAATGGATAAAATAAAAAACTACAAGCCACGTGTTTTTCTGTGCGGTGTAGCCGAGAGCCTGATAGGCATTGTCAGTCTGGTAGGTAGACGCGCCGCTCGATCAGCCACTCCGACGTGGATTGATTAGGATGATAACAGGAACCAATACGTAAGAATCAGAGCAATGCTCATCTTGTAAGTAGGCAAGATACAAAAATTTTTTAGAAAAAATAAAAAGTATTCAAGGCAGAAACAATTTACTAAATCTAGGTATATTTTAAAAAATATTTAAGTGATAAAGAATTTAATATTATTAAAATATATTTTAAAAAGTTTTATATATAAAAAATTAAAAAAATTTATTTATTATATTTAAATAAATAATATGGATTAATTTAGATTAATTAAGATAAAATTTTAAAAATCAAAAGAAAAAAAAATCGAGAGTTGCCCTTTTGTTATTTTCTATTATTGACTAATCAGTGATGGCGTTAGTTTTAAAATTAATTGTCATATTCATTTTTTTTATTTTCTATTCATATTTTATTTTTATATTTTACTTTCCTTTTAATTGTTAGCCACATGCCTATTGCCCAGTTGCCAATTTGCCAATTGGGTGTTATATATTCTCATTTGCTGCTGGGTATTTGGGCAGATTCGGGGACTCTTTACTATAACTGAGATTTAGATATACACAATGACTTTTTGATGGGACTAAAATTTTCAACACTATACTCTACTTAATTTAAAAGTTAATTTATATCATAATTTAATAATATTCTTTTGAATAATTATATAAATTTGATTTATTGATCACTTATTTAAAATGAGTATTATAAAATAATTTAATTTAATTTATACGGATTATTTTAACCATTTGATATATAAATTTGAAGAAGGGTCAAATTTGTATATAGATAATTTAACATATTAGCCATTAATCTTGGTATCGATGTCATTAACTAGTTAAAATGTTGCATTATTAAATGTCACATATCATAATTGAATTAAGTCTAGAAATACCAAATCAACACAAGTATCGTCAAATGGATCAAAGTAATTGAATTTAACAATGAGTTTTTATTAGTATTAGAATAAATGAATAATTTACAATGTAAAAACAAATTTAAAAGGATGAAATGAGTTCTAATAAAAAATTATTCTCATAAAATGGAAGTGACGATGACCTCGTTTCACTGCTGCAAAGGCAATGAACGATCAAATCAATGAACACAACACATAACTAAACCTACAATCCCCATAATCAAGGCCTCAAATACGTCATCGATTTTCGCAGCCGAAGATCTGTAAACGGTAGGAGGCGGAGACACCTTCTTCTGTTTTCGGGTGTCTATCATGATCTCAAAACGACAAGGAGGCTTCGACGGATCAATATTTGTAATAACGGCCAAGTTGTTGAAATTACATGCACCCTTACTTTGATTCATGGTCTGAAAGTACGTGTTGAATGCATATGAAGCATTGCTTTGGGCGTCCAAATTGCCACAAGAGGAGCCATAGCTGAGGCTGGTGCAATCCCCGTTATCGCAAGCGTAAGTGGTGCTTTGAGCCAACGTGTTGGGGTCTGAGACCCCGGCCGAAGGCGACATCACGCACCATTGCCTGGCAAAATACCTGACGCCTTTGGCCGGCACTATGGTACGTCCATTGCCCATATCCAATGGATACTTGATACTACCATCGTACTTGAAAATACCCCAATGCCTCTCAAAATTCCCCGGTAATGTGCTCTTATGATCTTCATCCAAGAGAGAAAAGATATAAACATCAGGCGGTGTCCGACGCCGTGGACTGCCTTGGCCTTGAACTATACGGTCCAAAAGTGCCTGGTTGAACCTTTTGGCATTGTTGATGTTCGCACTCAGGTCACCATCAGTCGGCCAGCCAACTTCACCAATGACGACCGGCATATGCCCAAAGCCACTTTTTTCGAGAGCCGAAATGAGGGTATCGAAGTTGGCATCGTACACGTTGGTGTAAATGATGGAACCGTCGACGAGGGGCTTTGCAGTGTTGTTGAAGAAAGCATATTCTTTGGGGAAACTGGGGTCTGCTTGCAAACTAAGAAAAGGGTAGATGTTGATGGTGAGGAAGCCACCATTGTCTTGAAGGAACTTGATGATGTTCATCATTAGATTTTGGAGTTCGGGTCGGAAATAGCCGCCTGAGGGCAGGCCCGTATCAGTCTGGTAGACATCGGCGTTCAGCGGGATGGTCGCCTTCACTTGCTTGCCTAGGCCGGCTTTGATAAGAGCTGCTTGAATGTTTTGAAGGGCTGGGAATATTGTACTTACAAACCGATCTTTGTAGTCACGTAGGAAAGGTTCATTGCCTACGGCTACCGACCTGCGTAGTTGTGATCATATACATAAATTACTGATTTAGTCATCAAATTTTAAAGATTAAACTTACATGTTTCACATAGTACATAGATTAATAAACATGATGAACCGATATGATATTAGGTAGGGACGAAGTCAATATTTACTCGTATACGTCCATAAGAGGTAGGGACTAAGTCAATATTTATTCGTATACGTCCATAAGAGGTAGGGACCAAGTCAATATTTATTCGTATACGTCCATAAGAGGTAGGGACCAAGTCAATATTTACTCGTATACGTCCATAAGAAAATTTTAGCCTAAAAACTACTTTGTTCATGTACCTTATATCAGTTCCATGGTTGGATATGTAGTTGGAAACATTTTGTTGCACCCATGCATCAGCATTTCCCACACCACTTGCAAGCGAAGCCAACATGTCATTTGGTATTCCAACCATAACTTGGATACCTGATCTGCCAAGAGCTTTGAGTGCACCGGGATCGGCTTCGAACAGTTTCACCTTGTCGAACCCATTGTCTTTCAAGAGCCTGACCACTATGTTGGGTGGCAATGGGTGTGTCGATTGCAGTCCCCAGTTGCAGGCCAGCCCCCAGACACCCTTGGCCAACTCTCCATGTCCTAAAAGACAAAGAAATATGAACAAAAAACAATGGATTTGACCCATTTTTGGAAATGAGAATCAATATCTGAGGTTGTGTTCTTTTTAGGGTTTGTCTGCATGTGCTATATATGCAGCAGTTTGGGGTTGATAAGCCATATGAGATGGAGAAAATGTGCTTTTACCAAAGGGAAAAGAAAGGGAAGGAATTTGCATAAAGGACTCAACAAGGAATTGGATTCCAATGGAAAACTCACATTTGAATTTTAAACATCGTTCGAAAGAGTTAATTGCGTCAAATATCCTTAGTTCATATTCTTCGACTCTTAAAGTATTGTTACGTTAAAGTTATTCTGTCAATTTAGTCATATTTTAACATTCAATGTCAACTTAAATCTAACGTATTTAAGAATATTTATTAATCTATACAGTTCAGTTTTAAGCTAACATTTAATGCCCAAGTTGATGACTAAATTGACGAATTGGCACAATTGAACCCATTTTAAAATTTAGTAAATAATTTAATTTCAGTTAATAATTCAGGGTCATTTGATGCAATTAACCCTTTAACTTTAAGTGAAAGCTTTGGACGTATAAAGAAACCTATTTTAAGGGCAGAGGTTCTGGAAAGCAAGAAAGGTATAGAGTGAAAATGGTGGAGATCATTACGTGTGGAAAGATATTCAATTAGAGCCAAAAGGCAAAAACAAGCTTAAAAGGATTGTTAGGCTTATTTTCAACGACATATATTAATAGGATTTTATTTTTATATGATGTTTTAAAAATAAATAAATGAATTTATTTTTTATGTTGAATAATTATATTGTTTTGTATAAATTATAATATATAAAATGGACAAAAATATAAATAAATGAATTTATTTTTCCAAATTTGCTCCTTTTTTTGTACATATATATTTTTCCAAAATTGCTCCATTTTCTACGGCCGTTAACCTAAATACCTGGCGTCCAGTTTCCCCGCAAACTAGTTCTTTAGATTTCCTCTTCACAAATTTTTTACACAGCAAACAATGGAGTTAGCTACCTCTTCAATCTATGGTGCACAAGTAAACTTGATTTGCCCGAAGATTCTTGCGACTCCCCACTCTTTCAAGTACCCCAAAAGAACAAATTTTCGGACCGTTCACTCCCTGGTTCCCCGGCTGTTTTCCAATGGCTTTATTTGCCAAGGAAGCAGCTTTGGGTTCATTAACAATGCTACCTCCATGTCAAATTACAATAATAGCACCACTAATAGGATTTACAAGAGGTTGGATTCTTGTTTGATTATACCCCCATCCGGGAACAAGAAGCCACGTGCAATCATCAAGTTCTTGGGCGGTGCTTTCATTGGAGCTGTCCCTGAAGTTACTTACAGGTACCCTTTTTGGTATTTTCAATTTTTGAATAAAAAATAAGGTCCCTTTGCTCATTTTGGGTTTGGTTTTTTATTTTTAGTTATTTGATTGAGCTTTTGGCCAAAGAAGGATTTTTTATTATATCGGTGCCGTATAATGTTACGTTTGATCATGAGCAAGCTGCTAATCAAGTGTACGAGAGGTTTAATGCTTGTTTGGACAATATTCTTGCTTTTGGATACCCTGATGCTAATCTTACTCCTGCTGATCTTGTTGGCCTTCCAATTTTCTCAGTTGGTCACAGGTAAGTGTTTCTAGGTGATTTTTTATTTTTTGTTTTTTGTTTAATAATGCCTTTTTTTAAATGATAAATGCAGCAATGGTGCTCTGCTTCAAGTGCTCACAGGAAGTTACTTCTCTGAGAATATACCAAAGGTTTGGTTTTTCGTCTTCTTTTTTTTTCAGCCTTTGAAGCTTTCTTTGTTGTTGCAGTTTTGAAGGAGTTGTTACAATTTATATTTAGTTTTTGTAGGATAAATGTAGATTTATGAAGTTTTAGGTAGTGTAATTTATTATTAGGTTCAGTAGTTCCTGGAGTGTGACAGAATGTTATCTTTTGTGGAAGGCTAATGCCATAATCTCATACAACAACAAGTCAGCGACAGAGGCAGTGCCATACTTTGAGCAGGTAATAATCTTTATTTTATGAAAAGCCTCGCATATTGATTACACTTACCTTAGGGGTATATGTTTAATCTTCTTGCCCTCAGTGTTAATAGAATAGCACTGCTATTCAGCATGTCCAAATTTATCTTGTCACATTTGATGGCATTGCTTATGTATATTAACCATTTCATGCGAATAAAAGAAGGATCTAAACATAAATTGAAGAGATACTGAACATACACAGGACTTGCTCGAATTTATTTGTTACGTTCCGTTTAAGTGTTTCATATTGTTAACTAAGCTGGCACTCACAATGACTATAAATCTTGTTAGTTGTTGCTCTGGCATGTTAGTTTAATGAACCATTTGACACTAAACGTGGTGATCATGCTTTGCAGTTGGGTCCTCTAGTGAGACAGATGATGCCAATGGTAGAAGCATCTCCAGTGTATTCAATGGCTAGAAATGCTACAGGTAAATTGCATCCTAACTCTTGCTAATATATAATATTAATTCAATGCTATTACTTAGTTATCATGGAATATGTTTTCCACTGCGGTATAACCGGGACAAATTCAAAATGTAACTTGATTTTATGATGCCTGTCATTGTTAATATATGCCTTATCCTTTTGTATGCATAAATAATATGAGCCTTTTGGATGTACTTTTTTCATTGCAAACACTTCAGATGATGTATGGAGGAGGTTTATTGACACGGCTGGATCAATGATACCCGAAAGAGACCAAGAAGCCCTAGTCTCGTTCACCAAATTTGTGGATCAATTGCCTTCGGTTTTTGGTCAGGTATTTATTTCTCCTTTACAAAGTTGTCTGAGTTAATACATGAAGTAGCTCACATTGTATTTGGCTCCTTTTTCTCTCTTCCATGCAGAGTATCAACTTATTGTGTTTTGCCTATTCTAATTTCTAGTGTATGAGAGTCCAAGTTGGAGTTTGTTATTATAATCTTATTTGAGCAAATATAAATGCATGTACAAAAATGAGGATATTGCCGGTTTACTAGTCTGAGTAGGATCCCCTAAACTGGTGTACTCTAGTTTCACTTTGACATTGTAATCTTGTTTCTTTTATAGGTCACAGAAGGGATATCAGAGTTCAGGCCAACACCTTCTGAGAACCGTGAATGTTGCAAGAACAAATACAACGTCCAAAACACACTGCTGGTATCTATTCTGTTAATTAGATAATGTAAGTTGCTTTTGTGTTTATTCATGTGAATCTACTTTTTGTAGGTGAAGTTCAACTCAGACACAATTGATGAAACTGATCTCCTTGAAGAGACATTGAAACCTCGTGTAGACTCTATTGGTGGGACACTCGAAAAGGTCCAATTAAGTGGCAATCATATAACACCATGTGTGCCGGTATGACAATCACAGCTCATCTCTTTCTGCCTCCCTTTGTTCATCCTTCTGTCCTTCACTTTCTATATACTTTTTGCTAACGAGAGGCATCTGGAACTTATATCTTCAATTTACTTTGCTTGATCAGGAACCAAAATGGCAAGCAGGTTATGTATACACTCCGGCAGATGCTGTAGCTCAGGGACTTAAGACTCTTTCACTGAGTGAAACTAAAGTGCTCTCCAGAACAATTTCTGATTGGTTCAGACGTTTTGAAGAGTAACTGCTGAAATTCGGTAGTAAGTTTATTCTGTGCAGGCACACAATTGATTGAAAATATTGTGATGCGATTATCAAGGAACAAGGAGTTGAAAATTAGATAGATCCATGTGTATAGTCAAGCTCAGTGAGCTTTCATATGTACAAACAAAGGAAAAAATAGGAATTAAACTTTAGACTACAAGCGGATCAAATAAGAATATAAAATGCACCCCACCCCGAGAGCTCCTTTCATATGCTATACTTTTCTTGATCGAACATACATAGTATGAATTCCATTAGCCAAATGGGTTCTAGGTCGATTCCTAATCATTGAATGGAAAATACTTCTCTAGCTTGTGAATGTTGTTTCTAAATGCATGTATACTGGTTTATGATCCTTTAGATGAACTTGGTTTATTTGTTAGTTGGAGAATACATTTAAATTTTAAAGTTTGAATATTTATCATTGATTGGTATTTATGCATACTTTATTCCGTTATACTTTGATATACGTCATGTTAAATGACTAATGCTCTCTTATGAAATAAAACTCTGCATGCTTTTTGTGTTAGCTTTGACCAGTGCGTATATTTAAGATTTACCGGCCTTTCAGACGATGGTGTGATTGAGAGTGCTATTGAATTACTCATCAATTGCTGCCCTAGGAATAATCTGCACATTTATACAACTTTGTTATCACAATTTTTTGTTTGAAAAGAGAAGGAACAGAACAACCCTGCAAATGGGATAAACTTGGTGTACAAAGTCTCATCTTTTGTTGCTTAGATAATGATCTCGAATTCTCAGCCGGATTTAAACCGGATTCTTGCAGGAAGAATCTGTAAGTTGCATATCTAAAAACAAAGCTCAAGTTTATTCATGCATATTTTATTCAATGGCTATATTATTCTTGTCCTTGCTTGCATGAAACTGAAAAGAACAAAGATACAAGCGACAGGGTACAACATAAGATCCGCTGTTACAAAAATTGCCCTCTTGGTTAAAGAAAAAGGAAAGAAAAAAATGCCACAACTTGTAGGAAAAGGAAAAATTGATCACTGTGTTGCATGTATGGTGGCGTTTATAACTCAACTAAAGTGGCCTATGCAGCAGCCTTCACTTTCTCGATCAATTCTGCGGCGTCTTGGACGGTTGCAATGTTCTCAGCTCCGCCTTCTCCGACTGAAACTCCAAATTGTTCCTCCAATGCCATCATAATCTCCACCTGAAATGAATTCAATTCGAAACATGGTCGGCAGGTGAGCTTTCTGATAGAGTATCAATAATATAACATCCAAGGGATTTGATGCGTACTGTATCAAGGGAATCAGCACCCAGATCAGCAAACTTGGTTTCAGGAGTCACTGTGCTAACATCAACTGACAATTGCTTAGCAATGGTGTTTTGGACAGTTTTCAATGTCTCAGGATCAGCCTAGTCGAAAAAACCAATATGTATCAAGACAATGAGCTTTAAATAAAGTTGTAATAAGAAAAAGAACACAATACAAGGTTCTTACAAGAGAACATGAAACTGGTGTCCTAAAGCAGCTTGATCGAGTCGACAACTTTTTTGTCCTTGACAATTGAATCTTTGGAATGAGCTTCAATCCATTACATACTACAGGAACTCCCTGAAACAAAAACTCAATTCAATTCAATCGTCTTGATTCACATCGTATTTCGATTCCAAAACAAGTGAGTGCTTACCATGGTGGTGAAGCTTTTGTGCTGAGAAATGGATCCCCTGGCCATGGAAATTGTAGCATTGGTGGCCAATGAACATGCCGAGATTGATGCAAAGGCAGCCATTTGAAGCTTGATTGAGTAATTAGGATCGAAAATGCAGTCGTGAATTAATGAGAGAGAGATCGTTTAGCAATATTGAATTGATGAAGGAACTTGCAAGTTGTAGATATAAATAGAGAAGTTGTTGAAGACAGGGTCAGAAAGTGGCCGGAGAGTTGCAAAAAGATCTGATGATGATTCCAATGTTTTGGTTTTTTTTTTAAGGAATTATGGAAATAGGGCGGTCGCTGCCATGGATGTTTACGTCTGCTTCTGGTTTGCCTGCAGCCAAGTAGTTTGGACTTAACGTTATTTTATGATCAACTTGTAGAGCATGTAATAATTAGAGATCAAGTCACTTGTAGAGCAAGCAATTATCAAACACCATTGCCAAGTACTCTGAGAAACCAAGGCTGCAAGGCTAACATCGGACACTGAACAACCTAGCACGTTGATGAAACGAATTGAGCAACCGATGAGCATAAATCGAAGAACGCCCCAGGTGGTCGAAAACCAAGTATAAAGACAGTATACATCTCTCAGCAGACTCCCACTCTTTGGCATGCTTAAACTCTGTACTTCTTTCTCCATTCCACTGCAATTCTGTTGACTTAAATATCAAAAATCATTTCAAAACATAAGCTCCAAAGTATCCTAACTCACTCTTGCCTTGCAGGATCCTTCTATGCAATTGCAACCACGAGAGCTGTTGCGATTTCCTTACCGGGATTTCTTCCCGTTGTTTCCCCCATCTGTTTTAGCTTTTGAGAAGGCAATCCAATGTGCTTTGCAATGAAAGTGAGAGAGAAGCTCTTTCAAAGTTCAACAATGATCTGGTCGATCGTTGCAGTAAATGGCTTGGAGCGTTCCGCACTTGGCTGCTCCTCGTCTCGATGCATCACTCGACGGAATGAAAGATTATGAGCTTAAGTTCAACATGAAGAAACATAATTACTTTTGTTCGGCTCCCAACATCAAATGTTTAACTTGTAAGTTGCAGGGTACATGATTGTTTTATTCTTTATTGCTTTAACATAATAAGGATTACATACAACAATAACAATCAAAATATTTGTTAAATCTTTTTATTTATCTTCTCCATGATCTTGACTGTTATAAGGAGCAAAAGCTTCCGAAAACCAATTGTTCTTCCTCCAAGATTTCCATCCCATCTCTTCACAAATCTCGTCACAGTGGTCAATGCTAAATGTCGAGATGAATGCCTCTTGTAGAACCAAGTCGTTTTCTTCATGATCTCCGTTTCTTCCCCGGTTTGTTCGAGCATTTTCCTGATGCTCAGAAGCTTGAACAATCCATCGACCAGCCTCGAAAGCCATTTGCACCTCAACTCGGTTGTGTGCGGATTCGTCACGCTCTCGATGTACCCCACGAACGCAATGTTCAGGATCAATGGATGGATGGTCCCCCTATATAATGGCATGATCCCCAACGAATCAGATACGAGACTCAAGAAAGGTTGTGGCAGTAAGTCCTGGACCTTCTTTTCGCCGTAGAAACGGTGGCGAGTAGCATGACATCAGCCTCGACCTTGGTGTTGTCTTCGAACTCGAGGCCTTTGTTCCAAAACCACCATTTGGGTGCTTTTTTTAACATGATTTCGCCCTTGTCTGCCTCGGAGAAGAAATTTTCGGGCAGGATAGCCATTTGGCTAGACGCATAATCTTCTTCAAATGGGTGGTCTGGTTTAAGTCCATATTTCTTCAATGGAAGCGTCCATACTAAATACGACTCTATGAACTTGGAAACTGCTTTTCTCTTCGGTAAAAGAAAAATAAATTAACTCTCTAATTATGATTCAAGTTCTAAATTAATTTTTTAACTTTAAAATGTTCTAATTGAATCTTCTATCTTAGTAGCCGAATTGACACTTGATTTAGCATGCATGCAAGCATGTCCAAAATTGTATGTTGGGTCAACGTTAGTCTCATTCACAACGTCAAGATTCAAAACCTTATTTAACCATCCACAAAACACTTACAAACATAACTAACAAACAAAATGTGAAAAAAATGTAATTTTTCAACTATCAAACATAACTAAGTGATAAACAAAATGTGAAAAAAGAAAACAACTTCAAGTTTTATTATTAGTGGTTTTGTATGCATTGCTAACATGAGAAATCTCCAACTCATCATCATTAATTAGTGAAACAGCCTCTAAACCATCCATGGTTTCTTCTTCCTCAAAATCCGAACATATATTCTCAATCTCAGTATCACTCTCAATTATATCCTTGTCCTCAATTATATCCCTTTCCTCCATGTCTGACAGGTCACTGAAAGTAGGAATCTTTTTCTTCTTTCCTCTATAACCAACAAAGCTTAGGACCTTTTCCTTCCATGACACTAACGGGCATTTCTCAATCAGCTCAGAACCTTCATAAGCTTCAGTCAAGAAAACACTAAATCTCTTCCCCCTTTCAGAAACATAAAAGATGCCAAAATGCTTCAAAAGAAGCCTCATCAACTTCTGTGGCATCACAAGCTCCCGTCGGAAATGAGTGAGATGGTCGGTCACCAATCTCTTTTCAATTGTAAAGCTAAGTAACTCGTGCATAACAGCAACCGCTCTCTTATCAAATTCCAATGACCCTGCTTTCAGCTCCCCAGCATCTGCATAGGGAGACAAATAACACCTTTTCTGAAAATGTTCGATCTTCCCTCCATGTCTATACACCTTCTTGTAGTTAGGAGGGAACTTCAAAGGAAAAGGCAATGAAAGCACTCCCGGTTCGCGCCCAATCCCATCATTCAAACCCAATGCTTTCTTCTCCAACTCTGTAATAGCCCAAGCAGGATTCCAATTTACAAGCTCCAAAAACTCAACCCCATCTTTAGATTTTACAACTCTAAAATGTTGTGGATACTGATTCACCCACTTCTTCCTAAACTCAACAGGCAAACCAAAATCTCTCCTAAAATGAGCAATCTTATCTAACTGAATCCGTTTATCAACCGACATCATTAGAATCCTAGTAACATACTCGACAGCTTTGATTGATTGTTCATCAATCAACCTTTCCTCTTCCTCCAACAAATCCTCAGCTACTTTAGTCATTCCACACCATAAGGTTCCCCTTTGATCCTTATATAATTCGAACAACTTGGGACATTTCTCGATGAAATCGGTTACTTTGTGGGGTTTCGGTAAATTAATTTGCTTCCTGTATTGATACAATGACCTCACTGGGATAACCATCTCGGTTTCTTTCTTTATAACTTCCATCAAAAACAAAACCTTTGATAATATTTTCCATTTCTCTTTTACAATTTCGAGATGGTGAATTCGTTTGTTCTTGCTACGGTCTTGGACTCGTCTACTGGAAGTCATTGGTCTGATTTGAAGCCACCCAAATAAGAGTTGTTGGTAACGGTTTCTTCTCAGGGACAAAAGATCGAACATTTGGTGGTGGGTTGAATGTAGCCGCTGGATATTTAGTGATTTATTCAATAAAACTTGGTTTATAATAAACCGAATGGCCATTGCTTAAGCCTTATTGCTTTTTCAAGCTTCCTGGAAGTACGGTCTGGCTACAAAAAGAAGTCAGTAATTGGTGGAGAGGGTGTTCACCTCGTTTTCTGATAGAATAAATAGAAACATAAAAGGAGGAAAATACCAAATGAAGCTAGAGGGATTGATACACGGCGGCGAAGGCAGACGATAGGGGCGTCTGAAGGGATAACGGACGGCGGCGATCAGAACGTTGCGGAGGCAGCAGCGGATATCATTATTCCGTCCGATGAAATGGCCTGAAAGTTTTAGAGGTCGTCTGTTCGAAATTCTTTATTTATATATATATTTTTGTCTAATTATGAATTTCATCCAATATTTTATAAACATTAAGAATCTAGCTCTTTTGTTTTAATTTCTCCAAATTTAGTCCTAATTTAGTATGCACTATGAAAGTTGTAAAATTTATTTGTAAATCCCTGAATTCTGTTGATCTATTTTCGAGCCCCTCTATTTTTGAATTCTTTGTTTTATCGTACAATCTATTCCCATTCCGATTGTCATCTATGTTACGTAGTTAAGTGATTGAAGTTTTCTGTATTGTACAAGAACAAGACGTTTCCTTTTCAACATGTTTAAACCGAGGGGAGGGAGAGGGATTAGGGAACAGGAGTTGCGAAGAATATATACGTGTGGGTTAGTAGGACAAAATTTGTCTGGCGCTTGTATGGGAAACTTGGGATATATAAACCATTTTAAGTTTTTATTTGAAAATATAAGACGTTTAAAGTTTATTTTAGAATATAAGTTAATTCCAGCATTATATTAAGAGAATGTCACATGTACATGACGATTTGAAGGAGAATATCTTATATTGGTGACGTTCTTTAATTTTTTTAATATTTTTTTAAATTTAAAGGGAGAATACCACATGCACATGGTGAATAACCTAAACTATTAGACAAAATCTTGTCGCAAGAACATATAAAACGAAACACAAAAAATTATTAAAAGGACAGAAAAAACACATACCACAAAAAATCATTTTTTTATAAAAACATAAAACAATAAATCTGATGATCAACGATTAATAATAAAATTAATTATCAAATTTTATTTTAAATTCAATTTTTTAATATAAAACATAAATAAAAACGCACTTCAATACCATCACCCCAAAAACATGATTTGTATTGTTTGTATTCCATTCTCCCCCTTGACAAGCTTTTCCCTGCATCTGATTGCCGGTCTTACTTTACAAACGCGTGGCGATGCCACCAACCCCAACATTCTCGTACCCATCACTCTCACTTCCCAGTCTCAGCAGTCTAGTATTCCTTTGAAGTATACTGTATACAGGAACGGAATTAGGATTTAATATTAAGAAGGATAAAAATTTATTAAATCTTTAAATTTAAAATTTAAGAATAAAATTTTTATTTAATTAATATTTAAACTAAAAAAATTAAAATATAATATATAAAAAATTTTAAGAAGGACAACAACCCCTCCTACTCCATATACAGTTCCGTCAGTGAGTATATGTCAAGTCACATAGAGAGATGCATGATTAAAGCTTAGTGAGGGAACTTGATGGAGATGAAAACATTAATGTTTTATAATTTTAAATCTAGATATTGTGTTGTCTGCACCCTTTTTAAGCCACTCTATTTATTTAAATCTAGATGAACCCAAACTTGGGACCAATGGGTCAAATGAGGATATATCAAAATCAACAATAAAGCTAAAGAATATTAAAAAAAACTGATTATTTATACTTTTAAATCTAGATGAACCCAAACATGGGACCAATGGGTCAAATGGGTATTTATCAAAATCAACCGTGAAGATAAAGAATATTAAAAAAATAATAAATTAGATTATTTATAATAAAGAAAAAGTCAGAAGTGGTTTTTAAATTAAAAGGGTTTATTTGCTTTCAATCTTTATATTCTTTCAACTTCTAAAATTTAGTCCCTATACTTTTACTTCCAAAAGAGAAGGTTGTTTTTATAAGAAATTCAAGTTCAAATAAACCATATATGTATGTTTTTAAAGGATAGAATAAAGAATATATATTATTATATAATCAGATTAAAATATTAAAAAATTAAGTGTATATGTAAAAAAATTATTAAGATATTTATCACCCAAAATTAAGTATATCACGTAGGTCAATTCTAATTAATCAGGGAAACCAAAAGGAAAAAAATATGAGAAACTGAATTTTCAAAGTCCAGAAGAGTAAAGGGTTTAGAAGCACAATTAGACCAATTATAAAACAAAACACCAAAAATTTCATGCACGTGGTGTTCGTCTCCGGTTCCCACCGCGTTTCGTAGCTGTGTTTGGACCCTCCACGGACTGCCACGAGTTCGCTCCCTTTACTCCTCTTCAACGCGCTTCCATCTTCAACGAAAACGCTACTCTTCGGTCGTCTTCACTCTTCAACCCTCCCCCACCACCAATATATATATAATCACAAAGAGCCGCCATTTTCATTATCCAAAGCTCAGCCTGAAAAACATTTCAAAACCAACCTTTTTTAATCCAAGGGACCATTTTGTAAATCAATTTTCAAGTTTTTCAATTGATGGTGAAGCCAACAAGCTACTGTCAATCATCTTCAGCGTCGCCAAAGGAGCATGTTGAGATAAACGGAGGAGGCGGTAATAGTAGCAGCAGTAACAGTTCCAAGTATAAGGGTGTTCGTAAAAGGAAATGGGGGAAATGGGTTTCGGAAATCCGGCTTCCCAATAGCCGGGAGCGTATTTGGTTGGGGTCTTACGACTCGGCGGAGAAAGCTGCGAGGGCGTTCGACGCCGCTCTTTATTGTTTACGTGGCCGCGATGCGAAGTTCAATTTCCCTGATAATCCACCTGAGATCGCCGGTGGAAGGTCGCTTACCCCGCCGGAGATTCAGGTGGCGGCCGCTAAGTTCGCTAATGAGACGGAAACCAATAATAACAATGTAGAGACAGAACAGTATACGACATCTTCATCGGTGTCGGTGTCAGATGGGACGGCGACAACGCAAGTGGAGGAGGCCGGTCGTAATCATGATGAAGAAATGATGGATTGGTCGTTTTTGAGCATGTTGGATACTACTCCCAATTATCAAGGGATGTCCGATTATGGCTTTTATTTGTCTGGTGGTGATCAACCCTATCATCCTCCGCCAGTTGATGACGACGCCGATGATGGTGGAAACGGTGGCGACGTTTTTTCACAGTCATCGTTTCTATGGAACTTTTAAAGCTAAAAGTCACAGCATATTCATTCCAAAATAGAGTTCTTTACAAAACGAATAATCCTGATCTTGTGTTTCGTTTTTTGTTCATTATTTTCTGGGCTAATCAGGATTTTGGCGAATTTTAGCTGCTAAAGTCGCTGGTTTTTCCCCAGATATACAGTAATGATGAAATTCATATCATGTATACTCATAAATAGGATGAACAAAGCAATTTGTCTAGAAAAAATTGTTATTTGTCTTACACACACACAAAAAAAAAAAGGTTTGAATGAAATTGTAATTTTATAAATTTAATTTAATTTAAAAAACAAATAAAATTATTTTATAAAACATAATTTTTAATTTTTAATAATCAATAGATTAATTTTTAAGTTTGAGTCTCCTAATTTTATCTATTATAAATACACAACATATGAAAATATATATCATATAATTATAAAAAATCGTTTAAATTAGAATCAATTTGTATCATAATGAAACTCAAATAATTCGACTTCAATTTCATAAATTTGATTCGAAATAATTTTAAATAAAATTTAAATTATAAAACAACTCATCAATTCAACAAACCCAAAATATTTTTATTAAACTCATCGAATACTCACCCTACTCATAAATATACCAAGCAATAGCCTGTGTACATTCAAGTGTAGTGAACCATTTTTAAGGAATATCAAGTCTTTTATCATCAATGAAATAGGATAATTCTATACTTAATTGTACAAAAACAAGCAAAACTTATGGTTCTTGTTCAATTCCTGAACTATAAGACAGCTTAAATAGTTTACAAGTTAATTTATAAAATAAGACTTGAATAATTAAAAAATTTTAATAATTAATTAATCAATTTTCAAGTTCAAGTCGAATTTCACTACTTTATCTAATATAAAATTATTGGATATAAAAAACATTTAAAAAAATATATATATATTGTATACGGTTATAAAAAATAGTTTAAATTAAAACAAATTAGTATTATAACATTATAAATATGTTTATGATTGAAGATAAACATAACTATCATGGTGGCATTTTGTTTCTCTTCAATATATATCCACCTGAGGTGAAAGAAACGGCAGTGGAAACCCTACCAATTGTATAGCTGCTGATTAGAAAAAGTGTCTTTGGGTTGAAAATCTCTGCTTGGATTGCCTCAATGACAAATTATATTACAGCCTCTTGTCTCAAGAAGGCAAATCACTTTATGTAAGTTTGCAGAGTTAAAAATGCAGAGTTACTTTCAGAGGAAACAAGAAGGCAAATCACTTGCAGTTTGCAAAATGATTATAAAATGTCTCAAGAATTGAGTGAAGACCACACCTTACCATTTAGTGGTTCAAAGAGTATCATGATGGATCTTGAGCAGTGATTTGAATCCAAGCATATTATGTAAATACCAGAAATATTGATCTTTTGATTGAGGGATTCCAAATGGTAAAACTTGATAATCTGTCAAGGAAAACCAAAGCAGAGGATTATGAACTCACGAAGTCAACTAAATAGTAAATACTCACAGGCGATCAGGATAAGCATGCAATACACGACACTGAAAGGTGAAGCATTATGGAAAACATTCTTTTGAATTCACATTCGCATCAGTAATGAAATCGATTTAATTGGGCATCTCTTATAGAATGGCTGTAAAAGAATACACGGAATATAAGAATAAAATTCTTATTGCTGCGAGTCTGAAACTATTAGAAATTCAATTTTAGTGACAAGGTTTCTAATGGGAACTTATATGAAAATACAAAGGTGGCTATTAGATATAAAAGTAGCTTCCTGCTATGCATGTGAGAATATACTGAATAAGAAAATTGCTATTGAACTTACGGTTCATATGGAAGTGTGTTAGAAACCAGTGGGAACAATCTCCCCCAAAGTGACGTAATAGTGAACCCCATGCTATGCTTGTTCAGTTTTCTATTACATGCTTATGCAAATACAGAACTTGGAAACACTAAATAAAGGGAGAATAATGAAAATTTTCTAGAGCCGAAGCATCAGCATATTTTGCTAAACCAAGATCATTTAGCCAATTAACAACAGAGGAGACACCAACAGCTTGTCGAGGAGAGAAACGGGGAGCGTCTACAACCTTGGGAAGACAATGAAGCTCCTTATCAACACTAGGAGGAACAACAACCTGTGAAAATCATCGTTACGGACGGTAACAATTTAACAAATCATGTACAACAGAAACCCAATTTACCAAAAAGCAAATCAAATAAACATTATTATAAATTTAATAGTATAATGTGATGATTATTGAACTTACTTTAGGAGCCGGATTTTCCACCTTTTCGAGACAATCATTTGTGTGAACCAACCGCTGCTTTTCATTCAATTACGAAATATCAACACCACAAAGCGGACACGAAACTGAATCGTTGTCTCTGCCATTTCTTTCTTCGATGCTATTGGTTTGTTCTTCTTCTTCTTCCGACGTTTCTTCTTCGTCCAATTCATCGCATTGTTTAAGTAACTCATCAAGATCGTTGTCTTCCTCACAGTCTTCACGGAATCGCTAGCATAATTCTGACACCGGACTAATTAATCTCGATTATATTGAATTACACAAATAACCCTTAGTCAATTCCAATGATTCTTTTTCTTCTCATCCAATTTTACAGTTCCAGATTCCCTATTTCGAGTAGAATTCAACTCCAAACTGCAATCGATGCTGGAAGGTATTAAATCCAGGCCGCAAGATCGGGAAGATCGTCAGATCTAGTTCCGGTGGAACCGACTGCGCTTTCTTTTCCAGGGTTAGCGTTTCTTGAAAGGAGGACGAGGACTGCTGGAGGTTTTAAGCGTGTCTTTGTGTGAGGTAGGTTTTCCGGAAGCTGGAAGAGTTTGATTTGGGTGAATCTGAAACTCGTCATCGTCAATGCCGACGATCTTGAGAGCATTCCCTTTGTGTTTGGGAGAGTCCTTAGCATTTGAATTGTGTTCAGGGCTCAAATTGGAGGGAAAATGACATGCCGCCTTACATTTAAAGGAAAACAAACCACAACAAAAAGAACGCGTCGTGGGTAAATAAACAATTATAATCAAATAATAACTACAAAAACGAAAATGGACATGAATTAACCACTTATAAACATTAGCGAAAGATCGGATGCCTAGTTAATTCGATTAAAATTAGTTTTGATCTCGATTATATCGAGTCTTAAATTTTAAAAATTAGTCTTATTATTAGTAAAAGTTGGTATCAATATTGAGTATTCGATCTATTGGTTAAAAAAATTTAAACAACAAGAGAAAAAAATTAAACACCAATAATACTATTAAACAATAAAATTAGAATGTTGTATGCTTTTTAAAATGAGTCATGCTCGTAATATTTATACATGAAGAGAAAGTTTGATAAAAAAACAAAAAAACTTTATTTAACAAATCAATATCTGGTACTTGCCTACTTGGTATTTTTTCCGGTCTCATTAGGTACCCACTGAATATCGAATCCAAAAAATCCAGATTAATTTTGTTTTTTAATTATAATCGAGACTTAAATTTTAGATTTAACCTCAATCTCACCAAAATCAATTTTAAATAAAAATTCATCCGGATCGAGACCGTGCGATCGTGTTCTTTCCACCCCAGTAAACATGGATTAAATTTCTATTCCACACTATCCAAGGTTAAAACAAATGTTCTTATTGCGTGTCCTTTTCTATTTTTTTCTCCCAGTTTACCGGTTTAATATTGGCATGATTTAATTAGAAAATTAAAAAATAAATCCTCCACACACACATTTTATATTTCTCAACTCTCCTTAACCCATTTCCTATAAAAACTCTCACGAATCAACAAATTTGCATCAAAAATAGACAAATAAAAACTTGTTTCGTTTCATTGTTCTGTAAATTATTGCAAAATGCCGTTCACAAAGCTTTTATTTCTCATATGCTTCATGAATTTAAATCTTTCTCCTATTTCGTCACATAACGAAGAAACGATTGATGATATATTGAAAGTTCATAACAAATACCGTGCTGAAGTTGGAGTCCCTCCACTCGTTTGGAATGAAACCCTAGCCGAATACGCTCAGAATTATGCCGATGAAAGGAGCGAGGATTGCAATTTGGAGCACTCCACGGGACCCTACGGGGAGAATCTTGTTGTGAGCTATGAGGATCCGAGTATCGCCGATTCCGTTGAATTTTGGGCGACGGAGAAGGCTGATTATGATCCCGCTTCCGGTACATGTATAGTCGGTGATCACGATTGTGGGCATTATACTCAAATAGTTGCGAGAAGAACCACTAGTGTTGGGTGCGCTAAAGTCAGGTGTAAAAATGAGTTGTATTTTATTATTTGTTGTTATTACCCTTTTGGAAATATGGAGGATCAACCCGCTTATTAATCAATTTTCCTTCCTCGTTTTTAATTCCTTTATTTTGAACTCATACGATTAGTAAATTGTTAACAAACTTGAAGACTTACTTAGTGTTTGGTACACCTAAAAGATGAAAGATTAGGAGTACAAGCAAATTAAGTATAATTATTTACCTACGCTATCATTATACTTTATTGTAAAGAATACGTAGGATACATGGAATAATGGCAAAGTAAAAATTGAGTAAAAAACCGAAGCAGGATATATTCAAATTACTTGTACATTCGATTATAATTTAATATATTTAATTATTATAAATAAATATAGGTATAAATTTAAATTCAATTACTTAACTCGATAAATTTATTTAAAAAATCGTGTTCGGAATAGATCGAGTGAAGATTTATTAAATTTTGAGTTGGTGCCAAAAATATCTAAAATGGCATGATTGTATAATTCTTTCATGTATGTAGAGATAATTACTTATCTTGATTTTTTTTTCAATTAACTCATTAAGTTTATCAAATAAAAAAGAATGAAATATAAATAATTATTATAAATATTAATCTTTATATTTTTTTTCTATCATACCCTATTTTTAATAAAAATGAAAAAAATATTTTTATTTGTCTCTGGGACGAATCAAATTTGATCTACACTTTAATCTTAAAATTTGAGTTAAGTTTGGACGGATAAAAAGTTAGCCAGGTTGCATAAAAACTTTAAATTTTTAAATTGGATTCAAATCCATAAAAATTTAACATCTTAATAAATATTATCCTAATTATGATCTTATTTAACGTGATAATGTATTAAATTCTTTTAATCAAAAGTATGGGAAACAATAAGCATACACAAACTTATAAGATTTAATAAAGAAATTTTCCAACGCATTTTTTAATTAAAAATACTGTCATTTAAAATTAATTATATTCCAAATACTGGTTTTTATATATTTAATTTTTACAATATTTTTTTTTCATTTCACCAGATAACACCTTAATTTAATAATAATGTATTAATTTAAATGTCATAATATTTTAACTTTTAAGCGATATCTAACTCGTTATAATTTTAATTACCAAATAACATCATAATTATTCGAGTTTTTATCTAAATTTATTAAATAATTTTTTATAATCATATAAAAATATACATTTTTCTATATTTTTTATAAGTTATATATAAATATAAATTACGATCCATTAATTACTAAAATTTAAAATACTTAACTAAAACTTATAAATTATATAATAAATACTGAAATTTTTAGAAAATTTATTTTTATAATTTAAATTTTATTTATTCTTTATTAATATTTTCTAATTTAATCCAAAAAAATTTAAATTTCATTCTCACCCATCCCCATAAAAAAACGTACGATTCCCTTTCCAGTAACACTCCGAAGACTACAAAATTTTTCTTTATTTTTATTAATTAAAAAAACTAAAAATTGGGTAGGCCTAGACGCCTAATGCCTTCCTTACAACTCGCAAGTCTCAGTTCACTCTTCTCGAAGTCCAGATCGGCGATCTCTCACAAATTTTCTACTCTTCAGTTCACATTTCTTTAGCTCCACTCATTCTTTTTCCAGTTACTGCTGGATTTCGGGGCAAAATGACGGCCGAGGAGAGATGGTGCATCGTAACCGGCGGCAGAGGCTTCGCCGCTCGTCATTTGGTCGAAATGTTAATCAAATGCGGCACGTTCTCTGTTCGAATCGCCGACTTGCCTTCTAAAATTGAACTCGAATCGCATGAGGAGAACGGTATCCTCGGTGAAGCTTTACGCTCTGGTTGTGCGGACTACGTTTCTGCTGATCTTCGCCACAAAGCTCAAGTACTCAAAGGTCTTAATTGAAAAATCTCATTTATTTTCAGTCGATTTATCTGTAATAGTCAAATTTAACTCTCTTCCTTTTTTTTTTTTTTAAAATTTTAAATGAAGCTTTGGAAGGAGTGGAGGTTGTTTTCCATATGGCGGCTCCTAATTCGTCGATTAATAATTACGCGCTTCATCATTCGGTTAATGTTCTAGGTATGTTATGTATAGTTTTAGTGTTTCGGAGTTTATTTGAGCTTTTTTGTTAATTTTTTACTACAATCTGCAGGTACTAAAAATGTTATTGAGGCTTGCATTCAACTAAAAGTGAAAAGGCTTATTTATACGAGCTCTCCGAGTGTTGTTTTCGATGGGGTTCACGGAATCCTTAATGGGAATGAATCTTTGCCTTATCCAGCTAATGTACTAATTCCAATCTATTAGGATTTGGTTTATGTTTTTTATTGCTTGCAAGTTGCAATTGATTCACTTTTTTCCAGCATAATGATTCGTACTCAGCTACAAAGGCTGAGGGAGAGGCACTGGTCATGAAGTCAAATGGGATTGACGGGCTTCTAACTTGTTGCATACGTCCCAGCAGTATTTTTGGCCCTGGGGATAGGTTGTTGGTTCCATCATTGGTTGCGGCAGCCAGGGCAGGGAAATCCAAGGTGGTTACGTTACTTGTAGTCGTTTTCTTCATTAGAGTGTATGTCTGTTTGATAATTTGTCTTATTTATTTTTGCTTTCATTGATTAGTTCATAATTGGTGATGGCAACAATGTATATGATTTCACTTATGTCGAAAATGTGGCTCATGCTCATATTTGTGCTGAACGAGCTCTAGCATCTGGAGGAGAAGTTGCAGAAAAAGCTGCCGGGCAGGTACTCTTTTAATCTCCTTCAGATTTTTTTACTGTAATTGCTATCAAATGGAGATGAGGTTTCAGTGTTTCAAGATACAGTATGTTTTCACATAGATCAGTTTAAGTGTTTTGTTGCTAAAGTCAATTCCTTGCTTGATAGTGGTGGTTATATGATAATTTGGCAGGCTTATTTCATAACTAATATGGAGCCAATCAAGTTTTGGGAGTTTGTTTCTCGAATACTTGAAGGTCTTGGCTATCAGAGGTAATCTGAGTTCCAACATCTTTCTACACGTTTTTTCAGTCTTAGTTCTGCTGATTTACTAATGTATTTACCCTAAACAAACCACATCATAATCCGTATTCTTTCTGCTTCCATTTTGATTATAGATTAGCTCCATTCTTTTAAGTTAGTGGTGACATCATGTTGATGTTGTCTTTTTGTAAAGGCAAAATGCAAGTTACTTTCTTTGAGATCCAGGTTGACTATCCTAGATTCACACTTTTGTTCTTTCTTTCTCATTCTACCCTTCAAATCCTACAAAATTTCGGATAAGCTGAAAGACTGCTTATTAGTATGTATATTTTTGTTGCACTATGTGATTATTGTGGTTTTTACCTTATTTTTATTTGAGGCTGTGCACTATGGCTCTTTTCACAGATTATGTGTATTCTTAATCTGTTAACGTGTATCGTATTAATTTCCAAATATATTTCCCTTTGGAGAGAATTTAGGAAATAAAAATGGTTTTGATGCTAATACCTAGGGTATTCCCCCTTTCTTGACTGCTGTACTTCTCAGGCCAAAAATAAAGATTCCTGCCATTGTTATAATGCCAATTGCACATCTGGTGGAGTGGACATATCGGCTATTAGGCCCATATGGCATGAAGGTTCCACAGTTGACACCTTCAAGAGTTAGACTTCTATCTTGCAGCAGATCTTTTGATTGTTCAAAAGCAAAGGATCGGATTGGCTATACACCCATTGTATCACTTGAGGTTCTATCATGTTTCAGCCCCTCTTGTATTTAATTGCAGCATTTTTTCCTCACTAGGTTTAATTACTTTTTAGACTTGGAACTGATAAATTGATGGTATCAGACAATATACAATGAAACTATGTTTAATTTGCAACTAGGTTTATCATTACATCCAAACTTCCCAGTTAAGTAATTTCCTCATGATTGTTCCATTATGGTGGTGGTGGTCCGTGTATTTGATCAGGCTCATTCTTCTACTCTTTAAGTCCAGCGAATTGTATCAGCCGCAAAAGTGGTTATAAATTGGAAGTATAATAATTAATGGTTTATTTATGACGGTGTGATTTAATAATGTTGCAGGATGGTCTAAAGAAGACAATTGAGTCGTTCTCACACTTGAGAGCTGAAAGTCGACCCAAGAGAGAAGGGGAATCTAAAGCTGCAGTCTATCTTGGACAGGGAAGGGGTATTTTTTTTCTTCATGATTCTTTTATGATGTCTGAATATGTAATATACTATGGATACATCCTCTTCCTCCCTAACAAGGTGCTGCAGTGTTGTTCATATTTCTGTTTGTGTTGTTGCAAGTCTTCATTTAGTTTTTCTGCTCTTTTCTTTCTAGTAGTTTTGAGGGTCAAAAACAAATTGTTTTAAGGATTAGGATTTAAGACTTAAGTATGAGGTTATCCTTTAATATTGACCTATGAAATAGAATTTAATGGGGGTGAAGGCTAAAAGGCGGTTGGGCAGTGTAGAAAGGGCTGTGCAAATCTTGTAATCAAGCTTTAGATATGTTATTCAACTGATGTAGTAGATAGCCTGTTACACTTATAATGATGATATAGTTTTGACTGTTAAATTGATAATGATGATAACTATGCTATAAACTTTTAGTGGAATTGATATATTTAATCAGTATATGTGCATGTTTCACATTAATCATCTGTGTTTTTTTGCAGTTGCTGACACGCTACTTTGGAAGAATAAAAGGCAGACACTGACAGTGCTATTAGCATTGATTGCAATTTACTACTTCATTGCTTCGGGTGCTACCATTATCTCCACAGTTTCAAAACTTCTCTTGTTGTCACTATTTTTCTTATTCATCCATGTCAGCTTACCGAATAAAATGTATGTATACCCAACCAATTTGCTTAAAAAGGAAAGTTATCATGTTCTTGAAAAATAAAAAAATGTATGCTGAACATAAATGTATTTTCTGATGTTGCAGATTGGGATATACAGTAGAGAAAATTCAGCCATCAGATTTCCACTTATCAGAAGAGAAATCGAGGAGTATTGTTATGTTGATATTTTCATACTGGAATGGTGCTGTTAATGCTTTGAAATCTATTTGCAAGGGGAAGGATTGGATACTGTTCCTCAAGGTATTATCATTATCTGAGTTTGCTTGTTATTTGTGTGCTTTCAAATATGTTAGATGTCTAGTACCAACTATCAAGTACCTCTTCATTTTCTAAACTTAAACATTATGAACTAATTGTACCTCATGAAAAGATGTATAAAACGATGCTACCCCTAGACTTCATCTCATATGTTGCATGTTCATAGTCTTTTAGATGGCGAATGGTTGATCACTAAACCTAGACCGGGTCCTCAATTCTTTTCCTTGAAGATCATTAAGTAGATACAAGATAGGTTCACTCTTTTAAACAAGAGGTCATATGCATAAACTGTCGACCTTCCTCTTTTCTTCCATTTCTCTCCTGCCACTGGCCTGTTATGCCTCCATTACTCTACTTAATGTGTTTTTATTTGTGTATAGAAATGTTGTTTACTTTGAAATTCCAACACTCGTAATGTGAAAAATTATGGTGGCTGTAATCGTTTTTCTATGCAATGAAACAGGTGGTTTTTTCTTTACTGCTGCTTAGCTTCCTCGGAGCCATATCTTTTCGGACTATTTTTGTCATAGGTTTGTTCTCTCTCTCTCATGCTCACATGCACACTCTGCAAACAGATATCAACAAAAGGTATCCGTATCATTGAACATGGAAGAAATATTCATTAATACACCATGAGGCAAATGTTGTTGCCTTTCCCTTTCCTACATAAAATAACCTTAACTTTCAGTTCTGGAAAAATCATATTTCCTTCCATAAGCTCATTCTTTATATTTTTCTCACTGTATCCGAAAATGTATTATTTCAGGACTTCCGCTTGCCTTCATAGCTTTCTATGTATACGACAAAAAGGAGCAAGAAATCGATTCTCTCGTTCTAGAAGCTTTCTTAATGGGGTGCAAATTGAAATCTGGTATTTGCAGGAAAATAGTGGCCTCCAAGAAGAACGACTGATACCATACGGCACCATGCGGGGGAGTGATTAATTATTCATGTTTTTTTAGAAGATTTTAAGCATATGGACATGTAACATTGTTACTTGTATTTTAAGCCATTTCAGTTCTGGACCATTCATTTGAGACTCCATATATTCAGAATTATGGCATCACTTTTGTTCACATCATGTTTGATATGATCTTCATACGAATTGATTTCTTAGGGAGTTGAAATGAAAGAGTGAAATTGAGCTGCGGAAAATAATTACATATTGATTTTTTTGGATTGTATACATGATATAGAGTTCGATATTTTGCTGTGGGCAGGGGAGTAACTGGACATTCGCCTTTCATGAACAAGACGATCGACGGCGACTGCTGGCATACTAATATAATAGAGCATTCTCGACCATCTTGAATTTGAAAGCCTGGTAGACTTACAATGTTTCCTCGATGATGAGCTTCCCACGCTGTTCAAGTTCGTAAAGCATAAACAGTGCTGCAGAGTCTGAAGAACTTTTCTTGTCAGCTCTTGCATCTCCGGTGCATTCGATAATGTCGTATCCCGGGATATTCAAGGTGATTTTTGACACAAAGCTGATAAACCCTTTTCTTCTCTCAGTACCTTCACCCATATCCATCGGAGTGCTGCATAAGACATGAGGTTAGATACACAGTAGTCACCTTGATTTTGTATATGAATAATCATAAGACAATAAGATACCTCGATTTATGTTCTGTTGGTTGGATTGTAGGCATAGGCCATAGCAGTTTCTTACAAAGCTCGAAAAGCGTGCTCCTCGGTCCTCCTTTCTTCGTCTTTATCGTTACAGTAACTGAAAAAATAAAGAGAAGAAATGTCTTGAGCAAGTTTTGCATAAAGCACACAAACACGATCCAAACCTAATTCTTAACTTGACGGAACTAACACCGTTCACATTACCCTATACTAATATAGCAGTTAGATTTTTTTTACAACTGAATGTTACATACCTGGGGTGGCAGTGGTAACACTGCTCGCTTTATTCGAATCATCAAGCAATTGAGTTTCAGCTCTCTTTTGCCTCTTATGGATTGTTGTTTCTAAGGAATCGTCATCAACAGTTTGATTTGAGTCTGCACACTCATGTTTCTTTCTCTTCCGGGAGATTCCTCTGCTCTGTTAACATCGAGTAACAGGCACATTGCCAATGTGAATGCCGACAATCGATTCACTCAACAGGCATTAATGATTTTATGACTAAGCCTAAAACGAACATGACCGCATATCTAAAAGACCGAAAACTAGAAGGGTATCAAACAGATTGAAAAATCCTCCTACATAAACATAGACTAGAGGGATATGACCACCGATTGTAAGCAAAAACGTCGAAACAAAATAATGTAAATATATTATGAAATGAAGGAAACTTATGATTGTTTGTAGGAAGGTGGGTAGTGAAGAATCATTGTGAAGTTAACGGCTTTAATGAGTGTGTACCTCAAGTTGCTTCAACAGATTTGAAGCTGCCTTGCCTTTTGCTACTTTTTTACTTCTATCAAACCCCTCTCCGACCAACAAATCACGATCAAGCTGTAATAGAAGCTCAGCATGCATCACTTCCCCTTTATTTGTACATTTTTCCTTAATAAAATATCCAAGAGAGTCACATAATTCGTTCAGTTCTCGAAGCAGAGGCAGCTCAAGCTTATCAGGGGTCACAATTGGAGATAACAATGGTTCGACAATTCTCCAGACTTTGTCAAGATTAAGGTTCGTATCAATCAGAATTGCCCCAACAATACTTTCAAACAGGTCACCGAGAGCCTGTAACAAAAGTGGCATCATCAACAACTGCCTCGGTTTACAAGCCATATGATTTACATGGAATGTGCATAAAGAACAGTAATGAAAATAATAGAGCTGTACAAACAAAAAAGATCGATAATGAACAAATACTTGACCTTGGGACCTTTTATGCCGGGATCAGAGCTGCTGGTGTTTTGAGATTCAGTTAAGGATTGCACATATTCACTTATTTGGTCTGAAAGTAAAGTTGAACAATGTTGAAGATGCTTATAGAGGTCGTGGCGCACGACAACTTGCGCAAAGCTTTCATTATTAACTGAAGCGGACCGCAGGTCAGTCAACTCTCCCGGATCTATATCAGTGTGATTGTGGTAGAGATATTGGGTGATCAGCAAGTCCAACACAGAATCACCAAGAAATTCGAGCCTCTTGAAAAAAAGTATCAATACGTAGAAGGGTGAGATCACATCAGATCTAAGACAATGTTTACGATTGTATTTATATCATTTGGCAAAAAATTTAAAACAATTCTCCGAGAAAAAGAAGAAACAAATGAATTCAAATACAGATACAGATAGAGAACTACTTGAACTACCTGGTAACAGTAGAACTCAAGCGCAGATTCATGTGTCAAGGCCTCCTTTAAGAGAAACTTGACAGAAAAATTGTGGCCAACTTTAGACTCTATTTCGTGGATTTCATTATTGGGGACATACATTTGTAGGGACGCTTGATTAATGACTCCAGCTACCATCGTGGGATCAAGTTCGACATCAACCCCGAGCCACTTCATCACATGAAGGGAAGCAACAAGCCCACCACTTACGTAGTATGCTCCTATGAGAGCTTCAACACAGTCTGATATGGTTTTCGAACACATCCATCTGTGACCTCTATCACATGGTTTACCAAACTTAACTTTCGGGTCTTCCGTCTGAAAGTTTTTATCCAAAGGAACTTCTAGAGAGTCCACCCCACACTTGCAAGGAACCGGGCGAAGAGTTCGTTGTCCTGGAGCTGCCCAACGACGGGGATCGAAAGCACCATTCCTAATGTATCCCTGTTATATGTAACAGTCAACAGTTTGTAATACTTGTAGATTGCCAAAACGGGCATAAACAATATAAAGTTAAGCACAAAGGGGCAGCTTTCACCATATTAATAAACGAATATTTCAGTGCCTAAATTATACGCTACAACAAGATTATTCCATTACAAAACATACAATCATAATCGTAACAATGGTGATATCCTATCAACTTGTCATTAACAGTTGCCTCTTATAAAATGCAGCAATAAAAAAGGACCTCAGCCTATGAAAGGATTCTAGCAAATATAACGAAATAGCACCTGTATTTTGTGGTCAGTTCCCAACTTATGCAGGGTCGAATTACAAACTGCCAATGAACGCCTCGAAGATAATTGTCCCTCATGTTTGCTGGGATATTTAAGAAAAAGTGTACAGCTAACAGTGTACTTCAGAACCGAATCCCCAAGCAATTCCAGCCTTTCCATGGAAAAACTTTCACAACATCCAAAGTGTCGTCAATGCTTCCAGGATCTGTTTAGTTTAAAAAGATATCGAATCATTGTTAAAAGGAATGAATCGCTTCAGAAACAATAAGGGCTAAGAAGATATTTAGAGAACAAACCATTGAGCTTGGTATATTGATGTTGCTAGAATTAAAGTTGATTTCTTCTCTAAGTTGGTTGGCCAACATTAACGACTCCAGCCGGTGCATTACTGATGGCAGCAAGTAAAGTGATTTTAGAACACTTACTGGAACATCAAGGACAAGCAAAAGCTCAGGGGGCATGTGGACATGGAAACGTGGTTTTTCATTAACTACGCCAGCTTGTGATGCTTTAGCTGAAACACCTGATCAGTAACAGGAAAATATTAGAAATCATATCGACATAAGCCATAAGGTACGTGGTAGCTTGATATTCCTTGGGAATAAGGGACCGGATAATATTATTGCAAAACAACATGATGAAATGTAGCAAAAACATTTACAAACCTTCATCATTAAAGTTCACAAGTAAGTTGTGCGGGTTATGGCTCTGCTTTAACAGCAACAAAGGCTGTTCAGGATGTTTCAGCACAATCCCATACCTGCTCAAAGCCCGTGTTATAATTGGAACCACATTATGATGCAGATATACATATTATTGGGAACCACCCATCACTTACTTTTTCCTGAAGTATTCAGAGAAGGAAGCAAACCCTGTTGAGACCTTATCAACAGCTTCATCGAAAGAACTGTTGGCAGTTTTATCACTCACGGCTTCAATGATGCAGTAGATTCTTCCTGTGTGAATTGCCAGTACTACCATATTTCTAAGATTGTCAATGTCAACCAAACTGTTAGCAAAGTGAATCATATTGGTTTTCTTGCAGTCTGTCACAGATGATGGATTGCTTCCATCATCATCCGTGCCTAACAAAGAATTTTTATTTAAAAAGTCTGCAGCAAATGTACAAGCCGTTATTGACGGCCAGTTTATTCTCAATTCCTTAGTTGAACAATCCTCAAGGGGTAAAAGCAAATACATATGGGATGGACTCCACAAAGAATTTGTTTTATCCCGAAGTAGAAATTCTCTCGGTGTTCCAGATGATTTAGATCCAACAAATAACTTGCCGAACAAGCCATTAAAGAAAAATTCCTGAAAGCGCTTTGCTTTCATCATCTACGATGAAGAAAATGAAACAAAACAAAGAGTACATGAGATTGGAATAAGTAATTTGTGTAGGAAAAAAAGGAACAATTCTACAATACTAGTTTTATTCATACCTGTTCTGCATTTAAACGCACTTGCCCACAGAAAGAAACACTAGCCTTAGCCGTCTTTCCAATCAAGTAAAGATCCATTTCAGTATTCCCCACATCATCCGCAAGCTTTGATTCAATTAGAAGAACAAATTGAGAATAAACCACAGTGACGATACTGCATTTAAAATCAAATTTATAGGCAAAGAAATCAGCATCGTCAGATTTTTCTCCCCAGCTTCCACGTAATGCCTGAATGCAAGTTGTTCCGTGAAGCTCCTTCCGCTTTGTAGTTCCTTTGAACACAAAAAAGGGAAAACAGGATGATGAAGCCAACTTATTTTTTGCACGCAAATCCTCGTAGGCACTCACATCGAAGTTGCAAAACCAATCATTAAACACAAATTTCATACTACGGAAGTTTATGTATATACCTGCACCTGAATGGGAATCTTTTCCTTTAGAAACACAAGCATTTTCTGAAGGCTCTTCAATGGATGGAATAAGATGATCATTCAAGGCACCCATTTGATGAAGCTGCCTGCATGCTTCTAAGCTTACAAGCTGCTTTGCCAAATGACAATTCCTAGACGGTGGACCAACTATTGTTTGAAACGCTGCATTAACAGGTAACGTTAATTTACACTTGTATAATCCTTCAAAAGATGTGAACTCAAAACTTGGCTTTGGCGTGTAATACCTACAATAAAACGGAGGACAATACGTGCATTAATGTCTTAAACAAATTCCCAAATATAATGAAAAATGAAAATGAAACCACAATCAGATAACAAGAAGCAGCGTACTTATCACCAGGGAGCTTTCCACAATATCTATGGATGAGGCTAACAGCAGAATCTGTGGTAACTGAAGCTCCCGTAGCATCCACAACAAAAATATTTGGTTCTTCAAAGGAACAGTCTTTAAGAACGCATAGATCAGAACCAGGATCCCTTTTAATTGCTGTGTTTTTCATTGAATACTCACTCCTGATTAAATCGTATATATGATTTCTTTGTTTCAAATTTCCCCTGTCAGCACAACAGTTAGACTCAAAACCATTATATCATAAAATAGGAACACCAATGACTGACAAAATTTCAGACAGTAAAAAATTATTACAGGCAAGCAACACGCGTATGCTTAACAAGAACAGAATACTACCTCTCAAGCATCATGATGAATTCAGAATTGTTCTGCCTAGCTCTTCCTCGAGATTGAACATAACTATGGACTGTCTTTGGCAGGTCGAAACGTATCACATAGCAGCAGTTTGGTACATGAATTCCCTCCTCAACCACATCAGTAGTAAATAATAGATTCACCTGTGCGAAGCTTTTCTTCATTGACCATAAAATATCTAAATATCAGTGCTATTAAGCTCTTATATAGAAGATGAGATACCTTCCCGGATCGAAATGACTCCAAGGTTTCCTTTTGCATTTTAGGTGCCAGAGAATCAACTGATGTATTACTTCCGGTCATATATGAAACCATGAAATGTGATAGACAGCTTACTTTCTTCGTAAATCTTTCAATTACTTTAGCAGTAATAATTCTTTCAACAAAAATTAGGCACGATACTTGTTTAGATTCACTGTAACCATAGAAATAAATGTAAGCCAACACAGTTATCATATTCCAGACACTAGCCACTTAAGTTTCTTATTACCCAAATGATTGGAAAAGTTGAAGTAGTTCATGCATTTTTGGAGATATATATCCAAGATCTACTGCCTTTGCATAGTCAAATCCGGAATTCAGAAAACTTTTATCTCCTGCAGAGATAAGAAGTAATTGATTAGCTACAAACAAAATGTACCCAAAGACACTAACTTAAACTTCTAAAAAAATGGTATAAACCAGATAAAACTACGAGAAAAGGTTCATCACATCATACCAAGGGGAAGGGACTCTCCAATTAAGCATCGGACTTCCTCCAGGAAATTTTTGCACTGCACCACGCTTTCTCTATATACTTCACATTCGTCTTTGGTGTCAATGATGTTCTCTAGGAAAACATTAGCAGCCTACAAAAGAAGCAACATAAAGCACGTCATCACAAATGGGAAGACATAGCAGAAAAGAATAATATAAAGCCCAAACAAACCTTAACTGTCATTAAAAATGGTGATTGTATGAATTGCCATACATAATTCATATAGGTGGAAACCAAAGAAAGAGAATACAGGGTTATTTTCAAACATGTTATAGGTCAAATCTATGTTGGGAAAAAACATTAATTTAGATTCTTTAATTAAGACCTAGATCAATGTTGTAACAAAATATTACTTTGTCAGTTGTTTTTTAGATTAATATATCTATCAAAGTTGAACTAAATTAAAATATATTTATCTAAGTAAATAAATAGTCATCAAAAGATGTATATGTTAGAAGAGTAGCATGGATTTTATACGGCATGTAAAAAAGGACGAACTCTTTTTTCCTCTTAAAAGTCAATATTTTATCCTCTCTAGTTGAAATTTACAACAGCGCAATCATACCTCGTAAGCACATATGAGACCAAGATTGTCAAGGCAATGCAGAATCTTAGCATGGTCATTTGATATTCGCCTTCGTAGTGCTTTAAGCTTATCATCTAAATCTTTATAAGAAACTTGCAGCGAGTCTTGCAACTTCGACAATGACATATCGGTCTGTCCAGGAAAAAGATATAAGACCTTCAACATCCCAAATGAAAAGCCTAAACATCAATTCCCACACACATGTGAATCATTTATATAAGTCCACGGGATACCTTTGACCAAGAGATTTCTACCATTTCTTTCAAATCCGAACAAGAAAGTTCGGCTGGATCATAAAATCTACAACTTTCTTTAGCAAAAGGCACATAAACTTCCATCTCTGTTCTGTCTTCTATAGTATATATCTGCAGCAGCACATATTCGAGGTATTGTTCATATCGACATAAGATTTTCCCAGCAAATCAATCATAGCTAACCGGGAAAACTAAAAACTAAAACAAAAGAAATACCAAGCTATCCAAAACACTTTCAAGTTCTGACATTTGGCCCTCACAATCAGTTTTGGAGGAGACACCTGCACAAAGTTTTAATCGAAATATACGTAAAAGCATAAGACACTAAAAACTAATTAATTTAGGACATTGTTCTAGGTTTCAAGTTCATTTTCTTTAAAAACTGATCTTTAATGGGGATTTAAACAAAAAGATAAAACCCTTTCGAATAGGAAGCACTTCCATATCATATGAAAAAACACCAACACAACCATCAACAACAACAACAATACCTTACCTTTGCTGATTACAGGTGATGCTGTCATTCCAAAAATCTTCGGCTTGATCTTGGATTTGTGATAAAATTCCTACATCAAAACAAGGAAACAACAAAATTTCATTTCTAATCAGGAAAAAGAATGTAAATAGTCACTAAATTCTTGCAAAAAGATTTACGAGTTACTGACCTTCATTAGTCTTGCATATGGATGGTTGCCAGTAGCACGGTGACACTCATCTATTATCAATAAGGACACCTTCTCTAGACTCAAGAATGCATTCCGTAAAGCATCCAATAGAATTTGGGGTGTCATAACGAGAACCTAGACATACATAACCGTTACAACTCAATGCTAAAGGGGACACAAGGAAGAGGGATTTTATATGAAGAATGACCGGACAAAAAATACTGCCCCATTCTAGGCTACTCAATTACAATGCATCATTCCTTCAAAGATTATCAAAGATTTTTAAGTGCATCAACTTAAAAAGTAGACTTATTAGAGCTAACTAGTTAGAAAACTTACATCATGATCCTTTACTTCTTTCTCCCAGCAATCCAAGGTCCATTCATCGACCCCCTTCGCTCCATAATACTGTTCAACTTCCAAACTTGTATGCTCCTTTATATATTCAAATTGCTGCAAACACACACACACAAAAACAATGTTCAATTTTTCACACCACCAGGAGAAATTCCAAACTTTCCAGGATCAAAAAGCATACCTGATTAACTAGATGAACAGTGGGAGCCAAGAAAACAATCAACTTTTTACTGTCTGCAGACTTGATAGTTTCACCAAAATCTTTAATGAGCATCACAGCAATCATTGTCTTTCCTACACCTGTATCCAACACAGCTATAATGTTTCTTCTCTTCGCAACCTCGTACACCTGCAATTGATACCTACACAGCACAAAATCAAAGACAAAAACTCAGAATGACACTAAAAAACAACTTAACTCAAAAGAGACAGAGAAGCAAACCCTCTAGGATTTAAGTCCTTGGGTTTTGAAGATGAAGAAGGTTCTTTCATAACAGCATCAGTGTCATCTAAAATCATCATATCAGGTGGGTCTGCTGAGTTCATCTCCTCCTTTGAAGAATGCATGTAGATTCTGAGATCTCTAACCAGAGAAAAAAGACTAAACTTCCACACAGAATGGGAGTGATTACTGAACAACACACAAAATAAGTGAACTAAAGTACGAGTAGCCTGATCAGACAAGTGGAGAAAATTGGGGGTGTTGATTCTGTTGAATGGGACTCCATCAAGGACATGGATTCTATAAAATACACTGTTCTGGGATTTTTTTCTAAATAACTTGTTCGGCTATTTTCATGGAGAAAACAGCCTTGGAAACCATGAAATATGATAAAAAATTAAGCTTTTTCATTGAGATATAACTTACAAACTTATTGAAACTCTAAAACAGTAGCAGTGCCGAGTTCGCAGGGGAACTGATTCAGACTATAAGAAGAGTTGGACCGTAAGCTGTTTGGTTCACGCACGATGGAGAAGAAACTGTAAAAGACGGCCCAATATCTATTGGGTTTTCGATGTTTGAAGAAAGTCAACGAAGAAACATTCGGCTTTTGACTTCTGTGTTTGAGTTACAAAGAACAGCAGTTTAACGTAGTTCCTGTTCCTGTTCCTGTTTTGTTTGCATATTGTTTTTTTTTAACACATGTGTTATAGTTTTAAATAAAAATATATATAATATTAAAATGTATTATAATTTTTAATTTAAAATTAAAAAATATTTAAAATATTTAAACATATATATATAAATTAAAATATTAAAGTATATTATTTTAGTTATATGTTAATCTTAAAAAATATTTAATATCATTTTAGATATTATTTAAAATAATTTTAACTCTTACATAAAGATAATATCCTTTTAAGATTTTTCAATATAAGATTAGCAAATTTAAATTTGTTTAAAGAGTTTTATGATTTAATTATTTTTTAATACTCATTAGTTTTAAAATTAATCAATCTATCTTTTATAGTGTAATTATTACTCCGCACCTAATTAAACTTAAATAATATGGGTGCAAATCCTTTATCTCTTTTATATGTCTCTATTTATGTTTTCTCTTTAAATTAGATGATTTAGGGTTTAAGATTTAAGATTTTAGGTTAAATTTGTGATTAAGGTTTAGGGAATTAGGAGTAAAGTGTATTTTTTAGATTTAAAATTTAATTCGATAAAAAAAAATTTAAAGAAGGCACGAAAATAAACCCACGGGCTCTTTATTTCTCCTCTCTATATTTACAAACCCACCTCCACGTGTCACCTTCATATTTTTCGTAGCATCTAATCTAAATATTGATTTATAGAAATTATCTGTGTGTTTTCTTCGTTAAAATTTTATAAGAAAATAGGCTTACAAATTATATAGTAAGAAATGTCAAATTATGCCATTATTATATGTATTATAAGTTATGAATTCAATATTTATATTTTAGTTTTTTATTTTATGATTTATTCTTGACTTAAATAATATAAAAATAAAATAATTAAATTATTAGAGTTCAAAATATTTAAATTAAAATATATGCATTAAATCTATAACTTAGATGTAAAACTTGGACCACCAATATTTTGGAATAATTTAAAGATATTATAAAATAGTATATATTCATACATTTTTTCAAATTTTTATAATATATTTTTTAGATACAATAATTTAAACATGTGTATCTTATGATGAATATAATTATTTTTTATTTTTTTTCTCTGTTTTTCAATTTTATGATTTTAATCTTGACTTAAATAATATAAAAACATGTTTAAGTTATCATAGTTCAAAATTAATTAAATTAAAATATATATACATATTAAATCTATAACTTAGATGTAAATTTTGGACCAGCAATATTAAAAATAGATGGCTTTTTTTGAATAATTTAAAGATAATTATAAATTAATATTTATTCATATATAAAAATTTAATAAATTTTTTATCTATAAAAAATATTTTTTATATTTTGGATAATTATATATTCAATCTAAATATGAAATAATTATACATATTCGATTCAAATTTTTAGATAGATGTAAATATTTTTAGATGTTTAATCTAAAATATTTTAAAAAATAAAAATAAATTAAATATTTAAAATTTTAAATCAAATAAATGGATCAAATCAATCGAATTAATTTTTTACACACATGGATACCATGGTGTACGACGAATATTTCGAGTCATCTATAACAAAAAATAATTTTATTAAATTATATAAAACTATAGTATTTTATATTTATTTTGTAGTTTATATTCGTAATTTCTGTGAGTTCTATTCCAAAGAAAGTCGAGTTTTCGTCTGACTCGGTGTCATTCCATAATAGAGCATTACACGAGTCAAAACCAACTCACCTCCTTGCTTCCTTTACCCTTTTTCTTGTCCCAGCTTTGAAAATCGAAAGCCTAAACCCCTCTTTTTCTCCGCCGGTCAACCGCCATGGCACCCTCTTTTCTCAGCTTCGTCTCCTTATACGGAATCTATCTCCGCCGTTGCCTCACAGTGTCCGGCCTCACTTCAAAATCCATCGACATCGACGACGACACCACCATCCACTTATGGTCCCCAAACCCCAGCCAAAAACCCGCCTTGCTTTTGCTCCACGGGTTCGGTCCCAGCGCTATCTGGCAATGGAGTCGACAGGTCCAGTTCTTCGCCTCCGACTTCGACGTCTACGTCCCTGACTTGGTCTTCTTCGGTGGTTCCACGACCATGTCCAAGGAAAGGTCCGAGGTTTTCCAAGCCGTTTCGATGGCTAAGTTGATGAAGAAGCTTCGGGTGAAGAAGTATCACGTCATGGGGACAAGCTACGGTGGGTTCGTGGCGTACCATATGGCGAAACAGTGTCCGGACACGGTGGATAAAGTGGTGATCGCGAGCTCCGGTATCAACACGCGGAAAGCAGATAACACTGCGTTGCTTGAGAGAGCCAACGTGGAGAATATCGAAGAGATCATGCTGCCGGAAACGGCTACTCAGATAAGGACTTTAAGCCGTCTGGCTGTTTCATGGCGGTTCAACATGGTTCCTGATTTTTTCTGGAACGACATCATTAACGTAAGTATATTCCAAGTATACTCAAATAGTCAATTTTGATAAAATGATAAGAAGTTTGATATGTAATTTATAAAAATTAAAAATTGAAGGATTAATTTATAAAAATTATAAAAAATAAGTTAAATATGTAATTTCCCCTTTTATGGGTGTTTGCTCTAATTACAAAGAAAGCCTAATTACTTTCATGCACGATGCAGCAATTATACTCAGAAAACAGACGAGAGAAGATGGAACTTTTAAAGGGAATTACCACCCATGAGGTAGCTGATGAGTCATTCAAACTAACTCCACTTCAACAGGTATAGATACTCAACATTATTCGAACTTTTTATTTTATTTGAAGTATCGAATATATACTCATATTCGATACTCACACTCGAATCTGAACAAAAATATCATCATCAGTTTTAATCTTTTCCTTTTTTCTGTCAATTAGGATGTGCTGATAGTTTGGGGAGATGGAGACCAGATTTTCCCATTGAGAATGGCTCATGAACTCAAAGAGTAAGCTCACTCACCTTGTAGTACTTGGTCTCACTCATAAAATATTTTAAAAAATAGAAAATAAATTTTTAACCGACACTAAAATATGTCACTATAAGATTAAAAAATATATTAAAAATTAATAATTAAATTAAATATTTAAAATATTAGTTTTTTTTATTGTTTCACTTGTGATTCGATCAATTTTTTTATGTAATTTATTTAAATAACGATTTTTTGTTTTGTTTTATTTACTAACTGAGAAATTTCAGGTTTCTAGGGGAGAAGACCAAGCTTGAAATAATAGAGAAGACATCTCACGTGCCCCAGATTGAGGACTCAGCACAGTTCAACAAAATTGTGAAGAAATTCATTTATGGGTGATCATCGAATCCCTGTAATATTGTAAATTTCTTAAACTATAATTTTCAGAATTTTTTTACATCAGAATTTTAAGTTTTATATGTAATTTGAATTAATACTCGCTTCATTCGATAAGGTTTTAAAATTTAGCGTTATATAAAGATTTTTTTTTTTATTCAGACTCGATGAGTTTCGACCTGATCTTATAAGATTGAGATGTTAAGTTTTTTTAAATAATTTTTTTAACATGATATCGAATTATGTTTGAGGTAAAAAGTAAATCGAATTTAATTATATTTTACTCTCTTTGGATTATCCATGCTTGAAAAAAATACACCAAAATTTATAATTTCTAAGATCATTACAACTTTAAACTGAAAATAATATATTTACTTTTAGTAAATATATTACCATTCTTTTTTTTTTTAATTTTAATAATCTATTTAGTAGAAAACGTGTACAATTTGAAGTGGTTGTGGAGGGCCATAGTAGATTAGTAGTGGACGGTGACACATGTCCCATGGCATGGGCAAAGACACCCCAATGTTTAGGTGGTGAATTTGGTCATAAAAGTCGGTCACATACAAGCCAATAATATTTCAGATATATATTATTTATAAAAAAATTAATTGATTATTTTATATCTGATTGTAAATTTATGTACTTTTATAAGGTAGATTTAATTATTTTATTGTAATTATAATCAATTTAATCTTTATACTTCAACCTTGTCCTTATCAGAAGAAGAAATTGAAGTTACTACAATACACGTATTTGCGACGAAAAACTTTATCGTCACAAAAAGTAAATTAGGAAAAGACAGCAAAATAATATTCGAATCTCGACAGAAGAATCAGAGAAAAAAAAGTTGACGGCTAAGCTTAAAAATTAATTATATAGGAAGGACAAAACCGTCCACTAATAAGTAATAAAAGGGATAAAACAGTGTTTAGTCTTTTAACTTCACAAGCTTTTTTAATTTAGTCCCTATTCTTTTTAAGAAAATACAAAGAATACAAAGAAAAATTAAATTAGAATATTTTTTAATTTAAATTATAAAAATTATTTTATCAAAATAATTATATAGGAGGGTCATTACAAAGAATTTTAATTTGATTTTAAGAAAACGAGATTTTAATTGAAAAACTAACAATTAGCGACAAAACATGAAACCGCCGCTAATTAATAGAGTTTGAGCTTTTTTGTTGCGACGATTTAGTGGGGCCGAAACCGTCAGCGTCACCGAAAAGTTTAAAAAAGGAAATATGATTTTCCACTTTTGCCCTTCCCAAAAATACAGACAGCTTTAAATCAGTGCGATCTTCGTTGCTTTTGGCTTTCCTTAATAGACCCCGCAAGCATATTCTTTCTCCCTTCGATCAAATAGAAATCTCATTTTTTTTTCATACCAAGAGAATTTTAAAAGAAAAAATAATTAAAAGAGAAAATTTGAAAGGAACCCTAACTTTCCCTTCTACGTAATTTGAATCCCTTGATCTCTACAATCATGTGTTTTTCTTCGTGATTTCAGGTACGTTTTGTAACGTTCTATTTTCTCTGCGTTTTGGAGTTTTATTGGATTTTTCCCTTTTTGAACCCTTTTCTTCTGTCAATAAATTTAAATGATGGTTTGTTGTAAGGAATTTATTTTGAATTGTTTCTGTTCTTGTTTTGGTTTGCATATGATGAATGTAGAATTAGCATTGTTTCTGTTGATTAGCTTCGTTTTTTTATTTCGATTTTACGCTACATTTTTCCTAGGAACAAAGATTACTTCTGCTATTAGTTATATAAAGGAAAAGGAAAGTAGCTTTCATTGTACTCAATGATAATTGAATTGATTTTCTTTGTTTTTCTTAAATGGATCGTGTTGAATTCTAATTGGATCATCATTTTTTTTCTTTGCAGGTGCATTTTTTCTGAATTGGGTGGTAAACTTGACCACCCAATTTGCTCAGTTCAGAGAAAAAGAGGTTGAAGGTCTCTGAACTGGGCATTTATCTGAAGTTCAAAGTATGCCAAATAATTGGTTGTTTTTCATGGATCTAGATGGAGGGTCACCTTATATGTTTCCAATGGAGACCTTTGGTTCTAGTGGTTTGGGAGCTCATTTGTTTTCGCATTTTAGTTCGTTTGTTGACAGCTCTCTGTACCATTCTAAACAATTGTCTGTACCTGGTAGTCTCGCATTTCGAGAAGCATTTAGTTGTATGTCCAAGTTTACAGGAGCTGTACTGTTTTGGTTCTCTAGCATGTCAACTTCCAAGTTGAGTAGGGACATATCATCTGGTAACCAACGTGGTTTGAAATCTGGTAGTTGCAAGTCTTCATCTCTGGTTAAGCACATTGCTTCTTGTAAGAATAATATTGCTGGATTTTGCTTCTCTTCCAATTCAAGAGGCCTACCTGCCACCCCACTTGTTATTGGTAAAATTTCGAGCTATGCAATGAGAAATTTCTTTGGAGAAGCAGAAGCAATCCAACACATTCCTTTATTGTCATTATCTGCTGCTTTGATACCGCCTTTAGATAACTTGTAAGGCTCCTTCATCTCACAAATTACATTGTCTTTTTACCTTTCTTCAATGTGTTTGTCTAGTCACATGCTTTCTCATTGATTAAGGTATCTGATTTCATGTGATCAGATCTTCAAAGGTACTAGCTGTTCCTCTCGATAACACTGAAGTTCAAATGCCAGAATATATAGACCGAAGGCCCTGTGAAGTTGGTCAGGGATGTGGCAGTCTATCTTTTCTAGATTTGAACCGGAGAAGACAAGCTGTTGAACCCAGAACTGGCATTGAGTTCCCAACAATATTGGATAACATATTAGATACACACAATAATTCCAGTTTAGCTTCTGAGGTAAAACACTGGGGACGTGTATGTTTTGATCATCTGCAATATGCTTTTTGTCTGTTCTGTTGCACCAGTTCAGCCACCTACTTATATTTCATTATTGGGAATGTAGTTTTAGAAGCTCTCTGAAATTAGTGTTGTCTTTTTTAACACTCTTGGCCATTTACGCCCCGCAGTTGCATAGATGCCTTTATTGAAAATTTAAACTAACTGATTTTAAAGCTTTTTATAGCGAGCCTGTATTTGTATAGCAAAACATTATTCAGTCAAACTTGAATGTCACAATGTGAACATGCATTGGTTTTAAACATAGTCTGGTATTTTTTACGTGTTGGAAGCTCCCGATTCTTTATGCAATAACTTGTGCAATGTCTATGCTTATAGGTGCTTGTTGGTACTGGATCAAGAACCATGAAGATAATCAAAATTAAGTCTCTGAAGGTGTATGCATTTGGTTTTTGTAAGTAATTGTTTTTGCTTCATACCTCCTACCATGTGTTATTAATGATGTGCTTTTCCATATGCTTCAACAACTCATGCGGGATTCTCGGTTTCCCCTTGTAGATATTCATCCATACTCTGTTTGCCAGAAGTTGGGCGCAAAGTATGCTTCTATTCCAGTGGGTGAGCTGAACAAACACAGTGATTTTTATCAGGATCTTCTTAGGTATTTAAGAATTTTCCTGCTGAAGGGACAATAAATTATAAATTTTACTTATTACAAAAATACCAATCAAGTCTTTTTTAAAGACTTGGGAGTTGGGACAGATTTTAGACGCACTCTGTATTCTTACGTATCTTTTTTAAAGTCTTTGTCTATTTTCTTACGTATCTTTTTTTATTCGAGTGTTCAGCGAGGATATTGGTATGACTGTTAGGCTAGTGGTAAACTGCAATGGAATGAAAGTCAATACAGTTAGAGAGTAAGTTCTTTTCCCCATTTCTTGCACCCTTTAAAGTTTTGTGAACTTGATAGTCTAAACCCTGGCCCCCGGTTTATATGACTCTAATTGTGTATATTGCAGTGCATTTGAAAAATCTCTTCGTGCACGGTTAGTAAAGGTAAACAATTTAAGTCCATAGATTCTTTTCCCTTCTCCGTTTTCCTCCTTTTATTTGTTTTTCTAGATCCGCTGGACTTCTGACGAAGTTCTTGACTTCTACTAGACAAATCCCAACACGGATTATCGTTGCCTCAGTACATTCGGTTCCTACTTCACTCAAGATATTTCATTGCCTGCGGTAAATCCCCTTCACCATGCATCTGTCTTTTTATTATATTCGATCTAATGTAGAAAGCAAGTCAACTTTATTCTATCGGATATTGCAGGGAACAATAATCGACTTTCAAAGGACAGCTGATGGACAACTAATCACCAAAAGTACGTTTCTTTCTTGTTTTGTTTATCCCTTTAACAATAACTTTAGCGATACAATATGATCCGAATTCCGATCAGTATTTTGTTTTTGAAAAATATTGTACGAAGTATACCTCAGTCTTATAGTGATAGAAATGTTTTTGCAGTCGGAGGTAACCAGATTGGAGCTGTCCATAGCAAGGATTTATGCAGTAAGTAAAAACCCTTTGTCCTGACATTCCTCAACACTTTTAAAGGGGTATGGATTCTAATATTGGTTGTATGCCAGAGGCGTTCTTCGACATGTACATCGGAGATTTCCCTGTGTCCGAGCAAGCAAAAGAAGACATTGGCCGGAATGTCGTGAGCATCATAAGGAGATGCTGAAATGGTTTGTTTCCCATCACCATTTTTTCAGTTTTTAAATGATCAAAAATGGCTACCGGTCCGAGGAATTCGTGCATTTCGTGGATGTTTATAGTTACACTGTACTTTAGAGGGGGATTGGGTGATGAACAAAAACAATGTAGCAATCTGGAGAGTCTTTTTTTTCAACCTCTTGGGGTTTGTTTCCATAGATATATTAACTTATAAAATCTTAAGAAATAAAAATATTTTTTCAATAAAAAATACATAATAAATTTTCTAAATTATATATGAATTTTAAATTTTTAGAAAACGGATCCATCGATAATTGAGGAATAAAAAGAAATTTAAAAATGTCAAAAATTTTCTTTTCCGCATTTTGGTTTCGTTGTTCTTTTTCGTATTTGTATCGTATAAAAAGTATACAATGTTGCATATCATATTAAACATTATTATATAATCTCCTTTTTCGAATATAATAACTTGTGATACTGAATCATATTATTAATACAGCTTTTCCTCCTATCTTTCTTATCTTCTGAATGTGTCTTTCATCAAGTACGTTTGATTTTTCTTGACAACACAAGTATTTGTTTGTTTCCCGAGAAAAACTAATCAAGTAAGATTGATTCTCATAATCTCCAAATTTGTTATTTTCACCGCAAAACCCCAAAATATTTAAGTTATTTCTTTATAATTGGATTCAGTCAGCTAAGAGAGTTTCAAATCTTTAAGCTAATAAGGTGCTGTTCTTGTAGGGTACAACTAAAATTATTGAGAATTTTAATACTACACGAAAGAAAATCACGTTTCTTTTTAATTTTTTATAAAACGATAAATAAGAAAACTAAGAAATGTAAATTTAACGAAAGTTTTAATAGAAACTTCACCCTTAAACTATAAAATAAAGTTTAAAACCTTTTTTTTAAAATCTTATTAGGATGAGTCTATAACAGATTCGAATCGAACACCGTTAAAAATCGTTAATGTTGAACACCGTTGAATATTATTAAATTATTTTATAAAAAAATTTAAAGAACATTCAATTATTAATTGTATGTTAAGTTTATCACTCTTTCATTAATTACATACTGAGTCTTTAAGATTTTAAATTTTTATTAATTAATTTAACAATATTCAACATTAATAGTGTTTAGCGTGTGTCTAAAATTTTCCTTTTATCAATTTCAAATCATATAACATCTCTAATTACATTTACAAATTTACCCTTCCCAAACTCGCAACTTCCTTTATAAACGAAGCTTCTCCCCCTTTTTCATAGCTAACAGTTAACAAAACATCATTTTCTCGAAAAAAGAAACTCGAGAAAAATCCTTATACATTCCAATGGGGAAAGGCATTAACAAGCTAGCAAAGCTCAAGTCAATCCTCAAGAAGCTACACTCAATCAACTACAAGCAATGCCGTCCGGCGTCAACCTCCGTGGTGGCGGCTTCCGACGACTACGATGAATCATCATCATCCGATTCCAACCTTCGGCCAGTCTACGTGGGAAAATCCAAGAAGCGGTACCTTATCAGCTCCGACCTCGTAGAGAACCCTCTGTTCCGCGGACTCGCGGAACGGTCGGGCGAAAACGACGACGCCGTCATCAACGTGTCGTGCGAGGTCGTCTTGTTCGATCACTTGCTTTGGATGCTCGAGAATGGTGATCCTCAGCCCGAGTCTCTGGCGGAGCTGGTCGAATTTTACGCTTGTTGAGAAGTTGCTTCGCCGCCTTTGGTGATCGGAAGACGGTTCCGATGCGGTCGTTCTCGAGATACATAAATTTATTCATTATGTTAAAGATAATAATGCATGTGATTGGGAGTTTTAGATTAAGAAACGAGGAATTAATGACTGTAGATATTAAGATCAGTCAGAGAGAATGGTCGATGATTTCAACGGTGAGGATTTGACCGAGTTCACGCCGGCTGAACTATAAACCTGACCGGAGATTACATCAGTTTATTGTTTCTTCATTTTCATTTTTTTTCTTATAGATAATAATGTTATAATTCAAGAAATGTCCGGCAAATTTTATAGGTTCGTATACTAATTGGAACTTGAAATTGATTTTTTTTTTTAAATTAAACTCTAAATTTTGTAATAAAATGATACTTGATTTTTTTTTTAAAATAAATTTAAATTTAGATATTTAATTTTAACGTTACACTTCAACAACCAATTAGATTATGACATATATCAACACTTTTATTGAAAGTTAGACGTCAATACGTACAAGTCAATTTAAAAAATATATAAATCATATCGACGGGGACGGAGTTGTGTGGGAGTGGGGTGAGGCAATCGCTCCCCACCTTTCGAAGAATTTTTTTTCATTTTTTGTCCCTCTATTTATTTTTATTTAAATTTGTTTTTTTATGAATTTATCCCCCCTAATTCTAAATATTTATGTTTTGCCCCCTTAACCCCAAATCCTGGTTCCGTCCCTGCATATCGAGACGAACCCACATAATTCTTTTTACCTATGTTTCTAATATATTCTTTCGAAAAAATAAATTATTTGTCAAATTCTTAAATAAGGTCCTTATATTATATGTTTTTTATGAATTAGTCACTATTATAATTTGTTTGTTTAATGTCATTCTACTTTTCAATCTGTGTATTTTAGTTTTGAGGTCAATTTTTGTTGTTAATTCCATCAAATAATTTGACATACGACAATTACACATATGCTTCTTCTTTTTGTATACTTGGACCATTTTTTTGTCTCATTTTGCAAAAATAAAAGGAAAGAAGGAGAAGAATGTATAATATTTTTATTAGTTGTACTAAAAATGTTCCGACTTGATTGAATTATAAGTAGTGGGTGCGAATGGAGGGTATGATTTTTTGAATCGAATATGGATGAGTTAAAAATTTGATCCGATCTGTACCTATCTCTAGTGTAAAACACGAGAAGATTGTTTATTATAACGCATTTTATAGTTCTGTAAAGCGTTTGCCAAGCTGCCATGACCAACACCTGAAAACATGGCTAAGTATGATTTTTCACACTTTTCATATTGGATTGCACGGAACTTCCAAAGACATTTGGCAGTGTGACACACAATCTAATTTTTAGGGCAAATTACATTGGACACCACTAAATTATTAGATTATTCTATATTGATCATTAAAAATATGAGTTTTGTAAAGTAGATAAATAAATTATTAAGGTTATTCAAATCAAATAACTTACGGTTAATTGTTAAAAAAATGATGATATGATAGTAAAATAAATTAAAATAATTATATATTTGATCCTTATTATAGACATATTCTATTATTTATCGTTAATTGTTAATAAAATATGATATGACAGAAAATAAATTAAATTATTTATTGGTTTATTCTATGTTTACATTTTTTTCAAAAAATATATTATATATATATATTTAAAATTTAAAATTTTAAAGAATTTTTAAATTAAATATTTTTTTTTGAAAATATCAAGTGAAAACATTATAATACAATACATTGCATCAATAAATCTAAAAATACTATTAATATTTAATGATTAAAATTATCAAAAGATTTAATTGATTATAAAAAAAATTAAAATATAATTATTATTTTTTTCAAAAATTAAAAAAAAAAGAGAGAGAGAGAGAGATGAACCCACGGGAGAGGTGGTCGTGGAAATCAGATATGAAGTAATGATAGGGCCAGGGGAGACGAAAATTTTTTGTAAACATTATGTCGCCTTTGTTTTTTTTTTATTTTTAGATTTCGGTTTCAGATTTCGACACCGTTTTATATTATATATCTAATTTTTTAATAAAGATATTTTTATTTATATAATATTTTAAATTCGAAATTTAATTTATTATTTAGATTAATCTCTTAGTTGCTTTATCGTTGCTTTTTTATTTAATCATCTGACCAAATATTTATACACCTTTTTTTTAATAATAAATGATTTATGCAAATACATAATTACATTTGTTTAGAGATTAAACTCGAAATTAATATCTAGAAAAGATTTAATATAAATTTCTTCGTTATTTCACTCGTGATTCAATCAATAAAAATTCATTTGAATAATTTCTTTTATTCATTGAACCATATGTATTATCAATTAAGAGTTAGGTTTTAGTTTTTGTCATAGTAAGTCCAAACTGTTTTAAGGCAAGAAAGCATGGGCATTTGGCAACCCTAGCTTGTTCATGAATCTGGTCTGCCGGTACTCAAAGAGATCAGAATACTCAAGTTTCCTTACATATGAGAGTAATGATTAAGACAGATCGATGTTACGAATTTATATGCGGGAAAATAAACGAGACGACTTCAACATAAAATGAGACATACAAAAAAGATGAAATTTAACGTGGTTTAATTTCATTTACTTTTACAAAGAAACAAATAATATATAATTAATATAAAGAACCCAAAGTATAATCAAATAACCCGATATATATACAGAATCCTATCTTTACAACATAGTCGACCCTCCAAGAACAAATAAACGAGTTGCACATGCCATGAACCTTGTAAACCAGATGAACTGATACTGTGTATCAGATAAAAAGGGAAATATGTTTAGGGTCCACGACATATACATGCATGCATGCATTTAAGAGACGATGAGGAGGGGAATAGTCATAGAAACTCAACCGAAAAGGACAAAACAGAGAAGAAAACAAAACATCCAAACCTATACAGACATGGATAAGAGTCCTGATGCATGTTTGGCAGTCAAAAGCTCATAAAATGGGACTAAGAAGACATGTGATGAGCTACCCTATCCAGCGGCGGATCTAAAAATATTTAGGGGTTCTATCAATTTTAGAGTTTATAAGTTAAAACTTAAATCTTTATCTTATTATTATATAGCAACATTAAAAAAAAATCTATTTTTTGAGTATTTTTTTATATAGAAACATTAAAAAAATAGATTTTAAATTATTTAAAAAATATTTTTTTAATTATAAATTTTTTATATAAAAGAAATTAATGATAGATAAACCGTCCTTTATTTCAATCCATGGGACAAAACCCAAAGTTCAAAAATATTCTCAAGTTGAAATCAAACATTACAAAGAAAAACTCCAAACAAAAGGAGAAATTAAACTTCAAATGGAAATCATTTTTGGGAAATTCCAAAATTTTGTTTCCAGGCAGCCTTGGCTCTTCAGTCACTCAATAGCAAGAGGTACAGTATTGACCTGAAAACCATAGTGAATTAAACAATAGTCGAATATTTCAGGAAAAAATGAAGAGTTCGAATAACGTACTTGCTTGTTATACACCAATGCATGCAGCATTTCGATGTAACGCTTGCGTTGTTCGAGGTACGAAACATGTTTCGAGAAGCCATAAACACTAGTGAGACTCAATAGCTTCTCAGAGTAAATCTGCCATGTATACCTACAGAGGAATAGGAAATGAAAGTGTGGGATATACAGTGAAAAAAATAGGATGGAAGGTTATGACTTACTTCTCCTGTATGCGTTTCGAGCCTCCCTGAGAGATCTCCTCCCAATAAGATGGATCGGCATTGCATTTCTCGAAGAAATTAACTAGTGTCTCGGCAGCTAAATCGCCGTTGTAAGGGTCGATGTTGAACCCTGATTTGCCATGGACGATGATCTCAGCAGGACCACCATAACAAGTTGCAAATGTTGGTAGTCCACAGGTCATTGCTTCAACGACAGTCAAGCCGAAAGCCTCGTATATAGCAGGCTGAACAAATGCACCCTTGGTATCGCATATGTAGCGGTAGAGTTCACCGTTCCTCACTCGGTTCATCTGGGATGATATCCATCTGAATTGTCCATTCAACTCGTATTTTTCGATAAGTTCATACATCTTCTTCATTTCAGCCTTCTCCTCTATGTCCTTGGATTCCTTTCTCCTATCTCCACCTACTACAACTAAGTTAACAAGCTCCCTCAGCCGGCTGTTCTTGGCATAGAACTCTACGAGTCCGGTTAAGTTCTTTACACGGTCCAACCGTGCCATGGTAAACAGAATCGGCTTGTTTCGATCTTTTAGAACACATCTGCAAAACAACAATTTAAAACATTGTTAACATTATGCATATAATCTAGTGAAAAGGGGTGTAAAATAGAACAAATACACACAAGTGCTCTGCATTCTCAACAGGGCTGTAAAGAAGCTCTTCGATATCGGGGTGGAACTGCTTCAACCTCCGTTTCTCTTCCGTGTAAGGGAAGTAAATGTTCATATCAGCACCAGGAGAGACGATATTGAACTTAGGATCAAACACGTCGATTCCATTAACAACACGGTAGAGCCCCGGGAGAGTGAAAGCAATGTGGCTCTCGTATTGGCCGAGAGTGTCCTTGCTGAAAATCACGGAATGCCAATGTCGTTATCGTCACGAATAGGTGCCGACATTATGTGTAGTAAAGTGGGAGGTATGTGTTACCTTCCAGCAATCTCTTGGAAGGTGCTGGTGATGATAAAATCAGTTTGGTTCATTGCAATGAGGTCAGCGGTGAACTGACAAGAGAAGTGATACTTGTCCTCGAGCTGTTTCCAGTTGATGTCTGAATCCGGGTACTTCGTCTTCTCGAGAGCATGCGCAATGGTACACTGCATGAAAGATCGAAGAATGAGTTCTTAAGACCGTATGAAGAAAATCAAAATACAGCAAAGGAACTAAGTCGATGGATTCGACTTCACCAAACCTGTGTAACATCAAACTTATGTGCCAATAAAGAAGCAACAATGTTTCCATCACTGTAGTTTCCAATAATCAGATCAGGCTTGCCCTGGAACTCTTTGGTAATCTCCGTTGCAACATCTTCGGTGTAAGTTTCCAAGTACGGCCAGACTTCGAATCTCGAGATCCATTGACGTACAATTCCCTTCTCGGTTCTAAAAGGTACACGAAGAATATCAGAATACTTGGTTCCATAAACTTTCTCAAGACGCTGACCGCAAGTTGTTCCTACGGCATCAGGAAGGAGTCGAGTGATCTAGTAGAAAAACAGCCAGAGTAAGCATCAAACATATGTTGGACAAATTCTGATGAAACGAGAATCGAAACCGATATAACATTCAAACACTCACGATAAGGATACGTGGGGTAATGTCGAGTCCTTGTAGCTTGAACCGGTGAAGCATCTCTTCCTCCAAGGCACGGACTTGATCCAAGATGTAAACAACCTGGCCACCAGTGTCAGGGTACCCCAAAACATTGTCCTGAGCAAAGTATCCGTGAGGAGTCATGATAACAACATTGGTGACCAATGGGATTCTACTGAGGAAGGTCTCGAGAGTGATGGGATCCGGCGCTTGCAGGAGATCCAGGAGAAGATGGATCATCTCTAGAACATGCTCGGCATTGTCGCCCCATCCCTTCTCCAAACCGATCTCCTTGAACCTTTTCTCGAAAACCGAGTATGCGATATCAGATGGTACGGAATTCAGATACTCCTCTGCCTTCCTCAATGCATGGTGGAGGGAATTCACATCTCGAATTCTTTCATTCAACAACATACCCTGTGACATAACAGTGAATGATTCTCAAGTTACAATGTATTAAAAGCTACAACGAAAAACGAACAACGGATCGTTAGTCGTTACCTTTCCTTTCTGACAATGAATTTGGAGAAATTCAAGTAATAAGTTCAAGTTCTCCTTGTCTTGAAACAGCTTGGCAGAAAGGTGACGGTTGAGGAATTCCATGCCATTACCAATGGACTTCGAAAGCGATGGACGAGGAGCAGAATTGTTGAACGCACCGAAGTCTAATTCCAACGTGAACTCGCCTCCGTTGGAGCTGAACCACATCATTGAGCATTGTTCAACATAAACTCGATACAACTGGAAAACTAAAAACAGAACAAAATAGCTCTAAAACTACATACCTTCCATCAACAATCTCTTCCTTCAACTTCAAGTACTCAGCAACCGGCAATTCCTCCACAAAAAGCTTTTGGATCTCCACAGCAATGTACTCCCAAACACCGGGAGCGGAGCGAATGGCTAGCGCAATCAACGGAGACGACACCACAACTTCCTATTAGACGATATAAACATATCAAATCCAATATTCTCATCAAATTAACATCGAGAAACACAAACCAAAAAAGGGTTATTCATTGATACCTGAGTGGACCTAAGGACATCCACAACCACCCCGTCGAGCGCTCGACCTCCGGCCTCCTTTTCGAGAACCGAGAGCAACTTTTGAGACTTATGAATACCCTTTCCAAGACTTTCCATACTGCATTGAATATGAACAAATGTAATCAAAATTCACAAACAAAATACCCCCAGAAAGATTATGGCAGGGCATATTAGATCCATCCATCCATCCATCCATATACATGTGTGTATGTATATATATATATATACCTTGAGAAGATGGACTTTGCTAGCTTTGGATGTGTAGCTAGAGATTCACCCAAACGTTCGCAAATGGAAACAGCAGCCATTGTTTTTGAGTTCCTGAAACAGTAAATGGGGAAAAGATGTATGGAAATAGATCAAGCTATGGATGAAATGAGAAAAATACAAAGCTTTATAGCACTGGAAAAGTTGAAGAAATGTTAATCTAACATACCTAATTATTTCATTAAATTAGATGAATTAAAAGAAATTGGTTGGAGATTACTAGGACTACATCTAAGTACAATACAATTATACATACAGTAAATCCTGTCTAAAAAAACCCAGAAAACTAAGTGTCAATAATAATTTTGAAGGTCTAAAAACCCCCAAAAATGTGGATTTGAAGATTGAAGGACCTGATGAAAGAAAAAGAAATGAGTGAAGGGGAAATAATGGAGAAGTGTGGTCTAAGGAAGCATGAATTGCATTGAACTTATAGGAGAGTGACTATTGAACTAAGACTGATAGCCCTACCGATACAAATGGAATCACCAACTTAAATGAAACAGTGAAATGGAAATCTTTTCCCCCAAGAAATGTAATTTTTAATTTATTTAATTCAAGAAAATGATGCATTAAATGTATTATGTTTGAAGAACATAAATTCTGATTGATATTTTAAAAATATTATTTTCGATTTTTTTCCTTAAAAATTATAGTAATTGGATTTGGAGGGAAGTTAGCTTCTGTTTTCAGTTATGTAAGGGAAGTTGGCTGATGCTTTTTGGTCCCACCACCTCAACTTATTAACCATCAATGAATATGTTTATATTTGTTTGTTTAATTTTAATATAACAAATAAATGAACACAAATAATTAAACAAACATAATTTTATGTTTGTGTTTATATATGTGTGAATAAATTTAAACGAAGATAAATGAACAAACATAATTGAATAAATTATTAAATATTCATGAATGTAAAAAAATGAACGAGTCATTTGTTTGTATTCATTCTTTTAGTTAAATAAAAAAAAATATTCATGTTCATTCATTTAATAAATAATGAATTTCCTGTCAAACAATTTACTATTTGTTTGGTTTATTTATAACCCTATCTTGAACCATATCATATGAGAGTTAATTATCTTAAACACTCCATGTTGAAGGAAATAATTAAAATAAAAACTATATTATAAATATCAAGATTAATATTCAAAGGGGATGTAGTTCAAATGGTAAAGCGCTCGCTTTGCATGCAGGAGGCATGGGTTTGATCCCCCCCATCTCCAATTTCATTTTCTTTTAAATATTTCTTTCCTAAACGAAAACGGCGCCGTTCACCCGGGTTGGTCTCCACGCTTTCTCGTCTTCACTTGTGCTCATACTATTCACAAGAAACTTATTCAGCACATTTTCCTTCTCCGGCGTTGAGTCTTTTCCGCCAAACCTAGTCGGATTTCCCTGCCTAAAACTCCCAGAAGAGCTCCCTCTTCTTTTATCTGTTTACAAGGTATATTTCTATTCCCCTGCTCACTTTCATCGTTATTTCTGCTTTCTGGGGATTTAACTATTTGCGTAGATCAAGAATCAGCAGCAGAGATTAATACACACTTCAACTGGTTTCAAACAAAAGTATTTTGGAATTTCATGTTTGGCAAAGACATCAAATTTTTTACTACTTTACGCAGGGAATTTTTTTACTTCAGATTATGTTATGTTGAGTGAGGGACAATCTTTTCTATAATTGTCGATATAATCAAATTATAAAATTATCATTGTAAGAATTCCTATACGAGCATCAAATGATCACTAAGATATGTTAAAATCGTATCAAACGAAACAAATTAAAAAAATCAATAAAAATACCACAAAAATCGTATTAAAATCAAAAAAATAATAGGCACTATTAATCAACAACCATTATTAAATTTAAAAATCGGACGTCAATAAAAATTATAAATAAAAAACTATGATGAAAAATATTTTAAAGTAAAGAAACATTATTCTTTTCTTAAAGGGAAGAAAAACCAGTACATTTTTTTAAGACATGGTAATATTAACCGAATATTAGAGTAATTTTATTTTTAAGTTTTTCCTTGTTCCCCTCACCCGCACGTTTACTGGAGCACGTAAAAGAAACAGAAACCCAATGTTTCCAACATGACGCACGGCAGTCATTAACCGACCCGTCCATTAGCCTCTCCCCGCGTATCTTACCCTAACCCGAAAGTCACGGCTTCGATCTTCCTCACCGTCCGACTAGATTGAAAAATGACACAAGGGAAATAATGTACATACTTATTTGAAATCATTAAGTATGAACATTCAATTATTAGATTATAATATTTTTAAATTTAAAAAATTTAAATAGAACGAAAATCCATTCATTCATAACAAATATATTTTTCATTTTCAAATCTACAAAATAAAAAATACAAGGGACTATGGGAGAAATTAGACCATTTTATAAAATAAAATGGTCAGTCAGCTTTACGAGAAGGGCAAGGGACGATAAATACCAACCACTTATAAACGAACACGTGTTACCATTTTTTAATAGTAAAAAAACAGTATAAAAAAGGAAGAATTTTTCTCAGCAATGTAGCAACTTTTGTCTGGGAATCTCCTTCAACACTCAACTTGCTCAAGAAACGGAAATAAAATGAGTCAGTTGTTGGATTCTATGCTCGAAGATTTAGCATTGAACTATGGAAGCTTTGGGATTTTCTCGGTTGTGAATAATCTGTGGACGTGGATCGCTGTTGTCACGGCAGCGCTTAGTTTATGGAGGATCGGAGCAACAGCCGTTTCATCGGGGGGTGTTCGAAGCAATGACCCGAAGCCGTCGACGTCTGTTTCCGATCGTGTCCAAGACGAGTATCGACCGGGTCCTTATTCCGATGTCTACCCGACCCCTTCAGCTTCGGTTTCGGAAACGAGTGTAGTTTGCAGAGGAGTGACCGAAGGAAGGAAGTTCAAGTTGACTGTTTACTACGACGACGATGACGGAAAAAAGAATGACGTTGAAACGGTAACGGGACGGAGTGACGACGGAGGTGGTGATTGTAACGAATGGTGGGAGAGTTGGGAAAGAGTGTTGAAGTTGAGGAACGGGGAAACGGGGTGGTACCGTTATCTTGATTGGACGGCGTTAAACGGTAACGTTGTTAGGTTATGGGATGAATCATGCAAAGCTCAAGCTGTTGTGCTGTAATGGTGGTGGTTGACCGTGGTGGCATTTTAGTAATAATAACTATTATGTAGTTGGTACGATGTTTTTTATATAAAAAAGTGTTCATTATTGGTTTTAAAGTTGTTGAAAACATATAAAATGTATCCAATATTGATAGAAATCGTAGGGGTATTCAAGTTTTAAACATTCAATATCCTTTTTTAGTGAACCCAGATTCGGGTTTGAATAACTTGTGTATGTCTTATCAAAATGTTAATAGAAATGAACAGATATTATTTTGAGATCACACCAGCTGCAGCAAGCTCGAGATTCATTACGAATCGAATATCAAATCAATCATTTTGTTCTTGTAGATGATAACAAAAACTAGCATCTACCACATGTTCAATGGCCAATATCAACTAAAAAACATAACTGAAAGCTCCATTGCAGCTAAGATATCAGGAGAAAACGAAATCTTCTGAAACAACGGTACAGACCGTGGCGATAACGTTCTCTGCTCCTCGCAACTTCCCCAAAGTTCGAACTATTTGGCCAGCTTTACTTTGTACTATAACAATTTCAAAGTGATGCTTGTATACGGATGATATATTTCGTCAGTACCATACAATACATTGGTAGCCAAGTGTGACACCCTCGCCCTGGGTTAGGAGACGGAGGTGTCGACCGGACAATTCAACTCATAGATAAACCGAATTTGTATTCAATTATAAAACATTTATACATTTATATAACTTTACGAACCAAACTCTGTAACACTTATCAAATTTGAGGATAATTTAAAACTTTTTCATATTTGTACAGTTTACCAATTCGATTTCTCAAGTTCCATACATTTATAAATTTTAATTTCAATCAAGTTTAATCTACACCTCTAGCCAAATTTCATTCATTTAATTATCATTAACACATTCTTAATGATCAAGCCAATTTCCATTTTCAAGTTGAACCAAAATTGACTAGGGGTATCGATACACCCTATAGAGGGGTATCAGAACAGGGGTATCGAACCCTAGTTCGATACAGGTCAACTGTGTTGACCCATTAACCAAGGCTAGGGAGTCTGGTTCGAAATATGTGTCGATGCAATTTCGTTACTAGAAGTCCCAGTATCGAACCATGTTTCGATGCTGGTCTACTCTTAGGACTCAATGGCTTAAGGCTGAAAGGGGCCTGGCTCGATACTGGCATCGAACCAGGGAGGTCTTAATGAAGCTTGACATCGAACTATGCTTCGATGCCATTTCGTTTCTGTCCATGGTGGTATCGATACCCATACAAGTGGTATCGATACCCCTATTCCCATTTCCAGATTTCTATCTTTTAGACACTTAGACTCCACCAAAAGACCACTATATGGTCTAAACCATTCCTAAACCATAAGGGCAATGTCCAACATGTTTAAATAGCACGTATTATACCACTAAATCGATTCACTTAACCAACTCATTACTCAAGCCATTGCCATGTTCAATGACATTCAAGACACAACTATGTTATGGGCTTCCCACTTTAGCATTTAACATACTCATGTTCTAGTTTAAGGATCCACATGCTATCTTACCTAGTTCATATTTGACATTTCAAGACAATTTCTTACTTAACATATACATATCACCAAAGCCTACTTACCCAAACCATAAGTCGAGAACTCAAAATATGCAAGATCTACCAAGCTCAATATGCCTTATGGCTTACATACCGAATGTACGAATGATCAAATATACAAACCATGATCTTAATATCAAATTGCATGAGTCATTCTAAGCATGCTCCCTATGCCACCATAAATTAGGAGTTACAAAAATACAAAATACCATACTTGAGCTTGCTTGGTGTCCTTGCTCGCGATCAAAGCCGATCTAACCCCTTAGTCCGATAACCTGTTATTTGGGAAGGAGGAAACAGAAGTGGTAAGTACTTACGAAGTACTTAGTGAGGCAGCCCTAAGTCTAACCAATTAAACACCAAACATATATCAACATGGCATACTCCAATTTAACAAACCATCATGTTTATACTACATTATAATCGTATGTGAGAAGAGTATCATGCTTTTCATGCTTAATTCATTTTAATGGATCATGTCACTAGCATTCTAATCGAATTCACAAACTATATGCTCGATGACAATTTCATGCTCATATGCTCAATGGCAACCTCATATCAAAGGCTCATAACCATATCATTTCCAAATGATCAATAATAATATCATATTAAATGCTCATAGCAATACAATTATCGGATGCACAATGACATTAACATATCAAATGCTCATAACAATACAAATATCGGATGCACAATGGCAATAACATGTCAAATGCTCATGGCAATATCATTATCGGATGCTCAATAACAATATCAATTTCGAATGCTCAATAGCAATATCAATTTCGGATGCTCAATAGCAATGTTATAATTTTAATCATTCGAATTAGTTACAAATGATGCCTTGATGTAGTTTGACTAGGTAAGCGGGTCATCAGAAGTACCACAAAGGTACCGACAGAAGTGCCACGAAGGCACTAACAAAAGATACCCACGGTATCTACAAATGGTGACTAACCACCAACAAAGGTATCCATAGTACCAACAGAAGTACCGAAGTACTGGGCAAACTAACAAATGAGCTCAAACCCTAGGCATGCCTTACTACCTATGACCAACTATCGACCAAGGTTCAATCAGAGTTTCCAATGCATTTAATCTTTCCATTTGTATTAAGCAGGTTTCTTATCACATAGGATGTCCATATCATGCCAATATCCAATGCAATTTCATCAACTATCATTACAAAAGCATATACATCATGCTAGCATATCCAAAGCATATATCGTATTAACATATCAGAAGCATATATTATGCTAACAATTCAAAAGCTTATGTCATGCTATCATATCAAATCATACATATCATGCTTCAATTCGAATATTCAAACCAATCTAAACATGCCTCATACATGACTCACGTACCTGGCATCCGAAGCCGCGTGCCATTACTTACCTCGGCATTTCCGAGCTATGCAAATGTTCTAAGCTAGTCTAACATCTAGCACTATCACATGGCATCACACAAGTTATTAACATTTAATCCTCCTTCTCGAATTACCAAATATTTCATTAGTCCAGTTTCAATACAAATAAATCGAATAATACAAAGATGGTTAGGACCCTATGTCCTAACCCCAAGGTTTGCCACACTCACAATTTCTCCAAGCAACTCAAGGATTGTAGATCGCGACTCCTTTGCCCTTCCTCCGAGTTTGCTCGAGTCTCTCCTCTTCTTCGATATTTTCGTCTCTTTGATTATCTAGTAATCCAAATACAATATACATTCATTAGGGCATATCTAAACCATTTAATTCTAAGGATTATATACTTTAAACAATGTAATTTTGCTCGTTTGCTTATTCGGGACAGATTTGCTATCCTTTCGTAATTCGATCGTATCTCCTAGCTCCCATGTTTGATTCGAGCCTATTATACCTCTTTGGAAAGCTAAGAGGATCCTCTACAAGGATAAATTAACCTCATATTTTAATTCATGTCCAATCAGTACTAGAATTCATTCGAATCAGACTTGTCCAAAATTTTCGGGACTGCCCGAACAGCCCTACGGAGAAGCTTATAACTTTTTCTACCGAACTCGGATCGGGTTTCCGTAAATTTTCCCTTAAACTAGGTATACAAGAGTATCATACTGCAAAATTTCAGCTCCTAACTTCTCCAAACGAGGCCTAGGAAATTTTTCGAAGATGGCTACTCGGAATAGCATTTCTAAGTATTTTCGGCTAACTTTCAATCCATTGCTTAAATTCCAAGTTCAATCTTATTCTTACAATTTCCGGCACCTCTAATCATAAAATTAACCTCAAGTAATCCCTAATTTCACCATAATACCAAATCAATTAGCCCACATAATATATTTACCAAACCCCCAAATTCAAGCTTCTTAATTCAATGTTCATGCTTTAATAACTAAACCCAAGCATCATAATCTTTAAAATAGGTTCCTATCAACCTAATTAACTTATAAACATCTTAAAATTATCAAAAACCCAAAAGTTCAAAACCCTAAAATCTTCAGTTTAGGGAAAGATGGACTTACCAAGGTCTTTAGATTCAATTTCCTAAACCAAAGGCTTAATCATGCAAAGATTTCCAAGCATCCAACCTTAAGTTCCCATTAAACTCTCTCTCCCTTCTCTATTTTTTGATGTTACCGTGAATGAGGAAGGAAAAAGAAGCATGGGTTGGTTTTTGTTTGATCAATAATATGTGTAAAAAGACCGTTTTACCCTTAATGATATATCTTGGCTTAGTTTATTACTAGGGGTAGTTTAGAGAATCCTCACAATTACCATGCAACCTTCTCATTTCTCATTTAATTCAATTGGGTCCTTCACATCTAATCCATTTAACACATAGTTCATTTAATTTATAATTTAATTAAACTCTCAAATTATTCGAATTATTATACCGACCCGGTTTTAGGGGTGTTACACCAAGTGTATTAACAACGTTACCGAGCTCAATTGCCGGTGGAAGTTATATATATCAGTAGATTCTAAAACGTCCACGAAGGAGCTTACATACCTTCAGCCAGATCCGAGAAAACACTGGTAGTGCAATGATTGAACTGTTTTACTTGTATGGCGCAAAGATGATGGAGGAGTTGTGGCCACCAAACCCGAAAGAATTGGACAATGCAGCCTTTACATTCAATCTTTCTTTCTTTGGCCCCACGAGCACCTTCATGTCCTGAATTAGTATTGTTGGCAGTATAAGATAGTATCATTGGTTAACCAAAGGAAAAGATGGAGGTCATGCTGCTGCAAAGCATAACTTTCAAAGAAAATCGCAATGAAAAAAGGAGAACATGCATCGGTAACACACCACTCCTTCATCCGGGGTTTCGAGATTGATGTTTGGATGGACCCAACCAGTCTTTATTGCCTACAATAAACGAACATTACCATATCAATGCTCAAGTCCCATGAAAAGAACTGAAAAGGAGATTGAAAACATGGTTATTGCAACAGAAAGTATTTTACTTAACATATAGCCGGAAAAAACAAATTGCTTTTTTTTTTCCAAGAACGGTACAGAGATAACAAAAATTCAGTACAAAGAAGTCCATTTTCTAAAGTCAACATAAAAACAAAATCAATGCTCGGCATACTTGTACTGCTGCAACAGCTTCCACGGCACCAGCAGCTCCCAATAGGTGACCGATCATTGATTTCGTAGAGTTCACCCTCAACTGCAAATCATGGGAAGATCTAATCACTAATCAGGATGCGGAAGTATGAAAAGCAGATTGTAAGTAGATTGCAAGTATCAGAGAATAATAACCTCAGGATTCTTGCCAAAGCAATGGAGGAGAGCCTGGTATTCTTTAATGTCTCCAGACGGTGTAGATGTAGCATGAGCATTAATGTAATTTACATCTTCTCTCAGTACACCAGACTGAGCCAAGGCCTTTTCTATGCAGAGAATGGCACCAATTCCTATTTTTCGATTTCATAAGATCGATGTTAGTTTAAGAGTTCATATAGTGAATATGAGTGGCAATCGTGCAATGAATATCAAAACCATAGATCAAGGAGTTGAACTAAGGTTCCCCTTAACTCCACAGCCTGTCATACAAAATTATTCTAATAAAAATGCTCCAAAATACTCTCACCGGAACAAAGCTCTACAATGAAATACTGGATAGAAATAACTTTCGGGTTAAAGAAGAATGAATTGCAGTGGTAAAGACGAGGCTCATTACCATCAGGGTGTGGCTCAGTCATGTGGTAAGCATCACAAGTGAAGCTTCCACCCAAGAATTCTGCATAGATGGTCATACCTCTCCTCTGCCAAATCAGAAACCAAAACTCGATAATTTTCCCTTCTAAGAAGAAAACCAATGTGCATTCCCTGAAACTTCACCATAAACCACCAGGTACAAACCTCTGGCTCAAACAAGGCCTGTAGGGTCGAAGAAAATGTACCTTAGCATGCTCCAGTTCTTCTAAAAGTAGAACCCCAGCACCTTCCCCCATGACAAATCCATCACGATCCTGTGTAAAAGTTAGAACCATTATCCAGGAAAATAACACTCATGAAGAAGACCGAGAAAATTATATGCACTTAAAACCACATAGGATTAGAAGGAACTTTAATAAAACGAACAGCAAAGTAAAAATGAAACTCTGGAAGTTCAAGAGTTATTGAAATATTACAGCATCCCAAGGGCGTGAAGCTTTGGTGGGATCGTTGTTCCTCTGAGAAAGTGCTTTGCATGCCACAAATCCTCCCAATCCTGAATAAGAAAATCATAAAACCAAGCATATCCTGCTTGTACCAACTGGAAAGATTGAAAAATAATGTCAAATACAAAAAAGAGAAAGAAATACCAATCGGTATAATTGCTGAATCTGAGCCACCACAAAGCATCACATCCTACAATTTTGATTCAAATACCTCATATACAGAGTAACAAAATCAAACTATGAATATATTGGACTCTCTCTTTTCTCAACTTACAGCTTCGCCTCTGATGATGTGGTTTGCTGCATTTAATATGCAAAAGTTGCTTGTTGCGCATGCAGTGGAGATTGAATAGTTAGGCCCCATCCATCCCTGAAGATATCAACAAACTTTGAAGTTCAAAGTTCAACATCTATCTTAAGTTCTTAAGATTGCAAATTCAAAATTTAAGCTCACCAAATCCATTGCAAGCATTGCCGAACCCATATTTGTAGTAGCAAATGGTACGCAAAAAGGATTCACCTTCTTGTACAAGATCCTCAAAGCTTCAATTGCATCATTGAAAACCTTTTCATCCAAAAACCACCTAAATGAATCAATAGAACTATGAAGGAAAACTAACTGCAAAATCAGTTTGTTTCTTAAGGTTGTATGCCCTCGTGTGGGGTTCAGGGTTCTACAGACACTATGGCACTTATGATTCAAGAGATTAAGCCATTAAGGCCGGCCATAAACACAAAGCTCGTATTACAAAATTGTACCACTCTATATTTAAAGTACACAGTATGCAGGTATTTGCAGTCAGCAATTCTTATATCTAAGCATCCATCATCTTTATAAAATAAAGGCATATGAACTATAAACTGCATAATATACCTTCATGCCACCCATTGCCGAGCCAACCAAAACTCCGCATTTCGCTTTATCTAACTCGTCCATTACATCTTCAGTTACTCCACCGTCTTCCAAGGCTTTCTTTCCAGCAATAAGCGTATAAAGCATGAATTTGTCCATCCTCTTGGAAAGTTTAGGTGCAACCCAACCATCAGCAGAGACATATTTTATCTCTCCAGCAATTCTCTGGAGAGAAAATGAGAGCAGTAAGAACAAGCACTAGTGTGAAAACATCATGGTGCTTTCTTTCCAGCAGTAAGCGTATAAAACATGAACTTACAGATGGAAACTGCGCACAGTCAAAAGTCTCGATTTCACTTATGCCACAAGCACCCTCGAGCAAGTTGTTGTAGAAGACGTTGGGATCATGTCCAAGTGGAGTCACCACGCCCATCCCTGTCACAACAACTCGTCTTTTGTTCATAGGAGGTTTCTTCTTTGTTGTGATTTCTCTTGTGGGCTGCACAGCTACACCCATGGTTTCTCCATTTTTAAATGAATTACATGTAACGTAACTAGTAAGTTATATGAAACTATAAGCATGGAGAATATTTCCTCTAACACCACCGTTTAGCAGATAATGTACATACAAACAATCACATATACACAGAAAACCCCCAGAAATTTAGTATGCTTGGACAAATATGTTCTTATTTTATATCGATGGTGGCAGCAAACACTCGCAAGACTAGCAAAATGCTCATCAAGACAAGGCAACACAATATGAGACCGGAAAAAAATATCAGCCTACACATCTTGCCAGGGATAAAAATAAGAACTGAATGCAAGTAGTAGACAGAGCAAGATCTGTAATATTCATAGTTGAATGATCGTGAATAAAAAATTGCAAATTCATCAAAAAAAAAAAATCTTAAAATTACATGAAAATCGAAGAAACACGCGAAAAGGAAACACACTTGTCTAAAAAGGGTCAGATTACAAACATAAAAAGAACACCAAATTCAAGCGTGAAAAAATCAAATAAAAACAGCTGAAAATGAAAACTGAAAAGAACCCAAATACATACCCTTTTCCTATTAAGTAAAAGAGAAAAAAGCTATAAAAAAAGCTACCTGAACGGGCAGCAGCGCGATTGAGTCTGCGTTGCTTGCGATTGTTATTGAAGATAACGTTTTTGGATCCAAACAAAGAAGAAAAGCTTCCATTTTGACCAAAAAGGCCACTGTTTTTGGAGGAATAGTACTCATTACAGGGCTCAAAAGCCAAGCACGAAGTCATCAAACCTTGAATGCCGGATCCATAAAACGACGAAATCAGTCCCCCGTTTTGGTTGCTGTCTCCGCCACATTGAGAAAGAAGAGTTCTCCTTCTAGTACGAGCCCAACGGCCGAGACTCTTAGAAGAAGAAGAAGCTGATGAACGGAGCATTGACGACTGTGACTGATCTTTCCCGCACGTGACTGACATGCAAGCAGCCACCAACCACGTGCATAGCGGACTCGACAGTGATGAAGATGCCATCCCCAGAAAACCAACCCAAAAAAACTGCGAATTTGAAAGATTGGGTTATTGGATTATTGAAAAAGATTGTATTTTTATGTGAGATTAGCCAAAATTTATCCCTCCATCAATCAAAAAACTGAAGAAATGGTAAAATGCATTAGCAATATCAGAAATGAAGGTTTTAGAGTGAAAAGACGGCTAAAATGCTTCCGAAAGAAAAGAAACACAGAAACAGAAACTATGCGAAAGTTAGAGACATTATTAAAAAAAACAATTTTTATCAGGAGAAGGGAAAACCAAGAAATTGTTGACAAATTAGAGATATTATTTATAAAACAATAATGATTTACGATCCGTGAAATTTTATTTATTTTATTAGTTAAAAGATAAAATAATTTTTATATTTTTAATATTTATTTAATTAATTGATCTTTATTTATTTAATTATTTATTTATTAGCAAAAATTAAAATAGGTATAATGCTAAAATATGACTTTAAAATTTGATTGTATAACTATTTTTATTTTTTTTTTAAATAATTTAGTTTTTAGTATTTTATTTTAAGATAAAATATTTTTATGAATAAAATTATTATTCAACTGATAAATAATTAGAATGACTTGATAGAATAAAACACTAAAAAATATATTTTATATTTTATAAAATTATATTTTAATGAGTGTGTTATTTTATGAAGTTAACATATTTATTTATCCGACATTACTATTGCTGCGTGTAATGTTATATTAAACCCGATTTTCCAAAAGGAAAATTCTACAGCGGGCGTCGAACACCGCTGAACACCATTAATGTTGAACATCGTTGAACACCATTAAATTAATTAATAAAAATTTAAAATCTCAAGGACTCAGTATGTAATTAATAAAAGTGTGATAAACTCAACATATTATTAATAATTATATGATTAGTCCTTTAGATTTTTATTCTTTATAAATTAATTTAATAATGTTCAGCGGTGTTCAACATTAACGATGTTCGACGCCCGTTGTATACTCATCCTTTCCAAAAATACAAATGTAGTTCTAAACATTATAAAAATTTCAGTTTTTATCACTATGGGTCCAATCCTCTAGAACTCACAGGTTGAATTAATACCATTATCCGTTGAATTAATATCGTAAATTATTATATTAATATCGCAACAATTAACGTTAAATTTTATTATTCAAAAACAAATATATATACAATTTAATTAATTAATGGGTCAAATTAATGCATAAAAACCTATAAACAAACTCAATAAATTAAAACTATCGTAAAGTGAAAATAAAAATAACCCTTAAACATTTTCAGCCCAATAGATTAAAGAAATGCATGAGTACTTATTGTCTGAATTAATTTGTGTTCACGGATTAGAAAAGATGATGTATTTGTCACGCCTGAGAGATAAAAAGCATTAATTTTATATTGGAAAGAAAAAGGAAAATTTTAAGATATATAAATAATGGCGCTGTACATCGTATCAGACATGTCTTTTAGAAAAAGGTTAATGCCCAATGACAAGTGGTATCAGAGCGACTCTTTGACTACTCGATTTCACGCCAAGTGAATATGAGAAGTAAACAGGGTGAACAACTGTGACCAAAAATCAATTACGAAAGCGGAAGCTCGTGACGAAGAATTTAATATTTATAGTTTATGAGTTTATATTAAATTGTTTGGATTCTCTGATTTAAAGTTATAGTTTAAAGTTTAAAATATCAATAGTCATTTGCGTCATCACAATATTATTGAGTTAACGATTCAGTAATATAATTAATACCAAAACTTAATAATAATTAAATAAATAAAATATTTAGTTATAAATGATATAATTTTTTTAGAACAAGCTAACAGTGATTACAAGTAAAATAAAAATAAATAAATCAGATGTCGAATCGGTTGGAATTTTTTAAAATATTAGATATTTTAATAATATTGATTTAATTATATGATTAAATTAACAAAAAGTGTAAGCTTAGACAAGTAACAAGCTCAGACATGGGCTTTTGAGAAGAACGCAATGGGCCTTTTTAAGCTATAAACTGTTTACTTCCATTCTAAAGATTAGATAGTTTAATAATATTGTAGAAATTAATATTTTAACTCATATTTTTACGCATAATTTTTTTAAAATAAATATTATTTCATTTATAAAAATACCTTAACAAATAAGCCATCGGTTATATACCATAAAAATATAAAAAAAATATATTTTAAAAATTTAACTAGTAATCTTAATAAAAAAAAAATAACGATTATATGATTTTTATTTATCTTAAAAATAAATCATTAACACGATTTTTAACTACTTTCTAACTTCCCCTTTCCGACCACAAAAACCTATTTCCAAACAAATGGACTGGACTGATCAATGATCATGATCCATGTTCGGACACGACCAATTTTCAATAATTTTGGTCATACGTCCACATATCACATGTTCTCAACCTTATTGCCTAGCTTGTGGTTGGGATTCATGCCCCGAGGGAAATTAGGGTACGGGGAAATCTATTCGGTTTCAATTACCTGTGAGTTCTAGAGAATTGGACCCATTGGGATAGAAACTGAATTTTTATAATGTTTAGAATTATATTTGTATTTTTGGTTAAATTTAAAGTTGAATCGAGTCGAATGTTTAAATAAAAATATTTTAATATTGATTAAGTATAATTTATTAGCGTGATATTGACATATTAAAGATTCGGTTATATCATTTTAAAAACTATTTTTAAATTCAAATTATATTTTTGAATCCATGTACTCAAATAAATTTTAAGAAGTACAATAAAGGGATAAACCACATGGGCTTTCCCTTTTCAGTCATTACAAACAATGACCTTTTCAAAGCAAAAATACAATGTCAAACAATTGGTGTGGTATATAAGTTTTAATTTAATCTATAATATATCTTTAATTAAACCATGTGTTTGTTGATAAAAAATATACATAATAATTTTTTAAGTAAACTCTTTCTTAATTAAAAAGATAAGATTTAATATATAAAAAAGTGTTTAGATGGTAATTTTTTCGTATAGGCGTTTAAAATATTTTTTAACTAAATATAAACATTTCATTTCATTTTTTATAAAAAAAAACATCAAGATTATTAATTTTTTCGTTATACAGTAATAAATTGATATGTTTTTTTTATTTTTAATTTCATTATCCATTTTTTGGATAAAATTGAAAATTTTTAATTTCTCCAAAAGAAACTTAAACCCTAATTTTAAACTCTGAAAATTTTTTCATCCGACAATCAATTCTAAAACCGATAATGTGATAACCTCAACCTTACATCGTCAAAACCCAACAAACAAATAACAAAACGAACCACAAACGTCAAACATTAAATCTCCACTCAAACAACAAACGAAGAATGGGTGAACGATAAATTGTGACTTGTGACTTGTACGACTAGAGGAGACCCACTTCACCGACGATGATTTAGTGTTCGATAGTGGTAGAGAAGAGATTTAGAAATTAAGTGTCGTTTTTTAAAATATGAAAGTTTTTAGGGTTTTAAAATATTATTAATTTCATATTTTTTTAAACAAAAATTAATAAATGATTCATATCACATTTTTATTAGATAACGAATTTTTTAACAACTATCAATAAAAACACACTAAGAATTATAAAATAAAACATTAAACATATATTTAAATAAAAAATACTTTAAATACTTATATAAATAATATATAATTTAAATATTTTTTTAAGTATAAAATTTCAAAAATATATTAATTAACGTATCGCGTATAATGTTCTGCTCATGTCAGATTCCAAGCTGACAAGTAAAAGCTCCCCACGTGAAATGCTATAATAAATAGTCGAACGTACGTACACCAATTAGATTCCAGCACTGCAGAGAAACCAAGTGAGCTGCACCTTCTAATTACTACATTATACTATTCTTTGTCGGTGTGATCAACCCTAGGCATAGGCCTAGGCTAGGATATTTTACTAATGCCGTCAACCTCGGGTCCCTGTTCCCAGTTTAGGGTTTCATTTTTGAGTTCTTATACTCACATGTTCACCTTATGCAGGTTAATCTCGCGGAACCAGGATTCGGCTTCCTTGGGAGACGGATATTGTTACCTAAACCTCGTCTAGCTGGATGAGCCGCAGGTCCTTAGATCCTTTAAACAAGATCAAGAGTTTAAATTCTAACAATATAAATAAAAAAAATTAGATTAAGAATATTATTCTCATATTAAGTTTTTAAAATTTAATCTAAATTAATCGATTAACGAATTAAACGACTATGACTTTTGCCCTTCGTTAGTGTTTTTCCTTGTTATTTTTGTAGGGTAGGTTTATTTAGTTTTAAAAAACAATGTTCCCACTTCCCACTAGCCAGCTATATATGTAGGGAGAGAGACTTAATGCATGGGGTTTTGTTTATATATGTGCTGTCTATATGCACACATCCATATATATTTTAGGTCAAATTTTATAATAAGTCCTTATTTTTATAAATATTGATCTTATTTTACATAAAATTAAAGTAAAAAATAATCTAGAGTTTCGTTTAACATGTCTGTCGAGGAAACAGTTGTGTAAATTGTATGCATGTAGGAAGGGAAGCACCAGTGTTTTTTTAAATGATTTTGTTGGTTCTACTGCTATATAAATAAACTGTTGTTCTTGTTCAGATGTAGAAAATATAGTAAATAAATTAGTGGAGAAGGACTAAAGTGAAAAAATGTCAATTTTATCTTCATTCAGACACATAAAATTGTGTGTCCCCACCATTTTCGATAGGACATTGCTTCTTTTTTGTTTGGTTTCAAACTCTTACTGGATATGCTGAATTTTAGCTGTCTAGGGACCATCTGCAGATTCGTGTTCAACGTTAGGCGAAGATCCATCGAAGACAGATATGTCCATGTCATGTCCATGTCTTGACATGTACTAACATCTTCATGCATATTAAATCCTATTCCTATGGTATATGCAATCTTGCTTAGGGCGGAGGGAATAATAATTACTGTTTAATTAAATTATACACTTTAATTAAACAACCCTAAACGAGATTATTCCTTAGCTTGTCCCCCCACCCTCCTAATTTCAATTAATTAATATTTCATGATCAATAATTATCGGCATCTTCCTTGACCATGTGCAATTATGGTTGCCTAGATAACACATGCATCATTGTATGATTGGTCCTAATCATTTCATTTGCTTGCTTGCACTAATTTTAGAAATCTTTCCGGATTCAAGTCATTCGAATTTATCTGTCGAGTTTTTTTTTGATAAATTTATTAAAAATCTTTTAGCTAACATATAGTTCTCGTAATAACACATCAAGTTCTTGAACGTAAAAGTCGTTATTATAGTTTTGTTAAAGTCGGGTTTGATCGTGTTTTTGAGTTTTTTTTATGTTTCAAGTGTTGTGTCAACTCAACAAGGGTGTCTTTGTGTAATATTTTGATTCACTCTTTTTCTCCTTCCGCTATCAAGAACATATTCGCTTCGATGTCATAGTTTTGCTTTATTTGTCATGATTTCATATTTTTAGTAACCTAACTTCCATGCCGAATGATATTGTCATTAAAAAACAAGAAAATCTCTTAACTTCATCATCAAAAGATTCCCACCTAGTGATCACTTGGACATGGCTAAAACCCTATTTGCACTTGCATGCGTCTGTAGAAACAACCATTGATCTATTGTCTGAAAACACAACACATTTCACACATATCGCATCATCTGTAACTATAATGTGATTGACAAGAAAACCCGTACGATCATGGTGTGTTAGTTGTGTCTTGTCTACTTTTTATCTGCCCCAACTCATACTTCTTGCCAGTTAGAAAACACTCAACCTTAGAAGACACATGTTGCATTGTGATAAGCCTCTCAATGTCATCACTTCAAAACCCTAAACTCTACCTAGGTTAAGAGAAAAGAACAGATAGAATAGGGTTTAGTTTCATTCCACTGTTAAGACATCATATACACAGTCATCCCTCGAAAGCTAACAATACTTTTTCTGAGACATGCAAGCAATTGTCTGAATTTTTGGGAGCCAATGGACGGAGGGTGTTAGAGTCAATCGTATCTTAGGAAAATTTTAAAATATATGCTACTTTGTGATAAGATACGATTTAAATGATGATATTTTAATTTGTGATAATTAATGTAAGCAAATTGATCAGTTCACGCCAAGTAATTAAGCTTCTGCATCCACCACCAACAGCTAGCTGTAGCCTGTAATGATAAGTACAATCATTTGTCCAAAACCCTAGAAAACATGATTTTTCTTGGCTTAGATTTGTTAGTTAGCGAATCAAATATCAACATGGGACCATCTCTGTGTTAAGATCACCGGGAAATCTGTACAGTCATAGCACCATATGCTGTGTTTTGTGATTCCGTACAAGGAGAGGGACGTAGGTAGGAGAACGAAAGGTGCATTGGCCAACAGGAGACTCCATAGCCACTCGTCAAGGGGGTGATTTGATTTGGTTTTCGAACACGGGAAATGGTAACATAACAGAACCCCCACAGTTCGGTCGGAGTTGGAGGTGGTTGGCCCGACAAAAGCTGCACCACTTCACATGGCTTTGGGGCTGTTTTCCTTGGTGACCCTTGGTTGCTTGCATGCATTGGCTTTCCATGTTGTTATCACAAGTCGTATATGCATATAATTATTGTGAAATACTATAATCTAAAGAGATCTGGAAAGATCAATTTTTTGTAAAAAAAAAATGAAAAAAACACACACTTTGGAATATATGAATCTAAGGGTAGTGATTTCGATGCTCTACTTTACTAGGTAGATAAGCACCAGTCTTTCTTTTGTTCATTTTATTTTATAGGGAAGAATATCGTTTCGTTTAGTTATTTTCATTTAAAGCTAAGAAGCTTTTTTCCCGTGGGAAATATTCAAGTTTAAAGTTAAGAATATCAGTTCGATTTTCACATTAAATATGGAATAATTTTAAAATTTATGATCGTAAATAAATTAATTATTAAGTTTGTTTCGGTAGATATCTAAAAAAAATTCATCATGATTCATATTTCTAAAAAAAATAAAAACTTATTCTTTATGAACACATTTTATTTAGAATTTATAATTTAATATTTAAATTTTAATGTTTATAATTATCGATTTATGAAATAATAGTCTGTGCCTATATACATTAGGTACTGAACCAAACTTTATATTATTATCATTATTATTTATTTTTAAATATCTATTTAATCGTGACGATAAATGTTTTAAAAATTATATATTAATTGGGTTTAGAGATGAGAGACGTGTCCTATTCGTTTTAATTTTTTTAAATATAAATTTGAATAATAAAACCTATAATAATTCAATTCGTATTAACTATTATAAAATATAAAATAATTATGATTTCATAATTAGTGGGCCATACACTTTAGCTCGAAATTCTGAGCAGGGCCACCTCATAATCGTTATCCTTTTCGGAAATCATTTATTCATGTATTAAATATAAATTTAATTATTATTTTTCTTATCAAAAATTCGAAACTGTGGGTTCTTCTCCTTCATCAAGTTGCAAAAGCTAGGAAGAGTTTATTACTTGTAACAAATTTTTTTAATTTTATGATTCATTTCATCTATTCTTACATAATTGTAACATGTTTTTGTAGTTTATTATTTGTGAATAGATTTAATAATATTATTTTTTTATTACAATTTTATCGATACTCATAGAAAATTAGATTCTCACTCGTTTGATGATTATTTGTTGATGTAATAATTCTGAATGTCTAATAATTTAGATCGCTCATAATTTTTTTCGCCCGTTATACGTCTTATTTGGATAGAAACAAAAAATTTCATATAAGCTTCTAAATTTAATAAAAATCTAATGTTTTAATAGATTAGTTTTATTATTTTTCTTTTATGATATTTTTTATAAATTTAATAAAAATCTAATGTTTATTTCATATATAAATCAACACTGTAGAACATAAAAAGATTACTTGTTGAGTTACTCCAATAAATACCTTAATTACTACTCTTTAAAATATCAATTGTCTTTTAATATATTATATATTAAATAAAATAAAAAATAAATTTTAAGGTTTAACTAAAATAAAATTTGGACAATAATTTAGGAATTCTTTTTAGATTAACTAATTAATTTTTTATAACAAGTTTTATTTTTACTATATAAAAAAGACAGGGTCCTACACCATTATGGATGCTCAAAATCAGGATCTTCCCTTGTCCAGATCAATTAGAAAAGCACTGCAACTGCTTCATTGAACATTAAACAAATCTTCCATTATTTATAATAATTTGGTTTAAATAAAAAAACAACCCCTAAAACATATATTTTGTTCTCTTTTAGTCCTCAAATTATTATGTTTTAATTAAACAATAACTTAAATTATTATTCAATTAAAAAAAATTAACATGTCATTTTTTTTTATTTGTACAATTTTAGGACTAAAAGTAAAAAGTAATATAATTTAAGTACTTATTTTAATAAAAATATTAATTTAAAAGTAAAAAATATATTTTTTTATTTAAGCCTAATAATTAAAAAAAAAACCATTAATTCCGTAAAGGTTTAAGCTTTCTTTGTTGTGTACTGAAGGCATCATCTTGCCATGTGAACATCTCCTGTTTTTTCGGCTCCTTGCCACTTGCCGTTCCATTCCCAGTGTATATAGACAGAGAAACTTCATTTTTTAAACATTGTTTAGTCAAAAGATTACTACCAGGTTATTTTATTATATCAATGATTTATAATGTAAGAATAATTAAACAAAAGTGGGGTCTCTTGTTATATTTATAAATATTTTATTTTCTTACAATAAGTACCTTATTATATGATTAAAAAACTTTAATTTTACATTTTTGTATAATATCAAAAAATTCTTTTAACAAGCTTTAGTTATTTTATTTGTTTTGAAAATTAATTTATTTTTTTAATATTTTATTTTAAGTCAAAATATTTTTTAAGGTTATCATTCAATTAATGATAAATAACTTAAAATAATATAATAAATCTATATAACTGTGTATATATCGCGATAACAATATCATACAGATAAATATACTAATTTTATGTAATAACACGTTAGTTAAATTTTTTTAAAATTATACAAAATACTTTCATTTTCTGTCGTGTCATTCTGTCAAATGATTTCAAGTTAATTATTATTAACCGACTAACTATTTTCATATGTAAATGAGCTATTTTAAGTTATAATTAAATATTTAATCCGAATTACTCCCTAACTTTGAATGATTGAAAAGATGACCTCCATTATAAATTTTTATACTTCATTTAATCTGAATTAGTGTATTAATAAATTAGATACCGATAATTATATAAATTTTTTACGTGATATAGGTATAAATAATATTCGAAACACTCATTTTTATTTTACATGAAAGCGATTCAAACATCATATTTCTATAATTTTGACCACTCAAAACTCATTTTTAATTAGTTAAATTAGCACTTTAAGTTTCTTAAAAAAATTTAATTAATTAACATTTTAAGTTTAAACTTTAATGTCATACTAAGCTACGTACTTGAAATACTTAATGAAGACTTAAAATCCACTTGCCGCACCAACAACTCTCTTCGAAGTTAAGATTTTATTATTTCGTTCATTTTCAATTAACAACTCACGTGCTAGATAATAAACTAAATTAATTGTATTATTTTTGTAATACATAAATAAAAAAAAACATATTTATATTATTTAAAATAATTGGTTTATAATAAATTTTGAATTAATTCAAGGACTAATATGAACTACTTTAAGGATAAAATTGAAAAATTATCAAATTCAAAGGACTAAATATTAATTTACCCTTTATTTTTAACCTCAAGTTCAAAGAGATAACGCCATACGCACGCCCACAACGCCGCACGCGCGCTCCTCCCCTAGTCCTAAACGGTGAAAAGGATGCTACCGATATAAACTGTTCGCTCCATTAATACCCTCCTAACACTACGCGCTCGAGTTCATACTCGCAACGATTAAAGATTTAAACTTTAATATTACAAAAAACTAATAAAAATGTTTGTTTTCTTTGGTTTTGTTGAATTTACCAAGGCCTGATTGCTTCATAGTTCAGACTTCATAATCTATTATATGTCGGCATGCTTCAAAAATTATATAGAAACAGAAAGGAAAGATAAAAAAGAAAGCTGTTTTGTTTTTCTTCTGCTTTGCCTTTCGGCTCTCTGATTTCCCGGCCACAACTCTGTTCCCTTCTCCTTGATCCTATAAAGTTCCTTTCATTTTAGTTTTTTTCTCTCTCTCTTTTTAATACCCAAAACGAGGAACAGGTTTAGGAACCGGTTGTTAATGTTCCATGCAGTTGGTTCTTTTTAACTGATTCAGCTGTGGAATCTGATTTGTTCTTCGTTTGGAGTACTAAATGCTTCATGGGATTGGAATAGCTTGGGAAAGGAAGAACAAGGTTTTTGCTTTTGGTTTGTTTTCTGAGTTGGGGTTCCAGATTTTCTGGGATTTGAATGTTAAGTAGTAATTTTCCTACAAAGGGTTGCTGCAAAAAAAGAAGATTTTTTTTTGAAGCGTTGTGGTTTTATAGTTTGGCTAGCTAAAAGAGTTTGAAGTAATTATATGGTGAAGGAAGTTGATCTCTTTTCAGTGTTCTGTTGGAGCAAAACAAGTGATTGGATTCCTTAAGAAAATTTCTTTCTTTCCTTCCTTTCTAGTTGATCCAAGACTATAAGCATGAAGGCTCCACCAAATGGATTAATGGCAAATTCTACAGAAGGTCTGGTTTCTCTTAATCCATCCATTTTGTCTTCCCTTAACTCAGTTTCAGTTTTTTTGGAGTCAAAATAGCCTTTGGGTTTTCCGATGTTAACCAGATCTATCTTAAGTTGTTTTTGGTTTAGGTGAATGATTACCTGGTATTGGTTTTGTTTTAATGCTCTACATTTTTCATGTAAAATGTCACATCTTTTTTTTTTTTTTTTTTGAGAAATCCTCTAAAATCCCATTTTCATGACACAAGCAAATAACAAGACTAAAAAAGGATATGGTAACCGAGTGTAAACTTTCCTCATTTCAATGGGGGAGAAGGTTTGATTTTGGGATTATATATATATATATATATATATATATATATATATATATATGTCATGTTCATATATGAAGTTTTATATAAGAATATTCATGGTAACTTTAACTGAATTTTTTGCTTTGAGTAGTTCAAATTTTGGAAGAATATGGATTTTGAGAACTTTTTGCAAGCTGATGCTTTCTTGTGACTTCTTTGTGCGAGGATTTTTTGGGATGTTGGGTTAATATTCTTTTTTTTTTGAAAGCAGCAGAAAGTAAGAGAATCAATTCAGAGTTATGGCATGCTTGTGCTGGACCACTTGTTTCTTTGCCTCCAGTTGGAAGTTTGGTTGTTTACTTTCCGCAAGGTCACAGCGAGCAAGTGAGCTGGTTTCCTCATCTATTCGTATGGAGTATCCCCCGGTCCGATCTGACCTTTCATGGAATTTTCTCTAATCATGATACATTTTTTTGCAGGTTGCAGCATCAATGCAAAAGGAGACAGATTTCATTCCAAGCTATCCTAACCTTCCTTCCAAGTTGATTTGCATGCTACATAATGTAACATTGCATGTAAGCAAAAGCGCGACACCCTTGTCCCGATTTTCTCATTTATTTGGTCATCGAAAGGGAACCATTTTTTCCAAAATGAGTTTTGTGCTAGTATCAGCAACTTTGGTTTGACAATATCTCTTTCATATTTTAGACAAACTTTCTGTTTACTTGCTAAGTCATTTGTTGGCTATAGGTCCCAGCGCATCCATGTGCTATCTGGTTAGTTTGTAGTTATTGTTGGGTGCTGAGTCATAACTGCAATGTGAATAGGATCTTGTATGGTATATATGATGCATGACGAAAACTTTGTAAAGGTCAAAATGATGTATGGAAGGTAAGTTATATGATTTTATGAAGATGCTAATTGGTTCGATTTTTTAAATTTTGAATCAGGCTGATCCAGAAACCGATGAGGTGTATGCCCAGATGACACTTCAACCTGTGAACAAAGTAGGTCAGCTATATTCCATTTGAGAATTAATTCGTGGATATTGCATAGTAGCCGTTCTTCCTTTTATTTCTCCTTCAATGAAATATGGTATGAATCTTTAAAGTATTTCTCTACAGTATGACAAGGAAGCGTTACTGGCATCTGATATGGCCCTCAAGCAAAGCAGACAACCCGCCGAGTTCTTTTGCAAGACTCTTACAGCGAGTGACACTAGCACTCATGGCGGATTTTCTGTGCCTCGACGAGCAGCTGAGAAGATCTTCCCTCCTCTGGTGCATAGAAACTTCCAATTTTAGATTTCTATTATTAAGACTTAAGAGGTCTGTGGAAGCATTTTGTGTTCATTTTTCCTAAAATCTAAATGGTGATATTTGATAGGATTTCTCGATGCAACCACCTGCTCAGGAGCTAGTAGCTAAGGATTTACATGACAATACATGGACATTTAGACATATTTATCGAGGTATCTTTCTCTTCAAGATGTCATTGTCCTTCCGTTTTACAACCAGAGGTCTACTGGTATTAAAACATAAGGCTTTAGTTCGATCCAATCAAAGTGTTTTACGCTGCTATGTAATCTTTACTTTCTTTTCATTAGTGTTTCTTATTAACTTTCATGCTACTTAAAACTTTTTGGTGTAAAATAAAATCATTTTCTTCTGGGAAGTATACGAGGTAGGGATGGCCATTTCCCTTTTTCCTTGAACATTTATGGTACACTTGACGTATGCTTTAGGGTGATACTAATAAGTCGAAGCATTTGTTCTGCATATTATGGTAGCTTACTTATTTACTGTGACATATATTAGAATGGAATAACATATATAAATGCTTAATGGCTTCTTTGCAGGACAACCGAAGAGGCACCTTCTGACTACTGGTTGGAGTGTCTTTGTTAGCACGAAAAGACTCTTTGCTGGTGATTCTGTTCTTTTCATTAGGTAGGATTCATATACATATATTCCCACAAACATTCACACATGCATTAACACTTGTATTCCATAGAATTTCAATAGATTATTGTCCATTTTGCTACTTAACTGAGATTCGTTGCTTAAATGTAGAGATGAGAAGTCTCAACTTCTCTTGGGTACAAGACGTGCAAATAGACAACAACCAGCTCTCTCTTCGTCAGTAATTTCGAGTGATAGTATGCATATTGGGATCCTTGCTGCTGCAGCTCATGCGGCGGCAAATAACAGCCCATTTACTATATTCTACAATCCAAGGTATTGATATGATACATTTTGTTGTATATAGATTCATGTTTATTTTCGAATCATCAAAAAAGGATAATTGAAGGTCTAAAAAGATTTTATTTATTTCGACAGGGCAAGCCCTTCCGAGTTCGTGATACCCTTAGCGAAGTATAACAAAGCTATGTATACCCAAGTTTCCCTTGGCATGCGGTTTAGAATGATGTTTGAAACAGAGGAGTCCGGGGTGCGCAGGTACATGGGTACGATTACTGGTGTCAGTGACTTGGATGCCATGAGATGGAAAAATTCACAATGGCGCAATCTTCAGGTATTTTTACTGACATCCTGAATGCCAATATAGCTTTTGTTGTTCTTTTTCTTTCCATTCAGGTATTCTTTTTTTGTCATTGGTTCGAGATTCTTTCCCAGTTGATCTTATTTTAAAGTCAAGGTGTTTTGCACATCGAGAAAATGCCACTTATTGTATTTTTAAATTTTGGCTACTTTTTTATTTCTCAACAGGTTGGATGGGATGAATCTACTGCTGGTGATCGGCCCAGCCGAGTTTCAATTTGGGACATTGAGCCTGTCATAACTCCTTTCTACATTTGTCCACCTCCGTTTTTCCGACCACGGTTTCCCAAGCAACCAGGGATGCCAGGTAAATCATATTTGCGGTGCATACCTTACTTTAAACATTGACAAATAATACTAAATTTCAAGAACTTAGTTTTAATCTCTTGAGAGATTTTGCAGATGATGAGTCGGATATCGGGAATGCCTTCAAAAGAGCTATGCCATGGCTTGGAGATGACTTTGGTATGAAAGATGCCCCTAGTTCTATCTTCCCTGGTTTGAGTTTAGTTCAATGGATGAGCATGCAACAGAATAATCAGTTTCCAGCTGCTCAATCAGGATTCTTTCCATCGATGCTTTCTTCAAATCCGCTCCACAATAGCCTTGGCACTGATGATCCTGCCAAATTATTGAATTTCCAGTCTCCTGGATTACCTGCGTCGAATATGCAATTTAACAAAGCAAATACAAACCAAGTCAACCAGTTGCCTCAGACACCTATGACATGGGCCCAACAGCAGCAACTTCAGCAGTTATTGCAGACCCCTTTAAATCAACAGCAGCACCAATCCCTACAGCAACTGCAGCGACATCAGCAACAACAACCACAGCAGCAGCTTCAGCCTCAACCACATCTTCTAAACCAACAACAGCCTCAGCCACAATCACAGCCACAACCGCAGCCACCTCAATCGCATCAGCAGCAGCTGCTGCTACAGAAACAACAAAAAAGACAACAGCCACTACCACCGCAGCAGGTGCAACAGCAGGCATTCCTTCCGTCTCAAGTAAATAATGGAATTGTTGCCTCTAACCAGATCCCAAATCAAAATTTGCATCAGCCAGCTGTTTACTCGCAACATCAGCAGCAACAATTGCAGACAAGCAATAGCCAGTCTGCCCAAGCTATCGTCTCTGCCAATAAAACTTCATATCCTTTGACATCATTACCACAAGATACACAGATTCAGCAACAGATGGAACATCAAACTAACCTCATACAGAGACAACAACAACAACAGTTGCAGCAGTCACCACTACAGTTGTTGCAACAAAGCTTGTCCCAGATGACACAGCAGCAGCCACAGATGATGCAATTGTCTCAGCAGGGTTTCACAGAGCAACAGTTTCAATTACAACTGTTACAGAAATTGCAGCAGCAGCAGTCATCTCAACCGTTACTCTCCCCAGCTGGATCACTATTGCAGCAGCCTCCAATGGTGCAGCAACAACCAACCCATCAACAAAACCAACCATTGCAGCAATTGCCTCTTTCACAGAGCCAATCACAACCTCTTGGCAGCAATGGTTTCTCAACATCAATGCCTGTCCAGCCTCAGCAACTTCCGGTGAACCAACCTCAAGTTCATAACAAGCCTCTTACTGCTATGAGAACCCATTCTGGTCTTACTGATGGAGATGCACCTTCATGTTCAACCTCTCCTTCTACCAATAATTGTCAGGTTTCCCCATTGAATTTCCTAAACAAAACCCAGCAAGTACCGCCCATGTTGGTGACAGATTCACTTGTTGAGCCTTCAAGTACCCTCGTTCAAGAGCTACAGAGCAAGCCTGATATAAGAATCAAACATGAACTACCCACCTCTAGAGGACCAGAACTGTCAAAGTACAAAAGTACCGTGACAGATCAATTAGAAGCATCCTCTTCTGGAACATCATACTGCCTAGATGCAGGCACCACCCAGCATAATTTCTCCCTACCTCCCTTTCTGGAAGGTGATGTTCAATCTCATCCTCGGACCAATCTTCCTTTTACTGCTAATATTGATGGATTGGCACCTGACACTCTGTTATCAAGGGGATATGACTCTCAAAAGGATCTTCAAAATCTGTTTTCTAGCTATGGTGGCAACCCAAGGGATATTGATGCAGAGTTGTCTACTCCTGCAATAAGCTCTCAGTCGTTTGGTGTACCAAACATACCTTTCAAGACTGGGTGCTCTAATGATGTTGCCATCAATGACACAGGAGTCCTAAATGGTGGATTGTGGGCCAACCAAACTCAACGCATGCGAACATATACAAAGGTATGTAACCGTACCCAACTGATTACGGTTATGCATGTTACCTCATTTGTTCTAGATACAAAGTAAGGCTGGATGTTTACACACTCCCAAAATATGAGTTGAAGTTAAACATAAACTAGATTTTCTGTTGAAATTACAAGTCTCTCGGTATTTATTTCCTTCACTTATATTTTGCACCTTGTTATCTAAATCTACAAATAGTTCACTTTTTTTGTTGCGTTTATTAAATCCTTCTCTCATTATAACATTGATGAATTGTGTCCGTCTTTTGCTGAACACTCTAATGTACGGTACTGATTTAAAAATAAATGAAGGTGCAAAAGCGTGGCTCCGTAGGAAGATCGATTGATGTGACCCGCTACAAAGGGTATGATGAACTCCGGCACGATCTAGCACGCATGTTTGGTATTGAAGGGCAGCTGGAAGATCCACAAAGTTCTGACTGGAAATTAGTTTATGTGGATCACGAAAACGACATATTACTTGTTGGGGATGATCCCTGGGAGTAAGTGAACCCCAATTCGAACTCCCATTAACTTTTAGTTTTGGTTTCTATTCTTCCTTATCGAAATGTCGAATTTCTTTGCAGAGAATTCGTAAGTTGTGTTCAGAGCATAAAGATACTGTCATCTGCTGAAGTACAGCAGATGAGCTTGGATGGTGATCTTGGAAATGTGGCAGTTCCCAATCAAGCATGCAGCGGTACCGACAGTGGAAACGCGTGGAGAGGACAATACGATGATACCTCAGCTGCTTCATTCAACAGATAAAAAGGTTTCTAAATTCAGATAGTATAACAAATAGATATCTGTTGGAACTTTGCTTGAGCTCCACAATGAAAGATGCAATTTAACCAAGCCCTTCCAAGACAAATGAAGTTGTTAAATTTTAGAATCACTGCCATGAAGTTGGCAGGAAGACCATGTTTTAATTAACTTCAACATCAACTCCCCGACTTCGCCTTTGTCGGTATAAGAGATATGGCAAGGTGCCATATAGAACCATTGACATATAACCATTATATTGATATATCTGATCTGATATTCTTATCTCCTGTAAATGACTATGAATGTAAGAACTCATTCCATCTCCTGTACAATTAGCATGAATTTTTGTTGGTTTTGCATGCTGCAACTGATGCTTCCTTCTACCAGTTTTCTGCTACCCTAGTGAAGCATGAAATCCGGTAATGTTCGATACATGGTACCTTCTTCTAGCCACAGTATTTAGAATCATCAACAACTTATCTGCCATTTTCTAAACGTGAATTTTGAAAAGTAATCTCATGAGACAACGTACTTTCCAGGTGATTGCATTTATTAACTGTTGTTAATGATGTTTTTTCGTCACCAAATCTGATTTTGCTACAAAATCTCACGTTTTTCTTAAAGCTAGCATTACCCTTTGGAGATGTATGAAGTGTGGATTTTCGGAGATAATTGTGTTTTTATTATCGATTTTAGTCGTATATCATAATCAATGTGCTTTCCAAGAAGATGAGATTTTGCAGAGTGTAAGCATGTCAATGTTGAATAATTCATTCAACAGTTAGAGGGACAAAATTAAATATATTTTCGGCTTTTTGAGCGAAAGCTAAAAATTAGATCTAGATAGAATTAAAATATTTTATTATTTTTAATAATTAATTTAATATTTTATTAATAAATTATTTTTTATTATTATTTTGTTTTTTATTAATAAATTATTAGAATTATAAAAATAAAAGGTAAGGTCATATGTACGAACGCGCATATTATTCCCCATCCGAGATAATTCTACCTTTAGAATTAACCGAAAACAATCGACTTAAATATAATAAAAAAAATTATATTTGATTATCCTAATTCTTCTTCTTCTTCATTAGAACCTGTTGGTAAAAGAAAATTTAAAATTAATTTTGAAGATAACATCAAGACCGACATTAATAGTCTCTAAAAAATTTCTAATGAGATTTTTAAATTTTAGCTTAGTCTTCTTGAATTTCTAATTAATTAGTTACGTTAAGGAAAACTTTAATGATTAAAAAACGGAGCCTAAATTATTTAAAAGTCTTAAGATTTTATCAAAAATATTTTTTTAAAGAAAATATAAGATATTAAACTACATGTTATAATTTTTATAATGATCTGAAATCGAAAAATCATATATATAAAGAACAACTTCTAAAGTAAATACAAAGATATATATATATATATAAATAAATCATTCTTTATAGATTATATTTTGTCTTATACTTTGGTTATTAATTGTTTGCTTAAAAATAATTTTTGCCATACGATAAGTAGGTACAAAAAAAAATCAAAAATTTTCATGATAATGAAGAAACATCAAAGGTTGAAAATTCTAAAAAATATAAAGTAATAACATGTTGAAAATTATTTTTTTTATAAGGGTAATATTTTTAAAAAATATTATAAATATTTTATTTTAATTAAATGTATAATGAATTACTTTTTAATTGTATAGGTTGAAAAAGGAAAACAAACTTTATAATTTTAAAATTAAATTAAAATTATAAAATTTATTCGCAGAAGCTCAAATCAAATATAAAATAAAAAGATGTAACTATAAACATATTTTTAAAAATATTTATATTTAATTTTTTTATTATTGTCATTTTAAGAATTAAACATTTTTCATTTATGTTAAATATAAAGTGGGTAATTTATTAATATAAATTTTCAAAAAAACTAATATGATAATCAATGCCTACAAGTAATATCTGAAGTACTTAATCCCTTAATTTTGGACATTAACAATAATTATACTATTTTTTCAAAAAAAATAGTTATCTGATTAAATATAATATATTAAATTATTAAATTTTTTATATGATTAATATTTTTTTTTTCGTTATTAATACAAATTATTATTATTTTTGAATACTTTTCTAATTTTCATTACATTTTTAATTAATGCATGTGTTGTTAACTCTTGCATGCAACATCTTTTTATGGTTTTTAAAATCACCCAATAAACAATCCTCTGCCTTGTCCTTTCCTTTTATTAAATTAATTATTTAAAAGTAAAAATAAAAAAAAGCCACCTCGGACAAACAAACACCAAACGCGTAACGATAAAAAAAATATATTAGATGAATTTAATTTATTATATTAATTTTAATTTTGGTTAATATAATTTATTTTATTTTTAGGTGTATATTTATTTTTTATATGTTAATAAAAATATACTTATTTAAAAATTAAAATAAAAGATAAATTATTATACTTATTTATATTATTTACTTTAAAATTAAAATTATTATACTTTATTTTTTTTTGTATTTCAATACTCGATCTATCTCAAAACCTAAAATTTTTATTAAAATACCCGAACGAATCGGGTCGGGTACGTGGTTTTCCCCCTCCTGGCGAATGCTATATCCAACGCGTCCGTCTTTGACTGCTCACTCTCAGTCAGCAACCATGGCTTCCCCTCATAGAACTATAAATAAGCAGCAAATTCTCCTCAATATATCACTCTACAAACAACAACAGCAATAGAGAGTTAAATCCTCTGCACTCAGGAATCAAAACAAAGAAGAAAACTCAGATTATCACGTAAAAAATGGTGAAACACACAAGCGAAAATGGGGGAAATGGGTATCAGAAATCAGACTGCCAAACAGCAGGGAAAGGATTTGGTTGGGATCTTACGATTCAGCAGAGAAAGCAGCACGTGCTTTCGACGCAGCGCTTTTTTGTTTACGCGGCCGTTCGGCGAAGTTCAATTTCCCAGATAATCCACCTGAGATAGACGGCGGTAGGTCTTTGACACGGAACCAAATCCAAGCCGCAGCAGCCCGGTTTGCTTATTCGGACATTCCGACGACTAAATCGGAGGAATCAAACTCAAGGTTTCAAACTGAATCTCCATCTCCATCGCCGTCGGTTTCGGGCGGGATGATACAGATCGACAATGAGTTGCCCATAGATGGGTCGTTTCTGGATTCTTTTACAACCGGTTCGGGTAATTACGGGTTGATATTCCCCGGATTTGATGATTTCTCAAGTGGTTTTCTCGGATCACCGTTTCCCAACATCGGGTATGAAGAGGAGAATTTTGATGGGATTTTCATTCCAGAATCTTTTCTTTGGGATTTCTAAAAAATTTAGTATCAAAATTGGATCCGGGTTTTGGCGGGCCAAATTTTTGTACAGCCCAGCCTTTTTTTTCTAATCCTTAAGAAATATAGTATTATATTTTAAGTATACTGATGCTCGTGATCTTTAGAAATAATCGTTTTTTTATTTATTAAAATAAAATTATTTGTACAATTATAATATATTTTATATATATCTTAAATTATTTAAAATTTTTATGTATTTTAAATTCTAATATCGATAAATAAATTAAAATATACAAAAATAATTGTTAATACACATAAAATTTGAAAATATTCATTATCGTTAATATCTCATTCAAAATAAATAAAAAAATAAAATACTTTCACCTTACAAGAAAATGAAGTTAAAAAATCAGCTGGAAAATTTTTTGTATCCATAGAAGATTGATCAACCTTGTCCGGAACACAAGAAAGAAACAATTTCCGGAAATTCCACGGCGGTGATGAGAGATGAGAGATGAGAGACGGAGGAAAACTCCACACGCCGATGGTTAACAAGGCCTGGAAGGGGAGCAGATAAGTGTGCCGGAAAACTCAACCAGTATCGGCACCTTCTGACCAGGCTTAAACGCCAACATTTTATGAACTCCATATTTCTTGATCGCGTTCGGATCTCCGGATTCAATAAAAATTGCACCGTTCAACAGCAAGTCGCCCTCCGACCTCCAGTCCCAGTTCTTCCACACTTCGGGTTTCGTAAACTCCCTCTTCAACACCTCTTTCGCCGCTATGTTCCGCGGAGCTCTGAACCGGTTGCCTTGGCTGATAATCGTCGGGTGGCTACTGCCACCGATGGCATACATGTTCCAGTACGTGTAGTCGTTGTTGACAACATGGACGAACCCAAACCGGATCCTCGGCATTCTTTGTACTAAATTCTTACCAAAACGAGTGAATGCAACAGTGACCTGCATCTTCTCGTCCGGAGTGTAACTGTCGCTTGCTCCGAACAACATCACGTCGTTATGGTCGGTGATGTGACAGTTTGAAATGGTGATGGCGGTGCTTCCCTGAATGATATCGATAATCCCGTCGGAGCATTTGTATATGGAAAGATGGTCGAGCCAAATGTTGGTCGACCCGAAAATGGAAATCCCATCACCGTCACTCCTCGTCCTTAACCCGATGTGATTTGCACCGTCTTGAATCAACCCACCGTTCCCCGGAAGAATGTGGTGAATATGGATGTTATGGATAATAAGATTCTTCATAAACTGGATTGTAATCCCAGCGCCGTAAGCAATATGAACGTTGGCTCCCCTACCATCAATGGTCTTATCGCTCGTCATTAAAAGCTCCTCTTTCAGTCTGATGATCATACTTCTTCCGAAGGTGATCCAAAGTGGCCCGTCCCGGGTGACAGCGTGCCGTAGAGTCCCCGGTGCCGGGTTTAAAAGATCATCCCCAGCATCAGTCACGATATAGATTGGTCCTTTCTTTCCGCCGGTCGTATTACGCCCGAATCCAATAACGCAATCAGCCAACCTCTTCCTGTTTTTCTCCCAGTTCGGATCACAGCGCCAGCATTGGTCGATGGGGTTGGTTGCCTTACAGGAACTTATTACATGCTTCTTCCTCAACCACCGTCGCGTAGTGTTAGCAGCGAACCCCATCAACGTCCGTGCAACACGGTCGTTGAAATGCTCTGTGACTTGCTCTGGGTTGGGGTGATATTCGTTTTCCAAATTTTCTTTCGCCTGCAACTCACGTTCCCGCCAGTAGTCGTCGTATTCTGCGATGTGAGCCTGCAGTGTCGGGATTATTACAACAAAAGATAAACACAAGAGAAATAAAGTAATAGTTTGATTGTCCAGAGTGGCCATGTTTAGCTCCTTTTGCTTCCGGCTTTTATGTTTCAGTCCTGTAGGCAAAAGAGCAAGAAAAATAGACAAGTAGATAATAAAGGGTTTCCAGGCCAAAGTCCTGCAAACAATTTTTATTGAATGCAACAAGACAGTGACCGGAGACGAGCCAAGACAAGCCAATTGCGGAGGAATAGTGGTGTTCCTGTGGTGTTAAATAGGGTGGAGTACCTGGTTTTACTGCTACTGATTCGCGGAGGCAATTGGTGGTGTTCGTTCTCCCATGGTTGAGAGAATTAAGGTCTGTGCATGGCGTCTTCTTCGCAACCGTCACTATTCATGGTCATCACCTACACCATGGGTCAGGTTCTTACAACAAGACTAAATGAAACCGCAAGAATCTTAAATTTAATAGGGTTCCCTACATCTAAATATAAGTAAAAGAAAATGGTAAAAAAAATCACCAATAATCTAATAGAATGAGACGATAAATTTCTTAAACAATATTAAAAGTTTGAATCATAACGTCATGAACGTATAAAATTAGGTTGGAAGGGTTGTTTTCTTATTGAATCTCTATAAAACTCGATCCGGGTTAGTTAATCAAATGAGTTGAATATATACGATTAAAAATGAATAAAATTTTGAAAAATATTTAGGTTTATGAATTGAGTAAAATGTTTGTTAACTAAATTAAATAAACGATAATTAATTTTTTTTATATTTATTTAATAAATAAACGAACTCAAATAAAAATATATTTGATTCGTTTATATTCATAAATAAACTAATTTATTAATTAATTTACTTGATTTTCATTTTCTTTTATTTTTTTATATTCAACGTTAAATATTGATTAAGTGCTAATAATTACAATTCTTTGACCAATGGAAAATAAAATAAAATAAAATTCTCTTTTTCAATTTTAAAGCTTATGATGAAAAGTAAAAATTTGATTATCGGAGTTGTAAAAAACAATTTTCAGGTACTAACCAAAAATTATTAGAACATTATTCAATATATATTGCGTAATAGATTTTTCTATTTAAAAATTAATTAAAAATTAAAATAATAATTCAAAAATAAGATTAAAATATTTTAAAATTTAATAATTAATTTAAAATTGACATATTATTATATCATTAGAAGATACCCTGCAGATTTGTTCACTATAATTTAATATTTGTATGGTTATACCAACCATTAAAAAATTGTCTAAATTTATACTTTGAAGATACTAATTTTAAGAGAATTATTCAACACTCAGTTGCTTTAAATAAATTAATATTTGAGGGTAGTTGGACTGAATAATTTATTTATGTTTTAAAATTGTATATTCAATTTCTTGTTTTCATGTGAATTATTTTAATCCAATGGTAATCACAGTATCATAGAGAAATAACAATGCCATTAGATTTGCGACACGTAGGAGATGGTGGAGCGGCCGGAGAATTCTTTAGTGGGGTTACTGCAGGTAGGGAAATGTGGGCCATAAGCCCATAGCCATCGAGATCAGGTCTCAATCATTAGACAGTACACAAGTATAAATATGGGTCCCATCACTGATATAATTACACAATAATATTTATTTATGTTTTTTAGTTTTTTAATAAGTATATATATTTTAATTATCTATAATGGTTATAATAGTATATGTTTTATAATATATTTTTAATTATTGGATAAGGGTTGTTCAATCACTGTGCTGTAATATTGGTGTTCGAACGCATTACTTCCAAAAACAATAAATATTTTCTTAACCTCTTAGACAAGATGATTCATGCAACAACACAATATATAAATTATCGAATATAAATATATTAAAATAAATATTATATTTTTTTTACTGAAATTATCTGTTATTCTAAAATATGCAAATTAAGTTTTAAATACATTACTTACTGTGTAAGCTATTTGAACAAAGAGAGTATAAGGAAAACTGAAGAGGACGATAAAAAATTAAAATTTGTATAGAATTTTAAAAAATTATTGATAAAAGTTTATAAATTTATACTTAAAATTTATAAAATCACTAAATAATATAAAATTTTATGTCTATCTTTGACTTAAACATATATATTTTTTTAAATTTTACGATAATATTTTTTTAGTACATAAATATAAGTTTTTCATTTAATAGACACACTTATTTAAAAATTTAATTTATATGTTTAATTCCGAAAAAAGTATTTTTAATAGATCTAAATTTTATCATTTAAAAAATAAAAAATATACATCTTATTTGGTAACTCATCTATTCTAGTATACCGTTGTGTACAACATCCAAATTAAAGAACCTTAATTATCTGTTTCTTTTTCATGCCTCCACTAATGCCTTCACTTTAAATTAGAGGGTTTAGGATTTTCGGTTAGGAGTTTTGGTTAGGGTTTAGGGAATTAAGGGTATGGTGTATTTTTTAAGGTTTAGAGTTTAGAATATAGAAAATAAGGGTTTAAGGTTTAAAATTTAAATTTTTACAAAAATACAAAAAAGACACAAAAAAGATGCAGAGGATTTTTATTCCAAATTAAATACTTGAATTTGGTTAAAAATAGCAATATTTGATTAAAAATAACAATAACGGACAAACTAAACCATGGGCTGAGTCTACCACCTACTCCACTAGGACCACTACTCTATAAATTTCTACATTTGGCTACTTTCTGTGGAGGACAGAAAGAGCTTCAAAGTTCTCTCCAATTCTCCACCTCATAGCCAAGGTTTAGATTCTCTTTTGATCATTTCCTAGTTATGTCAGGGAGGAGACCACGTCCGATGACTGGAAAGTTGTCTGAACTACTGGTTTCAGGCAAAAAACCAGGACTCTTTTTAGATGCTGTTACAAGCCCCACAACTCCATTCCATATCAAAACTCCATCACCAAGAGGTGTGAAGAGATATGATGTTGGTGGAGTTGGATTAGGAATTATTGCTGCACTGGATAAGTCCACCTCTGATTCCTGCAACCATGCTGTTTGTACCTCAAATCTGATTGTTGTCAATTCTGGGAAGATTGGAAGAAATGAGGATTTAGAGATGGACAAATTGGAGGAGTTTACATATGTGATTAGCCATGGATCTGGCAATTCAACTACAAAGGTGTATTGTGATGTTGAGGAAATGGAAACCCCAGCAGCAGCAAGGTTTGTGGAAGATGCTAGTTTCTCAACATCAGATTTTCTCAGCTGTTGTCATTTGTGCAGGAAACAATTGCTTGGCAAAGATATTTACATGTACAGGTAAATAGTCAATACTCTTTGCTCCTTTTATAATGCTGCTTGCTTTTTCTTGTCAATTTAGGTTCCTTTGCTTGTTAATTTATGGTGATTAATGGTGTGTGTTTTTCAGGGGAGAAAAAGCTTTCTGCAGTTCAGAGTGTAGGTCAACTCAGATGCTGATGGATGAGAGGAAAGAACAGTGCAGATCAGAAGTTTCAAGGTCTTATAATTCTTGGGAAATTTTCTTCTCAACTGGGATTCTTGCAATTTAGCATCACCATGATTTGGTCTCTTGAGGAACTCTAATAACTTTGTTTAGAACAGAAGGAAAATTTTGGTCGGATTGGAGCAGGAAGGTATAGGCTGTTTGTAAGTTGAAATATGGAATCTGATATTGAAATGAACTTACTTTTGTAGTTTACATAATTATAATGATCACCTTGAATTTTTCCAGATGGGTGTGGGGATTAAATTAAACTTGAATCTCTGGTTTTCAGGTTGCAAATCAATAAAGCAGCATATGACTGTGATTTGATATTCAATACAAATCTTGTCAATCCCCATTTACAGTGTACCAAACCCAATTTCTTCAGATTTTTATTACTTCAACAGCAAGTTCATAGTTTATACAATCATTGAAGTGATGAACAAAACATTTGGTTCATTAACTACAAATTTAATGGTAGAAAACAGTTACAAATTAAATTAAAAAATGGGATTTTGATTGAGAGTTGAGATCCAAGAGAGGGGCTCCTAAGAGCTGATATGACTAGAAAAGCTAAGGAAACAGCAGGCTTAACAATAAGTCTCATAAAGAAAAGAGTTTGAGGCGAGGTGACTCGACTCAAACTACTGTGGGGCTCGAGCGGCCAAACCGAGCCATGGTTTGCTGTCAAAGGGCTTGGAAGGCAATGCTGCCGGCCCTGGGTTACCTGTCTGGTATGGTGCTCTTGTAGTGATCCTGTCAAAATGATCATATGAGGATATCAAACATAATAAGTTTTTTTAACAGTTAGACAAAGGAGGACTTTAACTTATATAAACTGCATCTGCTTTAATCTTATTAAGGCTTTGTTTAAATGAATACAATGATTTATGTACCGACAGATGGTCGATTCCGACGGGGAAGACTCGAATCCTAAACACACTTAGATGTTTGTTATGAATCGGAAAGGAAGAATCAATGACACAACTGACTCTAGATCACTATGTCAAAACAAATTACAAAGGTTTTTGAAGTATAGTTTCCTTTCCTTGACCTCTAGATGCCTACCTATCCTTTCTCTTCTCGAGGAACCGGTGGAGTGAAGCTCTCCTTGCAATTGGTAAATCTGCAGTACACAAAAATATGAACCGAACTCCATCTTCCTAACTCTGACTATTAGAAGAACGAAATGGACAATTAGGCTTACCGCTGCCAGAAATTGGTCGATGAGCAGACCAGACACAATCTTGTGTTATGGTGCTGCTGAAATTAGAGGTCGGAGGAACTCCGATACCAGATTCAATAGGACTTCTAGCCATGCTAGAAGTAAAGGGGGATTTCATATGTGCAGGGTTGGGGTTGCCACTGTTGCTTTGAGAGCTCTCCTTGCCAGCTAAAAGCATGATTTCCTTAGCTTTATCAGCCGGGAAATTATTGAACACAATCACTTGTCCACCATAAAAGATAGTCATCTGTGCAGTTTGAGGCTTCGTCGCAGCCGGATTATTCAAGGCAGCAACACTAGAATCAACCCTTTCGTCATTGGGAACCGGCAGTGATGGAAAACCAGCTTGAGCAGGGAACAAATCCATCGATCTCGGTTTCCGAGTCTCCACAAAGTCGCAGCCACAAGCATCACCAGATTCCTCATTGATCGGAAACAAATTCATGGTAGGACAAGGACTCAGCATTATCTCTGGATTCCCTGCAACATATCCATAAACAAGACTACAAATTAGACTCAAACTCTGATATAATCTAAAACTAAGCTTACAAGTTCATCCAATTATATGCTTTGAACAACTAAACTACTGGATATTTATAGTCCAAAACAGTAATCTTAATGAGATCTAAACCAAGGCATGAATTTCTCAACAGAATTGTACATTACGTACGCACATGATTAATCTTCTTCTTGAGTATTTCCAGGGGAGACCGAGAGAATAAAGGACATGTTTTTTTGACTGTTTTGAATTATTAAATACATGGATGTGTCACTTCCAAGATTTTAAAGATCTGGATATTAAATAACTGAAAAAAAAAATCAAAACTTGAACATTTATTCGAATAAACCTCTTATTTTTATCAAGTTTCCTCCTTTAATAATTAAAGAAATGCATAACTTACCATTACCTTCAACGTTGCATGCCATTCCCAGAGTTACATCTCCAAAGCTACCTTTTTCCTTCAAGTACTGACTCAAAAGGCTACAGGTTTGCGTGAAGCTTGACTTCTCCGGCAAACAAGACATCTTCAGGAAGCTAAATCAAGGATCTTTCGGGTTTTCAGAGGAAAAAACAAATACCCTGGATTCTTTAAAAGTTTTACTTAGCAGCTAAATCAAGGATCTGTTCGAAAACTATGATGTTTTATCAAAGCAAGAGATTTTATTTATATGAGAAAAGGTAGAAGAAGGTGGCTGGGTTTAAAAGCACGAGGAATAAATGAAAGCTTTCTTCTTTTAAGCTTGCAGCTGTGCCTACAGCTTCCATTGTCTTTATTGTCTCGTTTGTTTGCGATTTTGAACACGTGTTAATATTTTGGTGTCGACCACGGAGATCTTTTTATCAGTTTATACTCTTTTCTACATGTTTTCAATATTATAAGATTTGACTTTTAACATTTGTGTTCCTATCATGATCTCATAATAATATCTATTCAATTAATTTTGATATTCGAATTTAGATATCTTATTAAGAATCTAATATGTATTATTTTTAAATTGAATCAACCTTTACTATTTATTCAAGTAGAAAAGTTATCTCCTTGCATCTGTACACAAGTCCCTGAATTAAGCAAACCTACCTCAATTTCAGATATACAGTTTGAAGCCTTTCGAATTTGATCCCATAAAGAATGGTTGGCAGAGACTGTGCTGTCTTCTCAGATTCCATAATCTAAATATGTTGCATTCTGGGCTGTTGAGAGCTTTACAAGACTGTCCTCTTCATCGTATATGTCAAGGTTTTCACAAGGAACAGGGAAGATGGTCCCTATTACGCGGCCTTGAACGAATGCGCATCCGAGTATATGTTTCTTCTTGTATGTTATCCCGACAATCATATCCTTAATTGTCACGTTTCTGATAGGAATGTCTTCGCTTCCATGTATACGAACAGGTACATTGACTCCTTCACCGTGTACCCCGGTGAAGCTTATGTTCTCAAGTATTGGGAGAGCCTTTTGTCGAAATCTATGCCAGAGTGCTCGATGTAGTCTGTCTTGATGATGATTCCAACACAAGCATCATTGAATGTCATATTCCGGTACGTTATGTCCTCTTCCGGCAGCATTCTTGATTCGAACTGCAAGGCCTAGAACTCCAGACAAGTAGGTTCTCCACTGTGACATTAGATACCCCACCAGACATCTCACTGTCCTATTTTTATGCCAGCACTGTGTATATGTTCAGCCAAGAGTCAAAATGTGTACTCAACCAAGTACAAACTATGGGTTGATAGATACACACAGTCAAACCAGAAACTCCGGTTCTGCAACGGAAGGGGAAGGACAAATGAATAGAAAAATCAAGAAACTTCAATGACTTGCGATGGATAGTTTTACATAAGAAGTTTGAAAACGCATGCTTGCAGTGAAATATTCGTGAAAACGCATGCTTGCAGTCAATGGCTTATGGACTAGGTTTGAGCCGGCCAGAGTCATGGGTCGCCACTGGCCAGCATATGATGTTTGCTCCACTTACAAATATACATACACAATGTGAGTTTTCTCGTACATGTCGGAAATGAAAGGGGTAAGGATTATCAGCAAAGCTTGCTCAGCAAGCAATTTATATGTAGAACAAACACCTCTAAACAGTTATTTGTATGTGAAGGAATTGGGTCTAGACTAGAGCCTTGGCTACCAAAAACTTTCACAGAGTCTTGGCTAGAACCTCTAGAGTGGTTGAGTAACTTCTGCTGATACTTCCTCCACCATGATTGACCCTGTCCATTTCTGGAACCATTAATCCCTGTTGATTTGTAAAGATAAACAGAGTAAAATCAGACTCAGCCAGCAGCCAATGATCCATATAGAACAAAGATCGGTGTTGATTTGTAAAGAAAACTGGTAATCAGACTCGAATCTACATTTCATGTGTTGCTAGCAACTATTTATAAGCAATATCTCGGAACCTTCATTTTTCTTGAAGAACTTGCATCCGACATTCGTGCCTGGCACGTGAATATAGGGATTAACTATCAATCTAACCATACTTTCCATACTAAAATGCAAAACTACAAAAGTATGCAGATACCAGATTTAGACATCAATCTGTCGAAAATGGTACTTTCAAGGAATTAACTATCACATGGAGACTCATTCGATACAGCTCAGGATCATAAGAGACTTAAACTCCAAGATGCGAGGAACCTTTTCACTCAATCAGCTTAAGAAGAAAATATCACTAAAGGAATTGAAAACCGAAATTACAGCTTATCAGGAGCAGGGGTGAATAGGCTAACCAGTTATAACAACATCGATGAGGTTTTTAAACAAAATAGCTGAATAACTGGATTCAACAAAGAGAAATCACTTAAACTAACACCATTATATTAGCATGAAAAGGATCTTAAACTAATTATCAGTTCCCTTTCATTGCTAAATTTGAACTTACTTGTAAGCCAAGAATTCAACAATGGATTTGATAGAGAAAAATATCAGCAAGAAACTGGGAAAACCAACCTGGATTCCAAGAATCTCAGCATTCTGAGCTAGAAATAAAGTCATATGGCTAGTGAGATTAAACGGCGCCATAAGCCATTTCCCAGGCGGAACAATGAGCCTTGCACCTCCTTTCCTCCCAAGCTTCGAGATCGCCGAGACAGCCCTCTCAAACGTCATTTCCAACAAGCAAGAAGTGAAATCCGAGGTTTCATTTTACGGCAACGAGAAGCAATGTCACACCATCGTTGAGTACAAGCAGACTAGCTGCAGTAGGTGAATAGTTGAAGGGTCGCATTCTATCCAGATAATCAAGGAATTTTAAACAACAATAGTTGAGATGAACTCGTCAAACACGACAACTCCTTTTGTTATACGAAATCTTTGGTAGCTGACTCACTTGAAATAAAGCCTGGATCTTTAACGTGCCCATGTCTGACAGTTTGTTCAGATTTCTGAGTTTAAACCCATCTTAGATTTGGGCCAGGATGTTATAGGCTACATTGTCCATTCTTCGACAGATTTAATGAAACGTTGATGGACATGTGTGGTTGAGAGTGTCTTCGCTAATTTTGGTGGACAGTTTCAAGGAAACGTTGGGGGCTTATAATTCATCCATGTGGAGCTTTTTATACACATATATATAGAGAAATCAATCTCGAAACCGGAACTTAAAGGGACGAACGACGCAGCGGAAATGTATCGAACGGTGGTGAATCGCATCATACTTAGCGGCGGAGGACGCCACCTCCTCCGACACCGTGATCTGAGGACAGTCATTAGCTCCTCTCGGTTTTCCACCACAACAGAAACTCAAACGGTTCCTAATCGGCCACCTGATTCTTCCACGTCTTCTTCTTCTTCTTCGACGAGTTTCCAGGCATCATCCGCGGCTGGGGACGTTCCGCGTCATGAGAGACAGAACCCGAGAGCTGATTACGAAGGGGAACAAGCTCGGGTTCTTCAAGCCTCGCTACGACACGTCGTCCGTACATCGATTAATGCTACTATTTTGAAACTATATTATTATTTATGATTTTCTTAGAGTTAAAAGTTGTTTCTTTTTTAAAACGGCAGATAAGATTCGGATGGAGTGAAGAGGCAATGATAGCAGGAGCAAAGGAAGTTGGGATTTCTCCTTCCATTGTTGGATCTTTCCCCCGAAAAGAAGCTGCCCTTGTCGAGGTAAGTTTTTGGGTTAAACAAAAGTTTCGATTTTTATTAGCCCTGGTTTTCCCCTTTTTGATATTCCATTGGTTTATTTGTAAAATTCATTCTTTGAGTGTGATTGTTATCGGTTTAGGCATGGTAACTTTAGTGAAGGCATTACAATTTATGAACAATCTGATTGTATTGCACTATTGCTTATGTAAAACTTTCAATTGGTCTTTAACACTATGTTTGGAAATTGGAATGAATCAAGAAAAATGGAGGGAATGGAGTAGGTAAGGGAATAATAAAGTTTCAATTGGTCTTTAACACTTTATGATATAAAGTACAAATCCACTCAGTTTCCTTCCTCTGCAAATAAAGTAGTGGAAACTGGAAAAATATTGAACTTTATTTGTTTTGGTCTTTGTATTCTCAAGTTGGTTGTTGTATTCAGTAAATGCAGGTTTCCCAATGCTAAGCTCTTGATTTGTTGTATCTGTAACTATCTTTCGGTCTGATTCGTACTTAGCTTTGCCAATTCAGTTAGTATGATATGTTTTCTTTCGTTGTCAAACAATGGCTTGAAGTTGATTTCCCCCCCCCCCCCCCCTCCTATTCCCAAGCTGGTTGTTGTATTCAGTAAATGCAGGCTTCTTGATGCTACGCTCTTGATTTGTTGTATCTGTAACTATCTTTCGGTCTGATTCGTACTTAGCTTTGCCAGTTCAGCTAATATGATATGTTTTCTTTCATTGTCCAACAATGACTTGAAGTTGATTCCCCCCCCCCCCCCCCCCCCCCTCTCTTACAGTTTTTCATGGATGACTGCTTACAAAGGCTTATCGATAGAATTGACTCTGGCAAGGAATTACAAAACTTGACTCCAAGCCACCGTATCTACAAGCTTGTAAAGATTCGCCTCGAAATGCAAGCACCCTATATATCAAAATGGCCTCAAGCTCTCAGTATTCAAGTATCAATTCTTATGCCCTTTCTCTCTCTTGTTAAAAGACTCTAGCGTACATAGTAGAATCCTTCATCTTTAAACACAAATATTTTCTCAATTCTTTGTAGGCACATCCATTGAATGTTGCAACAAGCTTTAAGCAGCGGGCAATGCTGGTTGATGAAATCTGGCATGCAGCTGATGATGAGACCTCCGATTTAGATTGGTATGTGAAGCGCACTGTTCTAGGAGGGATATACTCAACAACTGAGATTTACATGCTGACCGACAGCTCCCCTGGTTCGTTTCCTTTACCTTCACGTGCTTAGAAGTTTGATGTTCTTGTGGAGATGCAATGTTTTAGGTAGCATTTCGTTTACTTATCATTTCCCTGCAGAGTTCCGAGATACATGGCTGTTCTTGGATAATCGGGTGAAAGATGCTTTCGATTTGAAGAAGACAATTCAGGAGGTAGTTTCTCCTTCCTCTCTTTTTTTTCCCTTTTGTATATGGGAAAAATTGGAGTCCTAATGAAGTGAGATATTGCAGGCAAAGTATTTGGCAGAAGCTGTTGGTGCGGGAATGGGGAGTTCTTTGCAAGGCTTTGTTGGCAAAGTGCTTCAGAGATAAAAGCTCGATCTCGACTCCCTTCAGACTCAACATTAGACATCAGGCTTAATGTTTATCGCTTGGCACAAGCCATTGAGTTTAGGTTTCATAATAAGTCTAGCAGGGCTTTAGTACTTAAACCAAGTGCCTTGCTTATTGTGAATTGAATAAACTAACTGGTTCATGAACATAAACGAATTGAACGTATTTATTTTCGTATTTGTTCATTCATCGAACGCTCTGTTACTATTCATCTACTATTAAGAGGCAAAACTAACAAGGCAAACTAACGAATTTACATGAAGAAAAGATGAGAATCATAGAACTCTCAATTATCATCCTCAAAAAACAAAAAACTAGTAAAATTAAAAGAATAACGAAATATGAATTTGTATTCCCAAAACAATATCTGTAATCAAGAAACAAATCAAGTTAAACAGCTATTGATTTCCGCTTAAGATTTCCACTACGCATGTCTGCATGGCATTACCACGGCATTGGCATTGACATTGACATTGACATTGACAATGGCGTCCGTACTTATCTTCAGGCGTAGCTGAAGTCATATATCTAAACTGGAGGAAATAGGAATGGCAAGCGGTGGCGGCAATGCCGTTTTAGCCTATGAAGATGCGTATACAAATCTTCACCGTCCGGCAATGATCATTGGAGGATCCTTTGCTCTTGCAGCTGTATTCTCTCTCTTTTACTCGTTCTTCAACATCTCAGATCATATACAAATCCTTCTGTCAGTAAACTTATCTCCCATGGCTCACTTTCTTGCTAGCACTGTTGTTGGAGGTCTTTGGTGTTTATGGTGATGGGGAATTCAAATGGTACTATGGGTATGTATGATGGCCTTTTGTAAAATCCCTTAGCAATCTGCAGTCGAATGCCGAATGCGGATTTAAGATTCGAACTCCTTATACCTCTCAGCTTTCTTGCAGGTACCCATATATAACAGTAGTTATGAACTTCAGTCTAATGTGGGCACTGTATTGCCTTGTGCAGTCCTATGATGTAACTCATGAAAGGCTAGACCTATAAGGCCATTAGCAAAATTTATCAGCTTCAAAGCCATTGTCTTTGCCACTTGGTGTTAAGGAGTAGGCATTGCTCTGCTTTGTGCATACGGGGTTTCGCCCAAAGAAGGGGAAATGCGGACTGCGTTGCAAGACTTTTTGAATTGTATCGAAGTCGTTTGTGATGCACATCTCTATTCGAGCGGAATTTGAATTTGTCGATCGATGGCTAATCGCTGCTTTTGACTCCATACCTATTTTCTGTATGTGTTTGGCAGATGGCAATCGCAATGGTTGCTCATATATTTGTCTTCTCCGCAGAACCTTACCATTTTCTCCTGGTTTCCGAGAACAGAAAGGAAAGGGTCACCACAGAAACGACCAAAGCAGCTGTGAAGGTAGAACAAAACAATGAGGAAAAACCAGCTGTGTTACAAAAAACAAAAACTCAGATGGAGGCACCTGGAACAAACATCAAAAAGAGTGTCCAAGATAGTTGTCGAAGGTGGTCAGCTGGTAAGTAGTATTCCTTCGATGCACAGCATATTAGACACATTTTAGTACTTCAAATCTCAATGGAAACTATCCTACACAGGCTGTAGAGGATGTTGTATTAACTATAAATCAAGCAATAGGACCCGTGGAGAAAGGTGTTACAAAAATCCAGGAGACTTTCCAGTTTCCACATGAAAACAGATTCAGACGAGGAACATGTTGAACATCATCTTCCAGCAAACGGAAGTCATTCTGAGCCCCACGTCTAAGGATTGCTACTCATGTACCATATTTCCAGTTCTTCTGAAATAATCTACTACATCACAATCATTCTTCGAGTTTTCGATTTTATACACTGTGATGCAGCGAAAGAACAGATAGCAATAATAGAGGCTGCAAATGTGTATATTGGATGCTTCAAACTCAAGTAACATTGCAATTAATATCATCTTACACATTATAAACTCCAATATACAATGATGTTTTAACCACTGGGAATGCCTTTATAAGCCAGCTTTGTCCAAGGCAGAAAAGAACAGTTGTGAGAGTAAAATTGAAGGCAGACAAAGCCCAGAGCAGAACATATCAGGGTTAATATAGTGGCCAAATTGATTATTTTAAAACCTTGGGAAATGAATCTATTACCCTTCTTCAGAGAAGCAAAGTGAGCAACATTGACTGCAGCCAATGCATGCAACAGCAGCGAGTACTTGTGATAATACAATGCCACATTGATTACTCATCTTCGAACAGAATTGGATGCAGCACATGCAACAGCAACTTGCACACAGCCGAGCACAGCAATTTGAACTTGCCTTGTTAAGGATTTCGACAACTTCTGGCGGAATTTCTTCTTCGGATCCCGGACAGATGTTTTCGGCGGTTGCAATCAGATTGCCGAAACCAACTGTAAGTATTTGAAGCAATATCTTTTTAGGCTCTGCAGACTCCAAAAGTTTACGTGCATCGCCTTTCTTTGATACCTATTTCCGAGAACTCAATCGGCTTATGTACAATAGCTTAAGAGTGGCTAATACTGAGGTTTCCTATTCTTATATACAATAGCTTACCTTCCGAGCTTTAGCAACATCCGTATCTTTGTCGATTTCGATTTTACTTTTCTCGAGTAAGACCATACGGGAATATTCAGAGGTATTGCAAGTTCTTATGCTCAAATTGGCAATCTGCCATTTACAAACCAATAGCATCAGAAATGGTTGTTAGTATGGCAGGAAAAATAATTAAACACAGTATAGCTAAGGTGGCCACTGAGCAATGATGCCTAATACATGATTAAGAGAGCGTAAAGATCTGAAAATTTTATATTCTGCTAGAAGGGACTGGCTAGCTTAATTATCACAATGATGTTTTGCCGACCAATTGTAGGAGGAAAATGTCAAGAATACTGAGAAACAAACCTGCTCCTCAAGTTGTTTGTTTTCCGAAAACCATGCCTGAGCCGTGAGTAGATCAATCTGCTGCCTCGCTATAATCTGTAGGAGAAGAATGAAAATATATAAAACACTCCCAGTCCCAGAGCAAATCATTGAAGCTATACATGCAAAAACATTTAAATTGTAGCAAGTGTTAGGGGCCTCACTTTGTCAAGAGGTATATCCTTAGCTTTTTCTATCTTCAAGTCGATGGTAAAACTACTCGAATCTCCTAAGATGCCTTTAACTTTAAGAGTGTCGGGAGAACTACCTCGGTACCTCCCGCATATTATCAATGGGCTTTCGGATGAAAGGTCGGGAATACATGAAGAGTACACCTATACGGGACATGGGAAAAGAAACACAAGTTTAGTTAGGCAGTGCACATATGGGTGAAAAGAAAATCTACATTGCAATATTGGGAACATGATGCTTGCTAACAAGGTGTAGAGAAAATATGAATGCATGAACAACAGATTTTTTAACATGGGCATGGAGACACAACCCTCTAAAGATATAGAAAACTTTAAAAGGTAAAAACTGAACATACCCATGTCAGATACATACTCGTATAGGACACTCATATCCAAGTCTAGGTAACAAAGAAATAGAGAATTGGTAGTTATCAGGAAAATCAAATGTCATAGCTGATGAAACGTATAAAGGCACTCAGACACATACCTCTATTTGCTCATGATCACCAGTTGCATCAATGGTTATATTTGCAAGAACAGTGGATAAACCTTTACTAAATAGTTTTTGCATCTGAGGCTCAATTGCATCTGACAAAAAAAATGAACTATTAGTAAAATTAATGGTATATGACACAAACTTCCAGATAACCATATTACTCCTATTTTACCAATTTCAACAGATTACTTGATAAAGGAGCTTAAAGTCGAGATACATACAAACCTGGATCAAAAGCAGCACCATATTCTCCCTGGCTAATCATGGACAACATGCGCAGGAAATGGTGATTGCAGAATGATCCTGCAATATTCCCGAACAAGTTAACTAGAAGCTAGGGTGTAAAGAAATTATATCAGCTGAAAATATAGGATCTAAACATCTGAACTTATTTACCGATGCCAAAAGTATGTATCCGTGGGAAAAATGACCCTCCATTTTTCACAACCTTACTCATCCACTCACAGATTTTTCTCTCATCTTCAACGGACCCATCAGTAATAAGAAAAACCATAGGAATTGAACCTTGAGTGTTTGACAACATATCAACTGCCTGACAAAAATAAGCAAAAGATAACAAGATGCATTTTCTAATCTCTTGAACCAATGCAGAAAACATGAAAAAGTTTGATAAAAAACAAAGGAAATTAGTAGACACCTTTTGAAGTGGAACAAAAATATTTGTACCAGTCTCTTCACTATGGTCCTTGCCTATCCATTCTGAAGCCCTTTCAACTTCTTCATCGGATGCTGACACCATGGATGTGCAAAATAGGAAAGGATTATCACAGAAAGCTATAATGTTAAATGAATCTTCAGGACTGAGCTTAGAAAGGGCTCTATTTATTGCATTCTTGGTACTGTTAAACGACTTCCCTTTCATGCTGCCACTTATATCAACAACAAATATGACCTCCTTCTTGAATACCTATAAATCCAATAGGCTGAAGATATATGCCAAACAGAAAAATCAGATTCGAAACAAAGGTAGGAAACAAATGCTAGACCAACCTTTGTACTGCTCTGACTTCCAGGGAATAGATAAATACAGAACATATCCCTTTGATCCAAATCATGCGTAGATGGAGACTGGAAAAGGGCACCTCCAAATATGTTACTGGAAGAAACCTATCAAGATGTAAACAACAAGACGAGATGAGACCATAAGAATTTGATGTAAGTATCAACAGGACTCTATTTAATTAAGACATGAGGCAAATTCATGTTTCATGAAACTGTTTTGTAGTTCTAAAGAAAAGATGAATTGAAACAAGTTAATTAAAATGCTTACATTATATGATAGACTCAAGTCAACTTCAGACCATGTGAGAACATTTGCTTCAAATAAGAAACCAATCTCTCCTGTCTCACATCTTAGTTCCTGAAATGTTGAAGAGGTGAAGAACAATATGTAGAATAAAAGAATGGGAAAGAATAATACCATTAGTTAAGTCCAAAAACAAAATCAAACACGAATTTAATGGTCCTTAATCAAATATGCACCTTAAAAGGATGACTAGTTGCCTGGACCATTCCAGTTGCAATACCAGAGTGCACAATCAATTGTATCTTTTCTTTTCTTGCAATATTCTTTACAGGAGGATTAACAAATTCAGGAAAACTGAAGGGCACAGTCAAAAAGAACTGGCCAGCATTAAATGTCAATTTCTGAGACCAGTGAAGCTTAATTGAAATATAAGTACCCCCATCCACCTAGAAATATAAAACAAACATTCATTAGCTAGAAAATGGAAGGAGAGACTGTAAAAATGGAAAGAGAACGAAACGGTGATCATTTTCCATCCTTACGTGTAAAACGAATCATTTCAACTTGGAAGAAAAAGAAAAGAGAAAAATATGAGTTAAATCATTATAACTTTGAGACATTGATGCACCTTTGGTATTGTTATGGTAAATATATGAGGTTTCACAAAACTTCCATCTTCTGGTTGCGCTATCTTCTTAATACCCTTACTTTCTTCTACTCCAATCAGTTCAGAGGAATATGATTTTGTAGGAAGATCAACCTCAACACCTAGAATTGAACCCTGTTAGCCAAGTAATCCATTATTATTTGCTTGACACCATTAATAAGCACTTCAAACATCAAATTTAACCAAAGGAAAATATATTTATTAACCTCGTAGAAAGAACACATGTCAAGAGATAGAATCAATTCTTTCACTTATAGAAAAAAGAACTACATTAGCTGAACAGGAATGGTTTTGAGCTAAGATAAATACTAAAATGCTTAAAGTTCAATCCTTTTTTCATGATTTTATTTATGAATACATGTTTATGGCACTGACCTGGTCACCCATCGGGACAGCAACGCGACAATCACAAGAACGGCTACCCATAACGCAATGAACCCTCCACGACCCGGAAACTTGAACAAAAGCTGTATCGCCATAACAATCGACGTCGAGATTGACAGCGTTCATCTGGAGAGGAATCAATGCAGGTCGATCCAGCCTCCCATGCACGTGAGGCTGGTAGCTGGGGATATCCGGGTTGTCGACAATCCTGGGGTCGGATATGACCGCGTACACCATCGGCGCCGATGGCAAGTAAAAATGCGGTGACTTGTGCATTAGTGGTAGCGGCTTAGGTGGCGCTACTGCCCTGTCTTTCCCTAAGTATATTCGTTTCCCTAGCTTTAGACCGTCCTCCACCGCCTTTGCAAAATCCTCCGCCATTTTTTAACGTGAAGTTCAAACGAAAAAAAAACTCTTTTTGCCTTCTTCTGCACGTTAGAAAACGAAAGGGATTGTTTTAGACAGCAAGGAACGGAGAAATGCAGTTTTGTTGGGATTGGGAATTACTCGGGTGATCGGGTTCTTTGAAATCGGCGTATTGGTCTTATTTTTCTTTTCTCAAATGATTTATTTTCATCTTTTTGAGAGAAAAAGACGCAAATTTTATTATTATTAATTATTTTTATAGTTACATGCAATAATGCATGCTGGACTCCATAACTAATTCAGCGTTTAACTAACTAAAATTTTTCTAACGTACTTAACCTCCATTAACATTGTATTTGAGAAACCTTTTACAAAAATTCTGAATTTTAACCACGACTTTTAATATTTACGTTCTAAATTTTAATCGTTTGTAGAATTTTTTTTTAATAAATAATTAAATACATGAACTTTGAATCGTTTGTTTTTCTATCCGTCGTAAGCGTTTTTCTTCTCTGGAGGCTGCAGAAGTACCTGATTTCGGGCTAAGTTTACACCGATGCTTCCTCCGGAAATGATCGGAAAGTTTAAGCTTCAAAAAAATCGAGAGACTAAATCTATGAATACATGAACCGCCAAAATTTGTGGTTCTATAACACAGAAAATGAGCCTAGGATTGACATGGTTAAAACATGGAAGTGTTGCCACAGGAGGCTGTCGGAGGATGCCGTCAAGAGTATGTCCAACCAATTATTGGCATGGCAATACTTTCGTGTCTCTGGTCATGTTGCAAGGATTCTTCATTTAGTAGCGACCATATCGGATTAAATTTGTGCAAAGAAGATTTCATTCCATGTGTCGGGAACACCGAACACCAGGCTAACACCAATGCAGGCAGTCTTGGACTCCTTGCACTGCGGGATATGTGGCCCTCATCTCTCACCTGAGACAAAGCTGTTATGTCCAGAAGCTTAACCCCCGTCCGGCCGTCCCTCTCACGGCACTGGCAGCAATAGGATTACTAGACTCTTCTTGTAACACGTCTTTACCTATGGACATTGGTCCAGTATTGTTACAGCTCCCTCCTGTGTTCCAATCCCCATTTATGGACATCGGAGATGCTCCGATAAAAGGCTTTCAGACGATGATGCTTCGGGAGCTGAGAGTCCATCCATTTCACAGTGTTGTGGATTGTAAAGTTCTTGGCATTTCCATATCTGCTAACATCCTGTTAGTGTTGGGTGCACCCTCAAGATGCATGACCAACCTGTTAGCCCTGAGTTTCCCTCGATTCCAATGGTGCCCCGTCCCCGTGTGCAGAACCAACACATCGAGGACATCTGAACTATCCCCACCAGGCCACCAGCCGTGATTTTTGCCCACCCCTAATCCCATCCGAAAAAAGGATGTGATTGTAAAGAGGAGAAAAAATAGGAGAAAAAATGATAGTTTTGAAAATATTAGAAGCCAAGGCTATTTTGGACAAACAACTCAGTTTTCATCATCCGTGAGTTAACTCGAAAGAGTCTTTAAAGGCGCTTAGCAATTTCGTTCTTGCGGAAGAAGCTTTCTCTTCTATTTAAGATTGTCTGCATCCAGAAGCACCAAAAACAACAGGAAGAAAACCAAAACAATTCCGAAGAAACAAAAGAGAAAATGAGTCGAGGAAGTGGAGGCGGATATGATCGTCATATCACAATCTTCTCTCCCGAAGGTCGTCTATTCCAAGTTGGTATGTAGATATATACATTCGCCTACTTTTGTAATCGGTTCTTATAAATAACTTTGACCCAATTTTGATTTTGTAATGAATTGAGCAGAGTATGCGTTTAAGGCCGTGAAAGCAGCTGGGATCACATCGATTGGTGTTCGAGGAAAAGATTCTGTCTGTGTTGTTACTCAGAAGAAAGTTCCTGTCAGTACTCTTTTTTTTTTCTGGGTTTTGTTTTTTGGGGTCATTTAATTTTTTTTGGCGATTTGGGTGTTAATTTTTTGAGTAATACAATGCAGGATAAGCTTTTGGATCAGACTAGTGTTACTCATCTTTTCCCTATTACCAAGTTCCTTGGATTGTTGGCTACTGGCATGACAGGTTTGGTTTTTTTAAATACCATTTTTATTTGATGTTGTTTGTTCGAATTGATACGATTTTGTTACGTTTACTACTGAACTAGGGTTTGGGGGATTTTGGGGATTCTGGGTTAATGTACCTAATTTCAAGCTTATAATCAGTCTAAACTAGGGTTAATTTTTAGAACAGAAAGGTTTGCTTAATAGATTATCTGCTTCTGACCCTGGAATTCACATAATGATCAGCTTTCTCTTGTTAATTTACTCACCTATCTTTAGCATAGAGCTAAAATGTAGTTTTGTTGACTACATTAGATTAATGCTCAAAGTTGAATTTTCTTTATTGTTATGCAAATACTTTGTGAGGGATGCTTTTCTAATTGGCGTTGTCGCTCTGCAGCTGATGCAAGGACCTTGGTCCAGCAAGCAAGGAATGAAGCAGCTGAGTTTCGGTTCAGATATGGATATGAGATGCCTGTGGATGTGTTGTCCAAATGGTATGGTTTCTTATATCTTCTTCAGTAGAAATTACCAATGTTTAGTTGTGTTCCCGCTGGTGTCTGTTGTATCTATAGAGTTCTTCTAGGGACATCAATAATGGTCATTTGGATTTAAGTTGACTCTAAGTTTATGCCCTTCTATGTTTCAAGTAGAAATTGGGAAAATTTTACGACCATGGCTATTCATTGCTTTTCTTTGCGTCAAGATTTCAGGAAATGTACTCTTTTTTCTGTAGCTCGTGAATATAATCTTTGTTCAAAAAACAGTAACTGACTGCATGTTCTGTTGATATTATTTTAAATTTGTTCAGTGATTTCTCTTTGGTATTTGGAGTTCTTGAGCATTTCAATGATCATAGAGCGTATTTAGAATAACATGCTTTATTGATGTAGGATTGCCGACAAATCACAGGTTTACACTCAACATGCGTATATGAGACCTCTTGGAGTTGGTATGTGTGTTTATTCTTCAAAATCTAACAACTGTGGTTTTGTTTTTAATTATTTGTACTTGTCACGCTAGATTAACAATTTTTCAGTTTGTTAACACATGTAAGCTGATATGCGCTAATGTATTTATGAATAACTTTCTCAAATTTTACCTGTTAATATCTTTCTCACTATTTTCTGTGAAGTTGCTATGGTTTTGGGTATTGATGAAGAGAAGGGACCCCAACTCTACAAGTGTGATCCGGCAGGCCATTTTTACGGTCACAAGGTAGTTTTCAAATTAATTATTTTTTGCATTATGTAGTATTGTACTTGCTGAAGTTTTTCCTGTTTTGTTTACAATATATTTATGACAATGAAAGACCACAAAACCATAAATTTTGGAAGGTTGCATCCTAACAAAGTTCTTAGAATGGGAATTATCCAATAATCTTGTACTTGGCTGTCCATTACCCATCATATTATGTCAAGTTGATGATACTAACTATTTCATTTTCTTTGCTCTTCCTTTTAGGCATGAAAGTAGCATGTTTGTTCTCCAATCTGAACTGATTGGTTCAATACCATGATTCAAAATTATTTGACATTTTAGGATAAGCACTTTGACGATGGGGTGAATTTTTAATGATATGCTGCAGGCGTCTAGTGCTGGATCAAAAGAGCAAGAGGCTATTAATTTCTTGGAAAAGAAGATGAAGAATGATCCTGCTTTTACTTATGAGGAAACAGTGCAGGTATTATATTTCATTTTTGTTATGTACGGTAAAGGAACTTTCCAAAGACCACATGTTTAACATTAGCTAAAATAATCACTTTTATCTAATGGTTCCGATTAATACTATTCTGCAGACTGCTATTTCTGCTTTGCAATCTGTTCTTCAAGAGGATTTCAAGGCTACTGAGATAGAGGTATGATGAGTCAGCTGATCCTTCTAGTTGTTAGTGGTTACAGTATTTAATATCTTGCCTTAGTAATTTTGCAACTATCTAAATGTTTGAATGATTAAATATCATTGATGATTTCTCATGTTTAATAACTGTTTCCTGAAGATAAACTATATATAATTAGCACATTTTTATAAAAAAGGAAACACCAGTAGGCAGAAGTCAAAAGCTAGCTGATTTTGACTACCGTGGATTTCTATATAACCTAAAAGAAACTCAAACACTGTCGATGTGGATTTGAAAATAGCTCACTAGGGGGTTGTCCAGACAAGTGGAACGCACCAGACATTTCTTTACCTTGCTAGCCAAATGGACATAACAGTAGTTAAAAGACCTATGAGAAACTCACATTGTCTGTGGATTTGAGAACAATCCACTAGGGGGTTGTCCAGACATGCTGAATACACCTCACGGCTCACACATGTTTTTACGGTTTTAGCCAGAGGGAAGCGCCACTAGTTAAAAGCCAACTGCTTTTAACCTACTACTAGAAACTGACAAATGTCAATGTGGATCTGAAAACAACCCGCTACCAGGATATCCTTTGTTGGTTTTATATGCTGCTTATGGTCTAGTCTCACTCTAATTTAGTTGATTTTTTTCTCTAATATAAATGAATAAACATGTTCCATATAATTACGGAATCTGAAGTTATTGTAGTTTTCCCTCTATTTTAACTGTAGTTGACATTAACATCTTCTAATGCTGGGCAGGTGGGAGTGGTGAAAGCTGATAATCCAGTTTTCAGAGTGCTGTCAACAGAAGAAATTGATGAACATTTGACAGCTATAAGCGAGCGTGACTAGTGAGCATTGATCAACACTCTGGCTGCTGCAAAGACCTTTCTGTGTTATCGTTTGAAACAACATACTTTAGTTGATCATCATGTTTGAGAGGGATTAGTGGAAGGTTAGAGCTTACGATAATGTTTCCTTCTATGACTGCTTGAAACTTTAAATTAAATTCATGTTATTTCTGAGAGTTTCTCCTAGATCAAACAAAATGCTACTGGATAGTTGTTTGAAAACACCATTGCCATCAGTTGCGTTTAGATTACAATTGTGCAAATTTGTTGCTTGTCCGCCGATTACTATTCTAATTGTCTCTTCCAAGTACCAATGATGGCCGTGAGTTCTGGCCTACAGGGCATTTGCATAATTGCATCTGCTTTTAGTTATATGGTCATAGTAATCCATCCATTCAAATGAGTCTCACCGCAGCTGTGGTCCCGGTTCACAGTTCATGAAAATACAAGTATCCATACTATAATAGTATAATGTATATATGGCCATAATCGTTACATGGTCAAGTGTGGAGGTCTGTGCTAGTTTAATGTTAACGACGATATATAAATAATCTGAGAAAATAAACTAAATGGATATAATTTTTTTTATTCATGAATGAGTGATTTAAAAATATTTTTTAATAATTAAATGACTCAAATATAATTTTATTCATAATTAAGTACCTTTGTTTTAATTTACACTTTTCTTTAACAACCTCTCTTGTCTTTGTTAGATCAGAGGTGGCAGGGCCACTTGCAGTTGCTGTGAAAAGAACATCTTTGCCATTGTTTTCAGCATTTGTTCCATTCCCAGGCTTCGCCTTCCCCGAGTCTACCAAGGCCATAAACGTAAGTCCAATCTCCAAAAGGGTAAAACCCCAGAACAGGATTGGTTCATATATCGGAAACTGCGAAATAAAACCAGACCCCACCTCTCCAAAATTTCTCATTTCATCTTCCTGTTTTGTCTGTGTTTTGAGGTTTCAATTCAATCGACAGAAACTCGAACAAGATGATGCACATGACCTTGTACTGGGGAAAGGACGTGATTCTACTCGTCGATTCATGGAAAACAGACTCATGGCTGAGTTACCTCCTAACCTTACTCGCTTGTTTCATCTTCGCTTCCTTTTATCAGTACATGGAAGATCGGCGCCTACGCTTCAGATCCCTCGCTTCCTCCAACCCATACCCGCCTTCCTACGCCGCCGCGGTTCCTCTCCTACTCAACTACCGCAACTCCGCTAAATTCGCGACGGCCTTGCTCTTCGGAATCAACTCGGCTCTGGGGTATCTCCTTATGCTCGCCATCATGTCGTTCAACGGCGGCGTTTTCTTAGCTATCGTTTTGGGTTTGGCTGTTGGGTACTTGCTTTTCAGATCCGCCGATGACGAGAAAGTGGCGGCGGTGGAGAACGTTTGCGCTTGCGCCTGACACCATTTTCCAACTAGTATTCTTCTTCAATCTATATACTGTACCAGAATTACGAATGCTTTCTAGTTCTTGAATCATGTAATTTATCTTCGCCTTTTTCAATCAATTATCCTTTTTAAATTTCCCCCATCTGATTATTCATAATCTTCTTGGGTTCTTCTTGTTTGAAAAATATAAAGTTGCGTTTGATTCAAGGAACGAATCAAAGGGAATCTTGGCATGCACCAGCCATAATTGCTTGCCGTGAGAATTTAATAAACTATTGCTTCAAGTTCTAAAAAATAGTTCCTTTTCCTCGGAAAATTTAGCTTAAATTTGTCAACTTTTCCCCCTTTTCATCGTAAAGATGTTGATTTCAAAAGCATATGACTGTTTGGTGAAGCAAAAAGAAACCATTTTCTCAAGTTAGTTGGGATTAACGAATAGCATAAGATTCTTCTTTTAAATTCATTGTTTTTTTTTTTCCTGTTTGGGTTTAACTTTAATGGAACCTATGTTAATTGTTAGTGCATTCCCAGGCACAAACCAGGGGGGAACAAACAAACAGAAATTTTGATGCTCTGTTCTGTCTTGATATAAATATGCAAGAATGGAGTTTGCAGCTTAATTGATTCCAAAGTTAGTGGTACAAATCGAACAAAACAAAGCTTATACATAGATATTTTAAGAGTTTTTTAGCTCCCATAGGACTTCCTTGTTCAGCACCTGGTAGATCCTCCATGAATGTAGTCAAGAACAGCAATGACACCGAAAACAAAAGCTTGGTCGATTCCGGGTTTAATCACAACATGATAAAGATCATTACTTGCCATTAACTCCTCCATTTCCTTCTTGACTCCAATCTGCCATTCACACGAATTACAATTCAGAAACAACTCACCACTAGATACAATGTTAGAGCGTCGAGATATAAGAACTACCTGAGCGACAACGTTGCCAACGGAATCAACGATGCTGCAATCTCGTTCGGGGAAATAGCCTTTGATTTCATAGTCCCACTCCTTGCTGCTGCTTCTTTTCGGTTCAGTTGAGATCCTTACGGCATTGTTCTTCGGTAGACATGAACGAGGCTCCTTTAAGGTGAAAATCAACTTCTTCGATCCTTCGTAATCGAAAGTGTAACCTTTCCATTTTTTATGTATGCTTAGTGCCTCAACTATACCTCCCTGGAATATAAGAATCAACAGCCATTAGGCTTTAACTTAGCCTCTACCTAAAGAAATGATGCTTATGCATGCACCTCTACGGATGCCATCGCGACTCGATTATTTTAAAACACCGTACATAAAATATATCAGATAAGATATGCAACGCTGCTGCTTTTGTATTCCAATCCTTGTTTCTTCGGGTAACTTGAACAAATTGCCATCTCTATTGGAGACTAACTTAAGAAACAGTCATCCTCATGATGATTACTTTACAATTCCTAGTTATCATATTCTTTTCTACCTTTCCATTTTACATGTAATTGCAAAATAATCCATGAAGTTCAAGCTTATAATTCATTAAAATTGATTGATTCATATGCATTCATAAAGTATACGCATGATTGGTGCTTGATGGTATACAGTAGAAAAACAAAAATACATTACCTTTCGACGTATGAGAAGCAAAGCATCACCATTTCCATCTCTCAAAACCATCTCCCCTTTAGTACCGAGAGTGCCACAACCGTCGACCCGGAAAACAACCATCTGGCTACAATTCGTCACCACGAAACCGCCTCCGTTCACCACATGTGGCCTCATCCGAACCACGAGTACCACCTGAGAAGAAGAGCAGTACAACTTACTTATAACCGGCATTGTATCGGCCTTTGTCGCCATGGATATCTTTCAATCTCTCAAAGAAGAGTTCTAAGGTGATGCTTGGAAAGACCAAGACAACCTATACTTATATAATATAGATATAATGTTGGAGTAGTTTGAAGAAGAATAAAGGGTTTGGGTGTTTTTTGTTGCTTGTAGGTTGAAAGATTAGGCAAAGTTGTTTGACTATTGTCATACGTAGAACATGTAATATACGTATAAGCCACTCAATAAGCCTTAGACAATGATCTTTTAAGCGTGGACCACGTTTGTTATATATTGTTTCCTTTGGTTTAATAGCATGTTGGTCCCTGTACTATGACTTTTCGGCGAATTTACTCTCTTACTAATGATTTAATCATTTCTATCCAATGATCGAAAACATGTATTTCAAAAATATAAGGATTGAAAATGATCAAATTAGAGCGGAGGGAACCTTGGATGATGTTTTAACCTTGTTCTTGCACATGAAGGAATCGTTTGCATGTATTTGTGAGCAAAGTGTGGAGATTTTCAAAAAGGTTTTCTGAAACTTTTGAAAAAAATGGGCAGGTGGTTGGCCGGAAAAGGAATCTTGGAATACTTTAAAATCTGTTAACAAAGCCTTCAATCATGGATGAGCAGAAGAAGACTTTATGGAACATTGGTTTCCTCAACTGATTAAAGGTATCTTCTTGAAGTTGATTTAGAATAACGTTGAGTAGCATGCATTAGAATGATCTCATTTGATCTGGTTAGTGTGTATACTGGACTTGGTATCTAATTTATATACGCAAGGGCGGATCTAAGACCAAATATTAAAAGAGACAAAAGTATGTGAGAATATATCCCGTGAACTAGCAGTGAAAACAAACAGTTTCTGTAAACGCCTTAATTTTAAGGTTTAAGGGTATAAGTGTATGAGTTTAGAATTTAGGGTTTATAGGTTAGGGATTTAGATTTTAACCTATAATCAATAATTTCTAACCACACCCTAAATTCAAAACTAGTATACATAAACTTTAAACCCTAAAACCTAAACGAAATCCACAAGCCTTTATGCATTAAATGATTCTCAAAAAGTATATTCTTATTTGACTAATGTTCAAACTAAAAATGAGTTAAAATACTATTTTACTAAAAATGAGTTAAAATACTATTTTATTAAAAAATGAGAGTGAACATTATCACTCTCATTCATTAAATGACTTCGTCCAGTGACAAATTTAAAAATATCTTCTAAAATAAAAATACATAAAATTATAAAATCTAAGGATAGATATAATTATAAATATTAAAAATAAAGAATAAATCATAAGAATTAACAAAACAACTAGAGATAAATACGTAAATCCTAAACTCTAAACTCGTAAAAAATAAGAATACGATACCTTCATGGTATAAATTCTGGTTTACTTTGCAATCTGCCAGCATCAGAATAAACAAAACAGTGCTACAGATAAATCTCGTGTAATGAAAAGACAGTCTTTACTTAAAACGACGTGATCAGAATATGAAGACTACATATACAATTCACACTTAAAACAGGGACTAATAATATAATTTCGCCATTCTTTTGCCTACCAACATATCAATCCACTCCAGCTCCTGAGAATTCAGCTAACAGTCGATTTCTATCATGCTCAGCCAATTTGACACATCATAATTATGTTATGTCCACGTACTCATAATATTTTTCTAAATGGCTTTGTTATATAATGTAAATTTTTAAGAAAATTATATTAGAAATTTACAATATCTGCATTTCTGCAGATCCACCTTGATCTGATCAGACCACCAACTGATATACAAATTCACCACTCAAAGAATGGAAGACTGGAACTTTAGCTTTTATAAAGAAATGGGTTCGTACGAACAGTTGCAGGCTGTTTTCACTGCCGTCTTTACCATCTTTATTATTACAATTCATTTCCATGCACAAAGGTTGTGTCTTGATGAAAAGCTCAGATTTTTACTTTGTTGCTCTCATCTAACAATGATATATGAACTTCATTTTGGGGTTTTAAAGCTTAAAAACAACCCCTTCATCTTCTCCATCTTCAAAACCCCATTTTTGTACAGCTTCTGCTTGGTCCTGGGTCGTAAGACTCGTAACTATCCTTGTCAGCCTCTGCATCCACTGTGTCCGAGATCACCTCCAAAGTATTCAGATTTGTATGGACAAAGAAGGGAAAAGGCTAGAGTTCAGATGGTTGAGAGAGAAAATGTCTGAAAACTTTTAACTTTAGCAACTAGAGTTTTAGATGTTAGTACTTTATAGACATTGATTGACACTTAACTGAATCTTTTCAGGTATATCACATTTATTTGTTAATTTTCAATGCACTTATTATTGAGGCATTGGCTTGTATATCATATGAACTAAAAAACCATACATATGTAGTAATAAATTTGAATAGGATGATAATGCACAAAAAAGTAAAAATAGGTTTTAATAGGAACTGAAATTTTGTTTCTTTTAATGATGTCATATCCGTTACATGTTCAAATCGTGATGTTTTAAACAGAATAAATTAGATTACAAAGATCATCCTGTAGCGAGTTTCTGTAATACCTGGTCCATTTAATACGTTAGACACATGTCAAAATCAATGGTGGCTTCATGAAATTGATGTCTCAATTTGAGAGAGTTTACTTAGAGATAGGGACTGAATTAGAACAATGTCAAAATCATGGACCATTTATAGAAGAAAGAAACTAGGAACTCAACTTTAAATAGCTTAAGAATGAGTACATATTCTCTCATTCCCAGCAGTACAACCATCTGTAATCAATGGAGGCTTCATCTTGGCTTGTTTCATTCATAGCATTGCTAGCATCTCTAGTCTTCCTCTCCAGAATTTTCATTGCTCGGCGGTGCAAACAACTGAAGTTTGCACCAGGTCCTAAACCCTGGCCGATCATCGGCAACCTTAATATCATCGGTTCTCTCCCGCATCGATCTCTTCACGAACTTTCCCGACGATATGGACCGTTAATGCACCTCAAATTCGGTTACTATCATGTGGTAATTGCATCGTCGGCGGAGATGGCCAAGGAGTTTCTAACGAAACATGACCAAATATTTGCTTCTAGGCCTAAAACTGCGGCTGGTAAGTATGTTACGTACAACTACAGCATCAAAAGACTGGAATCCTTTGAGTTCATCCGAGCTGAGGAAATGCGTGCTTCTGTTTCCTTCTGGTATGGATTATCAGGGAAACCAATTTTCCTCAAGGAGCTGGTCTTGCGTTTTACTCTCGGTGTTACGAGCAGGATGGTGTTGGGAAATAAGTACGTGAGTGAGAATAATGGAGATCAGCTTGGAAAGAAAACGATCGTGAGTCTGCCAGACTTTGAAGATATGCTAAACCAGTTTACCTTGTTGAATGGAGTGTTCCATATTGGGGATTGGATACCTTGGCTAGATTTCTTGGATTTACAGGGCTACATAAAGCAAATGAAGGGTTTGAAGAGAAAACTTGATCGATTTCTCGATCATGTGTTCGACGAACATAAGCTGAGAAAGACAGCATTAGGAAAGGATTTCGTGGCACAAGACATGGTGGATTTACTGTTGCAGCTAGCTGATGATCCTGGTCTTGATGTTAAGCTTACTTATGATGCTCTCAGGGGCCTCACGATGGTATATTTACTTTGATCATTCTTTCTATAGTCGGTCAATGAGTTAAATATCGGTAGTTATAAAAAAATGGCTACTTCTAATTGACTGAATCTACTGTCTGATAACAGGATTTGATAACCGGAGGCACAGAAACCGCAGCAACAGTCATTGAATGGGCAATGTCAGAACTCATCAAACAACCACAACTCATCAAACAAGCAACTGAAGAGATAGACAGAGTGATCGGCAAAGCGAGATGGGTAGAAGAAAAAGACATCCCACAATTTAGATGCAATAGTGAAAGAAACAATGAGGAAACGCCCGGTTGTTCCATTGCTAGCTCCACACTTGGCCATGGAAGATTGCAGTGTGGCCGGCTATGATATTCGCAAAGGAACTATAGTTTTTGTAAATGTCTGGAGCATAGGGAGAGACCCTTCCCTGTGGGAACAACCCGACAAGTTCTGCCCTGATAGGTTCTTAGGGAGGAACATAGACATGAAGGGACAGAACTTTGAGCTTTTGCCATTTGGTGCCGGGAGGAGAATGTGCCCTGGCTACAACCTCGGACTAAAGATGATTCAATTGAGCATAGCAAACATGTTACAAGGGTTCAACTGGAAATTGCCTGACAATACTAAAGTAGAAGACTTGAGCATGGAAGAAGCTCCTGGAATTACAGCACCAAGAAAGTTCCCACTTGTTGCAGTTATGGAGCCTCGTCTCCCGCTTCATCTTTACAAAATCTGAATTCCATCGTTGGTATCTTTCAATCGAGTTTTCATCATATAATTATATATTTCCACACCAACAATGTCTGCTGGGTAAATCCGAGCGTTTGAATAAGATCATGTTGAGGGTATGCTAGGACCCTATAGATTGTAACAGTCTATCAAGTTTGCTTGATATAATCATCCATGTGTTCCTATCAAAATAATAATAATAATAATAAATTCGAAACTCGAAACTCGAAACTCGAAACATATCGATTATATAAGCTTTCGGGGTCAATGATTAGCTTCTTTCTGATTAAATTTTGTTTTATTATTCATTTTCGTAAGCAAATATATAAAAACAGAAGGTAAAAAGGCTCTGAGATATAACCAGAATGTTAACAAACTCAAAACAAAGCAAAGAAGAAGCAATTCAGACCGAGTATAACAAAGAGGTGAGACTTCTAACCCAATTTAGATTATTCGAAAACATCTTAATTCGAATATTTGACTTTGTTCAGATTAGTCCTTTTTTCTTTTTTTTTCATGTTTTTTTTTTTTGACAATTTTGATTTTTTATTCAAAATAGTTGGTAATGAACCATTTTTGAACTAGTCTTTTGCTTGATAAACAAGTAACATTCATCCCATCATTCAACAAAAAACAAAAGGCAAAATTCTTGTATTGAATGAATCAATGTAAGTAATACAAGTCTTTGCTCTCAAGAAAAACTTGCACTCCTTTAACTTTTACCATTCACTAAGCAATATCCAAGGCAAACTGTATAATTGATCCTATTTACATTATGTTCTATAGATTTACTAATTTGTATTCTATGCTCCCCTTGATTTTTGATTCAAGGGAGAATTTGATTCGTTCTTAAGGGTGTCGTTTTTCGAGCGGATCGGAGACATCCTCGGCGACCTGTTTTGATGCCGATGTCTATTGTCTTTCTTCAACTCCTTTTTGGATCCACTTTCCTTAGTGTCCTTGTCCTCGTTTGGTGAACCACTTTCGGTTGGAACAGTATAGACAAAGGGACCAATTGGGATATCTTCATTGTCCTGAAGTGCCTCCAATGTCTGGACCACATCACACATTTTTGGTCTTTGCTTTGGGCGTTGGCTGAGGCATTGATAAGCCAATGCAGCCGCCTTCCGTGCCCCCATTTCCGAGTACTGCCCTTCGAGTCTTGGATCCATTATCCTACCAAGTTTCCGATGATCATTCAACATTGGCCTTGCCCACTCTACCAAGTTCTGTTGTCTTGGGCTACGGTTCTTGTCTAAGGATCTCATCCCAGTTAAAAGCTCCAAAAGCACCACTCCGAAGCTATACACATCGCTCATTGCCGTCAAGTGGCCCGTCATGACGTATTCAGGAGCAGCATAGCCTTGTGTCCCCATAACCCTTGTGGAAACATGTGTGTCATCCCCTTCCGGACCGTCTTTTGCCAGACCGAAATCCGAAAGCTTTGCATTGTGATCCTGGAAAATAACAACACGTTTCCAACATCAATAAACAAGGAAAATCCATGTTACTCGAATAAGAACTCGAAGAAAGCAACACTTACAGAGTCTAACAAGATATTCGATGCTTTGAAGTCTCGGTATATGACTGGTTTCTCTGCTTCGTGGAGATAGGCAAGACCTTTGGCAGCTCCGAGAGCAATTTTCATCCTTGTCGCCCAAGGAAGAGAAACAGAATACCCTGCACCAAGGGAGATTGACATTAGTTTCTGTTTCGAGTTCCGAGTTTCGGGTTTCTCCATAATTTTCAGAGAGAAAGAACATACTTCTAAATAGCTGATTCTCCAAACTGCCTCTAGGCATATATTCATACACCAGTAGCCTGTTTTCTTCTTCACAACAGTATCCGATCAGCTTCACCAGATGCGGATGCTGCAATTGTGCGAGAAAGATCACTTCAGTCTGCTCCAGAAACAAACATAAATCAATAACCAAACAGAAACCATTAAAATCAAGAAAAATATTGATTGAAACACATATTCAATTACTCACCAGCCACTCTCTATGTCCTTGCAGACCTTCTAAATCCAGGTTTTTAACAGCAACAGGCTGAGCTTTCAACCCTGGCCTAAGCTTGTCATCAATGAACCCTTTATGCACCGGTCCGAACCCACCTTCACCTAGAAAATTAGCCGATGAAAAGCTCTGTGTTATCACTTTTAGCTCCCCGAGCGTAAAAACATGAAGATTCGAACCGGCAAGCGACATCGACAAGTCTTCCGACAACATCGAGCTTGGATAACTCAAGTCTAACATGGCAAACCTTGTGAATGAGCTTTGCTTTGAAACATCCTTCTTAGGTTTACTTTCTGGTTTCACAACACCCTTTGAACAGCTCGGGATGATGGACTTCAAGATAATCTTCATCACAGTCATTTCCCCCCCAGAATCTGCAAATTCAGTTCTTCAAATTTGTATATAATTCCCAGAACTAGAACGACTGTTCGTTATTGGTGAAAGAAGAAAATATTGAATCTCGAATCACCAACTTTCTTACACAATATTGAATTCTTAGATTTTCTGTATATGTATACAAGAGTTTGACATAGTGTATATATATATACTATACATATATATAAAGTCCACAAAAGTAGGTTCAATACAAAATGACGCGGCTGTCCCCTTTGACTTTCTTCCTTCTTTTTAAGTAATTTCCATGACAAATTCGAACTTTGTTTTCTGGCATTCGGAATGTTCCGTCTGAAAGCTGCTTCTTGTACTTTTCCCAGAATTGACTCAAGGTAAGCTAGATGATTTGGAAATGAATTCAAAGGTGTTTGGTTTAGTTTATTGAATATAAAACTGTGAATTAGGTATAAATCCTGCTGAAAGAGTCGACCATGCATATACCAGCTGGTACACACTAAACTCCTAGGTCGGAGGACCATTAGGATTGTAGTTTTTCTCCTTTTTTAAGTAACCAACTAGGAAAATCTGGGTTTGTTTTAGACTTCGTAAACGAAAGAGGTTGGCGCACTTGCAATAAGAATCAGATATAGCTTCTAGAAGAGTTGAATCAAAGATGGTTGACATGAACATCATGGAAATATCTTGTATGCATGACGATCAAACGTAGTGCCGATGATGATCAGTAAAGATTCATTCTAAAATTAATCTTTTAAATTCAACTTATTATATTCATAATATTAAAGTATGAACATATGATTTTATTCATAGGTATAATACTTTTTTTATTGCTCTTCCGATTTTGAAGGTCTTAGCCTGACTAATTTGAACCGATCCAGGTTACATACTAACTTTGGTGGGTGAGTCCTCCAATAGAAATTTTCTACGTACACAGCGTCTCGAACATGAGAATTAGGATTATGATTTATTAGATATTAGTCCATTATGAATCTAAACGAAATCAATTAGATTACAAAAAGTATTTTTATAATAATATTTTTTTATAATATTTAATTTAAATTAATTATTTAATAAATTAAATATCAATAATTTAAAAAAAATTAAATATCAATAATTTAAAAAAAATTAAATATGTCAATTCATTGTCTTTAATGTATATTTTGCGTAGGCCAATCCGGTTAGAAGTGAGTAGGATATTTTGCCACTAAGTTTGAATAAAAAAATATCTATTATTTTTCATGAGTTTTAATTGGTTTCAGAAAATCCAATCCTCTTATCAATCATTATTATGATGTTCAGGTCAGACTCCAATATGGAATTATTTTGTTAGGAACTTATGATTCGAATATTTTACTTTTATCATTCTATTAATAATTTAGGTTAGGGTAGAACTTAGAAAAAAATAATTATATTTTTAAATATTTTTTAACAATAACAATGGTTATAAAAAAAGTATACATTCAGTATCTAATATCAATACTATTTAAATTTATTTCTACTTATAGATTAAAAGATATTAAACATTTAAATATATTTAATTTTATATTTTTATATATTTTATATTAACGACAATATCAATTAAATTATACTCGATCCTTCACTTTTAGGTTTAGTGGATATAATTAAACATTTGTTTACTCCTTAGGTAAGAGGGACGTGTGTGAATACATAATGTGATCATATGGCATTAAGAAAGTCCATAGGCAAAATAGTCAATTTAAGTGGGACACTACGACGGCGTTTTATATGAATGAGTTGAAAGCCATTTTGGACAGGGTTCAAATTGCATGCTTTTTTATTGCTTGTATCTGAATCTTCAGTCCCAAGATTCTTCACAACCCCATCAAAAGGAGAAATTATATGGATGAGTCCTAACACGTTATCCATGAGACCGACCAATAAAAATTAGTCACTTCATTATTTTTTAATTTTTTAAGTAAAAAATCACTTGAAAAAAAATATGACATAAAAAGATGGGTAGTTTTTATTGGTCGGTCCCATAGACACGTGGTGAGACTGACTCATAATATAATTTTTCCACCAAAAGACACTAATTCGCGTGGAATTTGTACGTAAAAAAAATAAAACTGTAGTTGACATTTTAAAGAGGAATTTGCGGGGGGAAATAAAGCGGACAATTTTATGTATAATAAATGAATGGCTTAATTAGAAAGAAGTGTATGTATTATTATGTATGAAAATTGAAAATAGATGGGGTCATTAGTTTTATATTAAAAAAATCTTGAAATATATAAATTATTTTATATTTCATTAGATATTTTTTTTAAATAATAATAAGTGAGAAATGATATCAGAGTAACTTTTTGATTATTTGATTTTATGTCAAGTGTCTATAAATAGGATAGATATAGTGGATAACCGTAACAATTAATCAATTATGAGAACGAAAACTTATGACAATGGCGTTACGTGATTGAATGAGAAAGAATATTATATTTTTTGAAAAAAGACGGAGTAATTAACCTCACAGCAAAACAAAAAATAATGTTGAGAAATGAGATATTTTCCTTTTTCAGGTGAACAACTAAAGACATTAAGTTAAAAAGATTTAACTTAGAACACTGTTTTTAAGTAAAAAGTAAATGGTTCGTTGAAAATCCAGCAAGGAGAGTGGTATTTGTTACAACATAACAAGTGTAAAAATTTAGGGTTTTGGTTCAGGAAATCAAACACCCTTTTTTTCTTTTTTTGACTAATGGAAACCAAACAACCTTAAGTAGTGTACTCACGTAACGATTTTAGAACACAGAAAAGCAAAATGGATAAGGATGGGGAAACACAGGGAAAGATCCTATAGGGTCAAAGTCTACTGGTTTCATGGCGTTCGGTTTCTCTGACCGACATTACACGGTGTGTTAGTGGAAAAATGTCGGAACCCTTGCTTCTCGAACACTTGGTGTTTCAGCGGTTGGAAGAGTTTTGCATACGGTTCATACTGATTACTGATCGTGCTAGTTGTAGTGTGGAGAAGAAGAGAGCCGCAATTGTGGAACTTAGATAACATGACTCGGTCGGTTCCCGTCAGCGCAGGGCAATCTCGGGGTGCGTTGGGCTTAGAGTGGGAAACCCACTTTAGGTTTTGACCTGTAAGACACCAATGCTTATCGAGCCCGGTGGGAAGTTTAGGTTAGGGCTCTTGCAAGGGTGTGGAGCTAACTTCACTGAAATCAGGATTTCATCTAAAATATTCGGATCAGTCTGATTTCGATCCGATCGAGATAAATTTTCTATATAAAAAAATCAAGTTAAAAATAAAAAATGTCCCATTCAGTCCCTCTCTTGGAGACGTTACAAATCAAAGTTATATTTGAAACGTATCTTTTATATTCATATCAATCAATTCCATCAAATTTCAAGTAGAAATATTTTATAAAAGAAAAATCCTAGTGAAAGAAAAGATCTAACGATATTTTTGATGTTCTATGGGCAGCGAAAAGCAAGTGGGGGCGTTGGGTGTCCAACCAAAGCAGTACAGATAAGATAAGTAGACTGAAACATGGAAACAACAAAATATATAAACATATAGTTTCATTTTTTAAAATCATTAATATTGAATTTATCAATTAATTAGTAAAAAAAAATTATTATATGTTACGATTTAAACTTTTGATATTATTTAAAAGATTTAATATTTTGTTTCATTAGATTAATCGATTACCGATAATGTTTAGCTATCTGTTTTCATTCTCCATGCCCCCTGACCCTTCCTCATTGTAATAATACATCAACCCTTGTCCCTTAGCTCCAAAGAGTATGGTCTTGACGTTTTGTTCATAAATTCATGTATCATATCCACACCGTATAGTCTAGTGTTGTTTAACACATCCTACTTGTTAACAGTCGTGTAAGGTGTTGGAGGAAGTTTAAAAGATATTTTGGAGTTCGAGTGTCTTGAATGGGAACGAGAGTGTATATTATTTCCATATTGATTTTAGATTATAGAAAATAATCAACTGAATGATCAAAAATATTTAATATAAATACTTTATAATTGGAAAATTTGTTATTTAATTAAAAAAACATGTAAAATCGATATAACATGGCGTTTTAAGATAATATCTAAACTGACAAATTTACATCCACCTAAAAATCATAATTCTTTGTATCTACCATAGGAGTTTAGATCACTTGGATTAGAGAGTTTGATACTTGGACGTAAGGAACTACGTCAGTTTGAAGTGCAAACAAAACAGAATCCATACTAGAAAAGGACGTCCAACAAAGTGTAAAAAATCAAGGACCTTTTTTATAATCACATAATTTATTAATTCAGTTATTTTAAAAATAAATCAATTAGTGATGATGATTCAAATGGTAGGAAAAGGACCTTAGATTATGTAAGTTTATTCATCTAATCCACGATTATAATCTAATTTTTTTATTTAAAGTTTTACTGTGAATGGAGAAAACTGAGTTGGGAGGGTCACCCCATAACAAGCTGCTACAAAACATGATCTAGACTAATCAACCAATGTGTCGGAAATCAACGGTCAAACAATAAAAAGTGTTATAGTGATCAAATTGAATAGTTTCATTTTTGAAGGGACTAAAAAGGAAGTTAAATCATTGACTAGGTATCAAAGCCCTTACTAGTAGGGACTAAATTCACTAAAAAACTTAAAGTACAAGGACATTCATAAAATTTGACCTTTTAAATGAAAAAGATGTTTGTTGATCATGCAATCCTTATAAATTTGTCTCCCAAAGAACAAAATCATATCACCAACAAGAAGAAAAGCAAAGAACAAAAGCTTAATCATGGCTAGTTTAATGTTCGTGTCCTACATCGTCCTCCTACTATGCTCCGCCGCCATCGCCGCCGCATCAACTTTCGAAGACTCCAACCCCATCCTGATGGCCTCCGATGGCCTTCACAGCTTCGAGTCCACCGTTCTTAGTGTCGTCGGAAACAGTCGCCATGCTATCTCCTTCGCCCGTTTTGCTTACAAGTAAGTAACCCACCATCCTCCCACCGGACGTTCATCGTTATTCTTACATAGAACAAAGAAGTTAAAAATGAGATGAAATTTCTGCATTTTTCTCTGTTTTGTAGGCATGGGAAGATGTATGAAAACGTGGAGGAGATGAAGCTACGGTTTCAGATTTTTAAAGACAATTACGATTTAATCAGATCCACTAACAGGAAGGGATTGCCTTACACTCTTGCTGTCAATCGTACGTTACTTTTTCTCCCCATTTTTTAAATAAAGTTTATTTCTTTGTATATCGGATATCTGCGGATGAACCAGACATCTCTGGTGTCTGGTCTGATTTAAGTTCAGTTCAGTTTTCACTTTCCAGTATGTTTGGCTTAAAGACCAACTGTATGAACTCTCTTCTTTTTCATTTTTGATTTGATGATGCAGAGTTTGCTGATTTGACTTGGGAAGAGTTTCAGAAACACAGATTGGGAGCTGCTCAAAACTGCTCCGCCACCACAAATGGCAACCACCGCCTGACAAACGTCATCCTTCCTGAATCGGTAAAAGAATTTAAGTAAACCATGTTTTACAATATTTGAACACATATTCATATTCGACACTCTGATATGTTGTATGTGCAGAAAGACTGGAGGGCAGCGGGCATAGTCAGCCCTGTAAAAGATCAAGGTTCTTGTGGATCTTGCTGGACATTCAGGTTAATTTTCAGTGATGATTTTGGAAGTGCTGTTTTACAAAGAAACTAAGGTTAATTAGCTTGTAAATTCATTGATTTGCAATATGTTTCTTCAGTTCCACCGGAGCTCTTGAGGCGGCCTACTATCAGGCATTCGGGAAACCGATTTCTCTATCGGAGCAGCAGCTCGTGGACTGTGCCGGAGCCTTTAATAACTTTGGTTGCAGTGGTGGGTTGCCATCCCAAGCCTTTGAATACATCAAATATAACGGCGGCCTCGACACGGAGGAGTCATACCCTTACACTGGTAGAAATGGACTATGCAAATACTCTCCCCAAAATGTTGGTGTTAAAGTCATAGACTCTGTTAACATTACCTTGGTATGGTCTCAAGAACACCGTTTCCCTTTTGGCTTTCTGGTATAACTTCAATTTTAGGCTTTTAGCCGATTGTGAATCTGAATGCACAAACGAACAGGGTTCTGAAGATGAGTTAAAGCATGCAGTCGCCATGGTCCGACCGGTTAGCGTGGCATTTCAAGTTGTCACTAGTTTTCGATTTTACAAAAGTGGTGTTTATACCAGTAACACATGTGGAAGCACATCCATGGTGAATTTCTTCTTCTTCTTCTTCAAGTATTATATTTGATGCCCTAATGATGTATGAACTAACAATGGCTATATGTGTCAGGATGTGAACCACGCTGTTCTTGCGGTCGGGTACGGAGTTGAAAAGGGTGTTCCGTATTGGCTCATTAAGAACTCATGGGGTGCAGAATGGGGTGACAATGGCTACTTCAAGATGGAGATGGGCAAAAACATGTGTGGTAAGTCCAAGTCTCAACCCCATTAGATCTTCTCCAGTTACAGACAACTAGCATTTCATTCCCTTTCTTTCATTGCAGGTGTGGCAACTTGTGCATCATACCCTGTTGTTGCTTAATCCGATTGACGAACCGTCTCGGATCAGACGTTCCGTAGCCATCTAGTTATAGTCTACCGATGGTTTAGTTGAAGCCAATGGGGTTCATGTACAATAAGGTTTAAAGATATGTAAGCTGCAATATCTGTTCTGCACAACAAAGACCTGGTGTAAATTTTTATGTTTGAATGCCTGATTTAATACAAGTTTTAATAGCAATACAAATAGTTTCGTTTAGAAAGAAACCAGAAACACAAGATTGAAGAAGTCACGAATTCGAATTCGAATCGATTCGCCCCTTCCAATTATCGTACTTGCATGGTCCCGTAGAGTCAGGGCAGTATGCTCCCTGGCATATCCGGTTTAGAAAACAGGATCATAGTCCTTAGGTGTGTAGTGAGTACAGAACATGAAATGGAAGAATGTAAATTTCATTAACAAACCTGTAATAACTTTGGCTGGAAAGAGGCATCAAGCATTACTCTCCGAGGAAAAATCTCATCCCAAGTTCAATGGCTCTTCGAGCTACTGCGAGCACCTCCGACTTCCACTCGATCACATCATCACCGTCCAGCAGTCTTCCACCTCTGCATCCACAGCATAAAAAAACAAGTGTCATCAGGTCATCATCGCCGACTACTCGACTGAACCCTCCTTGTCGGTCTTTCTCCTTATCGAATGGTTTAAGTTGAAGTTCTAAGTCTAGCATGGCCATGCATTCTGTGAAGTAATCCCTTCATCTGTACTGTATTTTTCGAATTCTCTTGTTTGCTTTGAGATGATGATGGGAATGCTTTATTGTACATTACAAGAATCACAATACATTTTCTTCCTAAGCAGAAAACGTTGGCCACCTTCTTATTTCTCGATTATATTGATACCGGTTACCGGATCAGAGTCCGGTGATACTTAACAAATACGATCGTGTTTGTCTATTTATTTTTAAAATTATTTATATAGAAAAATAGTCAAGATTTGAAGTTAAAGAATAAAATATAAATATTTAAAGGTGAAGAGATAAATGCTTAAATATTCGTAAACATAATGTTATTATGTTTGTAAACATACACTCTTAACATTTGCGAATATAAATAGGTTGAAATTTAATATAAAAATAGAAAATATATTATTTTAATGTTTTGTAAAAAATATTATTAATAAATAAATAAAAATTTAAATAAATTTATTTATGAATATAAATGAATTGAATATATTTTTATTTATGTTTATATTTATTTATTTAACGTAATAAATCGAACAATTTCATGAATGGTTTATAATAGCATTGGATTAGGGCCTTATGCATCAATTACTCCTGTTGGACCCTGATGTACGGAAATTGAATACGGCGGACCTTGGCCCAACCACAAATCAGAAGAGGAACGAAAGAACAAGGATTCATCGACAGATGAACTCAGAATCTCATTCATTATAATTGCCGAAGTACTGCAGAAACAGGACCGAAAAACATTTGACGTATGCTCGAATCACTTGTCTAGTATAATCCTGTCGTATCTTATAGGTAAGTATGGTTTCACCCCAGAACTTTCCAGTGCTGAAAATCCGACTGAGAGCTAACTTTGTCGTTCATCGTGTGGGTTCCCCTTGGGAACTGTTTTTTCAGTTTTGGTGGGTCGAAAATGGAGCAGACGCCTAATGGTGAAGAACCCACTTCTTGGGATGAATTATACAACATAAATTTGATTCCATCTGAATTGTTCCTCAAATTCAGAAAAGAAATTCAGGGGTTTCGAGTTGGTGTCAATTTAGAGGTGTTTTTCTTTGCTTTTGGTTTTATAGTCTTAGATTGCTCCATTCATATGCTATGCTATGCAATTTTTCTTACCCTTTTTGTATGTGAATTGTTATCATATACATATATATATATATATATATATATATGTGTGTGTGTGTGTGTGTATGTGTGTATGTATCCTCTTGTAGTGATTGTTGTTATTTTGACCTGTTGGGTATTTACATCTTAGTTTTGGTTCAGTTCTACAATGCCCCTATCAATGATTTCCAAACTAAGCTTGTGCTGAAGCCTTTATCATCCAAACGGAGGTGGAAGTTTGCTTATGAGCCTATAAATCAAGATGTTCGCCTTCTTTCGAAAAAGATTCCTGTTACGAAATTTCTTAATCTCCAGGTATGATCTATTGTAACCAGATAAAACTTTTCTGAGTGATGGAATGTAGGAATCTATTCATATTGTAGGTAACTTTATCTGTTCCCTGTGTGGAAATAGGTTGGGATAGGCCATAATTTCAAAATGAATGCAACTGGATGGAAATGGAAGCTCACCACCTGTTTGGGTGGAGATGGAGTTTCTCGGATTCAGAATAAGACAACACTAGGCTTGGTTCCTGGCCTGGATTTTCGATTTGGATGGAGGGCGGATTATGTTCTGCCGGAAGCAACAGGGTAAGTCCCTTGATAGTCTTTGGATATGAATTTAACAACGGTATGTGACAATGGAGGAAGCACTAAGATCGTGTCTAATATTTTGCAGGTCAATAGCTATTGAATTACGGATGATAGAATGCTTATTAATGTTATTACACATATGCTTTAAAAACAACTCACTCGGAAAAATATGAAATGTGTTATTGTTATACTTCTTCTTGTTAATAGTGTCATTTTGTTTCTTTAGAATTTATTGTTCACTAATTCCACATATTCCTACTTTTAAGTTTTATAAGTGATGACTATTTGTAGCTTACCATTAGTATCTTGAACTTAACAGAGCTCTTGGAACCGATGAACCATTGTTCAACTTGCAGTCTGGGCGGTTGCAAGCATCATTAGATAGAGTTGAGGCCATTGTGACTCATTTGTCTGATCGGTCATGATCAGTTGTCAAAACATCAGGTATGAATATCTCAAGACCTTTTTTAGAGCATTTATAGTGACTTTTGTCGTGACATAACTGACAACTTGTAGGATATGAAATTGCCAAGAACATAAAGATTTTTTTCCTCTTTGTTACATTCAATATATCTGGATTCTTCTGCCATTTAATCCGGAAATATGCATTGTTCATCAGTGTTTTTACCTTCACTATCCATCTGCCTCAAAAATGCTTCTTTTTCACATTAGCATAATGAGTTATATTTCAAAACCGACCGTCATTGTGTTGCTTTGCTTCATTTAGATTCAGATGATCTTTTTATAACATTTCTTTCTTTGAAAACTTTAATCTTAGCAGGGCCAGCTTGAACTGAAAATCAAATGGAGGTACACTTACTAAATACAAACGTTGTGGCTCTTCTGTATAGCATTAAGTTGAAGAAACCAGAATTTCGAACTCAAATATTCTCCTCAAAATTAAAGCATATTCATGTATGAAGTTGGCTCTGTTATTCACCTTTTATTTCCTTTCATATCATTACTTATATCGGCGAGTCTCCCTGCAAAACTATTGGTAAAACAGGTTGTTTTTACTGTTTGAGATTCTTCATCCATGTCTGTTTTTATGGCTCATGCTCAGAATTTGTGATTGTCCCTCTCAACAATGTCTTGGACTTCAAATTTAGTAGGAAGCTGCAATCATTTTTATATTCGAATAACTCGACAGACTTCAAAGTTTAAAAGCCAAATACTGTATTAGAATCTGTCTTTTTGAACGTTTTGAAACCTTGTAGAGGGAAAAACAAAAATTAAAAATGCAACAACAGGATCAACATCATCAATGGAGGTTAAAAGTGTGGACCCTCTCTACTAGCCGTTATACCATTTTTGTATCCTGCAACGGCCATCTAAAACACTCATTATATATAACATTTCAAATCCTTCACTTTCTTCAAATCTCCATAGCCAAAAGACTCATCCTAGAAGATGACTTCCTCTAAGCTCAGAAACTCCTTTTCCTTCACAATTCTCCTTTCCTTCCTAAACTTCATTCTCTTCATCCTCTCCGCTGCCTCCATTGCTCCTGTTATCATCCTGAAATGGCCACCAACTTCACTCGGTTTTGCTTTCCTTATGGTCTCCTCCATCTCCCTTATCTCCTCCTTTGTAGGCTTCTACTCTCAGTTAACACACTTCTGCTTCATCACCCACATTTCTCTTTTATTTGCCTCGTTGATCGGTCAAGTTCTCAGCATACTGTCTTTGTTTACCAGAGAGAAATCGAGCATATCGATGCTGAGAACCCCTTTGGACGTCAAAGAAGCGAAGCTGTTGGTGAGAGTGGAGTGTGGGGTTTTCATGGCAATGTTGGTGACACAGCTGCTAGTCTTGGCGCTGGCCTGCACTTTGCATCATTGTTGGGTGAGGGAATACAAAGGGTTGGAAGCCGAGAGAGAGGCGACTGCGATGAAACGGAGCAAGAGGCTGCAGCGAGTGCAAGAGGAATCAGTGGCCAATGCGGCTAGGATCGCCGAGTTTAAAGCGAAGGAATTGGATGAGAAGATGAAGAACAAGTATTGTCAGTGGGTGAAAACTGATTTTGAGGGCTGAGGGGAATCCATGTAGTGAATGTGCTGGTTTCTTTGTTGTTGAGTTATCCCTGCTGTAGGGGCCATTGGAGTTGTTGTGAACAACCATTTGCGTTGATGAATTTGCTTACCTTGTGTATAAATAGGTGTTTTATTTGGACATTCTAAGATGGTTCCAAGATAATATATTTTCATTTTACAATTCAAAATAAATTTATTTATATTTCACGGATATATAGTCACTCGAATTTAAAAAAAAATTAGATAAATCTGATTCATCAAGTTAGCAATCGTTTTTCATCCAATAATAAATTTCTATCTTATTTTTTTTTAACGTAAATCTTTAACACTTTTCTTTTTTACAAAATGAATCTTTATCTCTTTCCTACATGTAATGAATCTTATTAGAAGAGATCATAATAACGTAGTGAACCAAAATTATGTAATATCAAAATAGATATATAAAAATATTTATTTATTTAAAGTTGACATATAATATTAATTAAAATATATATTGATATCTTTTAAATAAAAATATTTATTTATTTATTAAAGTTGGCATATAATACTATTTTTTGTACAAGAACTCATCTCCATAAATAATTAAAAAAAAACATTTTATTTGTTGTTTTTCTTTTGTCAATCAAAACGGTGTGCTTTCTTATTATAAAAAATATCGAAACGGTGTGCTTTATCAATTATCATTCATTGGATTGTCTACTTGGGCACATATATTTAAAATTTTAGATAAATTATACCGGTAGTCATTGAGAGCTTTTAAGATGTTCACTTAAATCACTAAAATTGAGAAATTTCTATTATCGTCGCTAAATTTAAAATTCTTATCTATTATAATCATTAAACTTTTAATTTAGTTTCATCATAAATATTGTTGTTGAAATGGTGACTTGAAACAATAAACTTTAAAGAAAAACACAAATTCTCTAAATTTATAACAATAAAGGTCAAAAAGTAGATGATCGTAATTGTTATCAAATTAATTCTAAAAATAATGTCCCTTATTGACTTTTTTGAGTCAAATTTTTTGAACTTTGACTATTGGTTATTTAAAATTTATTATTGATAAAAATATGAAAAAAAAAATTTTAGAAACCTCTAATTGAGTAGATTTCAAATATATATTTTATAAAATTTAATTATTTAAAATATTTAATATAATTATAGTTAAAGTTTAGAAAATTTAACTTTCAAAAAGTCAATAAAAGACATTATTTGTGGGACGGAGGGATATATTTAATTTCAATGGTCAAAGTGACCATAATATATATATTTTTAATTTCAATGGTCAAAGTGAAATCGCTTTAGAAGTTCAATGACTGCTAGTGTTGTTTACATAAAATTTTAATAAATTTACAAAATAAAAATCTTAAATAATAGACCCGCCAAGCCATTGGAGCCTTTATCTTAATGCCACATCACACCTCTTCCACGTGTCAAGATCTCCACCCACAGACTGTTTCACAAATTTTCGTCTTATCCACTGTTTGAATGGGCCCCACCCACTACTTCACACCGAACGCGCGTCGCCGCTTTTTGATTCCATCTTTTTATTGCAATTTTTTCAAACCTTTTTTATCCTCTTTTCAAAGAAACAAGGAAAGCACGTACAGGTTTTCCGGGAAAGTTTATTCGTCCGGGAAAACTCAGAGCTCTGTAATGTCAACCATCTCCATATACAGAACTGAATTCCAGACTTTCCCTACCCATGGATCCATACGCCGCTGCAAACTTCAAAGACTTCCCCTGTCTCCCACCGTGTGAGTTTTGTTTTTAATTGGGCATTTTCAGTTTCTTTGTGGAGGAAATTGTTTTTGCATCGTACTTTTTTTTAGAGATTTAATGAATTATTTTGGATGATTGATTAGGAAAATGGATTCTAAATCATTTGAAAGGGTGAAAAAGGAAGAACCTTCGATACAACTACAAACGTCGCCAATTCCCCAGCTTGAAAACCCGAGAACATCTAATCTCAGGTTTGATCGACTGCAACCGTCGGATCAGGATCTGGATCAAGATCACAGATTAGAATTCGGAAGATTCGTTGCAAGAGAGGCTGTTCTTGATGAAGAATTCTGGGTATACCTCCTTTTTAACCTTTAATTCTCTTTTATTTCCTGTTCATTTGATCATTTTCCTTTTGATGCTGATGAAATTTTTGTTTTGATTTTGTGATAGACTGCAGCATGGCTGAGAGCTGAAACTCACTGGGAGGATCGACCAGGTGAAAGGTACGGATTGAATTTCTCAACTTTCTTTTTCAAGTAAATGGGAATAATACCCATTTGTTTTTGTATTTTGTATTTTTGAACTTATCTAAAGAAATGAACCATTGAGTTCTTATTTGGTAGTTATTTATGGTATAGACTATAGAGAGAGAATGATGCAGAGGAGTAGCTCTTTTATGCAAAGAAACAAAATTTTGACCTAACTGTGGAAATATTTAAATGGTGTGAATTAATTGTTTCAAAGTTTTACTATTGAAACTTGAAAGTCTATCAGGTTTAAAGGAAGATGATTCTGTTAAGATTTTGACAATGGATTTGATTCAATTCCCACTCCTCTTAGCAAATGCAGCTTTCTCAAAATGATGTTTTTCTGTTTTTGCTAATGTTTATATGTGAATACTCTTGATTTTGCTTTTCCTGATTATACAGATACTGATTTTTTGCTATTCCTGATTATACAGATACGTTGATAACTTCAAAAGGCAATTAGCTGAGCAGGTAGGAGAGATTAGTGTTTTTCTTTTAATTGCTTGGATTTGGTCACTTGTATGCTTAGAAAGTTTCCTTACCTTGTAGGAGTTCAATGCCATAAAAAGGAGATACAGTGGGCAACATGGGCAGACATATACATGTGTTGTCACGGTATGATGTTCTTACAGGACATCTTTTCCCAGATTCTTATTGCTTTTTATGAGTTTGTTATATCTCTTTCGGGTGAGGATTATGGCAATCTCTATTTCTATTCAGTTATTCGGATACATAAAGCTCCTCTGCTATGTTGTTGTTTTCTTTAGATGAAGTGTCTTATTGCTTCTTCCTTATCAAATTATCAGGTTAGGAAGGAGGAGAGGAATGTCAAGCGCACAGTGCTGAAAAGTGTGGTTGGAACCCTTGATTTCAGCATTCGACATTTGTTGCATGGAGAATCTTTTCCTGGGGTACGGTGCACGTTCTTTTTATTCAAGCAGCTATCTTCTCTTGTTGATTGTGTTAGATAGTTGTGAATCTAAGGTCTTGCAGGAACGTGAAAAGCATATGTTCTGCAGCATCAGCAGGACAAACCTGAATAAATATGTTTATGTTTCCAACTTATGTGTGGTGAAATCAGCCCGTCGACAGAGCATTGCTAGCAATATGTTGTATTTTGTTATTGAATCAGCGAGATCAAAGGGTAAAAAAGTTACAAACTTTTTCCTTTAGGATGCACCTCATCTTATGTAACCTGTAGGTACAATTCCCTTTCTAAGTTAATCATTTGTTCAGGTGTGGAACTGGTTTACGTTCATGTTCATATAAACAACGAACCTGCTCTTGAACTGTACGAAAAGATCGGTTTCGAGGTACTACCATTTCATCCCCTTGACTTCTATTCTTCATTTTTGACACGAGTCTGACTTACATTTTTCATTCATCATCAGATGGTTGAACTGGCAAAGTCTCAGTTGTTAAAGCATCAGATGTACTTGCTTTGTTTCAAGACATCCAATTCCTGTTGAAACACAGTTCCAGGTTTTCTTTTTCTCTCTTTTAGAATGAAAAAAGAAACCCATCACGTACAGCTTTGAGATCTTGTTAGGTTTTGGAATGATTGAAAATGGGGAAACATTAGGATTTAGCCACCCCCTGCCATTATTGCTCAGGGGGAGATTATTTATCCTTGTTTCCGAAGTCAAATTTGTAAATGCCATGGATTTTGAATGTTCGGTTTATAGATTGATTAATCCGGATTAAAATAATTTTATTTATAATATCAGAATCTGGTATTACTTAATGCCTAATCTTGTGAATCAATTCATTATTATTTATATATAATTTTAATAAAATCTAGGTCAAACTTAAATGCATAAACTGAGTCAACTTTGTTTTAAGAATTTTGATTTCTATAGTAGTCGTTGATTTCCATGGTATGGCTACGTCAGTTCCCGTAATTCAACTTAAGAGCTGTAAAAAATTTAATATTCGAATATAACAAATAGATTTAATGAAAAATAATAATATTTATTTAATGAAAAATTTAATATTCGAATATAAACTTAAATGCATAAAGTGAGTCGATTTTTTTCTTAGATTTAATGGAAAATAAAAATAAAGATATATTTAACGTGTATAATTATATTTAAGGTCTCTTATAATTTAAAAAATAATAAAATAATTCTTTCCTTTTAATTTTTAAATTTAATTGGTTGTCTTTATTTTATATTTTTGACTGGTGTTCTCTCAATATTTGTTTTTGACTTGTCTTTAAATTATTTAATTCTTTTACCGTTCCATTATAACTATCATAATAATCGCATTAATCTAGTTGTATTAAAAAATTTCAACGTTCTTCCTCGTCCACCCAAGATGCTGACGTATCACTCGAAAAAAAGAAACCCTAATTTTTTTATCATCGGTCTACATATTTCACGTTTATTTAATACAAAAATTAGTCATACTAATTAAAGTATTTCTTGGTTCAATCTTATGTTTTCAAAGAATAAAAAACCTGCCGGTCAAAAGAATAAAACAGCCGCGGTAATCAGAACAAACTCAAAATTTTATATAAAAATGTAAATTATTAAAAAATATATTAAAAATATAAAAATATAAAAAAATTAAAGAATGTATAGTTAAATTATTAACAAAGATAAAATATATATAATATAAATAAATTTAAAATTTTAGAGAATATAAATGTACCCTATATCTCTATCTCTCCGTTCATCTTTAGTGATGATGGTTGGAGCTTTAAATAAACTGTTTTCACAGAAAAGTAATTCTAAAAATTAAAAGAAAAAAATGAATAAAAAAAAATCCGATGGATATATGTTAAATATATTAACGTTGAACACTATTAAATTTTAATAAAAAATAAAAATTTTAAGAATTTAACGTCTAATTAATAAAAATTAAAAAACTTAATATACAATTATTAATTTTTTATTAATTAGTTTAATAATATTTATTAATATTTAATATTAATAATCTTTAACAATATTTTGATAGACTTCTATAATTAAATAATATCCACAAATCTTAATCTCAAATCGTCCCAAACTTGGTCAAGTCTTGAAGTCATTATAGCCTGAGCAAAACGTGTACACTTGCATAACAGCACGCCAAAACAAAACCCAGAAGAGAAACATAACCGGAAACACTTATCAATTCAATTGCTTCTTTGTTCATGTTGTTTTTCTTACAAAAATAGTATCTTTTTTTCATAGACGACATTAAAAGAAACCCCGTTCTAATTACATTAGTTATACCAAATAAATACTAATTCAGTACGACAATCAATTGTCTCCGTTGTTCTTTTGTCTGTCTTTACTAATTTTGTTCCTTTTTCTCCTTCTTCCCCTTAATTTATCACGTCTTGAAGTTTGAAGTCAGAAGGAGAAAGAAAAGAGAGATTTTTTTTTTTTTACTTTGTAGCGGCTACATACCGAGTTTTAAGGTAAGTTTCAATTTTCTTCAGTTTTTATGGTCTTTGTTTGTAACTTTGAGTAGCCATGTTTGTATCAAAATCTGTTCTTTTGTCCCTTTGCTTTTAAGAGCCGACCTTCTTGTATTCAAAGTTTCTATTTGGATTGTTGATTGGGGTTTTGTATGCTTGAGTTTCAATATTCCTGCAAAGTTATGTGTGAATTACTGTTTTTTATGAGAAACTGATAGCTTTTATATTTATTTCATCTTCTAGACTAGCTTGTTCCCCCGCTCCCTTCTCGAAGCTGGCTGTAAGTTGTAACTGACATGTTTTTAATAGGAAGTAACTGAATAAAATTTTCAACTCATACAGACGTTTCATTTTTACTGTATAACTTGTTCGAATGTAAAGGTTGATTTCAGTCATTTCTTGAACTTGTTTTTGTCGATTCAACTAGTAAATCAATTTATAGACGATTGATTACTGATTGTTGAAAAAAAGGGGTTTTGTTATTTTCCAACTTGAAAAATTGGAAGTGATCAAGCTGGCAACTTTGGTCAAGTTCAATCAGAAGTTCAATTTTTTGGCGAACTTTTATGTTTACTCTCTGTTTTGTGTATGTTAACAGTTGGGGTTATTTTAAGGATGTCTAAGAGCGAAGATTCTGGCAGCCCTGGATGGAGTGTCTCGTTTTTCAAGCAGACAACGGAGGAAGTAGCAAGAGCAGTTGCTGCTGCTTATTCATTGAAAGATGAAAATGGTGGTAGCCATTTTCAGAAGCTTCAGCATCATGTTTCAAGGGTTTTAAAAGGCTTCTCTCAGCCCCTTGAAACGGGAAGTGGAACTTACAATCCTGAAGTTCTGACTAGTCAAAAGCGTCAATGGACAAGTTTTCATATGCAATACTTGGTATGGTACTTTATTTAAGTCAGCATGTTTTTGTTGGAGTTTCCTTATCAAATATCAAGGGAGGATGTAACTTATATCTGCCTGTTTCTTTGTGTTCACTCGAATGGATATTGCGAGTCCTAATATGATGTCCGATAAATCCTTACATTTTAGGTTTTATATCTTTGTAATTATATCTAATATATACAAAGAAAATTTCAAGTGTTTCATAACATTTTGCTGTTAAGTGTGCAGGATCATAGATCTTGGAAAGAACCGTCGTCTCTGTTTGAGAGCATGGTTGTTGTTGGACTTCCTCCCAATTGTGATATTCAGGCACTTAAGAGGAAATATGTCACCAGAAAGTTTGAAGGTTCTGGAAAGCTGCAAAGTTCTCTAAGTTATCAAAATGGTTCACCTATCGAACCTAACCTTGAACCCCAGGTGGGTGTTCATAGAAGATGTTCTTTTGTTGTACTTTGAAGGGTGTTTTTTTGGATGTTGCCAAGGGGAGAGTGAGGGTGGTGGTGTCTTCTGACGTTGATTGCTTATCCTCTACTTTCAGGTCCTATTTGTTTATCCCCCAGAAAAGGAGCTTCCACTTAAACACAAGGATCTTGTTTCATTTTGCTTCCCTGGAGGTGTAGAGGTTAGCTATTGGTTCCTCCTTTTTTACTTTGTAATTCTTAGCTCAAAGCTTGCTTCACCTGTAATTTGATTGTCCAGTTAAGAGATTTTGTCAATTCAATTTTTTCCTCTGCCATGTAGATATGTATTTGCAACATACATTTGCCCTTTTGATGCTATTTTTAAAATCGGTTTGTGTTATTTTAGGTTCATGCTGTTGAGAAAACTCCTTCAATGAGTGAGCTGAACGAAATTCTTCTTTCACAGGTATTTATGCTAAGATGTGATGTTAATGCTCTTCCACTTGATGGTGATTATTTAGACATGTTTGACAATGTAAATTGCTTCCGTTTTTACACTGATACCAAACTGGAGCAATAACATTTGTTTTGAAGTCTATTTTTAATTTTAGCATCACTTGTATTGTATCCTTATGATATATATTTCTAAATCTGGCCCATACATTTGTTTACATTTCAAATTTAACGTTCGAGACTTATATAAGCACCCATATGCACATGTGTTGTTGCATAATGAAAGTTGAAGTTATGAAATGCTAATCCTTTTCATCACGATGCTTATCTTGCAGGAACACCTAAAACAAAGTGACCTGTCATTTGTATTCCGGTTACAGGTAACCTTTGAAATATTATGCTTTTTTGGTTCTCTACAGTTGAAATCTTCTCTTTTCATATTGTTCCTGTTTTCTGTTGAGATAGATATTGAGGAAAACTTGTGAAGCCCTCTCACTTGTTCATCTTCCTTCTAGAGCTGGTAATAGAGGCTAGTCTAATCTGAAACTTTGGTGAACTGACTTGGTCTGGGCTTTTTTTAATCTCTAAATCCTCACTATTGTTGTTGCAAGACTCTGCCAGTAGATTTTGCATTAATTTTTGTTATGATGCATTTCTTTCATTGGACCTTTCAGTAATTTGTACACTATATTTGATCTTTATGTTAACTAGATTGTTGCCCAAGTTCTATCATTTGGATATTTAATAATAATTGCATTTTGTTTTTTCTTCATTTCTTCAGTTGACTGCTTCTCTAATTTGTGGTTGGTTTTGCTGCTTCATTTCGAATTCCTTTTTCTTATGGCAGTCCAATGTATGGTAGCTTTCTTGTTATTCTTAATTTTTTATGACTTGTTTTATTTTTACCTCTAGGTTGCTGATAATTCCACTTTGTATGGCTGCTGTGTGTTGGTTGATGAAATAGTACAAAAGCCTTCTGGATTGCTTTCCTTAGTCTCAGATAGACAACCTGCATACCCATCTCTGAGCCATTATGTGATGACCACCCGCAGATGTTATTGCATTCTATCAAGGCTGCCGTTCTTTGATTTACACTTCGCTGTGCTGAATAGGTATGCTGTATTACACATCAAATACAAAAAATGATGATGAGGATCACTTCATCGCTTGTAAACCTCTCTGGTTAACTTGTTTTTTATTATTATTATTATTATCATCATCATTATCAAGTGATAACTGTTGCTTTATTTGGTCTTACACTATTGATCTTTAATTTCTCCCGAGAAATATCTGCTTAAATTCATGCATTTATGAAGAAAATCCCACTTAATAAAGTTTTTGTGCTTGAAACTTTATGATTTGTTGCTAGCATTACTGTTTTTAGACTTTTAGTTAATCTCACTAGCTATCAATACATTTCCCCCTCAAAATTTTCATGCAGTATGTTTGATGAAGAAAGGTTGGAACGGTTAACAAAAAGTATTGGTGACATAGATTTAGAATTGTCAGACAGTTATAGCAATGAAGCCTATCTAGATGATGTATCAACAGATCAAGGAACCCTAGAGGACATGCAGAACACGAGGACTGAAACTTCCGAGCCAATTTCTAGAAGTTCTAAACCTGGAGATGGTGATGGGAATAACCTGGACGATCAATTGCTTGAGAGGGACTTCGATGAAAAGAATGTTGATCCGGAACCTGAGACGTTTTCAAGCAAAAAGGAATCTAGTGATGCGAATCATGAAGATTGTGATACTGATGTTGATGATTTCACAACAAATAAGCAAGTGGCCGAAAGATTTTTGCCAAATGCTGTTTTGCCTCTTCTGCGCTACTATCAGTATGAAAGCTCTGAATCTTCTTGCAGGTAGAATATGTGCAGTGATTTTATTTGTTTGTTGGTTACTCATTTCAATGGATGCTTATATGGTGAGGAAATCTTAATATGATTAGCACTTGCTTTTCAGTGATCAATTTAAATGGATATCTACATTTTCCATCTATAATATGTATTTACATGTTTATGCACACATTTGATTTTTGAATTTGATGTGACCCTGCCAATTATTATCTGATCAAAATGCAACATTTACTTGTCTATGCAGTTCTCAGGGTTCACCTTGTGTAGACAGGAACTTGAGGAGTGATGCTGATGATACGGAAACAGAAGAGGCCTCTATTTCTGGCCAGGAAAGTTCCAGTGTTCATCTTGATATCCTTGAATGGGCCAAGGTTTAGATTCGTCTTTCTTGGAGTTGATTTAAGGTTTTAAAGAACTTTATAGCATGGCATAACAGTTTTCTGACATCTTGGAAAAACTTATTTCTCCCAATTTCCAGGCAAACAATCATGGATCACTACAGATATTATGTGAATATTATTGCTCACCTTGCCCTGCAAGGGGTACAACTCTTAGGTTTCATTCTTTGGAGCACCTTCATCCACTGGAATATCATAGACCGGATGAAGTTTTGCATATTGGTGGTTCAACCATTGATTTGAGATCTTGCAGTACAAGTCTTGAATTAGCTGAGGTAACCATGACTATTGTTAGTTTCATAGGACGAAAATGTTGCATCTCTCATTTCAGACTTGGTTGTTCGATTGTGTCTCATATTGTCTGCTTTTACCAGGCACAAAGTGCCCTTTTGGCAGAAGAAGAAGCAACCTCTCTTTCAACGTGGGCTGTTGCGTGCATGTGTGGATCTCTGAGGCTTGAACATGTAAGCATATCATGCTGTTTTCTGTCAGATTTTCCTCTAAGTTAATTGTATGGGCTATGTAGAAGGTACTGAATTGATTTTTCTACCCTGCAGGTGTTAACGATCATTGCTGGAGCATTGCTGGAGAAACAGATTGTGGTTGTTTGTTCAAACTTGGTAGGTTAACATCCATTTTAGCTAATTGTGGAGTTTTACTGGTTGACTATTTTTTAATTACCAATCTTTATCTTGAAACCTGAGAATCTGTCCGTATCCATCTTTGGCTAATTGTGGTTGTGAATCTGTATTTTGAGCTTTTTATGTTTGACGCTCATACAGTTATATTTGAATGATATCCGATTATGTTGTGTTTATGTTCTTCACTTGTTGATAGTTAGAAAATGTAGAGCCTCTGCATTTATTTTAAATTTGAAACCATTTGCAGGGAATCTTATCGGCTATAGTTTTGTCAATTGTCCCTCTGATCCGCCCATACCAATGGCAAAGCCTTCTAATGCCGGTATATTTCATAACTATCTCTTCAGATTTCTGAATTGTATTTAAACTGTTAATAATCTCATATAATTTTTCAGGTTTTGCCAGATGATATGCTGGACTTTTTAGATGCACCTGTTCCATACATAGTAAGTTTTTTAACCCAATTCTTGTGCAGTTTCTCTATTTCGTAAGGAAAAAATATCTCAATGTTGGCATGCTCGACTTATTTAAATTCAAAGGAAATCATGTCATAAATTTGTTTGTTATGTGCAAATGAGACTATATATCCTTAGTGGATTATACTTGTGTCAAAATGAAGGGGTAGGAAGACCAAATAGAAGTTGTGGTGTGTGTGTGTGTGGGGGGGGGGGGGGGGGGGAGGGGGGGGGGTAAGATTACGTTTTTACTAGTTACCATCCGGAAAATATTAATATATGATCTGTCAGAAGACATCATCTCCTTATTAATACATTTCAATAAAAAGTAGATTTGAAAATTAACATCGTTATCATGGACAATAGATTTTAATGCAACCTTCATTCATTATCATTTGTTATTATTTTTCTAAGTTGGTTTTCTCTGACATTGTACCGGCTAATCAAAGTTTACTCATCTATAGGTTGGTGTGAAGAACAAAACCAGTGAAGTACAGTCAAAGTTAGCCAATGCCGTTCTGGTTGATGCTAATAAGAACCAGGTTTGCATTGTTTTCATATGTTTTTGTAATGACCATGTGTTATTTTTGTTTTCTTAGAGTTAAAATATGGTGTAATAATGCTATTTCAGTTCCTGTTCTAACTCTCATTGAATGATGATAGATAAAGGCATCAAGAATACCACAACTGCCACAACGTAGGGAGCTGTCTGCATCCTTAAGTCCTTATCATGCAAAGCTTGTTGGGGAAAGTTATTTGGGGAAGAAAAGACCAATATATGAGTGTTCGAACACGCAGGTATGCTTTTGCTATCAATATTTGAGGTTCACTTTTTCCATGAAAACCTTAACCCCCTAAAGGCTTTTCCTGACACATTCATTTCGCCTAAAATTGTATCCAATTATGCAATTCAAACATTCACGGGTGTGGTTCATTGTCGAATCCATATAAAATGAACCCATTCCTCTGACAGCATGCTGCTGATTTTGACTATCCGCATCCTTGTATTATGAATGACAAGTAAAAAAAGTATGCTAATAAAATCATATAGAGACTTGTTATTCTTTTGCCTTTTCAACTCATGAGTCTCTATATCATGCATTTTTTTGAGGGCTAACTTCAAACTATATGAGTTGAATTAGACTAACAATGTATTCTGAGTTTTATTATATACGTTAGGCTGGAAAATTATCCATATGAATCATTTAATCATCTCAAATCATGATTTCGTTTTTTGTAGTTATTGTTCTAGGTCACTAATCGTTGTTCATGTGTGTTTATCGAATATGTATAGGTTGAAGCTGCAAAAGGTTTTCTATCAGTGTTAAGCTCGTATTTGGATTCTCTTTGCTCTAACATGCGGTCACACACAATTACGAATGTACAATCCAACAATGATAAGGTTTGTGTTTCTTTGAACTAGATTTTTTTTTGGCAAAGCAATATTTTTGGGGTGTTCTTTTGGTGTCAAAACAAACCGACCATGTTCCTGCTTTTGTCATGCACTATTATCAGTTGATTATTTACAGTTGTGAATCGCAGAATTTTCTACCATAAATATTGCTGTTACCTGCTACAGACTACAAGTTTGTGTGAAAGGGATATGTGATCCATAACGTCTTAAGAATCTCAAACCGTATTTGCTTTGTTGGAACGATGTTACCTCCATGCTAAGTACTTGCTCATGTGTTAGCTATGTTACCTGGACCATTCATTTTCCATGAAGTACTTTTGTCCGACACTTGTATGTGGGGGTATAATCTCCAAGGATCCTCCAATTATATAGAAAAAATAGAAATATCTGTCATACCCAGTCTGATACATATCTGTGTCCAACACTTGCATCCGAGTTCAAATAACATAGTGTGTTAGTATGAATGAATCAAGGTTCACCTGGAGCCTTGAGGGTTATATCTGTTTTAATCACGGGTGTTTTTTTTGTTTTTGAAATTTCACCTCTAGTCGGCATAAAATATCTAGTGGGCATCCCTCGGCATGCATGTCGGTCCTTTTCAATCTAGTCACTGAAGCATACTGCGGGTGGGTGGGGTGGGGTGGGGGAGGGGTCCCACACTTTGGTTGAGGAAATTTCCTAAGGATTTATGTTCACAATTGCTAGCAAACCTAACCATGACCCAAGCATCTTTTGTGGGATTTGGTTTGGTTATTATTTGAGTGTCATTTTCTGCTACCTTGTGTTCTTCATAAATGAACCTAAAGTTCGATGTTTTCTATGTCCAGGTATCATTGCTTTTAAAAGAGAGTTTCATTGGTTCATTCCCTTATCGTGATCGTCCATTTATGAAGGTGAGTCCCTTAATTTGAATATATCGATCCTTGTTTTCCACCATTTTATGTTTTTCATTCTTCAAGTTCATCTATGTTCATATTTATCTTGTAAATGCTATAATGCTAACAATAGAGAACATATGTTTTTCCCCTTATGGTCAGCTGTTCGTGGACACACAACTATTTTCTATGCATTCGGATCTCATGCTCTCATTTATCCAGAAGGAATAGAACCACAACCATCAAAAGATAGCCTCACATTGTACTGTCATACTCGAACGTAAGTTCAGCAATGTAAAATGTGAAAATTATATCATAAAAAACAAGGTAAAAATGTTACAGGTTTGTAAAAGTATTCATCTTTCCTCCATCCCATTGCCCTGTATCTTGCCATTTTCTACTTAGCAACTTGAAAGTTAAAAAATAAGATGATTAAATCAGATATTTTTGTAGATGTTTGAACTGTGAATAAAGCTTGGCTTCAAGTTTGAATCATAAGTGCTTCCACAGGTGGTAGCTGAAGTTTTCAATTCAAACAGCGCACCTGTTTAGGTGAAGCAGCTTTCAAGGCATTTGCTTCATCTTAACCAAACATTAGCAAAAAAACAACAGCGTCTCTGCAGGCAAACAGGCTTGGTTTTAATGTTGTATCTCCTGTCGGTACGAGATTTTATGAAGCCCCCCTGGTTTTATTTTATCATTGACTATTAAACTGATGGAAATGAGCTCATCTTGTTAGACTTAAAAAGGGCTATCTGTAACTGGGGCAGTGTCCCTATTATGCTAGGGAGTGTGTAAGAAATTACACATGGGTTTCATGAATGAAGTTTCGAACTTTGATGTTCATTAGGGAATGGTGTGACCTTGTTAAGTCGTTTTCAAGCATGTGTAGTGGCTGACAGCACTGAATGAGTTGACCATGACAGATTTGAGTTGTGTGAACTGCCGTTCGAATTTAGGGTCTCTTGGATGTTTATTTGAACAAGGTCTTGAATTTGAGTTTGGAGCGTAGTACTTGTATGTTATTTGAACAGGGTTTTGGATTCGAGCTTGAACGTTGTACTTGTAGAGTGTTTGATGACAGAAAGAACGATGTATCTTGTCGGTCGACGGACTCTGATAAAACCATGCTTATTGCTTATGGAAAAGCTTGGAAAGGGAATTTATTTCAACATATGAATGTGGAGGAATGATGCATGTGCATGTGTTTGAACCAGGCAGGGGAAAAGGACAAACTCAGTGAAGAGTGCCAAAGCATCCATAGTACAACACCTGACAAGCTTATAATACAAGAATAGTGATCCAGGAATTCAATGCATCCGAACACAATAATCAGTCCCAATGTAACATGTAAAACTATACAAGTAGTCCCAACTCCCAAACTACATGGAGAAAAAACATATCACAATAAACTGTTCATACATACAGTTTTGTCATCCATTGCTGTTATAAAATCAATAGAATTTAGATTTGAAACTTAGAGACTAAGTAAATATAAACTTCAAATGTGAATTAGTATATAAAAAGAACAGGATGTAAATGGTGGGTGGATACTAGGGACTGAGTTAGGGTAAAGGAGTTAGTGTAGCAGTAAAAGCTCAAAACCGTACAAGGTTCTCAGGAAGCAGGCATTTGGTTTCAGAGTTTCAGGCTCCAAGTCTTGTAGTTAATAATTGATTCTTTCTTTTTAACCCACTCACCCTTTAGTTTATGGATTTCCGTGGTGTTGTCAGAGGGGAAGACTGGCCATTGTTGCAGGACCAGAGCCTGCAGTCATAATATATCAGAGCAGGCTGCAGCTATGAGTAAAATAGAGAGAGAAACAAAAGGTGGCAAGCATTATAGTCATAAACCATTAGATTCATCGTGTACATCAAGATTCTGCAATATCTACAGTTAAATGGTTCATGGAATAAATATACTACCAATCTACCACACACTTGCAGAGAAACCAACCCTGTATTTCTTTTCAAGTTTCAACAAAGATGAGTGGAAGAAACAGGCTTCCTTTTACTGCAAGTCAGTGGCAAGAACTTGAACACCAAGCTCTAATCTTCAAGTATTTGGCCTCAGGCATTCCCATACCACCTGATCTCCTTTTCTCCGTCAAGAGAAGTTGCTTCGACACCAGGCTTTTCTCTCTCCAGCCTCCTACTCCACATGGTAAAACACCCCAAGACTACATTTTCCCCATTTTCGGTGATTTTAACAATGTATTTTTGCAGTTGGATGGAACTGTTTCCAGGTGGGACTGGGGAGAAAAGTGGACCCCGAGCCAGGGAGGTGTAGGAGAACAGATGGGAAGAAATGGAGATGCTCAAAAGAGGCCTACCCGAATTCCAAGTACTGTGAAAGACACATGCATAGAGGCAAAAACCGTTCAAGAAAGCCTGTGGAAGTTTCTACTGCAACATCAACAACAAGGGCTGCTGACCCTTGTCTTTCTTTCATGGATTACAGGTTGGGTTTACAAAGACTCACTTTCAAGTGTTGATTGTTTTCCCTTGCATTTTGTGCATGGCCTAAAGTTTTGCTTTCTTCTGTTTTTTATCAAGTAGGAATAGTCATGTTTATGGGGTGAAGGAAGAGGTTGATGAGCAAATGAGGAGCTTCTCAGGTCCATCCATTGCCAATTCATGGCAACTTACACCATTAACAATGAGCTCATCTTCTTCAAAACAGATTGAATACTCTTACTTGCAGCTTCAAACCAAGAACGTAGAACCTCAAAAGACAGTTCATCGTTTCTTTGATGAATGGCCTCCGAAACACAGAGATTCATGGCTTGATTTGGGTGATGATAAATCATCCAACGACTCACCGGTTTCAACAACTAGGCTCTCGATATCCATCCCTTCCACTTCAAATGGTTTTTCCATTTTCAATTCAGGAGCTCACAATGGTATAGTTTTAACTTCCAAGCCATTGGTGTATGTAATTTAAGACACTTAACAGGTTTCTTGTTGTTTGCAGATGTTTGAGTCAAATATCCAGTGGTTGATCGTTTGCAGTAGAGGTGAAGAACTTGGTTTGGTTGGGATTTGGGGATCACTTGTTTCAATGAATTTTTTCTGTTTTGTCTTCCTTTGTAAAATTTGTTTTTAATGAAGGATCCAATGGCTAATTATCTTACTGGACTCTGTTCTGTTCGTATCAAAGTTCATTTTCTGCTGTTATGGCACAACCAAGCGTACATGGCATTGCTAGCTCTTTCGTGTCCACTTTCCATTTCGTTTCCAGGTTTAGGAGTTGGATTTACAGTTTAAGGGTTATAGTCGTCCTCTCTTTATGGTTTTGGGAAGAAAAAAAGGAATTTATAGGTTTAATCTAAATATTTTAGATGATTAAATTGATAGGGTTAGGGTTAAACTGATTAAAAAAATATAAATTTAGGGATTAAAATCGATAATATTATCCAATCGGAAAAGTTATATCATCATTTCCGTTAAATTTCAATAGTTGTTATACCAAAACAGAATATAAACGTAATATTAAGTATCGTCTTGCAAAAAAATTAGAATAGTAAAATAAGAATATGAGCATAGATGGGATACTAAATAGGCCTTTATTCTTTTTTTATTTAAGTCAAGATATTCAATGTTAATAATGGTAAGGAGCAGGGACGGAGCTAGGATTAAATATTAGGAGGGACAAAGGTTTATTAAATTTTTAAATTTAAATTTTAAGAATGACAAAACCCTAATTTTATTATAATTTAAACTAAGAAGGACTTTAAACGTAATTATACCAAAAAAATGGGAGGGACAAGAACCCCTCCCATACTTAATGTGGCACCGTCCCTCATAAGGAGCTCGTGGGCAAATGTGGGTGTGATCGAGTATAACTCCATCTCTGAGGAGTTAGTCAATGAGGAAGTTGAGTATGACTAAGTTCAGTGTTTGATGTTTTATTATTTTTGTGAATTCATGTGTTTGTATTATTTGAAGTGGATTCTCTTAGTTCTTATACTCCGATAACGCTATTGGTACTACTACTATTTTCCTTTGCTTAGACTTAGTCTATGACAATATCCACTTATCGATACAAAAATAATAATAATTAATCCTCTTATCGTGATTACTCTCATTAAATGATAAACAACTAACCGTGAAATATAAGGGTATTCATAATAAATTAACCATAATATTTAACATAAACAATCGATTAAACATTATAATGAGTATTAAATTTTATTATTATTAACCCTAACTTAACTATTAAAAAATAATTAACTATTCACAGTTAATAGTTACAACACAAGTAATTACTAAATCAATTATAAATCAATTTATAATCTATTAATAAATGAGATAAATAACCATCCCGTCACACATCAAGTTTATAATTTTAACAATAATTATAAACTATATTATCATCTAAATCACTCGCAAATCTACAAAATATTTTAATAAATCCAAGTTTAGATTTTAATTAAAAAAACTACCATTTTTGTCTTTTAGATTTGTTCCTGTGGCTGACATCCATGGACCACATCCTTGTTGCCTCCTCTTTATTAGTAGTAAACAGTTTGTCAAGAATAAATGTGGTCCTCCTCATAACCTTATCCTGATGCAATCAAGTAGAGGTTTTATGAATTAAAAAAATATTTATATTATATATAATAAATCGTACATGAACATCTTATTTTAAAAAAATATATTTTAATCAAAATAATTAAAATCGAAATAATTAATTTAAGTGATGTTACGTGATAAATAATATAATAAATTGTTAAAAATTAAAAAAATTAAAATTAAAGTAAAAAAATATATGTATAATATTTTAAAATAAAAATTAATAATTTAATTAATTCGAATCGATTAAAAATTAAATTCATGTCTCATCGTCTTCTTCCACTTGCCCTCCTTTGTCCCCTGTCAATGTTGTTAATTTCTTTCTCACAAATCCCCCACGTGGGTTGGGATCCCACTTGCACTAAAATACTTGTCAATTTCAATATGAATCACCAGAACAACATCAAATTAAAATATTTAAAAATAAAATAAAAAATAAAAAAATTATATAATTTGCTGAAAAAATGTAGCAGATGCCAAATAAAATAATAGCTCATTTTAAGCAATTTATGAAATTTCCATTTTGAGATTCTCATTGGGTTGGAAAACTTTGGATAATATGGAGTAATATTCCTTAGAAAAATAATTAGATGATTGCTTTACCGGTCATCAATCCTATCGAGTCGAGTATAAATTGTCTATTTTTTATATTTTATTTTAAAATAATAAATTTAGGGTTTAAAAAATTATGGGATAAAATATATTTTTAGGGTGTAGGTTTAGGATATAAAAATTAAGGTTATAGTTTAAAATTTAATTCTAAATATCTTTTAAGGTGCGATATAGAAAGAGACACAATAAAGAAACAAAAATATTTTTGTTCATCAAATTGTCGATTGAAATCGTATGTTCTTTATTGTGCCTCATTTGATACCCTCACTTTAAAATAACGAGTTTAAGATTTAAAATTTAGCCTTTATGGTTAAGGTTTAAAAAATTAGAGGTATAGTATATTTTTGAGGGTTTAAAATTTAAAATAAAAAATTAAGATTAAAATTTAAACTTTAATTTCTAAATATTTTTTAAAATAAAATATATATAAAATATTATTACGATTGGAATTTATTTATTTATAAATTAAAAAATTTGAAAATGACCTTCAAAATATTCCTTCTGCAATTCTAAACAACCCCACAAAATAATCCAACTTTTTTAGTATTATAATAATAAAAACCATAATATTAAATATCCATCTACCAAAGCAAAAAAAACATGAATGAATATTTACAAAACTAGTTTTCTTACAAATATATTGGGATTGAGGGACCCTTCCCATTGATATATGTGGGATTTTCCATCAATGTCCAAATGCCACGTGGCTATTCATGAACACCTTGCTCGAATCACTCATCATGCCCCCCGGATCTGACCATAACACACACAAACCAATCTCATCCCCCACTCAATCCCAAAAAAACAAAAGGAAAAAGTTGTTTATATATATATATATACACTATATGTCTATGTATATATAGAACTCAAGTATATAGTATTCTCTCCCTTCTTTCTCTCTAAAAAATCTATATAATTCATTGGTTTTTGGGGTTCCTGAAATACTGTTGCCTTCTTTGAATCTGTGTATAATTCCCAGAAAATATCATGCTCCAACAAGGTACGTATGTGAAAGTAATTACTATATGATTGCTAATATATATATACATATATATACATGGAATCATATCTGTTTGTCTTTCTGATTTTGCCTCCTGTGTAGTTGAACTAATGAGGGTTTTTCTTTTCTGTAAGAAGATGGCTATAATTTATAATCCTTTGTAAGACATCGATCTTATCAGCTTCTTGTTTCCAAACATTTTCTTCTTCCCAGAATTTGATGCGATTTCCCCCCTTTTTGCTTATATATATATATATGTATGTATATAATGCTGTCTTTCTGCAGCATAGTACTGTACTCTCCAAGGAGACTAATCTTATCTGTGCTTTTGTGAGTATATTTGAAAAAGAAAATTTCTCTTTTATGGATACAGATCTGTTATTTAACATCTCATCCAAGAATAAATAATACTATATCTATATGCATGGTATGATTATGGTCTTACATTATTTAGTTTCTAACTGCTGCTGTCTCATCTGTTGTTCTCATGTCGGTTGTGTTTTTGTGACTCATGTCTGGTTCTTTTGATTTGATAGAGCTGTGAGTTGGAAAGTAAGGGAACGAAGGAATGGAGGGTGACACATTTAGGCTTGGCAATGGTGGTCAGATGGATGACAAAGTGGTGCAGACAGTTCAGAAGAGCTTTGTTCAGGTCCAGAATATATTGGATCAGAATAGGCTGCTGATCAATGAGATAAACCAGAACCATGAGTCCAAGATCCCTGACAACCTAGGAAGGAATGTTGGGTTGATTAGGGAGCTGAACAACAACATAAGAAGAGTGGTTGACCTTTATGCTGATCTCTCGAGTTCTGTCTCTAGATCCACTGATATTGCCTCGTCTGAAGGTGACTCCAATGTTGGTGCCAAAGGTGGTCATAAAAGAAACAGACCTGCATGATTTTGGGTTCCATTACTGATTCTTTTGCATGGAATTGGAATTGGAAATGGAAAGTATGAAGATAAACTTTCATAGCTTTTGTTTGAGGTTTGTAGAAAAAAATGGTCAGATTATGTAACTCAAAACTACCTTTAGATTATCAAAACTTTATTAACCGTCGAGGTCCCAATAATATTATCTCCGAGGTTCGAATTCTCAAAGTGTAATAACACTTGGTAACTTTTAGTAATGAAAAAGAAAAAGTTTGGAGCTTTTAGTTTATCCCAACTTCTTTCCCTCTTTGTCAAAAGGGATAATATCTGTAATGGGTGTGAAACTGTTTAGCATATATGTGTATATATATATATATATATATATATATATATATATATATATATATGTATATGTATCTATATGTATATATACTCTCAGATTCTAGGACATGAAGGTATGGAAAGGAACTGTGTTTTGATTTGCTGGGAAATCACTGTTGGCATTGCTTTTCTTATAAATGCTTTGTGCAAACTGGTATAGATCAAAAGGATGCCGGGGACAGTTGCACCAATAGTTTAGATTTTTTTATATTTTCAATTAATAATCTAATTTTTATCTTCTAAAATTTTATAATTTCATATCTTTTATGTTTCTAAAGTCTAATAATTCCTACTTTTTACATAAATTTTTACGTCCGTACTCAACTAAACTGGTGCATACATTCTCTGGGGAAAATGATGTTGCTAATGATACTACTGAAGGCAAAGCAGCTTTAGATTTAAACCCTCTTTAGTTCCCACTTCACCCCAATCACCCAAACACCACAGAAAACAGAATCTCAGACAAGAGATTGTTGAGCTTTTGCCTTGTTTTTTTTTCTATCTGCTTTAACCTCTTTCTTCATCAACCAATGGCAAGTTGACAATCTCTTGGATGGTATTGGGTAAGGGAAAAAATACTTTAAAATAAAGCATTAAAATAAGTCAAAAAATTGAATTTCTCCATGCTTATCCTCTTTGTCTTCCTACTTCGGTTGTTTTCCTATAACTATAATATATATTCCCCATATGTTATTCTCTCTATGTAATAAATGTGTTTTATGACTTCTTTAGGATAGATTCCTTTCATAGATAACAGTTGTCTTTTGTTGATGGAGACATATTATATATAAGTATTTATTTGTTAGTGTAAATTAAAGTTTATATAAATTTATGAAGTTTAGGGTTTAGATATTTAATTTAAAAGTTAAGATTATAAGATATAGAGTTTGAATTTAAGATTTAGAATTTAAGTTTAAATTATATGATTAAAATATGATGATATTGTATAAATAATTGGAAGTATACTTATATGGTAACATTTTATATGTCTTAATTTTAAGGTTCAAAAGTTTTGTTTAGGGTTTATTGTATATGGGTTTAAGTATGAGTTTTCAAACTAGGGAGTTTTAGGGTTAAATTTTAAGGTCTATAGATTAAAACTTAATCCTTAATCATATTATCCTACAACTAAACCCTAATATGTAATCTCTAAACTCTAAATTATATTTCTAAACTTTAAATTCATAAATTAAATCTTTAAACTATAAAAATATGTTTTTGTGCAAATTTTTTATTTTCACCTCTGGTGTACGAGATATTTTTCTACTAATATAATTTCAGTTAAATAAAATTATTGATGAGAATTGAATTCTAATATCCGTGACAAATACAAATAAATATTTAATCGATTAAACCGATATCTTAACCTAACTATAAATTAATTTTCTCCCCTAAACACCCCCCCCCCCATTTTGATTGTGCTTTAGATCTTTAAAAAGCATACATCCAAGTCACTTGAGTATTATTATAAGGTCATGTTAGGTTCTTTTCCACCAACTTTTTAGGGTTAAAAAAAACACCCTTAAATGAACTTGCAATTATATTACATTAAATAAAACATTGTGTTATAAAAATGTATAATATTTTAGTTAGTTATAATAAGATAAATATTATTATCTAATTATATTAAAATAAAGCAGTGTATTAGAGGTTGTGGTGCAGTGTCCTTATGTGACAAAAATCTAGATTAATATATTACATCTGAATATGTACGGCCAATGTGTGACCCCCCATGTAATAAAGAAAGAATCTCATCCTTAAGGAGCATTTATGTCTGATAATGACAATTATTTGTAGTATAGAAGAAATTATGTTATAAGTCATTCTTATTACGTTAGTTATGAGATCAATTAATAAAAATATCTATTTAATTATTTTTTATCTCATCATTTTTACCTAATGAATATTCATTTGATAAAAACTATTTTTAAACTTAATTTACAGTAAATATTAGTGAAGATTCATTTGGCAAAAATGATGAGGTGAAAGTATAATTAAATGAACATTTTTGATTGACTGGTCCCATAGATGACATGGTAAGAATGACCCATAATATAATTTAGTATAAGTAAAGGGTGATATCTAAGTACAATAGAAAATAAATATGGATATAATCTTAATCCTTTTTCTCCTTTATAGTTATAATATTAAAATTAATAATTTTATTAATCATGTCTTAATTTAGAATAATTTAATAAATTTAATTATTTATATTTGAAAATTTTGTTAATGAACTGAATATATCTATTAATAGATAACGTTAAAATCATAATGGATATATTCTATTTATTAATTATTTATTTGTGAAGTAACTTCATTTATCGAGTTAAACGGTCACCAATTAATAATAAAATTTTAATTAAAAGGTTATATTAAAACTTTTAAAGAAAAAAATATATTTATTATCAAATTTATAATTAAATGATACATGTATTTTACCGTTTAAATAAATGTTAATTGTTAAATTTTCTGAAAATTTTATTCTCTTATGATTTATATTAGTTAAATTCTCATTTTTAAAATTTTTAATTTAAATATATAATATATTTTTTTAATAATTTATATCTATAACATCAAATTATATATTTATCGTCTGTCAAGTCCATTGTGATGAATTACCATTTAGGCCCGTTAATGGGGAAATGGATCTAAGCCCAAGACCCAATAAAAAAAGCTAGAAATTATACAAAGCCATTTATGTTCGATATTGTTTTTGAAAATATTTATAAAAAATGTTTTAAAAATTGTTTACGTGTTATTTGGTTTAAATTAATAGTTTTTGGTATTATTATTAAAAAATAATTTTAAGTAAATAAGTTATTTATTTTAATTATTATTTTTTAAAAATATTATATAAATGAGTTATTATATTCAAAATATTTTTAAAAAATCAAAAACTAAAAACTAACCCAAAATTATATATTCTAATAATTTTTTATTCTGATAACTATTTTGGATAATATAACTATAACTATATAACAATGGTTATTATAGTGATACCAAGGGATGTGAGGTTTATGAAAATTATTTGATTTTTTTCTATTATGTAAGTGTTTAATATTTTTTTTATAATTTTAAAAATTATTATAAACGATAACCATAATTTATTATTAGGTAGAATTTAAATTTAATTATAAATGTATTATTTTTTATGTTTTTCAAATGCCTATGATTAAGAAAATAGATTTTTGAGAAAATATTGAAGTTCATTGCTGGCCCGGCAACACATCAAACAGATACATAAAGGGAAGAAAAAAAATCACAGCATAGAAGAAAAATAATGCCTCAGCTCCGCTTCACAGGGTCGAAGTTGGACACACCGATGACGACTCCGATAATGGCAACAACCACAACACCACCAGCCGCGATGCTAAGCAAGAAATTCTTGAGCGACGGCGTAACGCCATCGGCTGCTTGAGCCACCTCGGGGATCACCATGGATGTCGTCAGAGCAGCAGCTGTCAATCCAGTCACAACCTTCTCACTGAACGAAGAAGAAGAAGAAGCCTTGACTTGGAGGCTTGCATTGGATCTCCTACCCATCATTTCCCTCGACGGCTTCATCGGCAGTGGCTTAAACAAAGCCTGGGAACCGACCATCTTCTTCTGGGTGGCACCGGTTAATGGCAGAGCCATTGAAACAGCTGAAGTAGAAGCCATTGTTGGATTATTTCTTCTCCGTTCACTCTTTGTCTAAAAGACAACACCTTTTGATTGTAAACTTTGGTGTGGAAATGAAGATTGGGTGTTAAAGTATGGGGGTTTTGAGAGGTGGGGATTTGAGGATATCTGGTTTATCTGTGTTCTGAAGTGGCAGCTTCTCAAGCTGTGATGAATGGATAAGATTATCTTATTGGTCCAAACCCCATCAAGTTTGTGATTTGGGAAAGAATTTTCAGGGTTGGCCAAGGCCACTCATTTAAACCACAAAGTCTGATTTTTTTTTTCATACCAATATTTGATTTTGTGGTTCTTAGCAATTTGGTGGATTTGGGTGAACAGAAATCCTCAATTTTTTTAGTGTTTTTATGCACTAAAATTAAAAGTTTAAATTTAAAATTAAGGGTAGTATTTAATATTAATAGAGAATAAAAAGTGAATAAATTTTTTGTTTATATGATATAGCGATGTCAATTTCTGGTGAAAATCTCCCGGGTAACTTTCAATTTTAAAACAGAATAAACAAGTCTTATCAGAACATCGACAGTAAATTCGGATAGAATGTTTTCTCGTTGTATCACAGAAACACGGTCGTCAGGATGTTCGTCTCCTCGACGACTATTTGTATTCCATCGATTATGCAACAGCCCTGACGTCTAAAGGGTGCATCACGAATACGAATATGATGGCTTCGAATATTGTCCGTGTGGTGTTACCATTTATGAATGCCATGAGTAACCACATGATGATCGTCACGATGAGCACCAGCACCGAGATGAGCTTGTTAAGCTCCTCGATTGCTGTCTTGGTGTCATTCAAGGAATGTGCCAATGACTTGCATTCTAAGTAACATTCACCTGCAAAACCAGCCAATTCTCGAAAGTTGTTCTCTTGATCTTTCCGGTTCCTACAACTCCTTCGAATAACGGAAGCACATTGTCAACTTCCTCCCTTTTTATGAAGGGCAAGAGATCGTCCTCTTCGATGCAACTATTTTGTTCATAACAGAGAAACAAGTAAATTACAGAACAAACAATCAAACTATTGAATACGTACAAGTTAGATGTGCTCGTTCTCATCATCGTCGACATCTCTATTGTAATTAGCAATGGTAGATATCCCCAAAACACTTATAACATTGATTAAACCTTTCATGGTCCAAGCAGATACTTTCCCCTGCTTCATTTTCTTAAGCCTATCCACATCAATCACCTCTTGCTTCTCCCCTCCTTTGTCCCTCATCAAATTATTGAAACTCAACAGATGCTCGTACCACTCCTGACATCCTCGGCAATCTCCATAACCAGAGGCCCGATAGAACTTGGAGGATGTACTGATGAAAAAACGCCTCTTAAATCCGATCGAAGAATCTCTACATTGGAAAGAAGCAAATAGCTTAACAAAAAGGGTGTTGGCCAGCCATTTAGCCGAACCGATGAGACAAGAAGCAAGAGCCCTGGTGATATAATTTAGAACCCTATTGGCCTCCTTTGATCTCTTAACCCCATGGTTAAACAACAAACCCCAAGCCAAAAGTACCCAACCCAGCCAAACAAATAGCCTAACACTCCCATTCAATCCGAAAAAAAGTACAAAACTTTCTTCTTAAGCAAATAGTTCTTTTCGGTAATAAACAAAACAATGTTCATCATCCATTCAGTAAACAATCTGCCATAGAAAATCAACACACACCATTTCCACAATTCAAGGCTCCAAACCCTACTTTCTTCAAGCTTGTTCAATGTCAAACTAGCAACAAGAATGCTCATGATGCAAATAAACACCCCGAGCTCAATAAACAGTAAAGTCTTCTATTTTTACCTGGTTTTTCACTTACTCTAAGATCGTCTGTCTTGTAAACCTCCTCCTCATCTTCCTCCCGTACCCCTGGCGATATCAAAGGTGATGAACATGGGTTTAAAATCTGGGTTTTGTTTTGTTCCACCATTGTAGCATCATTTAGATAAGATGGCTCAACCAATCTGGATTTCGGCTTCGAAAAGGCCGATCTTGCAAGGGATTTTCTTGGAGTAAGATTGTTTTCATTGAGGATTTTTGGTAGCCTATTTGGAGTTGAACTCATACTTACAATCTCTGTAGCGGGAGATGGTATTGGAGTAGGTGTTGAGATTCGGATTCTGAGACTCTCGAGCTGAGTCAACTCGAGATTCTTAGGGGAAGTGTAAGAACCAGCTTCAGCCATTGAAGAAACACGTTTAGAATCTTCGGGGACTGAAATCTGGAGAACAACTTCGTTTGTTCCTTTTCGCTCCATCAAAGCTTTGTGTTGCTGCTAATCCAACCATAAAAAAGAAACGAAAAATTCCATCTTTGACTTCAGTAAATTTTTTTCTCGGGAAACAAGCAGAACAATGAAAATTTGATGACTTCATCTTCAAACGTAAATTTGAAAATCGAAAGAATCGTGTAAATTATTTTTCTATATATTATATATAAAATGAATTGTTATGATAAGAAATTATATTATCTTTTAGTTATGCATATAAAATTTAAAATATAAACATGATAATATTTTCTCATTATTGTTAAAATGATATTCTTTCTTTTAAGGCGTAATTATCATTTAAATATAATTTAATATATTTTTCTCTGATTATTATTTTATTATTATTCTGTCAACAAATTTTAATAACTTAAAGACAGCAGAAATCAAAACCTGTTAGTACACAAACTCTGCAAACAGAAGTCCAATTCAACTCCATTTCTTCTCAAGAAAACTGCAAGTAAGTTCTTTGCAACGTTCTTCATTCTTTTGCAGAGGATTTTCCCTTATGAATGTATATATTTTGGAGTTCTTTCTTTGATCTTTCATTTTCTCAGGTTCCAAACAAAACCAAGTTTCTCAAGTAAGCAATTGGTTTCCCAGTTTTTCTCATCTGCTTCGTTTCTTGTATGCAAGATTTCGAACAAGATTACAAGGACCGATGGCCTCCGGTGATGATCAAGGCGAGAAAGAAGATCATAGACAAAGCATATCCCGTGGTAAAAGGAAGGAGCGTGATGTTCAGGCGAGAGGCTGCTCCAAAAATGCTGTTGCTAGCAATGCTACAATGTCGAATTCGGGTCAAGCAGCCATTCTTTCGGCACCGTCTGTTCAAAACCGATCATTGTTTATCACTGTTTGCCCCTTGTGCAAGAGGGAGGAGGAATACTCTATGATTGTCAAGAACCACTTTGTTTATTGCCGTCACTGCAACGAGTTCTATGTGGCTAAAGAACGGAAGTCGTTCCCGCCTCGCACTTCGGCAACCGTCCAGAGACAAATTCCTAGAAGGATGGAGGCTTCGAACAGAGTAAATGTACCATCTACGGATCGATTTCAATATGAATATGCATTGAAAAATCCCATATACTTTAATTCGATTCTGCAATCGGTATCGAAGGAGAAAAATAGACAGAACCTGTAAGCCATTGCTGCTAGTTCTTTCACCCTTTTCTTCCTATTTTACTCTGTGATTGGTTTTACTAACTTCCCTTTCCTCCGTGCAAATTGCAGAGTTCCTGTAATCCAGGATAAAGAACTGAGCCTGCACCAAATTTTCGCCGAAGTTACTTCTAGAGGTGGCATACATAAGGTAAGATGACTATAAACAGACCCTCGGTTCTTCGTCTGTTTGAATGGCTTTATTAATGCAGGTTACAAGGGAAGGAAGATTGCCAGAAGTTTGTGCTACAATTGATGAAAATTTAAGAGATGTGGACCTACATTACATTTATATGCAACTGTTGTATGACATAGAAACCATGCTCTGCAGTTCCCTAACCAGTGAGTATCTACAAACTTGTTTTCTTAATGTTCAATTAGCTATTGAATGGATTTCGGGTCAGCCTCAGTTTCGTGTTTCATTTTGGCAGATTCTCTTTCAAATTCATCTTCCGGACAACATCCCATGCAAGGGGTAGTAGGACGAAATCCATCGACGAGTCCTGCCTCGAGTTCGAGAGGGGGACAATATCCATCACAAAGGATTCAAGCATCAGCTCCGAATACAAGCTCAGCACCGGTGAAGAACAATCGGCCTTTGATGAGCCAAAGGATTAGACCATCAGCTCTGTATACAATTTCCGAAATAATGAATATCAATCAGCAGTTGTCTAGACAACCGATTCGAGCATCAACTCCATATGCAAGTCCAGCACCAGTAAATATCAATCAGCGGTTGACTAGACAACCGATTCGAGCATCAGCTCGGTATACAAGTGCAGTACCATTGAATGTCAATCAGCAGATGACTAGACAACCGATTCGAGCATCAGCTCCGCATACAAGTGCAGTACCATTGAATATCAATCAGCAGTTGACTAGACAACCGATTCGAGCATCAGCTCCATATACGAGTGCAGTACCATTGAATATCAACCAGCAGTTCACTAGACAACCAATTCGAGCATCAACTCCATACACAAATTCAACAGTTTATAACAATCAGCAGTTGACTAGACAACCAATTCGAGCATCAGTTCCATATACAAATTCATCAGCAATAAATAACAATCTGCAGTTGCCTGGTTCATCTTCTGACCATGCACAAAGTTCTCGATATCTCACAGACGATCCTCGAGATTTCCCCTCCACCGGTTTGTGCCAATTATCATCTCTTGTTTTGTCAATGTGACACATTAAATTGGTCTTTCAAGTCTAACCCTCTGGCACCAATGTTTATTCTCACAGATGAACGGGAAGTTCAACCACTGCAACAGATGTTGGAATCCCCGGATGTAGGTTCCACTGGTATCCATGGGGGGAGCACCTCAGGCATCGGCATATTCCAAAGTAATTCATGTGAGAACGCTGGTGAAGCTGAACAAAGCAACTCCGAAACAGGTTCCTCTTCGCCTTTGGCAAGCAGGAAGCAGAGTTAGCAACCTTCTTGTGCATGCTCATTGATTAAAGGAAGGTTGGCAGTCAAGAACATAATACGTACTACATGCAACAGTTACTTAGCTATAGCCTATAAGAGTAAGGTTTAAAGTTGAAATTACAACATAGAATATGCAACAGTTACTGGTTTTTCTGATTGGATTTTACAGTTACTTAGAGTGAACTTTATGTTGGAAATACAACAGTTGCTTCAGTTTTTTTACCATTGTTTAGGTACATTAGCCTTCATTTGGTTGTCTTGGATTAGTTACAAATTAGTATGCTGATTTTACAGTTACTTATAGTCTTTTCCTTGTCGTTAACTGACCGGTCATCCCTTCCCTTCACAGAAGACAGAATTATTACGGTGTTTTCATACGTTCGATGTCCGTACATCTGAATAAATGTTGTCATTCAAGAGCTACTTAGATTAGCCTACAACCAAATGTTTAAAAAATCAAAACAGCGTCTGCTTGGCATCAACTGAGCCATATCGTTTCTTGCAAAGCAATAATCATGAAGGACATGCAAATTATCCTCCTCTGCATGACCAAGCTGAATAGGAGCTATACGCAGTCGAACCGCAACGAAAACCCTCACAATTAGTAAACAACCGGCCTATATCAACGAGTTCCATAACTAATATTCACGTTCTGTTGGCTCATATAGGGGTAGACACCGGAAATCATGGAGATCTTTGTCTTCAAATATTGAGGATTTAGACTTGGTACAAGTTTATATCAAGGGTGGCTACAATAAGCATAGGGTCAAATTTAATTGTATGTAAATCATGGGCTTTTCCAGGCCAGATATATTAAGCAGAAATCACGTACATAGGACCCAACACAACATAAACAAGAGGGACCATTTGAAATTGTTATTGCCTTAAGCACCACAGTTATTATTTGCAAATTAACTACAGTTAATTTTATGCTAAATAAATAAATTTTAATCCAAAGGGGTTTTATTTGTAAATTTAGATGAATAATAAGGTTGAGGAAAATATTTGAGGAATTAATATGTTTGAAAAATATTTGAGGATCTAAACTAAAAACAATATTATTCTTCGGACCTCATCATCTGTAGGTGGTGAATAGTGAGAAATCAATTCAATCCAACGACAAACATTAGCCTTGCCAAATATAGATGACAAAATACTTTTTTTAAGTATTTTCTAAACACACCCAGGGACGGAGCCAGGGTTGAGAGGGCAAAACATAAATGTTTAAAAGTAGGGGGAACAAATTCATAAAAAATCAATTAAAAAAATTAAATAAGAAAACAAAAATTTAGATTTGAATAACTTTATCTATAAAGTATATTAAAAAGTTAAGAAAGAGTATAAACAAATATTATCTTGTAATTACTTAAGATTATTATAAAAAATATTAATGAATTATAATAAATATTATTGTATCTATTCTACTATCGATATATCAATTAAATTATACTCGATCAATACACGAAGTTTAAATTTGAATATTCTTTTAAATATAAAATTAAATGTTTAGGTAGGTCTTTCCCTTAATGAAAATAAGATGTTAAGAACTTTTAAAATAATAAAGATTTTATAAAGATGAATGTTTGGATTTTATTTCAATATTTAAGTAAAAAAAATCCCAGAAATTTAGTAACCCTAAACAAATTACAAACAAGATATCTACCTCAGAAGAGACATAAATAACGACAGTGAAGGGCGGCTGGTTGTAATAAAATAAACCCACAAAAAAAACTCAAAGGGTGGAGTATGGACCCCACAAATACAAAAGGAAAAGATTAAGGTGTAATTATGAGTTTAATCCTTCTAGTTTATGAAAAAAAATAAAAACTTAATTCTTATACTTTAATTTTTTGAATTTGATCCTTTTACTTTATGAAAGTGAAAACTCAATTCAATTATTAGTGAAAATGTGATTTTGAACTGTTGATTTTGTTAATTTGTTGATTATAAATTGTTCAGTTTTTCTATTTTTTGTATAAATTGTTGAATTGATAATTTTTAGATTAATAATTTAAAGCCTAATATAAATGCTCAAATTATGTTTTTTTTTTAATTTTAGATATCTAAAATATTTTTTGAAAAATAAATATTTAAATTATATTAAAATTCTTTTGGAGATAACCTAACCTAAAATTACATTTTAAAATATAAAGAATCTTTAGCTATATTTTTGAATTCTAGGTCAATTTTTACATAGCACATGACAGAACACCATAAGCATATGACGTTATTTCTAAAAATTTTAAAAAATATTAAAAAATAAAAAATATTATTTGTAGGTCACGTCTTCCTCCCAGACCGTCATTTACAGGTGGTGTTTTTTCACTTGTATTGTAATTTTTAGCTTAAATTTTAAAATAAAATTTATAAATCTTATTTTCTCAAATAAAAACTCTAAACCCTATATATCTAACAAAACCTAAAAAAACCATTAAATTGATAAAAAAAATTACAAGACTAAATTCTAATAAATTAAAGTAAAAAGGATTAATTTTTCAATTTACATGTAGTAGAGATATGAAAACCACAATTAAATAACAAAAAGTAAATATTAAAAGGAACGCATTTATATAACCGAAGGTCGAGATGATACAAAGGCGTTAGTCAAAGCTGTATTTTAATGGCGGTAGTGGACGAAATAATAATGATATATAATAAAACCTATAGATATTATTATTATAGTATTATTTTGGCGTTAGTGGTTGAAATAATAATGACATAAATGCATCCCATTTGAAGAGAGAGAAGAGTAGCTGGAGAGTTTCAAGGGAGGGGACATGCCCAAGTTCTTCCCAACAACTCAAACATTTCTTCTTCTTCTTCTTGAAGCCTCATCAGATCCTATAGGTCTTTCTTTCTTTTTCCATCTTTTTGTTTATTTTATGGGTTTTTATTATTTTATTCAATGCTTATCTTATCTTAACCCTACCACTACTACTGTTTATTGTTTTACTTTTTTGGTTTTATCTCATGTTTTCCCCTTTTTCACCCTTCAAATGCATGTTTAGCCATGGATATTATGATGAAGTTGTTGGTTTTCTTGTAGAAGTTGGTAAAGTTGGTGTCTTTATTCACGGTAAAGTAGTGGGATACTGTTTTTTTACACTTGTAAGAATGGTTCATGTTCATAATCATGAACTTTTAAGTATTATCTTGTCCGTACAGATTGGATTTTTTTAATACCCTGCCCCCTTTCTCTCCTTCTTAGGATGTGATAAGATTCTCGACTGGCTTTTTCCTTTGTCCTTCACAACAGAAGGTTCTGGACATGAACTTGGATTTTCAGCTGAAATTGACTGATTCTTATTTATTTTCTGATATAAGTTTATTCTTTGTATTGTTGTTTGTTATTTTCCACTCTTATGCTCTTAAAGCTGTTATGGTTCTTGTATTAATCTCTGTTGCATGTCTCTAGGAAGCCCCATATGCTAAATCTATGCAATGTGTAGCTTTACCCTCTTTCAAGCTTCAAAGTTCAAACCCCTCATGTTTTTAAGCTAGGGTTTTCTTTGATCTCATTGGAATTTGTAATAACTTTGTTATTTTATTCATGGAAAACCCTTCATATATGAACCTTGTCTGGTGCCTTGCTGATTTTCCAGGCTAGGTTTTAGTTGTAAACTGTCGGGTTTTTTGAGGTTTAGTGGCCAAACTGTTAGCATATTATCTGTTTTCCCCCAGATCTTTCTTGTTGCATGCAGAGCAAAAAATGTTTGTTTTTACAGGGTTGACTTTCTGATTTTGCCTTAATTGCTCAGTATCTATAGCCCATGGTTTTGAATCAGGGTTTTAACTATCATTCTTCATGGAATTTGTATAAGGTGCTATTACTACAATTATTCAGAAATGTGCTTTCGAAAATCTTTTGTGTACTTGGTTTTCTTTTTTAGGCTACTTTTGGTCACATTCATAATTTTTTATGCCGAGTGAGTTCTTGATGATTGAAATAAGCATATAAACTATTACCTATCAATTACCAATTGTAGCAATTCTTCATGGTTTCAAAGTGAATTCATTTTCAATTTAACCCAGGAAGATGGTCTGGTGCATTTGGTTGCTCATTTCATTATATGTGTTTTACTTCATGTTATAGGTTCATGTGTTAACCTTGTGATTTTAGTTTTTCATCTATTTAATTCCTTCTGCAATTGCTTGTTTGGTTCGGCATATGACTTAGACATCCACTGCTCATTATATTTCCCCTCTTTTTGTAGTTGATACTGGAGTGTGACAAAGAGGGTTTGTTTGTTGATAAGGATCGTCTCAGTTAATTATATGGCTGTTCGGATTCAAAACTTGTCAAAGAAAAACTTCGATGAACAGTCTGTTCATTCAGGATCCCATGTATCTGTTGGTTTCCATCCATGGTGGAACTCAAATGAAAGGGAAATTGCACTGTTTTCACCCCAAAACATGAGCCTGGAAGAGGAAACTCCCTCCAAACTTTATAAACCAAAGCATCTAGATCCTCAAATACCTGACCAGGAATCGATCTCATCTGAAGTGACTGGTCAATCCCGTTCTGGGAAGGGTGTTAAGGGAGGGACTGGTTCGCCATACTGTTCATCTGAATCTGGTATTGATGCTTCTGGAAGTGTTATTTATTAAGAATTTTCTATTCTCTATCATTTTACTTCTCTAAGTTCACTACTAATTGAATTGAACTGCTCGTGAGTAGCCCGATAAGATGTGAACTTTTGGTAGAGTTTGTTTTTCTATTGGAAATGTCTGGTTCTTATAGTTGGTTCATGCAAGTTTTGCAAATGTTATACTTGTTGACATTTATCATTCTTTGTTTCATTGCTGCCAATGCATTAATGTGCTGAAAAGGATCCACTAGATAGTTTAGGGAAGCTTGTTGTCTAGTTTAATAGGTTCAACAATGCTTACCTGATATCATAATTGTTTCCTGATGCATCAGGTCAGGCTCAAAGTTGTGGGACTGGGAAGGACATTGAGGGTCAAATGATGTCAGTTTTATCGATTAACAATCCGAACACTGTGTTCAGCCCTTCCAAGCCAAACTATAACCATTCAATGGTAACATAAGCATGTTTACTAGTCATTAACTCACCATTAAGTTCATTTTGCTGGCTCTACTTTAAGTTAATAATCCTCATCCTATTTCAGGCTCCTGCTCAATATCCTTATGCAGACCCATACTATGGTGGCCTATTTACCCCATATGGGCAACCAGCTTTTGTAAGATCTTCCAAGCTATTATGCCTTGCTAAATTAGTTGTTAGTGTGATTATTTTTATTTCTACGAATCATTGGTATCTTAATTGCTTTATAGCATGTTTTTTGGTATTCTGTTTATCAACAAAAATTTTGTTAGCTGCGGCCTTTGGGTCGGTCAGCTTAAAAAAGCTCAAGTTCTTTTCCTCCACCACCATCCCTGCTCCTCTAGTATTGACCTAAGTTTTCTCCTTGTTTAGATAGAATCATTTGTGCCTCCATTTTACTTCTTTTAATGCAACTTTGTTTTAAACATGATCAGATTCAGGCCCAGATGGGCGGAGGAAGTGCACCAGCTCGAATTCCGCTACCACTTTATCTTGCTGAAGATGGCCCCATTTATGTCAATGCGAAACAATATAATGGGATTCTTAGAAGGAGGCAGCATCGTGCAAAGCTTGAAGCACAAAACAAACTTGTCAAATCTAGAAAGGTATGTACATCGAATTCATTCAGAAATTTGTTTGAACTGATAAGGTTTATGGGTAAGCGGTGTAGGGTATATATTTTGGCAACTTATGTCCAAAGGATATAAATGCAGCTTTGGCAATGGTTTTACACATGAACTTTGTACTAGTACCGGCAACATTTTTTGAGGCCATTAACTTTTTTGGTTTGAATTAAATGCAGCCATATCTTCATGAATCTCGACATCGTCATGCACTGAATAGGGTTAGGGGATCCGGTGGACGATTTCTTAGCAAAAAGAAGCTCATACAACCTCCCAACCCAACTTTCAACCTGAGTTCCCGTACCATTTCTGATGCCAGCTGCTTAGACCGGATAAACAGTGGATCAGAACTTGAGAGATATTCACGTGTAGCAGACTGCAGCGGTTCAAGTACAAGCTGTTCTGACATCTCTAGCATCTCCAACAACAATGGCAGCTTCCGGCAGCCGAAACATGGATTCACAGACATCACTCCTGGCGTGATCAGCATGTGCAATGGAATCCAACACTATGCTTCAGTTTCCCTGTGAGAAACCGGGGCAACGAAGTTGGCAACTCATCCTTGGCTTTTATATCATCTATTATTATCAATATTTCAACTACCTTTGATGCATGTTGTGGAACTGTAAAGTGTCTTAAAAACATCTATTGTAAGATTCTGCCTACTTCTGAAAAAAGTTTGATTTGGAGTTTTATTTAAGTGATACTTGGTTCCTACTTGTTGTGAATGTTGACAATGAAAAGGATAACCTTTGGTTTTTCCTGAAGTGCTTTCCATGATTTTCTTTTCTGTGCTGGGATTAAGTTGGTCTGTTAATACAATATTGGTCTCAACTGTAAATTCTTTTTGTCATGAGGTAGAACTTGACAAATTTGACCCGAAATCTTAGATACGAAATGATTTATATGACTTGAGACTCGGTTTTGGCTCGAACATGATTTAAAACTTAAAATAAATTGAATTAAAATTAAACCAAAATTTAATTGAATTGTTATTGACTCGAACCAGAGATAATGTAAATTGATTATATCTGAACCAAAATAACCTTGATTTATAGTATCCGAATTTTATTTGACCAAATAAATTTTTATTGGTTTGTTGTTGGAAGCATATAATAATACATGGAATTGCTACAAGGTTAATCTGTAATAATATATATTATCATCACAATAAAAAAATAATTTTTTGAATTAAAACGAGATTTAAACAAAAATAATCTAAATGATGTATTTTCTTATAAAAATATACTAATATTTTATATATTTTTTTAATTATACTCATTTTTAATTTAACATGAAGATCTAAAGGTTGATATATCGACTGACCTCCTATTTGACATGAAATTAATCGATCAAAAAATAGTGGACTTTTATTGACCTGCTATGACCTGTTATCAAACTTGAATTATCATAAAAACGAACTTAAATCAAATAAATTCAAACTTAAAATTATCTATTCTAAAAAAATCCGACCCAAATCCAACTTAAATCACCCTTTTTTTTTTTATTTCCCCATTTCTGAGTTTATTCTGATCCAACATGTTAATTATTTTTATGTTTTCCTGATAATACTTTAATAAAGTAGAGGACAAGTTGATGTTCGTTAATGTCTGTTGGGATACGTATGAACTAAGGAGTCATGCATGTGTGTTTTGTCTTTCTGGGAGAACGCCTGAAGAAAAGCTGTCGGGTTGGAATAATGACTGTGGCAGGGGAAACAAGGTCAAGGGATAAGTCCACGCTGGGAGTAGTTAATCATCGTTTTGTAACAAAAATGCTGAATTTCATTCAGCACTTAAACAATAATTAAATAAAAAATAAAATTAAAAATTAGTTATTTGTATTAATAATCGATTAATTTAATAGGTATTCTATCTACATGTGTTATTTTCTGTCACCTTTTCCACTCATTTTTTCGTTGTTACATTTTCTGTTCAACAACCAACCAAGACTTCACATTTTCTTGGCAAGAAAGAAAATTTAAATATCATTTTTGGTCATAAAGAAAATTTTAAATATCTTCCCACTAACTTTCCCAGAAATTGCATTTCTGACCATTCAAAATAAGGGTGGCTTACTTTAAAAGGACTTGACCATGAACTGGACAAAACGCAGCCCTTTCCCACTCAACAATACTTCACTCGGTTACTCACTATAAATACTCACTCAGTATTTCCCTCTTAAAACTCACCACTTTCATTCTCTTTCTTGCATAGTCTCCACGTACCCTTGTTGTATTTGTTGTTTTTCTTACAATGGCAACTGTTGAATCCGTTGTTTCAGAAAATGGATGCTCTGTTTCGACTCATTTTCACTGGCAAAAGGCTGCTGATGCGCTCCGATGCTCCCATTTCGAAGAAGTTAATCGAATGGTGTCGCAGTTTGCGGAAGCGAAAGCTGTTGGAATTCAGGGAAATACCCTCACGGTGCCTCAGGTCACGGCTGTTTCGCGTCGGGACGAAGTGATGGTTTCGCTTGATGAGGCAGCTGCTCGAGACAGGGTGGCTAAGAGTGCTACTTGGGTTAGTGACAGAATCTCCCGTGGCATAGACATTTATGGGGTCACCACCGGTTTCGGTGCTACGTCTCATCGACGTACCACGAAAACTTCCGACCTCCAGACCGAGCTTATAAGATTCTTGAACGCGGGTGTGATCGGGAAAGAATATCTTCCGAAGAGTTATTCCAAGGCGGCTATGCTTGTTCGTGCGAACACGCTCATGCAAGGCTATTCCGGTATACGTTGGGAGATACTCGAAGGGATGGCTAAACTCATGAATCAGAATTTGATCCCGAAACTGCCTCTAAGAGGGACGATCACCGCGTCCGGTGATCTCGTCCCGTTGTCTTACATTGCAGGGCTGCTAACGGGGAGACAGAACTCGAAGGTTGTCACCATCGACGGCGAAGAGATTGACGGTATCGAGGCTTTGAAAAGAGCTGGAATTGGTGGTCCTTTCGAGCTACAAGCAAAGGAAGGTTTAGCTCTTGTGAATGGTACCGCTGTTGGTTCTGCTGTTGCTGCAACGGTATGTTTCGATGCCAATCTTTTGGCTCTGCTTTCGGTGATTCTCTCGGCTTTGTTTTGCGAAGTTATGCACGGCAAACCGGAGTTCACCGACCCCCTCACACATGAGCTCAAGCACCATCCCGGCCAGATCGAATCGGCTGCCATCATGAAGTTCCTTTTAGACGGAAGTGATTACATGAACGAAGCTAAAATTAGGCATGAGAAAGACCCTCTTACGAAGCCTAAACAAGACAGGTATGCAATCCGGACCTCTCCTCAATGGCTTGGACCACAGGTCGAAGTCATTCGCCAAGCAACGCATTCGATTGAGAGGGAAATCAATTCCGTGAATGACAATCCGTTGATCGATGTCGACCGTGACATTGCCCTACATGGTGGGAATTTCCAGGGAACACCTATAGGTGTCTCTATGGACAACCTCCGAATTGCCATCGCAGCCATAGGAAAGCTCATGTTTGCTCAATTCTCCGAACTCGTTTGCGACTACTACAACAACGGTTTGCCATCGAATTTGAGCGGTGGAACTAATCCAAGCTTGGACTATGGATTCAAAGGCGCGGAGATTGCCATGGCTGCATACTGCTCCGAGCTCCAATACCTCGCGAATCCCGTCACGACGCACGTGCAAAGCGCCGAACAACACAACCAAGACGTGAACTCCCTTGGCCTGATCTCAGCTAGAAAAAGTGCAGAAGCCATTGAAATACTCAAGCTGATGTCCTCAACATTCATGGTCGCACTTTGCCAGGCTATTGATTTGCGACATTTAGAGGAAAACATGAGGGAAACAGTGAAAAAACTACTTCTCCAAGTAGTAAAGAAAACACTCTACGTTGCAGAAGATGGATCACTACTCGAATCACGTTTCTGCGAGAAAGAACTCTTGCAGGTCATCGAACACCAACCTGTTTTCTCTTATATCGACGACCCAATGAATCCTTCATACAACCTTTTGCCTAAGCTTCGAGAAGTACTGGTCGAGAGGGCACTAAAAGACCGAAAAGGCGACAAAGATGGGTTTTCAATATTCAGAAGGATCCCGGTTTTCATTGAGGAATTGAAGGTGAGACTCGAGGAAGAGTTACCGAAAGCAAGAACGAAATTCGGCAACGGAGAATTTGATGTCACAAATCGTATCGAGAAATGCAGGACATATCCGATATATGGATTTGTGAGGAAGGAAGTGGGAACTGAGCTTCTTGTTGGTGAAAAGAAGGTGAGTCCAGGAGAGGATATAGAGAAGATTTGTGACGCCATTAATGAAGGGAAACTGGGAGCTGTAGTTTTGAGATGCTTAAACAATTGGAAACCATAGGATGGTTCAGTGTAATAATGTTCGGATTGTATTATTGTATCCTGTTTTGTTTCTTGTTCTTCACGTTTTTAGCTTTAGGACTATGTTATCTTGTCTTCTTGTCGGAATCTATGAAGTTATAGTAATGGGGATCTGGGAATTTTCTGATTATCCATTAATTTTGTATATACGTATATTTATAAATTTACAAGAATAAAAATGTAACCTCGCCTTTAATTTAGGGTTGAATAGCATGAATGAACACATTCAAAATACATACAAGAAAATCTCCACAAGGCTACAAGCAGAACTTTCAACCCTGTCTAATCTCAGAGTTGTATGCGACGGCTTGCCAACAGTCGCACCATATTTAGGAGCAGTTGATCCTTTCAAGCAGATTTCGTCACATGAACAACTCATCGCAACCTGATAGTTTCATTGGGGAATAAAATATTAGGATTTCGAATATGAGGATTGGGAGCTTCCAATTCTTTCCATTTGGCTTCAGTACTATCAACATGGGACGAGATGCTCCACAAAGTGTCACCTGGCTGAACCTTTGAAGGGGTTGAAGATTTAGAAGCAAAATTGAACTTGAAGGGCCGATGTTTATTTCTCTTTCCCATTCCATTGGCAAGCAACCATCGAGAAACAGACTGTTGTTGTGCTGTGCTACCCCAAAGTTTTGTCTTGCCAGGCTCAGTCTTCAAACCTGCAACATGGACTTCTATGATTTTGTATCGAGGCTCTTCCTCTTTCACATCCTCTTGATTGTTTTTCTTCAAAGCAGCCGAAATACTGCAGTATATCTTTGGTTTTGGTGGGACAAATACTCTCTCCACTTGAATCAAAGCAAGCATTGGTGCACCAACCGGCTCATAATTTCTTATAGGATTGTGAAGTTGCACCATCAAAGCAACTATGAAGCTATTCCCGAACAAACGACACTTTCTACCCCGTCTTTTCTCTTCCTTTGACCCTCTGAATTTCAAGTTCAGTGATGTAGCATGGTGAGCAGCAAGAATTTTAGAAGTCCACTCGCTTGGTTGATCTTCATCACCCAAATCCCCAGAATCAAGTCTTATCCATTCATCAAGAGTCAATGACAGACCCATCAATCCATCAACATCAACATCACCACCACTGTCCTTTATGTCCAACAATTGCAACCCAGCAGCTCCCTCCAGGCCAAGGGATCCGGTAATACCAAATCCCTTACCCTTAAGAGCCAAAATTTCCCCTGTAGACTGCACACTGATGCTTAAAGGTGCATCCTCATCTGACATGTCCGATTGAATTCTCAACCCTTCAATTGAGAGTGCTTCAATCTTATCCATTGCCAATGGAGCAAGATCTTCAAGGGATACATAATCCAAATTCATCTCATTGACAGAAGACGACCTAAGCGTGTTAGAACTGGGTACAGGTGATCTTGTTTTGATTTTCTTCTGCACAACCTCAGATTCATGCTGCAACAAATACTGGCTGAACATAAGAAGCAATGGCATATGATATCAATATGATTTCACAAACAAAGATTACCATGGAAATAAATGACAGAAAACCGAAGAAAAATGGACAAACAAACCTCTTTGATCCCTCCAGAGTGGGGCCAGCTTGCCATGCAACTTGTTCCATAGTCTTACCGGTAATATCCTCCAAAGGCATCAACTTATTAGCCTGCATGGAGAGGCTTTCAATCCCAATTGAGGCCAGTCTTTGAAGTATTTCCATTACACTTGGACCCATTTCTGCAGGTAACACAACTGGACTAGACACTTGCATGATCAGGCTCCCACCAATTTTAGAATTCCAGAAAAGTGAGGGATTCATAGATCGTAAAAACCCTCCGTTCTTTGTTCGAAGTAATGGACCTAAACCATCACCAAGAGAGGGAAGATCAAGTGGACCTACAGGAGAAAATTTAAACGGGCTTCCGAGACCAACAGAAGAATCAGATGGAGAATACTGAAAAGCCTTCTCATTCAATCGCCATTCATGCATTAAAGCTTCTGTTTCCATGTCTTCCAAAACTTTAGCACTCACTTTGATCCTCCCATTAGTTTCAATCCGATGCTCTTGCACATCATCTTGAAGAACAAACGGCATATCCAAAACCCCACTAAAGTTCCCTGAAGTACAGATGTCGGAGCCGCTTTCTAGTTCCTCCCTATCAGCCATGCCAAAATCAAATAATGAACAACCATTGGCTAGAGTTTCTTTCTCAAATTGCCTTAGTAAACGCTCCCTTGGCGACTCAGGCTCACTCTCAGAACTCAAGCTGAATGGACTGTGATCAATACCAAGCATATTCAAGAACTCACTTGCCACAGAATCAGTAACTTCGTCCAAGCTAACCGAGGACTTCCTGTTTGTTTCGTAATTAACATTATGTGCCATGTAGTCTTCCAAATCATCAGGGTCAGGAGAATCCAGTGCCGCCTCCAAATTTGTAATGCCATCTAAAGCTAACTCCAACTCTCTCATCAGTGATTCTTTTGAGAATTGGTCATCCACTTTGGATTTGCTATCTTGCACCACAAGCGTGTCTTCTTGATTAACATGGCTGACCTCGTTTAAGGGACAAAGCTCATAGGATTCTTCAGAATTTGCACCCATGCCAGGATTGATTTCAACAACTTTATTACTTTCTACTTTGGATACATCAGCCATGATGGAACCTTCCTCCGACCTAACCTGCTCTTGAGAAGATAACTCTTTCCCTTTTTCCACAACATAAAAATCATTGTGTTCAGTTTCTTTCTCAATGTACTCATTTGATTCAGATAAAACAGAAGATGGAGGTAAGGTGGGCTCACAATGTTCAATCAACACACCAGGTTCAGGCTTAGAAGCAATTGAAGTATCATCTAACTTATATTCATCAAATTTCTGATCTACCACATTTACATCATCAGTGTCCGACTTTGATGCAGGCAAAATTTCATGAAGCTCTTCCATCTTCTCCATAGAGAGAGACAAGGATGTAGTGTTAGTCAAACATGGAAGACTCTCAACAGCCCTCATCGTGCTGTTCTGATCACTGTTACCGAGTTTAGTACTTCTTTTTCTATTCTGCTTCATATCAGACAAAACCGTGTAACCAAAACTAACATTCATTATAGCACCCCTGGCCTTCCCTGTTAACTTAAAACTTGTTGTCCACTTCCCTGAGCTCTTATCTTCCTCCAATTCCTCCCATGTGAGTGGAAGCAACCGTGTAAGATCAACTCGATGCTTCCCCAAATCAAGGTCCGGTGCTCCAAACACTGAAGCATAAAGCATACAATGCTTTGCCTCATACTTTACCGAATTGTGAGGTCCACCTTTAGTACCATATACAGAGCAGGTAACTGTTAACTTCTCTTCAAATTTAGCAATTCCATCAAAAACTTTAACAGGATGAGTCACTAGATCCTCGTCCCGCCTCTTCCAATGCACGCATAGACTAAGCTCTTTAAAACTGACCGCCAAATCTTCAATGGAGTGTACTTGAAGTGAGAAACAACAAGTAAACTTTCGGCTTTTATCGTTCGAAAATGCTTTCAACGCCTTCCAATTCCAAATGGATTTCTTGTCTCTACGTGGTGATGGATCCTCATTACCATTCTTAATGCTTCGTTTCGGTTCCAAAGAAGGGGCTTTCGGGACTGATTCGGAACAAGAATTAGAATCATAAAATGAATTCCTTGGAGGGTTCTTGTCCAAATACAATAATTTGCTAATAACATCAGTTTCATACAACAACTTACCCGATTCTACACCATTCTTCTTCCTAGTTTCAGCTCTGGCCAACATCATCTTTTCATACATGAAATTCGAACCAATAAATAAATAAATCTCTTATTCCAAAATTCATTCAACAAACCCAAATCTAACAAAACACAATACAACATAAATGAATTATGCATTAAACCCAGAAATTGAATTAAAATAAATTACCAAATGCAGCTTTCCAGAAAGCAAATTTCCCCAATCAAACCCCTGGTTTATTCATCCAATACCAACATTATCAAAACAAAAACCTTCGATTCAACAAAAAGAAAACATCAATAACAATCCAGGAAAAAATGCACCAAAAAAGAAAGAAAAAAACACAGAATCTGAAAAGAATTAAGGGATGTGATTTGAAACATATTACAATTCGAGTTTAAGAGGCTGAGAGACGATTGAGCCGCGCTTGTCTTGTCGGGTCGATGTCCCCTTTCGTCCTCTGAATTGCCACTGCCTTCTTTTGAAATCCAACATTTCAAAAAATGAAACTACGAACAGGCGTTATATTATTTTATGCATGGCATTTTAGCATTTTTCGTTTCAGGTCCCTTGATATTTGTGAAATTTCTTTTCAAGGCCGTACATTTTGGTTCTTTTCCGTAGTTACTCCAATCTATGATTTATCTATTATTGCATGGGTTATTACTTCATTGGCTAAATGTTCAAATAAAGTCTAGTTTTTTAATGTTGTTCGTAATCCTTGTGTTTATGTAATTTGAGTATGAATATTTTTTATATAATGTATTATCTTATTATTTTGGTTTAATTATTAATATTCGATTCATTAATTAATCAACTTAATCAAATTTTTACATTAATTAATATAAGAAAACCTACCTTAAACTAATTTTCTTCATTTATACTTACACATATATAATTCAAAATCTGTCATTAGTAGAACTCACCCTCCTTGGCTAATGTATGCGTAACTTCATTTTGCATGATGTGTTTCTTATTGACTATAATTAATTAAAAGATAATATGTAATCGAGTATTTTAAAAAAATATACATTTCACTCCCCGTCATTTATAATATTGAGAAGGATATAAACGTAACTTCATCCATAATCGGTCCATGTGACAATTAGATAAATCTAATTTATCATATTATTTATAACAGGCATCGAACACTGTTGAATACCATTAATATTGAACACCATTAAATTAATTAATAAAAATTTAAAATCTTAAGGACTCAATATGTAATTAATAAAATAGTTATAAACTCAACATATAATTAATAATTGTATGCTTAGTTTTTTAGATTTTTATTTTTTATAAATTAATTTAATAATTTTTAATTATGTTCAACATTAACGATGTTCGATACCCGTTATAGACTCATCCTATTTTCCGACAACTTCATCCGTACACGTGTGGATGACTCCAAAAAGCTCCACGTCGCCTCTCTACAGACATCCATGTCAATACACGTGATTATATCTATTTTGTATGGCTTATAACAGATGTTGAGCTGTAGTTGGCCAGCTCAATTATTTGGGTTTTAACCTGTTTTTTATCCTTTTATTTTATAAATCTATCGGATTAGTACGAGTTAATCTAACAATCGTTAATTTAAAAATATTTTATATTTAAACAGCAGTATATATTATATATATTCTATAATAATTACTGTATTATTTAAATATAATCTCGATCATCATCATTATTACTATTATTTAGAAAATCATAAGTGTTATTGAACTCTTTAAATAATTTTAATAAAAACGAGAATGTAATTATTTTTACCACAATCTTAATTATCCTTTAAATATTTTTTAAACTAATTGATAATCATCATCACCTACAAGGATTAGAGATGAGTACGAGACGGATCGAATAAATTTTTTAATTTAGTTAAATTTGATCTGAAAATAAATATTTTATATTTGATCCGTTTTTAAAAGAATCCGCCTAATCTAAAAATAAATACATCTGACTTATAAAAAATAATTTTAAAGATTTAATTATTAAAAATTAATTATAAAAATTATAATTTTAAAGACTAAATTATAAATAAAAAATTTTATTTTAAGGATCAAATTATAAAAAATAAAGATAAAAATATTATTATAAATATCTTAAAAAATAAGAAAAAATATATAATTAATTATAGGTCGGGTCGGACACTATACACCATAAACCTGATTTATATAAGTTAAATCGGGTCGGATCAGAATCCGATCAAATCGGGTAAAATATCCGTCCATAAGAGGGGTCCACGGAGTGTTTGACATGCTCTAAATTACTCAGGGGAAATTATTTGTCTAATAATCAGCTTAGATTAGAAGTTTATTATGTCGTTATTAGTAACTAATCCGACGTTTAAATATGGGTTTCTACGTTTCTTTGTGTGTGTATATCCACACGGACGCCACCACCTTTTCCTCCCAGTCTTTCTTCACCTGTTATTCGATTTGATTTGAATCCATTTAATTTATGTACAAAAAAATAGGTAAAAATGACGAACAGTAATGGATTTTCCGAGGACCTGAATGTGAACGGGGATCCACTGCCCGGGACGATGAAACAGAGATTCAAAGTTCGATCAGAGGTATTTTTTTTCGAAATCCAATGATTTTCCTGCTTCATTTTCTTCCTTTATTCACTCATTTTTGAATCAAATATTGTGTTTCGACATCGGCTGTTGGCTCTTTTAATAATGTGGGATTACGTTTGTTTTTTGGTGCAGAAAGTAGCGATAGCGAAGGAGATGTTGTCTAAGCAAGCGGTTCAAACGAAGAAGATGTTGTCGAAACAAGCTGTGAAGATCGCTAAACGAGCCGAAGAACACGAGCGATTCATCAACAAAGTAAACGTTTCATTACTCTTTCTTTGATTTGTGTTTGTCGTAATTGCGCGTATTGATGTATGGTGAGTGGAGTTTTCGTTAAGAATATAGGAACTGAAATTACAAATTTTGATTATTTTCCCTTTTTTTCTGGATTTTTTATGTTTAGGTGACGCATCTTTTGGGGGTTCTTGGTTTTGGAGGTTTCTGCTTTCTCCTGGGAGCGAGTGAGTAATACAGCCTTCAATTAATGGAATTGGATTTAAGAAAATATTGGCTCTGGAATCAATTAAATATGTTATTAATTTTTGGAATTTTGATTTCTAGGGCCACAAGATATTCCTTATGTGTATTGTTTCTTCTATATCATCTTTGTTCCTCTTCGGTGGATATATTACCGGTTTAAGAAATGGCATTACTATCTTCTGGTAAGTTGTATCTCTGTGCAATTTGGTCATGTTCTTGGAATTTATAAAAGGAAATTTATCAGAAACTGATGAAGCTGATACATTTCTATATGTTAGGATTTCTGCTATTATGCCAACACAATCTTCTTGTTTCACCTTATTCTTTATCCAAAAAATGAAAAGCTTTTCATGGTTTGCTTCTCATTTGCTGAGGTAAATATCATCATAATACTTGATTTCTTGCATACTTCTCCTTTGTGAATTATTGGTTTTTTAACTTTCTTGGATGCTACCTGTAGGGGCCATTAGCATGGGCACTAATTGTGTGGCGTTGTAGCCTGGTTTTTAATTCTGTCGACAAAATTATTAGTGTCCTTATACATCTTTTGCCTGGTATGTTCGCATTCCTTATTTGCACTTGTTTTTATTTATAAAGCATTTTTGATGCAAAATGTCTGTTACTATTATTATAATTTTTCTTTCAAAACGGAACAAGAGTGGTGGGGGTGACTTGGATTTCAAGGCTTTTAAACACTAAATTGTGTATGTGTACTTTCCTTGTTATACATGGTAACACTAGATCAGGTTATTGAAGAATGAAATTGCTGGTAGGGGTTATAATTATTTTTGTTGAATATGTCCTACTAAATAGCAGTTCTACATATTGCTGATTATCATTAAATATTCCTAGACTGTTTCTGCCCATTCAATGAGCTGTACTTGTTCAAACTGGAATATCCAAAGTAGAAAAGATTTGATTCCTCTGTATAAACTTGACCTTCTGGTTTTGAATAGAAGGCCTCTATAGCATCAATTCTCAACCTTCAGAGGAGATTCAAGAAAGCTGAGATGTCAAGTATATGGAATTTTTCCATTAATTGAACATGCCTCGTGGCAATTTTTTTATAGTATATTGTTTTACAAGGAGTTGAATGTAGGCATTTTTTTTTCTATTTCATATTTTGTTTATGCCTGGTTTGATAATTTGATTTATCTCATTTGTTATTAGATAAACGATTGCATCCAAAATATGAATTCAAGCATATAGCAACCATGAATGTAAATTGGGACAAGTTTTTATTTGGCCATGCTCCTGTACATCTTTGAAGAAAAATGATCACAGATAATAGAAAAAACAAATGTGAACTTTAGCATATAACACTTCCGAAGAACTACGATACAGAATGGAAACCCTTTTATACTCGCCATGTTTCTGCACATCTTGGAAGCAGGATAATGGGAGATGACATCAGTTTCCCTGTAGTGATTGAAAGACATTCTATGACCTTAGTTTCATGTACATTCTGAAACAGCAAACCCCAGAGGCTGGATCAATTTTCTTTGCTTGTGGCCTAAGAAATCCTACATGACCTGTAAAAAGAGTAAATGACATGTACCTTTGATGGCTATGTTAATAGTTTATTCAGGGAAATATGGCAGGAAGGTGTTGCACAATTCCAGAGCAGGTGTTCCTGAAAAAGACCACCATCCGTAGAAAGGGGCAATTCTTATGTTTTATTTCCCGTTAGTTGAAATATTCTTGATGCCAAATGTAACCATTTCTGCTTCCAGGAATAGTTTTTTTCACAATTCGATGGTGGAATCCAGCAACCTTCGAAGCCATGCAACCTGAAGGAACATCTAGTAGAATTTCATGGCCTTATGTAGAAGACCAATCTTTCCTTTGGACTTGGCTGTTTGGGGTACCCTTAGCCACTTATACCGTCTGGCAAGTTCTTTATTTCCTCATCGTCCACGTGCTACGTCGGCAGAGGTTGTTAAGAGATCCTGAAGTCATGACATCTTACAGGTACACTCTATTCCCATATTGCACCACATTGACTCACGCTTCTCTTTGCACTGATGATTTCTTCGTACAATAGGGAACTTTCGAAAAAGGCCAAGAAAGCAAACAACATATGGTGGCGTTTAAACGGGATGCTCGGGGAGCAAAACCGTTTCTTGACGTTCGTTCTATTTCAAGCCATTTTTACTGTGGCAACCATGGCACTCACTGTCCCCATCTTCCTATCCTACAAATGCCATGTGATTTTCCAAATACTCAAGGTTTCTGCTTCGGTATGGAATGGCGGAAGCTTCCTGTTAGAAGTAATGCCTAACAGGTAATTGTGAAGGAGAAAACGAAATACGAGATTCAAATGCAGCCAGTGCTACAAGATCAACCTTCGGAGTTAACGGTAAACACAATGACGACAAACAGTTTGTCTGAGATACACCGGACTTAAAAGCTGTAAAATCCACGGCGAATTGGTTAGTCCTTAGCTGTTGATTGTTTGAGACAAAGGGTATAACAATCTCTAGTGTTTTTTCTTAGATTTTTTGAGGTTTATTTCTTTCTGAAAAGAAAACCTTGTATTTATAGGCAGATGGTTTACTACTCCATGTAGGTTTATAACTATCAGTAGTTGATTTAATAAAAAAAATAATTATTATCATTTAGTTTTATTAATATAAATTGTTATTTTTAATTCTTGAAAAGTAAAAAAAAAATTAAAATTTAAAAGTATAATTTTATGAGTAAATTATTTAACAATTTGTTAAAATTTTTAAATATTAAAAATTCAACAAAAAAACATAAGAATATAAAAATAATAAATTACTTATGAATTTATCTAATTAAGTTAATTTTTTAAAATTAATTTATTAAAATCTTGAATTGAATTTCAAATTGAATCAACTAAACTCGAGTCTAAATTATTTATTGAATTCAATATCATCATTAATACTAAACAAATAAAATTTTTAAATATTAAAAAAAAAACAGAGGCGTGGGTAAATAAAAGTAAACGTGGAGCAGGCCCGGCTTCGTCGCTGCTGTGTAATGGAGGAGACTGGTTGCTGCTCTCTCTACCAACTATAAAAACACTCTCCATTATCGTCTTCAACTTCAAATCTAAAAAAAGAAACTTTTTTTCTTTTAAACCCTAAATTGGAAGGCCTAACGAAGAAGGGAAACTGATTTCCATCCGATCAGCTTTGAAGAAATCGGAAGAGAAAATGACGAAGGGGAAGGGAATTTTAATCCCTAATTTGAAGCTCTCTCTCCCTCCTCAAGACGAGATCTCCTTGTCCAAATTTCTGTAATAATTGAATTAATTAATTACTTATAAAGTCAACTCATTCAGTTAATCAGTGTTTCTTCTGCTTTCCTCTTTTAGAAATTTTGGTTTTGGTGATGATTTTTTTTTTCATGGCAGAACTGAAAGCGGGACTTTCAAAGACGGCGATCTCCTCGTAAACAGGGACGGTGTTCGAATTGTCTCTCAATCCCAACCTGAAGCTGTAAGAATTTCATTATTTTTCTTTTCATTTTCCTTTCTTTGATCTATTTTTGGTTGTTCAGATCTTTTTAGTATGCAGTATCACTAAATTTCATAGATTTCATGCTTGGAAGACCTTATTTTTCTTTTTATCTGTGTGTTTTTTGTTTTAGCCTCCGCCTATTAAGCCATCGGAAGCTGACAATGATAATCAACTGAGTTTAGAAGATATAGATGCAATTAAAGTTATCGGCAAGGGTAATGGTGGAATCGTGCAACTGGTCCAACACAAATGGACTGGCCAGTTTTTTGCACTGAAGGTACATTTCCATGTACCAAGTTTAACACTTTTTGTATTTGCATATATATATTTTTTGTATTAGAATGTTTGGATGCATGTTCTTTTGTTAAGCAAGAATTATTTGCTCTTCCAGCATAATATATACTTGGTTTTATTTGTATCACCTCTACCGCCATGAAGTTACATGTTGTGAAGTTGGAACCTCTCTAAGTTGCAAAACTGTAACTTCAATTATTGTCCATAGTCCGTATGTTGTGAAGTTGGAACCTCCCTAAGTTGCAAAAGTGTAACTTCAATTATTGTCCGTAGTTCGTACATTATAATTTTACCCCTTGCAAATCAAGCAAGGCCTTGGTTCTTTGGAAACTTATTGGTAGGTTTGATCATAATAATGATAACGAATAATCTCTCCTTAATTTGATTGGCAATTGTATTATGAAAATCTACTGTTATAGAAAGGCAACTGCTGTTGGCTAAAGCCACTACACTAAGAATTAATGAAGCTTGTCCGGACATTCTTCTAAACAGATTTTGTCCTTGCTTTTTAAACATTGGGCTAACCCGGAAAAAGTAGCAACAGAAATGAGTTATTAAATTTCCATGTTGACCTCACAACTCTTAATTTCTGACATGTATTATTTTGTTAGGTTATTCAAATGAATATTGAGGAGTCATCTCGGAAGCAGATTGCAAAGGAATTGAAAATAAATCAGTCCTCTCAGTGTCCATATGTTGTTGTTTGTTATCAGTCTTTCTATACCAATGGATGCATTTCAATCATCTTGGAGTATATGGATGGTGGATCCTTAGCAGACTTTCTGAAAAAGGTTAAATCAATTCCTGAACCCTATCTTGCTGCGATATGTAAGCAGGTTTGTAAATTTGAGCTTCAAATCAATTATAGTTCATATACCAAATGTTCCTGCATGTAGTTTTAAATTCTTCTCATTAATGCAGGTGCTCAAGGGTTTGATGTATCTTCATCATGAAAGGCACATTATCCACCGTGATTTAAAGCCATCTAACTTGCTAATAAATCATAGAGGAGAAGTCAAAATCACCGACTTCGGTGTGAGTGCAATAATGACGAGCACCTCAGGACTAGCGAACACTTTTGTCGGCACATACAACTATATGTCTGTAAGTAATGTAGTTTACCAAAATAATTTTCTTTTAGTTGCTAAGCTTTATGTTATTCTTATTTGATCTAAATGTATTAGTCTTTTAATATCTATTTGCTTTTTTGTAGCCTGAGAGAATTATTGGTGGAAATTATGGTAGTAAAAGTGACATTTGGAGCTTGGGACTGGTGTTGCTCGAGTGTGCAACTGGTCAATTCCCATATTCCCCACCAGATCAGGCAGCAGGATGGACCAATTTTTATGAGCTCATGGAACAAATTGTTGAACAACCACCACCTTGTGCACCTTCCAATCAATTTTCTCCGGAGTTTTGTTCATTTATCTCTGCATGGTACATGTTATTTTTTCAATTACTTGATACACTTACCTTATGTTCTAGAATACCGTTTCACTCATGAGTGGGCAAGTTTTGTATTAAAGTAAAAGTTCTCTTCAAATTGGTAATTCGTCAAAGGAGACTGGAGATCATGTACCGATTTCCCTTCATTACTAGAATGGTAGCTTCTGCAATTAGTATATTTTTCTTTCAAGAGGATTTTATAAAATGTTCGGAGTGTCCAAGTTTACCAAGCCCAACCTTGTTTTTTTGTTTGTTAATTACCTTTTCATTTATCCATGCAGTTTAAAGAAAGATCCGAATGAGAGAAAATCGGCCCAGGAACTGCTGGTATGTAAACATCTTGATTCCTTTTTTTTCTCCATTATTCTCAAGCAGTAAAGAATTGATTAAATATCTGTTAATACAGGATCTGCCTTTCTTGAACAAGCATGATGATATCGATCTCACATCTTACTTCAACGATGCTGGATCACCACTCGCACAACTTTAGAATTTATGTGGTATGTTCATATTTGATATCATAATTTTATTAGCTGAGCTTGTCCTATAATACTTGATAACCCTGCCTTTGGAATTTAATTTTGAAAAGCTTTGATGTGGGATTGATCACATGTATGTAATTCTAAGGTTTCTGTTTATGTAGAATAAAAAAATGTACTTTTCTTGCATCTGGAAGCTTACTAGCTTAGACGTTAGAAAGATATATAAATTCTAATAGCAAACCATTCATGTGTGAAACAACAATTTAGAAAAGAACTGATGGCAGCTGAATGAAGGATTTAACATGTTTAGCTGCTGTTTTTAACCGGCTGTTGTCTTCCTTTGCCGGCGGTTATCGTATTTTCTTGAATGTGGTATCGAGTTTGTATGAGTAGCGAGCTGGTTGAAGCTATACAGCAAATGATACCCTCCGATAAGAATCTGTCGATTCTGATCGAGAGATGCGACTCAAACCAGCTAGTCCTTGCAGTCCAACCAATGATAGACATATTTTTTGTATAATTATCGGTGTTCAATTTATTGGTTGACTAATTATTATGAGGTAATCCTATCAATCGAATTATTTCATTCATAATGTAAGGTTTGAATCCTTATTTAAGGGAGGCACATTGATATTCCTCCGAACAGCTCTGTTTGAACCGTCAAACTATTCACTTACACTGTATTAAAAACAATATCTTTAAACTCTAAATTAAATCTCTGACCTTCAAAATAAAATAGTTGTATAGTTTATACATTACGCAAATATGTGTATCAATGTATTTTTAATATTATTACAGCGGTGTTTTACTTTATTATATGTTTATAAAGTCTTTGAATAAAACAATTAAAAGATTCAAATTCACTGATTATTTTACATATAAATTTTTATTACTTCATCCGTAATTATTTGTTGAATAAATTTAATAAACATATATATAATATGTTTTGGTAAAACATGACAAAAATGTAATTGAAGTGTAAAAATAATATTAATTTATAGTATATTTTTGCAAAACTGAACTTACCCACCTGCTCCTGAGTCCTGTCTATCTCCTTTTTATGGTTGTGGCATCGTTGTCAAATGTCAATCACTTGAATAAAAAATTATATACGGCTACTGGCCCAGCCATTGACAAAGATCAACCCCATTATTATCCAGTATCTACAGACGAAGAATTTCCTGGAAGCTGCAGTCCACTGACTTGCAAGTTGGCAGAAATTTCTGACTGATATCATCAACTAGTCAAAAAGTAAAAGATTTATTACATTATGGACACAAAATTTGTCCTTTCTCGTCTTGCAAGAGATGACTCGTTGCTCCATGATGCATGATCCTTTATGAACTCTCATGGAATTCCTGGTATTTGCTCAAGAACCTGTCCATAAATGGTGACGATTTCACCCAAACCAACCGCATATACGGGTAAAAAGCTTTTTTTTAGTCATCTTTTTGCTTTATACTTTTACTAGCTTTATGATTTTTGAGATGAAACAAGACTCATGGATTGCTTGAGCCCTATACTGGACATTGGAACCCGGTTCTGGGATTGTAGTGCCAGACATGTGGCCTTCATCCACCGTCTCGAAGATAATCTGCACAAGTTGCGAGCTGAAAGTGAAGAACTTGACCGTCGCCACCGAGATGTACGGCAGAGGGTGGAAGCTGCCGAGCAACATCCTCGAATGAGGCGTACGGAGAGTGTGGAGCAATGGCTGACCGTTGCAGAAACCTTGGTTGGTGAAGTGAATATGATTATTCAACGAGGCGATCAGGAACTACAAAACAAATGTGTTGGAGATTGCTGCCCCAGGAACCTGAAGTCTACCTACAAGATTGGGAAGCGAGTCATTAAGAAGACAGATTCAGTGACGGAGCTGCTGCGCAAGGCTGAACCTTTCTACTCGGACTCCGCCATTGTTTTGAGGCTACCACGCAAGTGCCTTCTAATGCCTGAGTGGCCTTTGGAAAACACTGTTGGCTTGGACTCTGCAGTTGAGAAGGTATGGGAAGCAGTTGAGAACGAAAATGTTCGAATCATTAGATTATGCGGACAAGGCGGTGTTGGGAAGACGACACTCTTGAAGAAAGTTTGCAATGAATTCCATAGGCGGAGCCATGATTTTGATGCTGTAATTTGGGCCATGATCCCTACAGAGGAGGGTTACATAGAGAAAGTTCAAGAGGTAATACGGAAGAAATTGGACATACCTGATGACATATGGAACCATTGCTCAGGCGAGGATGAGAAAGGGGCTCAGATATTCAGGGTTTTGAAGGGCAGAAAGTTCGTGTTTTTACTGGACAATGTATGGGAACCGTTTGATCTTATAAGACTTGGCATCCAACTGTGGGGTGATCAAAATCAGTCCAAAGTAATATTTACAGCCCGCTCTCTGCGGTTCTATTTGAACTTTCGCATCAAAGCTCATGTGACGATTGAAGTTAAGTGTTTACCACCAGATCAAGCTTTGAGGTTATTTAGGATGACTGTAGGCGAAAGTGTCCTAAGTAGTGATCCAGATCTCTCGGAGTTGGCAAATACGTTTGCTAATAAATGCAGAGGGTTGCCACTTGCTCTCCTCACTTTTGCAGGAGCTATGGCTAGTTTAGAAAATCCTCGAGAATGGCGCCACACAATTGAGCTGTTACATACTCACCCGTCAGAGATTGCAGGAATGGGCGGTCGTGTATTTCCTATTCTCAAGTTTAGCTATGATAACTTGAAAGAAGCCAAAGACCAAAACTGCTTTCTGTATTGTTCTCTGTTCCCTGAGGACTATAACATTAGAATAGATGAACTTATTGATCTCTGGGTAGGAGAAGGTTTCTTAGATGGATCTAATCCATGTGATCAGGGAGGATTTATGGTTGAGGCTTTAAAGTCTGCATATTTACTTGAAACCGATGAATCTAAGCAACGTGTTAGGATGCATGACATAATCCGTCACATGGCCCTGTGGTTGGCCCGCGATCAAGGTAGAAAGAAGAACAAGGTTTTGGTTGCTAAAAACGGAAGGCTTGCAAACCAGGAACTCAGGAAATGGGAAGAGGCAAACTGGATTTCCTTGTTTGGTTGTATTAGTACCAAAGTGAACATAAATTACTTACCATTTTGCCCTCATCTCACAACTTTGCTCTTTAGAGATGGAGAGCTGAAATCTTTTCCTGATGTGTTCTTCAATTCTATGCCGGCTTTGAAAGTTTTGGATTTGTCAGGTAATCGAAACTTAGTTGAGTTACCTTCCAATATTGGAAATGCTAAAACTTTGAAATATCTTAATTTGTCATTTACAAGCCTAGCAGAGTTGCCTTCGGGACTTGGAAATTTGAGAAACCTCAGTTGCTTCCTGTTAGATTATACTACAAAGCTTAAATGGGTTCCAAAGGAGGTGATATCTAATCTTTTACTTTTGCAAGTTTATAGTAAAATAAATGGAGTTAGTGAGTACTTCGGCTCAATGGAAAGTCGACCTTACGATGAAATTGACTTTTTAGAAGCTTTGGAGTGTTTGAATCACATTAATAAAATAGGTATCACCATATTTTGTGCCCCTTCCTTGGGAAAAGTTTTTCAATCATGCATTTTAAGGAATTGCATTAGGAAATTAACAGTCATGGAATGCAGTGGCTTGATTTCACTACATTTGACAGAAGAAGTTAATAATCTTGAAAGGCTTGAGATATTTCGTTGCTATTCACTCAAGGAGTTCAAAGTATCAGGACAGTGTAAGCTTGGCAACCTTAGTAAGGTATGCATAGGAGTTTGCCCGCTGCTGTTAAACCTTAATACTCTCGCTTATGCTAGAAATCTTGAGATTCTTAAAATATTTAACTGTGAGGCGCTTAAGCAAGTCACAAGTGAGGAAGTGACATTCCATCGGTTGAAAACTATTTCTTTGACTGTCCTGCAAAATTTTAAACACATATGTCTGTCATCAAAGTGCTTCCCTTCTCTGGTGGAGATTGAAGTATATAAGTGCCCATTGTTGAGACTACTTCCATTTGACTTGGAAAGTACAAATATCTTACAGAAGATTATAGGAGAAACAAAGTGGTGGGATGATTTGATTTGGGATGATGAAGCTGTTAAGGAGTCTTGTCGCTTGAAATTTGTATCCACTCCATTCGAGCTCATACAAAATCCAAATCCACTTCCTTCTACTGCTCCGGTTCTTTGTTCTGGTCCTGCTGCTGCTACTGTTCCTCCTCCTAAGGTTCCTTGTCCTGCTCCACCTCCTATGGTTCCTCCTGTCATATTATTACAAGATATGGATTTGATTAAAGTTATAGGTAAAGGTTACAATACAACTGTTCAACTGGTCCAACACAAATGGACTGGCCAGCTCTTTGCATTAAAGGTAATATTGCCTAGTTTCAACGCTGCTTTTATTTTGCTTTTCTTCTGTGTTTTTGGTTTCAGTTATCCATCTAAGAACATGGTTTAAGGATTAAGTTTTGTTCTATCAACAATATTTTCACAAATTTACATGTATCAGCTCAATGGTAATGAAGTTAAATGTTTATAATGTTGTTGGTTTAAATGTATTTTAGCTCCTTATATAAGTTTTGAGTTCTAACACAATATTCATATAACAGATCATTGAAATGGATATCGAGGAGTCTGTTCGCAGGCAAATTGCCAGAAAATGGAGGTCAATTCAATCCTCTCAATGCCCATATGTTGTTGTTCATTATTGGTCTTCGTATAAGAATGGTTCCATTTCAATCATCTTGGAGTATATGGATGGTGGATCCCTTGCAGACTTTCTAAAGAGGGTTAAATCGATTCCCGAACCTTATCTTTCTGCAATTTGTAAACAGGTCCATACATTGGAACTTTGAATGAATTATAATTTGTTGTTAGATGTGTTCTTATTGGCGATTTGAAATTCTTCTCTTTAATGCAGGTTCTCAAGGGCTTGATTTATCTTCATCACGAAGTGCATGTTATCCATCGAGACATAAAGCCTTCAAAGTTGTTAATAAATCACAGAGGGGAAGTCAAGATCACCGACTTCGGTGAGAGTGCAGAACTGATAAGCTACTTAGGACTAGCAAACACTTTTGTTGGCACATACAACTATATGTCTGTAAGTAATTTATTTGTTCATGTTGTATCAAAATAATAGTTTCTTTGGCAAACACTTAGGACTAGCAAACACTTCTGTTCATGTTGTAGCCGGAGAGAATTGATGGAAGCAGTTATGGCATTGATGCTGACATTTGGAGCTTGGGACTATTGTTGCTTGAGTGTGCAACTGGTAAATTCCCATATTCGCCTCCTGAACATGCGGAAGAATGGAGTAGCTTTTTTGAGCTTATGGAATGTATTGTTGAAGGACCAGCACCTTGTGCACCATCGGATCAATTTTCGTCGGAGTTCTGCTCTTTTATTTCTGCATGGTAAGGATTATAGTTTAGTACAGGTGAAACGGATTTCTACATCATATTTGCACCATATCAAGTTATTGAGTTTTACTATTACTTACATCTTAGATAACATTCTGATGATACACTGGAGCTACCATCTGCAATAGGCATCTTCACTTTGACTTCATAGAAATCGCTCGAACTTATGTGTACATGAAGCTAATCTATTGTTTCTTTTACCAATTACAGCCTCCAGAAAGACCCAAAGGAAAGAAAGTCTGCTCAGGAACTACTGGTACGTAAATATCTGCCGATTGTTGTCGAGTAAATGGATACCAATAGAGCCTTAACATGTATGCTTTTCGATCCGAATCTAGGAACTGCCTTTCGTGAAGATGTACGATGATGTGGAAGTGGACCTCTCATCCTACTTCAGCAGCAGTTCAGGACCACCACTAGCAACCCCTTAGAAGAACCTATCTGGTATGTCAATACCTGTAATCTTTTAACTTTGTTATATTTGGCCTTGTGGTTGCTCTAGCATTTGAAAGTAAATTTGTTTTTGAAGCCATGTAGGAACACTTTGCTGCTTTCCCTGTATGTCTTTGAATCGAATTGTTTCCCGGTCGAATAGTAACGCTGCCACATGTCATGAAGAACTAAAAATGGTTTGTTCCTCATATGTGAAGAAATGTACGGACCATATGTTTGGTATTTCACATTTATATGGTTTGATTATCAGTTATCAGTAATCTGGTCGAATTCTGACTTAATTACAGTGATCATGTGTGTGATAATGTATAAATGTTTCATATATACACTGGCCTTGACCTTCACTAAGCTTGATAGTTTCTCTTGTTGTCTTTTCAATGCTTAAAGATCCATACCAGCAAGAGTGAAGCAACTGGTTAGAGTTTGTGACCAGAAATCTGTTTTGGTTCTCTTAACAACACAGTTGGTCAAGAAATAAGATTGGGAGAGAAAAAAGAAGGATTTTTGGTGGGTTTAGGGTTTGAGCACTTTGTATGTGCTGTATATGTATCATGTGAAAGCTCTATCCTCTGCTCAGGGTTTTTCATGTATTGCATGTAAATTTGTGTGTTGAAGTACCTAAGCTATGATTTTTCTTTTAATCCCTAAACTATTTTTAGAAAATAAATATATAATCTATTAATTTTAAATACTTTAAGTATTTGAATTATTTTTTTAAAATAAATATTTAAATTATATATTTTTTATTTTTTAATCTTTAAATTATCTTTCAAAAAAAAGATTTTTTTTATGTCTCAAAGTCTTAATTTTTTTAATCTTAAATAATCTACTGATCAAAAGGTTGAATATATCGTGTGTTAAAGTGTCTTAATTTTAAGGATTAAAGATTTAGTTTAGAATAGGGATTTTGATTTGAATTTAGTGTTATAATTTTATATTTTTAGATTAAAACAAAAATCTTTAATATATTATCTTAAATTTTAAATTTTAATCTCTAACCTCAAATTTTATTCATGATTCTTAAATTTTAAATTTTAAAATTTAAATCTTAAATTAGACTATAACTCTTAAAATTAAAGTATTTGTGAAAATAAATTTTTTATTATTAATGTATAAATTATTTTTCTTCAATAAATTATTATTATAAAAACGACTAAAAAAATTAAGAACTGATTTTTCATTTAAATTTATTATAAATGATTAACATCTTTGAGAATTGGATATAACGGTGACCAAAGGTTCTTGGTCACTACGTCATCGATCTAAATTATTCCATGGAAGTGAATTTTTTTTTTAAATTTTATTAACATATATTCACCTAACATCGTAAATTTAACTTTAGTATCCAAAGTATTATTTTCATTCAAATTTATTTTAAATACTATTACTTTTTTGGGATAATGTTGCGTAAATAATTTATATTATATGTCATTTTCGTCACGATACCTATAAAATCAACCTATCAAATATATCTATTTTATTAAATTTTTTCATCTTTTTATTAAATAAATCTTTAATAATATAAAGATAAAAAAATAATGTATTTAATTAATTGATCTCATAAATAACGTAACATAAATGACTTATAATATAATTTTTCTGTTGCTCGAGTGTGCAACTGGAAATTTCCAGTATTCGCCTCCGCCTCCCGAGCCGGCGGAAGAATGGACTAACATTTATGAGCTTATGGAATGTATTATTTCATGACCAGAACCTTCAGATCAATTTTCTCCAGAGTATATAGTTGGAATGAACCACTAGACGTAGCATATGCAATAACCACTTTCGTCAACAATAAAAGGGCATGCAAGTTACCTGCAGAAGGTCCATTGTAGAGAGCTTCACTTGAACCACCATGTTGAACCAACAATGGCAGATACAAAACAAAGTACAGGACTTCTAGTTTCAGTAATCCAGATGTCATTGATTGAAAGTTGCCTGCATTTCGTGTTTATAAACACGGTAAACATTTACGAATCTTTATTTCCATGTGTATCAACCCCCTTTGAATCATTTAGCCCCTACTGTGGTATCCAAACAAAGTGTTTTGAAATTATTTCGCAAAAGAGTCTCGTGTTTCGAATGATTTCAACAATGCTTAAACATGATATTCAACATTTTATATAAAGCAAGTTGAGAAACATGAACTCTACATCAAATGTAAGCTTCGAAATGCAATAGATGAAGAACAAAGGTTACCTCAGCGGTATGCAGATTCATCAGAACATGGCAGATGACATTCTAGCATTCAATCCAAGGTATATAGGTCTCTCGATCATGAAATCGAAGAGGGCACTGTTACCTGAAAACATTGTGGACTTCAAACTAAGAGAGATGGAGACAGAAAGATGAAGGAGCAAGGAATGCAATGCAAAATTGACGACAAATTAACGACTTAAAGCATAACGTAATATCGGTAACACGGTAAGAAATCAGTGCCCTAGAAACATAGTGAAAAGAAGCAGAAATTTGATGCAACAAGCTTTTAGTCCGAGGGTAATAAATGAAGCTGATAAAGATCTTACCATATAGTTCCTGAGATTATTGAAGTGAGAACCTGCAACTTAAGTAATAAGGCAGGAAAGGTACAAAATTAATAGTCACAGTCAGTACCACAATCATCTTCTCTGATTGTAAAATCATGACGAATTATTGAATCAAAGTATCGAACAATCTTACCTCTTATCATCGGTACAGAAATTACTTCATATACAAACCTAGGAGAAATTCAAGACATCCAAAGAGGTATTATATTAAACAAAAAAGAAAACTAATTTTATTGGGAATAAAAATGTATGTACAATCTGAGAATTACTCTCTGATTTGTAAAGGCTACGGCCAAAATACATTTTTACTAAGATATAATTGCTAAGACTTACTAACTTGTAGGAACAAAAGATCTTCACAGTCGAAGTCATCAACTTAAGAGAAAAATTCAAGACATCCAAATGGGATCACTTGAAAACCAACTTCTGGATAAAGAATCTATGTAACCTAACTGTGGACCGGACAGCCAAACAACTATCCACATAACAGTAATCTCTTGATGACAGTGATTGTGTTTTTGTTTGTCAACGGTATAATGAACAAGGCTATACAAAGAAAGCAACTCAAACCATCATATTCAAGTCAGAAAGATCATCCATGGGAATTTCAAGGCCCATGAAGTCGTGATCTTGTAATCCATCATCATCAATGTTTAACCATGAACCCAAATCTTGTCCTGGTAGCTGCAAGTCATCCAACACATCCAGGCCAAAATCATCTTTCTCTTTGGCATTACTATTGGTAGTTATCTCATTAGACTTTGATATGGAAGTTGATTGTTTGGGTTGCTCCGACATCTCGCCAAGAATTCCGTTCACAGAAACAGATAGTTGAGCTGTTTTCTGCTTAGGCTTTATTTTTAATTTCCTTTCCCCCTTAACATTGGATACTGGTCGACCAATCTTATTAGTTCCAGTTCTAGATAAAACCTCTCTACCAAGTCCCTTTCCGTCTCTGTCTCTCTCACTCCTCTTTCCTTTTGTACTGCTCAACAAAGAACTTCCGATGCCTGGCTGGGCACCAGAAGCACCAGTACCAGCAACAACATCCTCCAGCAATAACTCTCTCTTTTTCACCCTGTTAGACCATGAGTCATCTTTAACAGTAGTTTGGTCAGATAACCGATTTGTGGGCGGAATCAGATCAACAGCATAGCTATCCCCATTTTGACCTGCCAGAGTAGTTGTGTGTGAGAAGACAGCAAAAAGGTGTCGATTAAGAACATTGTGCAGATAATCACATTACATGGGATCAAACACACATGAACAGACACAACTAGACATGAGAGAATTAAAGTGTCTTCTCTTGGGTTCTCCATAAGCATCAAAGTATAATACCTGAAGTTCTACCTTCCAGATAACGGGTTGAGCTGTTAGCACATGGCTTTCCAGATTCACTGTCTGTAGGAGTATCTACTAATCTTGCACCATTTAACCGGGAAGATCCAGAAAGGAAAATGTCCCTAAGCATGGGCTCATCGAAGCAGCTCTTGCCTGTATCTTCAAATTTATGATATCGATCTAATGTCCGATTAACAAAAGCTAAGGCAGTTTGCTTCATCATTTTGTTACTGGAACTCTTCCCACCAGTAGCATTAGGACCCCAACAACTCTATTAAACGATTAATAAATTGTCAAAAATAAATCACCAGAACGAAATCATAATGTCAGTATATACCATGACAACTAGGATAATTAACAGTCCAACTTTTGGTTACTTAAAAATTCTCGATGGAAAATGAAAAGCTGTAACATAAACAGATAAAGCCAAGCAAATTTATCCACCTAGGTAAGAAGCTCTAGAGAGGAGAAAAACTAGAAGCAAACTCAAACTTGACAGAATATTCCACTTATAATATAAATTTTGCACCAAAAACCCTAATGACCATTTCAATTTTTAGCATTTAAACTATCTTCAATTACTAGCTAAAGTTCTGATGGCCAAATTTTTCAGAAGGCTTTTACAAAAATCTAAACCCCAGAAACTCAAAAGGTAAAAAAAAATAGATTCATGAGAACATTGAAGCATGTATACCAGGAAGGGAGGGGGAAACTACACTGCCTCAGATTTTCAACCACATGACACTCATGGTTGACACAGATTTTGGGTATGAGATTGCAAGAACCGGAGAAGTATTATCCAGTTGAAGTTAGAAAACAGCCTAAAGAATTTTTGGAACCATCTTGAGATGTAGTCTCTTTACCATTTGAATACTAAAGGAGTTTGAACTATCCAATAGGTGGCAGTTCACTCTTGTCACATAGAAGATTTTTACCAACTTTCAGTTGATTGAGGTTAACAATATTGTCATTACGCCAATTTCCATCCTTTTTTTTCTTTGTTAGTTTTAGTCCACCCATACAATTATTTCCTTGAAATCATGACTTTATTCTAGGCTAAAGATTGATTTCTAAATCCTTATGTTAAAGTGTTTTCATACAGACTTAGTTTGTGCATTCAAGATATTAAACATTGTCATTATGGATATGCGCAAAGGAAAACCAAAACGAAAAGGTGCCTGGATGTGAAGAGAATTACCATGTACTTTTCATAAGCCATCATGACCAGCTTGTTAAGAGCATTTTGTTCAAATTCCCTATATAAAAAATGACATGTTTATACATACACTGGGTACCAATGACTTTATGTTAAAAGGAAAACGAATACAAAACTAGAGAGAGAGAGAGAGAGAAAGGATAAAACAATACTTCTCCTGAAGTGTTCTCGTCTCTGAGGCGGCTTTCAATAGTTTATCAAGCAAGCCTTTCTTCCTTGAAACCTGTAGCATTCACACAAAAAAATAAACTTCTCAGAACAAATTTTGAACTTTATGATGGACAGACCAACAACAAGTATAGTAGTGACTACTGAAGCATAGAAGGATAGAAATCGCGGAATATCTAAAGGCAACTATCATGAAATAAACAATACTGTGAAGTGTGAAGAGAAAAAAAAATGTAAACACAAGATTGCATATTGGAGCCTCGATAATTCCTTTGAGAAACTACCTGTTCATTGAGCTTCTCCTCTAGCTTACTAATGTCATCACAGATTTCATCATCATCCAACTGTGTTATGTCAGGCTGAGAAAGAGTGAAATATATAAAGTTTAATACATTAACAAACATAATGCCAGGGCTGAAACAGAAGAAAAGAACGATAGTCAAACATAACAGTTTCAAAATAAACAAGACTTCAAGATAATGAGAAGATGCAGTGGAAACATGCACTATTTGACAACAATTCAGATAACAATGGAAATTACCAGATTGCTAGATCATGATATTGATTTTGAAACAACAAAGAGGGCAAGAGAGAGATAATTTCCAAATGCAGATGGAATAATAATATAATATCAAAAGATAGGGATAACGCAGCATTTAACATAAATATTCATGTGGAAGAAGACCAACCATTGGTTCTAAGAAAATTCCTATACTTTGAGCCTCCAAAATGAGTTTCTCATTGATCTTCATACTCTCGTACTGAAATTCTGAACAATCCATATCAGGCATTGGTTTGTCTGGAGAAGTTCCATTCAGGGAATGACTAAAAGTTGAGCTTCCTGTGTTTCCCAACATATCAATTTCAGGATTATCGTATTCTGGCCTCCCAGGTGTCCTATAACCATTAAAAGAAGCATGCCCAGTAGATTGGAAATTAACAATATGACTCAAACCATTAGATCCCAATTCTCCATCCATTTGAAATCCAGTTCCATATACGTCAAATTGGGGGTCTTCATTTCCAATGTCAGTTTCTTCTTCAGGAATTAGAGCTGCTAAAAATCTCTGACACAGGGGAATCACATTATTGTCCCTAGTATCCAAAAGAATTTTATCAGTTGATGGTTTAGCAGAAATCATGCTATCTCTTTCCTGTTCAAGCAGTCCACATCCATTGGACATGGTGCTACAACCGTCTGCAATAGAAGGATGTGGCATCGTTCCCAGTCTTGTGAGTTCATAATTTCCCTAAAAGATATGAAAGAGTTTAGAGAGACCAAAGTATTTGTGAAACAGATATGTTTGAGTTTCAAACCTCGATCAGAATGAAACCAAAAACAATTGATGGAAATTCAATAAGAAACAGGGTACTTTTACCTATTCACTAAAAATACTACATGCAAAAAAGGTTTAGGCATAGTGTTATCTTCTCTTTTTCTTTTCTTCTATCACAAGGTGTTGCAATGTTACAAAGACGTGGTTGAAGAGAAGATTCATAAATTTTAATGTTAAAATAAACAAACTTGAAAGATAGACTTTAGGATCACATGTCAAAACAAAATATGAATTCTTGAAAATTAATCATGTGGTTCACAGCCATCACTCCTAATATAATTAGCAAGCCAAGAATAACTTATTTGTTTCATGTCTTTTTGGGTCAAAACTTGATGAAAATATAAATATTGTCAACAACCCATGACCGTCCTAGAGGCAATGGAGGGTGAAGGTCTAGGGTCAATTCCCCTTTTCCCTACATTGATGAAAAGAAATCACCCATCCTGACCAAAAACAGACATAAATTGCAACCAATAATTCATATTAAGCATTTCAATAAAAGATATAATTCAACAATATTTTCCAATGATTTTCTTCTTTAAAACGGAATACATTAAAGGGCTCCTGTACCTGCTGCTTCAAATAGGCAATATCTGCATCTGATATGAAACCAAAAAAAGGCTCCATCTGCCTCCAAAAGGAGTTGGGAAATGCATGGGCTGCAATGAAAGTAAAATCAACCAATGCGAGAGGAAACTCTGAACCAAATAAAATAACAAGACTTCGACCAAAAAAAGTCCAAATATTTCAGAAGACACTACCAGAACCAAAAAGAGCATTGACAGCAGCCACCAACTCTTCATGTCCATCATCGGAACCAACTAAGAAAAATGCACCAAAGGCAATTAGAAGCCATGTACATGTGCAGGAAAATTTAAGAATCCAGGGGAATTTCTTAGTTTGAAATGTAAATACCAAGAAAATCTGCAGCTGCATTCATTGCTGCATGCTTCTGGCGTGCATAGGCCTTGCGGTCAGTGAGCTTCCTAGTTGGAGGCCGACCACCCTTGCTGAGAAAAATATTCATCAAACTATGAGATTTCAATGAGAAAAAATAATGGTTCTAAACCACAATAAAAGAAATATTATGGGAGAATAAAGGTAACAGGTGGTCAGTTAGGGAGAAAAAATTAACCTTTCAGTCTTATCCAAGCCAAGCCTGGCACTTCTAAGCTGTTTTGCTGTTCTCACATTGCCAAACTTCTCAACTGTCATTGGCATAAGAGACCTTGTAGAAGTAATACCCCGCCCTGTCCTCCCTTGTCGACGTACACCATCTCCAATATCTTCTCCAGTCATCAGCCTATTCTTTCTTGATGGCAGGACCAATGTGGATACTTTATGAATATTCTGCCCAGCTTTCTCGTCTATTTCATCAGACCTTTTCACCTTTTCTTTAGACTTGATTTCAGCAGCCCCAGATTCCTCACTCTCAGAAAGCGTTGCCGAAGATAAGGCATCACCTTTTAGTTTAATTTGCTGTGGAGAACTGCTTGAGAAGCGTCTAGCAAATCCTGACCCAATATCATTACCTGCCATATCAGACACAGGATCCAGTAAAGGAGTTTCATCATTACTTGAAATGATAGAAACAATATTTGCTCGTCTTGCAGTACGGGAGCTCTTCTGTGGTCTCTGGCTTGCCCAGCGGGCAACAGGTGGTGATGAAGACCGAGCTGATGCTGTGCGTTTGCGATTAGTAGCCCCACCATGAGTAGGTGGTTTATTTGTACAGTGAGAAAGCTCCCAGTCATTTGATGTCATTGCTCTATGAATAACTGGTGACAACTTTGGTGCAACTCCAGTGCCTGATCGTGGACCACGAATAGAAGCATTCATTTTTGTGCTTGAAGTAGGACTAACTGAATTAAATTCATCACGAACACTCATCCTGCACATTGTACAGGCCAAAAGGGATATACATATAAGTACACAAAGAAAAGGCCCAAAAAGGTAAAGTACTCCAGGTGCCTGACATAAAGATGCCCCAAAAGACAAAACAAAGGCTTTATAAATTCAAATTGAACATAGATATTTACACTAAAAATGGAAAACAAAATATTCATCAAAAAAATTATGTATACTTGTTAGCAGCTCTGAGATTCACTCTATCTTTATCAGGACCAACAGGACGGTCCCTCCTATCATTGAGAAGGGAACTGGCATCCGGGTCACTCCTGGGGACAGATGACCGTGGACCCAAACCTGACTGCTGCGAGGTGCCTTCTGGTTTTCCAACCCCAATAGATCCATTAGCAATTCCTGACCTATAACAGTTTATATATTTAATAAAAAAAATCAAGAGTAGGATACATCAAAACATTAAAAAATAAATTAAAGGAAGGTTCAGTTCACAAAATGCTCCAGATAGAAGGTTTGAAGAAATTTTCAAACAAGAAAGCCCCTCTCACAATTTCTGCACAACCACCATTATGACCGACTATTAAGGAAATTACATCCCCTTATAGAGTTATAGTGTAGAAACTAGAAATGGTCCTAATAAGCAGTTATTCTTTATGCGTCTGAAAATCATGAGCTTGGATCTTAACCAGAAGGTAAGATCAAATCAAAACTAAAGTACTCTAACTCTCAAACATTATTTTCAGGATGGATTAAATCATATGGATTAGTTTTCAGTTCCAAAAACACAGTTTACAAAATTTAGCGGCTCTACCATCTCCTTCTCTGCAAATATTCGCAACTGTAAATGCACCTTTAAGGCGTTAGCTAGATGTCCTATGCACTAAAGGCATAGTCCTCATCATAATCTAAACCCCCAAATCATGCAATTTGAAGATGTAGATCTCAACCAAAACAACATACCAAAATATGGGCAATATAGCATGAGACGATATAATGTGGGTACAACAAATAAATGAACATGAAAGATAGACCAAAGGGTTACCAAAAATATATCGTTACTGACCATGGCACTATCATTAACACCATGCTCAAAATAGAATAAGAAACTAAAAAATAGATATACAACTCAAATGGGAAACAAAAGGAACCTCAGAGGAAAGAAACAAAAGCTTGAGATCAGAATTCAATAAATCCTCCACAGCATAGCAAATAAAAACATAGAGGAAGAATGAATACATTTCCAGCTGATAAATCATGTTATAACAGAATACTAAAAAAACTACTACTGCCATTGTCATAATAATTCAAGCTCCTTAATCCCACAAATCTCTTGGCAGTGGACTGAAAATATCAATTATATTTATACTATGTGGGGCTTAAATCAATGTTTCTGAAACCACACACGAGGTTGAACCAAAGGGGTCCTAGGTCCAACCATATCAACTAGACGATCCAATTAAAGAAGGATTTTTATTATCAGATGCATGGTTTTGACATTAAATAAGTATTGGATATAGTGAATATTTAATCCATGTGCCGGACATGAGTGTCAAACATGGATGATTCAAAGAAAATCAAGAGTACGAGCAACACAGATTTAGATAATTACCGTTTAACATATGCACAAAATAGTACTTTCAGAAGACCTACCTGAACCCATGGGCATCATTACTTAACCTTGATCGAGTATCAGAAACAGCCCTTTGTTGTATTCCCTGTTTAGATTCTCGCTGCCCTTCAAGTTTAGTTGAAACCATACTAGGAGATACATCAGTTTTTATCCCAGAACGCTTTTTTTTCATCTTTGTCTTTTCCCATCCATCAACACTGCCTGAAAAACCTCGATCTTCACCCTGAAGTGAGGTACTACTTGAAACCCTGAGCATCTCCTTATCTCTATCTGCATTACCAGGCTGCCTGGCTAGAGCATTATTCCGTATATCCATCTAGATTCAATTAGAACAAATGTTAAATTCTTCATCAAGATATAGTGACACAAGAAAGGCAAGCCATGTGCAAATTGGCACCAAGACACCAAAATGAGAACAAAGATGTCACACCCATGCAGAAGCGTAAGAAAATGAGATGAGAAAACATATTGATTTTACTGGTTGTGTGAAGGAAAAAGTTATGAGGATTCTTGTAACAGGAAACCGGTTTCCTATCACTCAGTTAGGTACAAACTCCACGAGAAATATAAAAGGAAATCAAATGAACTGGAAGAGTAAAGAGAACAAACAAGACACCACCACCAGTTGTAACTTGTATCAAAAGAAAGAAGTGAAATTTGGATTCGGTGACAAATGGAAAAGAAATCAACTACCAGTATAGAAACATGAAGTGGACACCAAAGATAAGAAATAAGAGAAGCAATAGTGACAACTATAATTACATTTGGACTTGGCATTTTTATCACAAATTAAACTTGAATATGGCACATAAGATAACCATTGCTTAAGTTTACCAAACAACTAATATCAGACTTGACAACAGATACAGAATCATAAAATTAACATGATAGAAATGCATAGCGATAGAAAATATCACAGATACAAACCCTCACATCCACCAAAGAAGTCCGAGTACGTTTATTAGGAATAGCACTTTTAGGCCTTTCTTCTGACTTCTGCTGTTCAAGTTCAAGACCTCCAGCAATGGAGTTATTATGCATTCCCATCTTACCAATGGTAGGGCTCAAGACCGGCCGATCGCCACATATCAAAGCATTAGGCCGGTCATTCGAAAAGCTTTCTGGTCGAGATCTCTTCTTAGACGGTATGCTTGGGAAAAACTTGTTGAATACTGATAAGGCTTCATTGAAAGTTTTCACTCGCTCCCTGTTAACTGATTTATTTTAATAACTAATGACAACTTAAATCCAAAATACAAAATTTATAAATAATACCTTGCTTTGACAGAGCAATCCCGTAGACCAGCCTTAACTCGTTTGATTTCTTCTGGAATAGGAGAAGGCATGAGCTTGCCTTTTGACAACGGGGTAGGAGATTCATTGGCAGAAAGGCCAAGAGCAACATTAATGAACCGTTTAAAATCTCCTTGACGATTAGACTTATGATCAGCAGCAACCACCTTGGGATCAAAACGCAAGCACTGGAAGAAGCTGGATACATCTCCTTGGGCCGCTACTGAACTGCTTCTCGACATACTTGGCATAGAAGATAGAATCTGATTCTCCATGGTCTCACGAAAGCTACCTGATCTGTCTAATTGGGCAGCTAAGAGGGCTCCACGCTGCCCACTGGTATACAGTGGCCTGTCTGGGCTACCAGAAGACAGCTCAAACTTGCTGGACATTGCCATTGCATCAGATTTTGCAAATCCACGATTTTACAAGGCCAAAAATACAGCAGAGCATTACAATACTGTAGAACAACAGCACATACGGCTGATTTAAACGCTTAACGAACTACTTATCTGCAAAGGAGAAAAACACTATGGATAAGCATTTAAATTATATATTAGAACAAATACACTCAATATTACCTCTAAATTAACGTTGTTTTATTCATAATACAAGTACAAGAAATACTTCTTCTTTTTACAAGGAACAAAACATACAACTAGAAGTAGTGGATTGAAGTTAAGTCGTAAAATAATCAATAGTACTTATGAAGAAATTATCAAACGCCATTGAAGTAAGATGACATTCATTACCTTCCACAACCTCTTCCAATAACCTTTTTTACCGTCTCATTACAAGACATTAGGAGTTCCCAACGGTTAAAAGTGGGTGCTCCAGTAGCTCGCATTTACATTTTCAATTCATGTTGAAAAGCAATCAATTTGCAAGACTGGATAATTAATGAATGCATAGTCAATATAGGGATTTTTATATATTACAAAAACTAGTAAAAAAGTAACACGACAAACGCACCTCACATAAATGCAATAAATGAAAGCAGTCAAAACAAGGTATTTTATGTAATACTTTCTCCATGCATAGGAATGCATTGCATTAAGTCTACTACTACATTTAATATAGATAGTCTACATTAATAGTTTCTTTAAGGCACTCGCCAGTAAAATTAAATTGTGATTGAACCGCCCGTTCAATTTACCTTATATTTTTAAACAAGTTTCTAGACTATAAAGCTCCGTCATGTAAAATCACCTATCATGCATCAAAACAAAGTTTGCTACTAAGGCTGTTTGCCCATCTCTGCACTGTAGTGCAATCTAGGAAACAAACATAACAGAACCAGAATCATGAATCATGAATCATGAATCATAGAATGATACAAAGAACTCAAGGTTTATGTGTAGCTAAACCTTTTACAACCATATTGTTAACACATTATGACTTAAAATACAATCATAGTTCAAAAAAGTTAGCCTAGATAAATTTCAGCACATTAACCAGACTAGAACAGAAGAACACATCTATTATTTTTAGCTAAACACTCCAGCTGATAAATAGCCTGCATATATATAATGCAATATAAAATAATATATATACAAATATATCATTTCATTGAGATTATAAATTAAGATAAACAGCATTATTTAACTGATTGAACTCAATTTTTGAAACGAAAGATGCTTCTAGATCATTCCATTAAAATTATTTCCTAATCAACATTGCTGTTTTGTTCCTCACATTTTAACCATGACACAAGGATAAGATAATTGCCTTCAACTTCAATTGCCTTACTTCAGTTAAATCCAAACCAATTTTGAACAGACAACAAGAAGACAAAACATAATATCATCTCAGTTAAACTCCTCAATATTTCTGCCGTTTTTTTGACTAATTAACAAAATCCAGCTTCATCAAATGAAATTCTATATTTAACACAGTAAAGCCAGTCTAAGCTTAAAATTTACCAACATATCTTATAATTCCTCGATTATACATCTAAATCATACTTCATTCGTCCATCCTCAACAATTGACAAAAAAATATTTAAAATAATAATAAAAATTTGCAGAGAACATCTAACAATTAAATCAAAACGAAAATCATAAAATAAAACTGAAATAGAAAGTAAATCAAATAAACAAGGAATTTGAAAACCCTAAAGCTTGTAATCAATAATGTAAGTAAAAATCTACCTTCGGTGAATCGCGAGAAGCGGTGACGGAGGAGGCCGTAATTATTTAGCTAGATAATTAGATTCTTTAAATATTGGGCACGAATTTCGCTTACGTGATTGATTCGAAGCTCAAAACTGAAAGTGGAAAGTTCGTACATGGCCATGGAGGTCGAAAGCGAGCCTGTGTTTTGATCGGCAATGAAATCTGGTTTGGTTAAATGACTAATTTGCCCATGAAACGTTGTCCTTCGGATGCAGAAGTGTTGAGTTTCTGAATGGGGACTTTTTGGTAATACAAATATGTTGAGCCGGCTCCTAACCTAAGACAGCTTGTACCTCGTGGCCATGTCCCTTTCTTTGTGAAATTTAATTGGATTATTTTATTGACTAGTGTCTTAAATATTGAAATTATTATATTAAGTAAATTAGGGTCTTTAGTTAATTCAAAAGTATTCAATTAATATTATACAAAATTAATTAATTTTTTCGGAAGAAAAAATTCTGCAGAAAACACTGTTAACAGATTCAATTTAGTTTATTTTAATTAAAGAAAATATTTGGACTTTATTATAAAAACTAGAAATAATCGATGATAAATCAATAGTTTAATTTAATTTATTGTTTTTTAAAGTGATAATTTTTATATAATTAATTATCGATTTGAATTATTTATTTTAATCATTCAATATGTAGAATTAAGGTTAGAGTTTTAATATTTATAATTAAATTTTAAATTTTAAAATATATTTTATGATTTGAAGGTTAAAGTTTAGAATTTATAACTCTTAAAAATAATATTTGATAGCTTTAAAGTCAAATTAAGAAAAAAATCTATCGACAATATATTAAATAATTAATTAAATTAGTATTTATACATTTTTATCCATACATATGTTCTTGAATTTTGTTTATACTCGATCCAATATTTTTAACTGTTAGTACATGATCATTAATCGATTAAATTAAATTAAATATTATAAAATAATATTATTAATATATTCATTTAATTTATTTTTATTTTAATACCAAAATTTGAATTTCTAACGGTATTTAAAAGAATTCAAACACTTTAATATATATAAATATTATCAAATACACCAGTGATCGAGTTTTTCATAAGCAAAATGTTTCATTGTTTTTTATAAAAAAAATGTATTAAATTACAGATATTTATTATTGCCCTACCAATTACAAGCAAATATTCCTAAACCAACAAGACTAATTAATGATAATATAACAAAGCGCTATAAAAAAACAGCGGCCGTGGCACGGCCACCATGGTGCAACAAGTTGTGAGCGATGTGATCCCTAGCTTGTGCGGCAGACATAGACCTTATGTTATTTTCCGGCACTACCTCGTCGTCGAAAAGCTTGAACTTGAGCTCGGGATCCATCGTCTCGTTCATCATCTCGCAGATATTATGCAAAACGCAGCAAGCACCGAGCACGATCGGCAAGTCTTGAAGCTTCACCTCAGTTCTCTTTTGCAAGCACGACCACCGTCCTTTCAGCCTTGTGAATGCGTCTTTGACCACCTTTTCGATTTCTCCGATCTTCTCATTGAAACCGTGTTGAGCCCAAGTCAGATTTTGGTGACCGTATGGAACCAAAACCCAGTCCATTAATGGGTAGCTTTTGTTTCCCACGACCCAAACGTCCTTCAAATGCTCCCTAGTGGCCCTTTGGTAAAAGGCTGATTTCTCTAGAATTTGATCGTCGGGCATCGAGCCGGGCCAACCGATGCATACGTCGGGGAAAGCTCCGGTTTGATCGACGACGCCTTGGAGGGTGATTGAATAGGAGGTTTTTTGGTTCCTCTCCGTGTGTTTCTTATTGAAATACGCCGCCACGTTTACTTTCGGTGCGATGATGGGAATGTGAGTCGTGTACATTGAGCCGCCGACGTTTGGGATTCCGGTGGCGGATTCGAATTCTTGTTTGGTTCTGTTCGTTGTGTTTTCGTCCGGCCATTGAATGAATTTGGGCATCAGAACGGATTTTATGGCGGCACAAACCTCCAAGACTAACTTATGACAAGTTGAGATCCCCAACCCTAACCGTTTAGATACCATCCGGAGCGGTTCACCCGTGGCTAGCCGCCAAATGCAAACTGCCACGCGCTGACGAACTGGGATCGCATCGCGGAGCATCGTGTTCTTTTTCATCACCACCGGTTCGAGCTCCTCGCAGATCATGTTGAACGTGGCTTTGCTCATCCGAAACGCGCGTTTGAACTCCTCGTCGGGGAAATCCGGGTGGTTACACTTGTCCCACCAATCCTTTGATCGGTCTTTCACCCATAACCGCCTCTGTTGGCCATGTCCAGTTCCCGATTGCGACGGACTCACATTGCCCGACCCGACTGAAATCGCCTTCCCCGTTGAAGCAGCTAAACCCGATTTACGAGGCCGTTTGTTTCTGGAATCATCAACCTGGTTCATTTCAGAGTATTTGTTTTCGAATTGATCAAAAAACCCATTCATTTCTTGAATTTTCTCGTAGTAATTCGGATCTAAAAAAGCTGTTTGTTGATCTGAATCATTAAACCACCCTTGCTCTTGCTTTGCTTCGTCTCCCAACATCACAATTGAAGAAAGTATATCACTAAACCCACTTTTTTCATTGACTACAGATTCCTCGAAATCATTTCTACACCTCTTCCTGTTTAACCCGTTTTCCATATCCAGAAACCACAAGAAATCGCTGTTGCTGTTGGAATTAAAATATACATCTTCTGGAGAAAGCAATGTGAAAGATCCGATTTCCATGAAAACAAACACAAGATTTGTGTTTTTTTTCTTTCTTTTTGACTGGATTTGAATTGAATTGATAAAATGTGAAACTGAAGATGTGAAACGGAGGAATCGGGTTTTCCTTATATACGTATCAGTGGACACGGTTAGAGAGCAAGGGAAGCGCGTGGGGGAGGGGAAGTGTGAACGCGGTGGGATTTGACTTTTTTTCCCTCGTGTGCAGTTTATCTTATTAAAAAATAATACAATACTCCTGGTCCTGGTACACGTTTGGAAATAAGGAAAGTTGGAGCGAAGGTTCATTACAACGCACAGGGGTCTTAGGCATATCTGGGGTCGGTTCGTTTCGAGATTCGTTGAGTTCGGAATTTTAAACTTGAGTTCGGCTCAAAAATATATTATTGGGTTCGGCTCTAGCTCAACGCTCATCAGGTTCGGCTTAGCTCGGTTTGACTCGAAATATATAATTTTCTATATTATTGTGTTTTATTTTTTATTTATTTATTTATTATTTGTAAATTTGTTTTTCTTGATAATTTTTAATTTATTTTTAGTGGTTATTTATTATTTGTAAATTTGTTTTTCTTGATAATTTTTAATTTATTTTTAGTGGATTTATTCTTAATTATTTTATTATTTTTTTTGTTAAACAAATTATTTTTAATGTATATGTAAATATATATATATGTATGTTTATGTATAATTATTTTGAGTCTATTCACGAGCTTTTTAAGCTGAGCTTAAGTAAGCTCGACTCGGTTCGTTTAGATCCCGAACCGAACCTGAGTCCAAATCGAACTCACTCAAGCCAAACTTTGACCGAACCGAATTCGAATAACTCGCGAACTGAACAGCTCATTATCACCCCAAAGTCTTAGTGAGTCGGAAGGCAAAGCGAAGAAGCTTATAAAGGATAAGGTTCTCCTGATTCCTTGCTTGAGGGAGAATTAAACTATATGTGACCTACAAATCTAGAAAAGAAAAGGGTACTAGTGGACCCTCTAATATTTAATATAATGATATTTTATTAATTATAGTTTTTAATAATTTGGATAGTTTATATTTTTTAAAATCCGTTATATATTTCAATTAGATAAAACTAAAAAATTAAAAAATATATTTAAAATTTGATGGTATACTTATTTTTTTAAGAAAAATATTTTGTTTTTAGTTATAAATTTTTTGGAATGATTAATCCTAATTTTTTTCGATATTCGGTTAATTGATTAAAATTGATTTTGGTCTCGATAACTATCAGTTATTAAAAATTAGAATTAATATTAATTTTGGTCACATCAAATCCTAAATTCTAGATATAGTCCTGTTACTAGTAGAAATCGGTATCAATACCCGGTCAATTAGTATATTATTAAGAAAATATGATTAAAAGGAAAAAATTAACCAAAAATAATATTATTAAATAATAAAATTAAAATATTGTGGACTTAAAAATTAAAGTTTTAAAACGAATCATACTTATAATATTCATACATAAAAAATTTGATAAGAAAAAATAAATAAAATAACATTATTTATTACAAACAAGAAAAGTATTACTGGGTACTTAGTATTGGTCTTGGTCTTATTGGGTACCAATTATACCGGATTCATAAAATCAAAATCTAGTCTCAATCCCGATCATAATCGAGACCTAAATTTTGAATCTACTCTCGATCTAATTGAAATTAATACTGAATAAAAATCTATCAAATCTAATCAAATCCGAAATCAAAACCGGTTCTAAGATGTTTTGCCCACCCTTAGTACTAACTACCCTAATAAAATGTGAATGCCAAGGTAGTTGAACATAAATTTTAATTTTCTATTAATTGAATTGTTCCACACCATATTATACTAATACTACATTTGCTAGAAAATGAATATCCCATGCTTGTCATGTTCCAACTTGTCACATGAAAAATTAAAAAGATTAGACCACTCTTATAAGTATTGTTGTCTGATTAATTTATTAATTAATTATTATTCAGTTCAACAAAATGTATTTAATTAGACCACCCAAATGAAAAACACATGCATACTTAAAATGATTAATTATGTTTTTAAAGTAAATTATTATGACTTTGAATTCGTTACTCGTTTCCAAAGAACAAGGCACTTTGACTTTCAACACGAAGAGAAGAGAAACACTCGTTAATCGTTATGTTGAAAATATTCCATATATATATATATATATATTAAAAATATTATTCTTTCGGTTTTTAAGATTTTGCCTTAACTAATTTAAATTGATCCATATCTCACATCTATTTTTATTAGATGAATCGTTCGGTAAAGATTTTTATATACATAACGTCTCGAACTCAAGATTTGTTTAAACAAAATTAATGTGTTTATCAATCGGACCAAACCTATTAAAAAAATTTAAAATATATATATGATTTTTCCTAAATTAGGGAATTTTTAATTGTAAATTTTGAAAAAAAAATCCAGTTAAAAATAATTTAATTTAAAAAATTATTTAATTATCGTCTAATTTATGAAGGGTTAAATTATTTTATAAGCCAAAAATACATAATATTATTTTATGTTGAATGCGTTACAGATTCAAGTTCAACTCTCATTCTCAAATACTATGCTTTATCCAAATTTTTGGTCAATATACATCTTAGTACTTAAATTTGACTCCAAGAATTAATTTAGTATTTGAATTTTAATTAAATTATACACTTTGAATTTGGTACTTGTAATTTTTTCAATTAGGTGCATAAGTTATGCTACTCGGTTCAAATTGGTATATAATCTTAAGTTATTAGTTCAAATTAGTACTTTTGTATTTTTCAATTAGGTATCTAAGTTTTACTTCATGGTTCGAACTGTACCTAAAATTTTCTTTTCGATTCAAATTGTATCATTTAAAATTATATTTGTTTGGGTCAGGCAATCTTAAATGAATTCAGATAATTTTAAATCTTATAAAATATTAGTAATACTTTTATTTCAAATGTAATAATTAATTAGATCCATGAAGCTAAGTTTGTACTAACTAGAATCTAGAAGAAAGTTTAGGTATCAATTTATACCAAAAAGTTAAGTTTAGGTACCTAATTAGACAAAAAAAAAAAAGAACTTAATTAACCAAGAAGCTAAGTTCATGTACCAAAATATATATTTTACCTTTTTTTCTGAAATCCCAAATTATTAATGTTTATTTACACAATACACCTTGATTGTTTTTGCATATTGCAGAATTACCCCAATTATCAACTAGTGGATGAGATTTATGTTCATTTGCGAAGATCTGAGCCATGGATTAACGAATGGTTTACACTTGCAGAGGGTTCAAAAAACTTACAAAAATAATAAAGGGAAAACGATGATACGCATTAACAAAAAAGAGTGAAGCTTTAGCCATGGCGTCTCTTCTCTGTCCCTCTGTAGCAATTTCTCTTCAGCACAAGGTAAACCGGGATTTATTAGTTGAATACGAATTTTGTGATCGGTTAAATGATTTATAGTTGATTAAGGTTTGATTCAGATTTGAGAATTATGCTAATAACTGTTTTTTTTATTTGAATTTATTATTCATTCGATCTGAATATGTAAAATTGTTCTTAGGTTAGGGGAACTGGAATTCGAATCCTATACTCTTGAATTACGCACAAATTGGGCTAAAATTTGAGTTTGATGTTTTAAATACCACTTCCTTTTATTTCTTTTTGTTTTCTGGTTGACAGTTGAATCGTTCAAGTTTAAGTGCCCTATCTGCACATACTCCATCCAAAGTTTCTCATGCTTTTACTGGAGATGGGAGAATATGTGGAAGGTTAAGTTTCAAGACGAAAGCTACAGGTTCCGTTGAAGGAAATGTACTCGACAAAGAATCAGCTAGTTCCAGTAACAAGATAGGTAGCCTGTTCTGCTCTTATTTTGTGTGGTTCTGTTAGGTTGCAATATATTTTTGTCTTGGAAGCCATGATTTCTCTGAGTTATTCAGAGCTCTGAAGAATGAAATGTGCATCAATTCGAACTCTGTCATGGCTCATATGGCTTTTCAAGCACATTTGAACTTTTCAATTTAAAACCATTAGAGAAATTTATTGTTTTTTGGGTGTGTGTTTTTTTGTTGGGAATTGATGTTCCAACATTTGATGCTTTTCCAATTTTGGATGAAATGGCATTTAAGTATTGGCATCGATGTAGATTATGGAGTTGTTGGGATGCACCATGTTGGGATTCTATGTGAAAACCTTGAAAGATCACTTGAATTTTATCAGAATATTTTAGGTATGTATTCCATTTTCTACACCCATTTTAAATATTTATTTGTTTTTTTACTATGAAAGAAGAGAGTTAGAAACTGAGTATATGCTTTTATATTTTTAGGTCTTGAAATAAATGAGGCTAGGCCGCATGATAAGCTTCCATACAGAGGTGCTTGGTTGTGGGTAGGTTCTGAGATGATTCATTTGATGGAACTTCCGAATCCTGACCCTTTAACTGGAAGACCCGAACATGGAGGTCGTGACCGTCATGCTTGTATTTCAATTCGAGATGTATCTAAGCTGCAAGCTATCCTTGATAAAGCTGGTAAGATCCTTTTGCATTTATTCCAGGGTCATCCGTGTCAAGCTATATCTCATTGTATGTGAATTTGCCTGGTATATTCTAGTTTCTAGTTTTCTGATGGCAGATTTCACATGAAGCTCTTCAAGCTACAAACTGAAGGAGGATATCTTATTGTAATATTGTTTCATATTGCAGGTATTCCCTACACTCTTAGCCGATCCGGGAGGCCGGCAATTTTTACACGAGATCCAGATGCAAATGCTCTAGAATTCACACAAGTTTGATGCCTGAGATGTTTTAGCGTTCAAAACCTGGATTTCTTCATATATAATATCTCAGGTCCCTTTTTCTCTCATGATCCAGCTCAGGTATATAATTGTAGAAATTGCCAAGGATTTACATTCTGAATTATATTCTAAGACAGTTTTAATAAATAGAAAAATCTTTATACTAGAGTCTGTCTTCTTTCATGTATACTCGTGATGTGCTAAATCACATTTTATGTGCAAATCTAGTTGTAGACGTCACCCTGTGCCCACGTTTTTTTCTGCCTATTCCTATTTGATTTCTTTGGTCGCGGGGGATGGATGGATGGTTTTTTTTTTTTATCTTCGAACAATGTCTTGTAACTTCCTTAAAGGGAACCATGGCACGCAACCTGCTTAATATAATGTACTAGATAATGTCACTGTGATTTCCAGTCGTGTATGGCAGAGTGTAGTGTGTGGTTTGGAGTTGCAACATCGACAAGTCTTTTGAGAAATGGTATAACCCGTGTCAAGATCATGTCTGTTCCTGCATCTAAGCTTTGAATATTTGAATGCTATTCGAGCTAATTCTCCTGTCTCAGCTAGTGACCAATCTGTATTTGACTTGTCTAGAATGTCAGTTAAGGAAGTCCATTCGGATGTTGACCTGTCGATAACTGTTGTATCTCCCAAGGCATATATTTTGGTCTTATGGTGCTAGTGTGATACTCAGGATTCATGTAGTAGAGAGTACCAGCAAGAATAGTCTCGGTACTAGGTGATATGGTCAGGCACAATATGAAATAAACTTGGCAAGCATCCCCGATGAAAATAAATCTTTCATTCAATAATTAACATTCCCATATTTATGGATTAGAACACGGGGGACCTTGGATTGCTGCGGGGTTCTAGATATATTACACGTCTCTGGGGTAAAAAACAGGGTAATAATTCCTTCATATCTGCCATTATGGCGGGAGAGAATAAAATCTTCCTTTAATAGATAATTATTAGATGAATTCGACTCATTACATCAATTCACAGTTCTATTCCATCCAATAAGAACTATCTATTTCATTTTACATTCAAATTCCATTTAATGATGCTCGAAACTGTCACGTGGAATTGTCACATTGAACACCAAAACTAATCAATATAAATGATTGGGACATATATATACACGCACAACTTTCTAATGGACAGGTTTGCTGATGAACATAACCAGTTTGACAATATATGCTTTATTCTCCTTCAACTCAAGGACAGGTTGACCGTGCAAAAGTTCGATTACCGGATGAACTAATGAAATCTTTAAAGGAATTAATCAAGTGAACGAGGACAATAACTAGATTCTGCAGACTGCAGTTGAAAAACAGTGAGAGTATTGTAAAAACTGAGAAACAAACCACATGCATAATCTCAACATTATTGGTGTCCATAAAACAATATTTGTCAACACAATAAAGGCTGCTCTTTCATGCACTACAAACCAGATTCTTGATTGTGGATGCAGTGGAGCAAGAACTATGATGCAATCCAGAACAAATTGATTGACCAAAGCTGAAACATACCTACCTGCCTACCTACAAGAGTACAAGACCTAGCTCCGATGCTCTCAAGGCATTTCGTATCCTATAATTGTACAGGTAGTAGTGAAGTTGTCCGTCACCTGGTCCAAATTTCAATTCTTTGAGAAAAGACTCGTTGTGCATGACATCCAGTGCATTGAAAACATCGAAATCCTTCTTCTTGGCAACTATAAGCGCATCGTTCATCAACTGAAGCAGTGGAGTCTTGGTGGAGACATTGTAGTAAGAGTAGGCAGCTTTCAAAATCGAATAGTTTTGGTTGCCAAGAATGGACGAGGGAAGAGTGTAGAAACTGCAGAAGTCGGTTATGTCATGCGTCTTTGGGCTCTCGACCAAGTAACTGTCAACGACATCTTCCGTAGGTAGAAGCCAGTGCTCCACATCATTCTCGTCAAAATCTGGAGAAACAACAAACTGGCTCAAGTATTGTCTAAGCAACCTAGTGACATCAGGGACATCACGAAGCTCCATTTTTCTGAATCCAGGGGTGACCGGTTGATCGGGTAACTTGTAGAGTTTAATGGTTCGACTCATTGTCATCCTAGGCCCAAGCCTAGAAAATCCAACATCGATAAGCTTCTTGGGGTTCAGCGACCTATGCCAGTACTGGCAAGTAGTAATTGGTGTTGGAAGAACAACACCAGCTGTATAAGCCGCTTGCCAAATATTCTCCAAATGAACTCTCCTAGTAACCTCCTTAATCATCACTGGTGCGAGTCTCTTTGATCTCAGCTTCTTATGAACACATAAGAAATTGATCTCCGCCATCTTCACAACTTCATCACGCACCCTTATTCTTGCAGGGACACCGGTAATAAAGGCAACAAGCTTCTTAGACGTCTTGGCACAGACCCCAATATGCCAGCTCTTGTAATAACCAGGAGGACGCAAAGCCCAACTGAGAAACTCCTTGGAATAATTGAACCTAAACATATTCTCATCATCCTCAACATAATTGTTCTTCAAAAGATTGTAAACCTCGTTACAAGTTTCTTCGGAATCCATATCACATGTTATCCATTCATACCGACTAGGAAGGTTATAAGGTTCCTGTTTGACTTCAGACAAAGGGGTAGGTGGTTCGATCGGGCCTTCAGGTAAACTTGTGTCCCCAACATCCTTAAATTGACCAACAGGCTGAGTTTCCCAAAACTTGTGTCTCTTTGGTAAGGACATGGAATCCTGAAACCTTCGAACTATGTTTTCGAGTGAGCTATCATCATTGGGTAATGGGTTAACCTCAGAATTATGATCTGAGCTTACTTTGGGAGACCCAGGTGGTGAATTGTTATCAGCCATTTCAGGGAATCAATTAAATTCAGCAAACTTCTAATATACCCAGAAGATTATTTGAATGTCTCAGCTATTTTCTCAATATATACCTGAATTTATAGCCAAAATGTAACGAAAATCAAGTTAAAAACAGAGAAGGAAGCACAACAACTAGCTAAAACGTTATCTGTAAATCAATTCAGAATATTACAATCAAATAAATTGATAGCAAAACATTCACAAAAGAATTTCAATATAATGAGAAAAACAGATCTGCGAAATTAAGCTGAAATCATTACGAGAAACTCATAACTTACCCGGTTTCAAAGGACAGAACTTTAGCAGATTTTGAATCGAGGAGATGTTGGGAGATTAATTGAGGCAGATTTTGAGAAGAGAAAAAGATAAAACCAGATCTCCAAATCCAAATAATAAGAGAGATTATTCTCAATAATGTTTTTTTCTCGGATTTTTCTAAGCAAAGTGGAACCTTTAGGGTTTTCTCCAGGACGGCGAGTTTGAAAATGCCGAATGCCGATACTCTTTGATCTCGGTGAATAATGGTGACACTGACGCAGTGACAATGAAGAAAACAATGTATTTTTGTTAGGTCAAATTTAAAGAAAGTCCCTGTATTATGCATTTCTATTAAATTTAGTCTTTCTATTTTTCAAAATAATTTGATGATTTCTATTTCTAATGTTTAATTTTGAAACTATGTATTTCAATCATGATATTGTTCGTTTTTTTCCAAAGCAAATCAGTTTATTCTAATATTCGAAATGCATTGTATATTATCCAATCATCGATATTCGATTCATTCATAAATTAATATAAATTCAGTATTATAAGAGATAATTTATTTTATTCATGATGTTAAATAATTTTAAATATTTGAATAAAAATTATATATATTTATAAATATACAACAAAATAACTAAAATGGATTTTGTTATAATCACTAATATTAAAACTATTGACCAACTAATCCAAATAAAAGATAATAAATAAAATATATATGAATTTTAGAAATGACTTAAGGGCTACTATTTCTTTTTTAGTAGTTTTAATTTATCGATTTTGTTTTTATAATATTTTTATATCAATTTGATCTTAAAATAATCAAATTGTATCACACTTTGTCCCTTAACTAACACTTTAATTTTAATTTTAAAATCTTAAAACTTAAATCCTTAGTTCTAATTAATTTTTTTATTAATTTAGAGTGATTATAAAACATAAAAACATTCTTAAATCTTATATAATAACGTAATTTAATTATTTCGAAAGTCGAATTAATATAAAAATATTAGGGTTCAACTCCACCAACATTGACTATCTAAACGACACCGTTTCGTTTATTTTTTAACCCAGAAGGCTTTCAAGCATCTTGGGTTCATTGCACCAAAAGTGGCGCCGTTTCGTAGCTTCAACTCCACCTTTTCTTACTTCTCTCTGTTCAAGCTCCTGGGATTTTGAGTGACCGAATGGAAGAGTGAGTCGAAGCTCCGACAACGAATTTAGTAAAGACTACACTTTTAAATGATCTACATTTCCATAATTTATTTCAAAAACAACTACCTAATGCAGGTGCAGCCATTCATAAACTGAGCACATGAACTGGAAACTTGTACGTAATTATGTCTCTTACAATAAAGATTTAACACCCAAAAATTCCATATTTGTTTTCATTCTAAGCAAATGAAGAAACAAAGAGACAAATCCAGTCCATGCATGGGATCATGCAACCGAATCTGATATAATATTACAGACCGAAGCCAATCCAAGGCAAAAAGCGATTGATGTTCATGGGTTGAAGAAAGTTGAGTGACACTTGCATGTCCATCCTTCGGGCTCGTAATTGGTATACTGAGTTCCAAGATCACCGGAAGTTGTGGGAATCTGAGTGGCCACACAGGGAGTGCAGTCACCACACTTTCGTAGACAATTCGGTGGCCTGGATCCGATTCTCCCAAGCTTTCTTATACTTTTTGCTTTCTCAGCCAAGTGTTCCAATCCACCCTAAGAATACAAGAATAAAGAATTTTCTGTTAGATGAGTCCAACTTCACGGCCATTTATCAAGAGATTCAGAAGAGCAGAAGAGAGAGTGATGAACCTGTTTGGAGTCAATCACAACTCCCGGGAACTCTGGAATTGTATCTGTTAGATGAACTTCAGATGGTTAGTAAGAAAGGAAAGTGGTATAGAAGTTCTTTATGATTACAAACCTTGTTGAGGAGATGCAGAAGACATAGCTGATACGTGAAGCCAGGTTAAGCTTAGAATCTGCATGACTGCAATGAGAAAACAACACATTCTTTGCTTCATTTTTTTTCTCAAGAATTAATCGAGCAGATAATGATGGGACGATGATGATGAACTTTACTCCAGGGAGAGAAAGAGGTTGTCTGAGTCAGTTGGAACCGAGAGAGAAAATGACTTGGAAAATGGAGCTTATAGAAACAAAGCTAGATATAAACCATAAACATATTTAAAAACAAAAGGAAGACCAAGACAACCCAGGTCCCAGCATAGGCATTAGAAGCTGAGAATTTAGAGACCAGAATGAAGAACCGAATCTAATGTCATTCCCTTACTCCCAGATAGGAAGATATTGCTTCACAGACACGTTATTCTGCTTTCTTATCAAACAGATTAGAAGATAGATTTCTCACCTTTGACAATATTTTCTTGTCAAAAATCCCTACTATATCAAGTATTTTGAATCAGCGTCAGACAGACACAGTAGAGTAGCTACACTTGTAGTTGTTGGATTCTTAATTTTGAAAACCAGAAGTACGAAAAATATTATAGTAGAAAAAACTACAGATAAAAGGTAAATATTTAAAACGAAATTGTTACATGCATTTAAAACACATCTACAAACAGTGGAATACTCCCTTACATAATAAAGAAAATTTAAGTTGTAAAATTCATGACGACGGAGATCCGACCTTATAATAGAATAAAAATTATCTATTTTTTATAATATTATATAAGTCTAACATTAAAAACATGGTTTATAGTTTAATTTTAGAGTTTAGGATTAGTATTTATGAAATAGCGTGTACGATTTAGTGTTTAAAATTTAAGGTTAAAGGGTAGGGTTTAGTTTTTAGTACTAGAAAAACTAATATATTAAATTTTTTATTGATTATCCGATCTCAAATGTTAACATTTATATTTTAAGTTTTTAATATTATCTCTCAAAAAAAATTGTACTATACATGTTTCTACACCCCATACGTCTGAACAAGGAAAGGATGGCTTTGCCTCTTCTTCATTTCCCACTATCTTCTTCTCATCTCTTCATGTCAGCACTGATCATGCAAAGTACATGAAAAAAGTGGAAGGAAATGGCTCTTGTTCCACAAGAAGATTCTGCAGAGATTATGGCATTAGAAACGAAGTTGTTCCAACATAAACCCTAACCAAAAAAAGAAAAGAGAGAGAGAGAGAATCCCTGTCTTACTGAGACCATGGCTAAGCTGATTCTGCAGAAAAAACAAATAGAAAACACAGCTAAGACCAACAGTCATGACTCATGACAAGAGAAGTCAGTCACTACTACTGTCAATCTGTCATACTGAGACCATGGCTAGGCTAGGCTAAGCTATAATGGAAGAGATGACAAGGGTTTGGTTGCTTTGTCTGCCTACAATTTGACCTTTAAGATTGTTTAGAAGACCGGGCCAAGGAGGAACCCTGTCAAGTTCTTTCACTAATCCAGTTGTTTAATCGGGTTTGAAGTGAAATGAATGGTTTTGGTACTATTAAGAATGCCTCTTTAGGAATAAATAAATTTGACTTCTTTTTGGAAGTTGGGAGAGTTATGATTTGATGAGTCACTGTGAGATTGGGGTATGAAACCAGCCTGCATTCCACCATCTTCATCTGCTATGTTTCTGCAGAAGCTGAATTTATTGCACCTAAAAAAGCTCGTTTGTCACCTTTAATTGTATCTTATTTATTTGATTTTGGCTATAAAATTATATAGAAATCAATATAAATTTGTATTTCTACAATGTAGATTCAAAGAGAAAAAGAAAAGCTTTTAGCCAGAATTAGAATGAACAAATTGCCTGGCTCAAAAAACTTTAGTTGTATAAAAATCAAATTTACTACCTACAAAACAATGAACTAAACAAATGAATAAACTGGCTTAGTTCACTGTGGCTATGGGCCTTGGACTCGGCAGACCCATGATTGCAATTCTAGGGGAAAGATGGATTCTTGGACTAGGTCGTGGTGAAGGAATTGGACCCAACTTCACCGAGACGGGAACCACCCTCGGCGACAAGTTAACCTGTTCGAGTGCTTTTGACTGAAGCTCGGTCGGGTAGTCTCGGACGCATCCGATGCGGGGTCCGACACCGGTCGTCCACTTAAACGACAGTCTTTTGGCCATATTGAAAGTTGTTGCTTCTGCATTGGCACCTGCACCATTGGTCTTAATGTGCTCATCTTTGTGATGATCATCTCTGCTTTTAGACATACTTGGTTCCCCTCTAATACTGCCATCTTCGTCGTTGACATCGTATTTCGGGGTTTCTTCGGCCTCGACTTCTGATTCGGGTTTGGATTCTTTATCTTGGTTTTGCCCGTACGAGTTGTCATCATCAATGGAGCACCTCTGTAATCGAAATAACACAAGCAGGCAAGCAGCAGGAACAAATTTATTCAAGTATAGAGATTAAATCTCAAACTTCATTTAAGTACAGGGACTGATAGTACAATTTGACCAAAAAAGCCAGAGAGATATTTTAGTATTTTACCTTAACATTTGTGAGATTAACATGGTTTTCCTCAAGGAAGTGAATGAATTCCATGAAATTCTCTTCCGTTGGGTGATAATGACCACTGTAAGGCCATATAGCCTGGAAAAAAAACATTATAATGTAAATAAAGACAACAAAATCAATTAGTACATAACATTAGCTGCATGCATGCATGAAGTAAATTTGTACCTCGAGAACCCCGTCACGAGCAACTAATCGTCCGGCAGCCGTGGTGGCACCGCCGGCGAGAAAACTCGAATGTTGAAACTTTCCCTTTCTCTTTTGACCAACATACAAGGCTCTACTTGTGCTAAGCACAAATATCCACTTATATTCACCGGTTGTATCCACAGGTGCACCACTCTGCCTATAAACAAGCCGCCCCTCCTCAATTATCACCTCATATTCTTCCCTTTCTTTCTGCAGATCCATTATTTAAATGATATTATTGGAACGGACAATCATCGTACATATCAAACTGTATTAATTACTAGTAATTAATTAAAACCTACCGGTCCTAGATATGTGATGCATTGCTGTTGAAGTTTCTTCCTTGAACATGTGTCCAGATTTACTTCTTTCCCATCTCCAACATCCAGCCTTTTGAAAGAATAAGACAATGAAAGTCTTTGATTAGAAGTCCGTAAGAAAATTTTGAAAGGCTGCTGAATTAAAGAACATGGAGTAATATTTACCAGTAGAAGAAAGGCTGGGTGCTTTCACTGGAGAACCAGACATCATAATACATGTGTAAGTTGTGACCATATCTATGTCGCGGATCAATCTGTAAGAAATTAGAAACAATACAAGGGTGTGTATTCAATCGAGACGAATAAAAAAGTTTGAATTAATCGAGTTGACGAGTCTTGTTGTACGACCCAAAATTTATTTGAATTCTTTTCAAAGAACTTACTGCTTCAAGCCAGTGTTGGAGGGCTAATTTTTTAGCCTTTTCATCCTTGGACAATCCCTTTCCAACCTGCAATCAAAAGAGGAAGGACTAACATTAATATATTCCGTCGCTAGAAACAAAAAACTGTCGGAATATAATCTAAAAAAGTGTCGGTAAAGACAATTTGTTTGTAACTTGTTTGAAAAGGTACCTTTGCTGCTTTGGCCTTGGCCCTAACCCACCGTGAAACAGCAGATTCATGTTTTTCAACCTCGAAGAACGACACGGAGTTTTGCTTGAGCTCCGCAAGGTCTAATACTTTCCACCACAACTCCTCGATCACCACCGCGCAATCCGCGAGGTTTCTTCGAGTCCGGTAGCTCTTGTAAACCTTTTGAAGCTTAACTGCAGCCGCGTCGAGCTCGCTGACGGGTCGAGGCGATAACAAAACCGTCGGCTCTGGTAGAGAAAGCGTCGGCATTGACTTATGATTCAACCCATTGGAGCCTGCAGATGATGGTTTCCTCTGAACCATGGCCAGATTCTTGAACGAAAACGTTTTCTCAAGCAAAACTCCATTATCATCACAAGTTTTGGAATTGATTATGGTTTCTGAATCCGTTCTCTTGTAAACATCTCCATGTTTCGAATTTAGACTGATTTTGCTGGCCAAATCGAAGAAGCTGTGACTTACAATCTGTTGCCAGGCTGATTGAAGCAATGAAAGAGACAATCCCATAAGCCTTCAATCCTGTTCAGCACCATGAATCATAAACTGATTAAACTACAAGAAAAAATCGACCGACAAACGTAATACTTTATGTTAGAAGTCGAACATATAAAATTTCAGGGGTCACCACCTCATTCAACCCTATGTCCCAAAGAAAATTGGAAAAGCTAAAGCTAAAAGGCAAAGCACTTGCAAGTTGCAGACTGAACAACTCCAATAATTGAAGAGAAAATAATAATTTAAAAGGCACACACACAAACACTTATGCAACTCCAATCATTAATACAAATGATCTAAACACCCCATATATAAATATATATACCTACCTACTTGTTTGCTGTATGTTCTTCTGATCCTTTTTTCCTGAGAAAAATCTTTCCAACAGTAGAAAACAAAAGAAAATCCTTTGGAGAAGATGATGAAATTCAGAAATATGTTTATCGTGTGACCAAATACCTTATCTCTTAATATATATATAGGGGAAGCTGAATCAACATGGAATCCAACTAATAAACCTTTAAAAATTCTAAATATTCCAACCTAGAAAGGGCAGGTACATCTTTGAAATATCGTATATATATCTATATATAAATGCTGGTTGTATTTCAACGTTTTTAATTAAGGCTCGTGTGTATTGAAAGACCACTAGTTGTTTGATGAATTCAAAGTTTTTAAATATTCTTTTCTGGAAAATTTTGAAGGGTTTTTCAAATCCTTTGTTTTGCTTCCTGGAACCTGACCTAGCCCTAGGGACAAAATGGAAACATAGATTGGTCAAAGAAAGTAAGCCTGTGATCTGCAAAGTTACAAGGTTTCAAAAAAACACGAAAACGCTTTAAAAATCTTCATACACACTGGGATTTGGTGTGTTGTTGTTGTTTGTTTTTGTGACAGTCAAAGAGAGTTTGGGTCATGGCTTGGGTCATTCAAGGACGCGCCTTGTTCTTTTTCTTCTTCCTTTTTTATCTGTGGTTTGTACACTACTGTTGGCTGTTGCTATTAGCCATGCAAAGGCATGGAAGACATATTCCCATCACTTTTCTTGACTTGCTTTTCTCATACTTTACACCATCAAAACTTACTGGTAACCCCACAAGCACTTTGATTTCTTGTCAAAGATTAAAGTGTGTTTTCCATGTTTTATATAGGTTGGTGTTCGATCTTTTGGTCAATTAATTGATATCGAATATTATAAAATATCATTATGAGTAGGCAGAGACGGAGCTGTATAGGGTGGGGAGGGAAAATCGCCCCCACCCTCGAAGAATTTTTTTTTTTCATTTTTGTCCTCTTATTTAAATATTTTTTAAAAATTGATTTTTTTATGAATTTGTCCCTCCACTTTTAAACATTTATGTTTTATCCCCTCAACTTCAAATCCTAGCTCCGTCCCCGTGAGTAGTGAGATTAAAAAAAAACATAATGGGACCAAATTCATAAATAAAATCAATTTTAAAAAGATTTAAATACAGAAATAAAAATAAATCAAGATGGGACGATTAACCCACTCCACCTCTGCTTGATCACTCATTATGAATGAGATATGATATGATATGATATGATATAATATAATATAATATTACTAGGGGAACAACTTTTTTTCTCTTTTAATTCATTCATATATATGGTAAGAGAGTCTAGGAGAACCTTTTATATCTAAAGTAAAAGTAAAGTGTTATATATGATAAGAAAAAAATAATTTTTAATGCACACAAAAAAATTAATTTAATTTAACTTAAATCATAATTTATTAAAATCTACTAAAAAGTATTTTTCACTTTTTCTACCCTTGATCGCATATAAACATTAGAATCATATATAATAATGAAGCTTAAATAAAATACTAAACTTGTATACACGTAAACACATTTTATAAAAATATACATATACTCTTTTAAAATATAAAAAGTCAAATCATTAATTTATGTAATTAATGGATGATCATCAACACATGAACAAGTGGTTTTCTCATTTACATAAAATAGTTATAAAAAGTTTTAATTTTGAATATATCTATTAAAACAAAATTTAATAATTAATCATTTACATATCTTTAATAATTAATAATTTATTTATTATTAACACTTATTGGTTTGTTTATAATAATACGATAAATAAATTATATTCAGAATTTAAATTTTAAATCTTAACCGAAACGATTATTGATTTGAAGTATTAGGTTTATAGCTAATATATAGTTCTTATTTTATGATTATAATTATTTTTATTCTTTGGTTTTCTTAAACAATTTGTCTTAAAAAATATAATTTTTTTTTTTATTTTTATTCTTATTTCTTTCCATTTGTCAACGCTCCACTAGACTAGAAAACGTTTTCTGTCTCTTTCACAAAGTCAGAAGCGTGAAGGGAGAGCAGTTTTCCGACACGGGATCAGGGTGGTTGACTCGTGTGAGACACAAGGTCATAGATTTATTGATAGGTAAAAGTACAGATTTGGTCCATAGACTATCTTTAAATGTGGGATTGAACCTTTAAGTTTTAATTTAATATAATTTAATCCAAAAACTGACATTATTAACTATTCTGGATAAATAGTGTCGTGGTTTTAAAAAATACTATTTTTTAGTTAGCCCAAATAGCTACTTTGGCATATATATTATATGATACACATTAACCTATTAGGTATAATTTATTATTTTTTTAATTACCTGGTTCAGTAGGATGAGATATAATATTTTAAACCGATATAAATTTTAATGTTATAGATAAAGTTAATTGAGTTGAGAAAAATATTTTCATAATATATTTTTATAATATTCGATCTGAATTAATTAATGATAAGTTGACCAAATATCACTAATTATACCAAAATTATTATTTTAAAAAATACATCTCACAAATAATTTTCTTCTTAGCCCGTATTTTGCATTGCATTTGAAATCAGTTTTTTAAGTCAAAAAGTTAATTTGAGATCAATAATATATATATATATATATATTAAGGTTAAAACTTAGTTTAAAATTATTTTTTCAAAAACTGAATTTTTTACCTTTTAATTTTTTTTAAAAAATATTTTAAAGTAAAATTACACATATATCCTCATTTATATCACTAATTCTTTTATTTTTTAAAAAAATATCTAAAATATATATTTTATTTACTTAAAAATAATTTTTAACGCTGATACCAATATTTATATTTTAAATTAAATAATCTCAAAATATTTTCCAAAATTACTTTTTTATTGTATTTTCAAAAACAATATAAAATTAGACTATGAGACTACCACATGGTATTTTGGCAAATATTTGAAGAATATGAATTGTAACATCTAAGACTATGACTATGACTATGACCAAAGTTTATGCCCAGCAGACATAATTGGTACGATGAAATTCAAAATCTGTCTGCTCAACAAATCTATTGACATGGATTATTTCATGCTTTGAAATTGCTGGTCACCATTTATGGATATAGGGGAGATAAAGAATTTTTAAGGTTAAATTACATAATTAGTCCTTGCACTGTATATAAATTGTAGATATAGTCTCTATAATACTTTGATTTCGTTAATTTCAATATATATACTTTCAAGTTTTGAAATTTTAACTAAACTGTATGGCTTAAAAGTGATCAAACTGAATACCATAAAATAAAAATCTTTAACTTTTACCTAGGGCTATGGTTAATTTGATTTTCTTTTTATTCTAAAGCGCGAAAAGTACAAGGTTAAAAATGACTAAATTAGAATATAATTACTAAATCTATAAGTTAGGAATAGTGTAGGGATTAATAGTAAAATATGACCAATTTTTTTTGTAGTTGGAGAAGAAATTGAGGGAAATATTTAGTTGACAAGTTCTTACAAGCCGCCTGGTAGAAGTCGATTAGTCGATAAACACAAACTACAAATGTTGGTTTGATAAACATTTGAATCAATGCCACTTCAAGACTTTAGAAAATTAATATATAAATCAAATATATTAATTCGAATCGACCCACGTCACACATCTAATTTTGTGGGTGAGTTTTTCAATAAAGATTTTTTTGTATATACAACGCTTCGAACCTGAGACATGCTTAAGTAGAACCAAACTGTTTATCGCTTGAACCAATCCCTCAATAAAAAAAGAGATTGAGAAAATGTTTAAATTTTAGGATTAAATCTTAATATATAATTTTAATTATTCAGTTTAAATTAAATTAATTATTTAACTTTAATTTTGTAATGAACACTTTTTATTAGAATTATTAATATGATTATAAATTGCAACTTCAAAATATAATTTGTATAAAACAAAGTCTGTGAACAAAATCTAATTTGAATTTGGAATTTATCTAGAATGCTAGTGAAGTTTCCCCTATAAAACAAATTATGGTACTATTTTATGGATTTTATAGTTTTGGTTAGGTGACAACAATGGTGAAAACTCCTCCAACCAACATGCACAAAAGAATTTCTTAATTTTATCAAATCAAATATATTTTTTAAGGTTAAAGGGGGTATTTTAATCAAATAAAACCCAAGTTAACTCATGGAACATATTTTAATTCTAATGCCAATGATTAGTAATACTAAATCTATAATTGTGCAAAACCTGGAGATTTGGCATGTGTGCGACTGCACTTACGGCAAGGGAGGCATCTCAGCTGAGTTGCGCAAGCTTAATACCAAGGCTTTGCTGATTCGAAAGGTATTGGCCTGCAGCAGGGTGTCTCTTTGCCGACACAGTTTTCCAGCTTAAGGGTGACCTCCATGGACTCTGTCTGGTCAATTTGAATCCCTATAAAACACAATTGGTGCCAAGAAATATATGAATTATCAACTGCATTTGCATGTAGGGAAAAAAGGGGGTTGATTTCAGACCAGATAATTTCCATTAAATCGAATTACTGATTATGTTATATATTATAGTCCTTGATTTGTACACATCCATAGATGCCTAATTCATGCTTGTATTGATCTGAATTCAGTCTTCTATTTAACATATCACATTTGCAATGGCATTAATGATTAGGAGTTTGAACTATCAGCAAGAAAATTAGAGTAACAATATACTACCACAAAGGTTTACCCTGTTTGCTAGGGGACAAGCTGGGATTTGTATATTCAGTAAGCAACCTCTTGGGAATTTCCCCCTGTCAATATCTCTTATAGATGCGGATATTCAAGGCAAACAAACATAGGCTACATTCTTCAAATCACTTTCACATCTAGCATCTTTCTTCCTGAAATTATGCAAGAATCAATTCATCAAAGGTCCACAAAACGACGGGAAAATGTTCGAATTCAGGAGGAAAATGTTTGAATTTAGGAAGAAAATGTTATTTTACCAGTTGTGTGACAGGCAAAGTGATGGCATCCGTAAATTAGTGCCTCTGTAGCTGCAGCAACAGCTCCTGAGTAAAACCTAATGATAATAGTTGAAGTGCATTGTAAAGGAAAACTTAGAATTGAGACAATGGCAATCAAATTGAACCAAACATAAAAGGATAACAATTAACAAATTGCATACATGTTGCGACCGCAACTCGATCCCCTGTTAATTCCACTAATCACCTACATATTTGTTTAAGAACGAGATACAGAATTAAGAACAACATTGGGCAATCTCGATTCTAAAATCAACAATTAGATTTAAAGGAAATATCCATTCGTTATTAACTGCTTGTAGAATTTACATCTTTTACCTGAAATTTCAAAAGCAGAGCCGCCGCTCATTTCAACTGATCATACTTCAACCGTCTCTCGCGCGTCACGAAATGACCGGGAACCGATTTGTCCCTGAAAATAAAAAAAAAAAATCTGCTAAGATTCATTCAGATCTGATTCAAAACTGAGAAATCTTACGAAATTAAACCGCATTTCAATTTTTTATCAGCAACTTTAGTTGAAATCGGAAATGACGATTGAGGAGCGCTGACATGGAGAGTGAAGCACCCGTCAGAGAGCAGGGCTTGAACGAGGAAAGTGAGTCCAGATGACTAGGTGAGTCAATTCCTTCGCCATTGATGATCAACAGCAGTGGTCTAGAGCAATCCGGGCCCAATGATCAAAATTGGTAGAAAGACAAAACAGTTTAATTAAATTATTTTAAAATTATAATTTTCAAAGGAACTAAACAATAAAATCAAATTCATATAAAAGAAAAACTAAAATATAACTGATGATATATATAAATAATGTAATATTTCAATTTATGGTACGAAATATCTACCAATAATATTATACATAATTTGTTACTAATATGATAAATATATTTTGAAGGTGTCTTTTTTTAATTTAAAATTTATAAATTTTTCAATAAACGAAAACAAAAATATTATCTAGATTCTTTTATTTCATTTCTTAAAAAAAAATTATAAGGATTTCGGTATATATCAAATTTCTTAAAAAAAGTTTAACATTTTCGAAAGCGTAAGAATTTCGTTACATACATAATTTTTTTACAAAAAAAATGTAAGAATTGATACATATCAAAAAGTTAATACCGAAATTTTTATAATTTTGTTAATAATTCGGTTCCGACTTATTTTAACTTGTCTCACGTTAGAAAAACACAAATTCTTTATTTAGAAATGTTATAATCATCGTAAATCAATAAACGTTGTAGTACAAGTAAATCAACTAAATTAATAAATAATTAAAGTAAAATTTGGAAACATATAATAATTATAAGGTAATAAACGTTAAAATCTTTAGTTAACTTCACGAGTAATGTAATCTCGGTTTAAAATATTATTAATGAAATTTTATAAATGTATTCCAAATAAATGATAGTTTTTATTTAAATAATAATAATTTAATGATCATTTACCCTAAAATAAATGAAGGATTCCACGACTTATATCTTATTTGAAATTGTCACATTGTTTTTAAAATTATATTTTTCAATTAACTAACAATTCTATTAAAAGGTAATTAAATATTAAAATACCATTTATATAAAAAATAAAATATAATTGGTAGTATATATACTTATTAAGAAAAAAAATCAATTTATGGTAATGAAATCTCTACCAAAATATTATATATAATTTGTTACTAATATGATAAATATATTTCAAACTTTACTTTTTTGCGCTCACAAATTATAAACTTTCCAACCAAAGAAAACAGACATATTATCTACATTTTTTTATTTAATAAAATAAAAAACTGAAAAATAAATAAATAGTTTATTTTCATTTTTATTAATTTAAAATTTAATTTATATTTTATAAAAGATGAACAACCTTATGGTTTAGAGGTATATGAAATTGATGCATTATGATTTAAATCCAGTCGTCGGTTTTATGCATCTTTAATAATAATTAAATCTTATATTGAGTTTACGTTATTTCTGACGTTAATTCAGTTATATAATGATTATAAATCATTAAACGTGAAGCATGAGTTTACGTCACGTGTAACGTCAACTAAATTAAAGAAATTATGGAAATAAAACTTAAAAATATATCAGAATTATAAGGTAATGAGCGTTAAAATCTCTAGTTAACGTCACATGTAACATCAACTAAATTAAAAAATATATATATATTAAAATAAAATTTGAAAATATATAATAATTATAAGATAATATACGTTATTATCTCTAGTTAGAGTCACGAGTAAAGTATTCTCAATTAAATAAATTATCATTTGAATTTTAAAAATACTATAAAGGTTATAAAATATTTAATTTAAATGGATTTTACTATTATTTTAAATAAAATAGATCAAATTTTAATTACGTTTTTATTTTTTATTTATAATTAGGGGATTTAGGTCTTTATATGGTAGGGGAGGGAGAATTTGGTAACCACGCGCGTCTCTGACTCACCCAACCCCCCTTTAAATTCCCATCATTTCTCTAGGGTTTTACACTATCTTATTCTTCGTAAAAAATCAACCTTTTTTGCATCTTATCTTTGAAGTACTTTCTTCACAATGAGCAACAACGAAGGGATTAGCTTCAACAAGTCCGGTATCGGCAATGGTAGTAATCCCTTTCCGCTCTCAATCTTCCACATCCGCCGATTCACTGTTATCACTTCCCTCACTGTTTTTTGTTTCTATTTTTAGTTGCAGGTCTTAACGGAGAAGCTCAAGCTGGTCTCGTTAACGCTCTCAAAGTCGGTGGCTGCCGGAATTTTTTTTTGGATTCTTTGTTTCGTTTTTAATCTGTTTTTTATATAGTTATTGATATTTTGGCTTTGCAGAATAACCTTCATAATCTTATCGAGGATGATATCATGGGGAGTCTGTCTCCGATTGTCAGGAAGCGTGTGGATGAGCTTAGAGAGATCCAGGCATGTTCAAAATCTGTTGTAATCTAATTGAGCTGCTATGTGGTTGGAACTGGAATGAAATTTTTGATAGTCTTGGCCTTGTTTGTTTTGACAGAGTCAACATGATGAATTGGAGGCTAAGTTTTTTGAGGAAAGGGCTATTCTTGAAGCTAAATACCAGAAACTATATCAACCCTTATATGCCAAGGTCTGCCCTTTGAATTTTGCTTCCTTCTTCTCCATTCGAATATTCTTGTGTTTTTACTTGACTTATTATTGCTACTTTTTGTAGCGTTATGATATCGTGAATGGTATTGCTGAAGTTGACGGAACGAAAACTGAAGCAGCCATGGAGGATCAAGGAGAGGATAAGGATGCTGAAGGTTTGATCTTATTTACTTAATCCCCCCTCCATAACAGACTTTTATTTCTATGTGGATGGTATTTAAGAAATTATGCTTTATGCAGAGAAAGGGGTTCCTGGTTTTTGGCTTATTGCAATGAAGAACAATGAAGTTGTTGCCGAAGAGGTGATTTTCGGTTATGCTTTTGGTCGAAGTACTTTTCTTTTTGTTGTTGCAAATACTTGGGGTTCTTTTTACATCTTTTTGTGTTTGAATCAGATAACTAAGCGTGACGAGGAAGCTCTCAAATATCTCAAGGATATTAAGTGGTGTAGGGTTCAGGAACCTAAAGGATTCAAGCTCGAGTTTTACTTCGACACCAATCCTTATTTCAAGAATACCGTGTTGACAAAGACATATCACATGATTGATGAATATGAACCCATTCTTGAGAAAGCCACTGCGTAAGTACTCTTACCATGTTTTAAAAAAATGTCGAGATGATCAGGTTTCTTGCTTTATTTTACTAAAACGTTTTTGCCCTTAATATGTAGGACGGAAATTGAATGGTATCCTGGAAAAAGCTTAATGCAAAAGGTTCTTAAGAAGAAGCCTAATAAGGGATCAGAGAATGCCAAGCCGAGTACCAAAACTGAAGAACGTGAGAGTTTCTTCAATTTCTTCTATCCTCCACCAGTTCCTAAGGATGATGAAATCCTTGATGAAGATGCTGTCAGCCCAACTCACCATAACTTTTGTGATTGATTTCATTACTTCTGCTATTGTAATGATTTTTACTTTCTTGCTCAGGCTGAGGAGCTACAAAATCAAATGGAACAAGATTATGACGTGGGGTGTGTTCACTTTTCAGCTTATTCTAGTCATTGGCTCGTTTATCAGTTTCAACTCCCCTTCATGCTTTTCATGAGATGCCATTAATCAATGTTTTACATGATGAAATGTTATGCAGGTCAATCATTCGAGACAAGATTATTCCACATGCTGTGTCATGGTTTACAGGGGAAGCTATCGACGGTGATCTTTATCTAGATGACGAGGACGAGGACGAGGATGATGGGCTTTATGATGATGATGACGACTATGAGGACGAGGATGATGATGAGGAAGGATCTAAGACCAAAGAGGTATGAGATGCTAACACGTGTTACTTATATGTGTGCCCGATTATTATTGCAACTATTGAAATCTATTCTGATTTTTTCGGTCGTGTAGGGTTTGAAAGCACAGGGTGGTGAGCAGCAAGGTGAGAGGCCTGCAGAATGCAAGCAGCAGTAGAATTATTATTATTATTATATATAACTAGCCACAGATCCACAGATTCATGTCGGTGTCGGTGTTCGTGTGTTCTATAAGATGTCACAGTTAGAAGAAAAGGGGGGAAGAGAGGGTTTTGAAGTTTTTTTGTGGCTATTTATTTTTAAAATTTTCATGTTATACCATGAACATATGATTGGCTTGAGAATCCTTGTCTTTCCCCTTTTTGGTCTGCTTTTAGTAATGATAGCCTCAGATATGTTTTTTTAAAGAATGTTTCCAGAAAGTCAGGATCATGTCTGCTTCAGTGTTCATGTTGTAATAGCTTCTTATCAATTATTTTAATAGAAAGTCTGATTTTAATTACTTTTTAAATTCCCTTTGATTGGAGGCTAAATCTTATTATTTTAAGGTTTCTCAGAATGTTCAGTTCGATTATTAACTAAACCAAATAAACATTAATTGAATTAATCCCATTTTTTAAAACTTTTAATTGTTAATCAAGTTGATTATTTATAAAAAAATCTTTAATTGAATTGACATATTTATGTTAATTCTTATAACTTTTAAACTAATTGTATTTTTAATTTTTTTATTTAATAAGTGCTTAAACTATCATTTTAAATGTTTAAATTTCTTTTTATTTTTTAGGTGTCAATTTTTTAATCAACTTAAAATATATATTTTGATAAAAATATTATTTAATTATTTTAATAAAAATTAATAATTTAAACATTTAAAAAGGATAAAAAATTAAATACCTAAAATTAAGATAGTTTAAGCAATTTTTTCGATATTAAACTTAAATTAAAAAATAATCTTGTTGTTAGATGTTTTTTTATTTATTTTAGTCTCTATTTTTTCTCTTTTATTTGGATTTAGTATTGGTCTAAAGTATAATTATTAACATTTAAACATGAATTTTTTTTGATCTACAATTGTGAAATTTTAGTTTATATATACGCCTTATAGTGGTATATAATATAATTTTTTAGAGTTATAATTTAAAATTTAAAATTTAATTTTTATAATATAAATATATAAATTTAAGTAAAATTAATTTTACACAGTATTGCATGTGAATTTTTTATTTCAAAATTTATATATTTTATAACTAATTTTAAGTTTTAAAAAGTTTATTATTTTTTAATTGTATTTGGGCCAAACGAGAATAACCTCAAGGCCTAGACGCCCCATCCAACAGGTTCTCTCTCCTTGCCCAGTTGGTAGTGAAAATCCCCAAAAAATGGAGGGAAACTCAACCCTGTTCTAAAACCCTAACATCCCACATTCCCACTGCTCAGGACTCAGTGTCTCGTCTCTTTCTTTTTTTGCTCTCCTTTTTAATCCATGGATTAACATCTATTCACAACAAGTATCTTCTTCTTCTTCCTGGTTTATAGTTCTGACCAAAGCTCTTTCCATTGCATACAATGGCGAGGTTTCTTCGGAATATCTCGTCTCTTAAACGTTCTCTCTTTGCCCCACAGGTTTTAACGCATACCCTTTTGCTCATTTTCTCCCATGAGTTCATTTTTTTTGTGTGTGTGTGGTTATTTTCAATCTGATATTCCCGCACTGTTAATTCTGTTGTGAGTTTGCAGTGAGAAAAATGGTAAAAATGAAACCTTGAATCAAATCATTTTTCTTTTTGCAGGTTTGTAGGGGAGGGGTGTTAAGTTCATCTTCTCAGCTGTGTCTCTTTTCTTCTAAAGGTATTTCAACTTCCATTAAATGTTTCAATCTGAATTTGGGTATTAGTTTTTCTATGTTTGGTTTGATTATGTTTTGGTTTATGGCTAGAATTTTTAATCATGTAATTATTTAAATGTGATTGTAGAAGAGTGCTGTATAATGGGATTTTCATTAACTTAATAATAATGAAATTGAAACCAGTTAGCTATATTGTAAAGCAATGTGCTTAATTTAGTGTCATCTTTGGCTATATATCTTGAACTGGGTTAATTTGAGATACAATCTTACTTTCTCGTGTTTGGGTATATCTTTGTTCTTGTCTGATTGAAGGTAGAAGGAAATCCAAGTCAGATTCGAGTGATTCCTGCGATGAGAATATGTCCAAGAAAGATTTAGCCCTACAACAAGCCCTGGATCAGATTGCTAGTTCGTTTGGAAAAGAATCTATTATGTGGCTCGGTCGGTCTACGCATCCTAGAAATGTTCCAGTAGTTTCCACGGGTTCTTTTGCACTGGACGTGGCACTTGGAACTGGTGGCTTTCCAAAGGTACTTTGCTGTTCTTGTTTCAGTTATTTTCCCCTTGATACTTCTAGTTTAATACTAAGCTATTGTTGCTTGTGATGTTTATTAGTTCCTTACACATCTCTTTGTTGGTAATTTTACAGGGCCGTGTCGTGGAGATATTTGGACCAGAAGCTTCTGGGAAAACAACACTTGCTCTACATGTAATAGCTGAAGCACAAAAGCAAGGAGGTCACTTAATCTATTTTAACTTAGCACTCTGTGTTTCATGATTGGTTATGCTTACATGTGTTTATAAAATTTAAATACAGGTTATTGTGCTTTTGTTGATGCTGAGCATGCTCTTGATCGTGCTCTAGCCGAAGCAATTGGGGTAAACACTGAGAATTTGCTACTTTCGCAACCAGATTGTGGAGAACAAGCTCTTAGTCTGGTAGACACCCTTATACGTAGTGGATCTCTTGATGTTGTAGTTGTTGACAGCGTAAGTGTTCCTGGATTTGTTTCTTTTCAATTATGGAGTTCGACCGGATAAATGCTCCCGGTAGTTGTTAGAATGTGTTTCTATATTGTTCGTGATTAGTGAAATATGATTTATTCTCCTTGTCCATGCTTTCCCTTAGATTGCTTTGGTGGCTAGGGTGGCTGATTTGCAAATTATTGTTTGTGTGCCGAATATTTTGGATTCTCATCCTTTATCTTAAATATTTAAAGTGATTCCCACTAATTTTCATCCCAGGTTGCTGCCCTTGTGCCTAAAGGCGAGCTTGAAGGCGAGATGGGTGATGCTCATATGGCAATGCAAGCTAGACTGATGAGCCAGGCTCTTCGTAAAATAAGCCATTCCTTATCATTATCTCAAACCATACTGATATTTATAAATCAGGTTTAAGTTTGACATCCAATTATCTATTCAATGAGTTTTTATAACGAACTCCATGTTATCAACAGAGTCCATTGCTTTAGTTTGCTAGTATGCTGTTGTTAAAGTTCTTGCTTTGACTTTGTTCGATTAGATTATACTTTCTGTGTTGTACATTAAGAGTTTTGTCCCATTTTAAGGCTTTATTAGATGGCTTTTGATTGATGCCGTGTTTCCTAGCTGCATTGTTGCCCTCGGACTTTGCAGTCAGGTGCATAGGAATATTTTGTTTATTATTATATTACATATCTTAACTGTTTACGCATATCAGGTGAGGTCAAAACTCTCGACTTTTGGTTTTGGCGGGCCAACTGAAGTTACCTGTGGTGGTAATGCCTTGAAATTCTATGCGTCGGTGCGTCTAAATATTAGGAGGACGGGGTTTGTCAAGAAAGGAGACGAGGTATCAGGCTCATTCCCCTTTCCTCACCGTTTCATTGATTGGATTTATTAGTTGTAGCTTTTTCTGCAATCCTGCAGATTTCACTCGTTATGTTTTTTTTCCTATGATCCGTAGACTATTGGAAGTCAAGTTCTTGTGAAGGTTGTGAAGAACAAACTTGCCCCTCCATTTAAGAATGCTGAATTCGAGCTCGAATTTGGCAAGGGAATATGCAGGGAAGGTGAGATCATTGATTTGGCTACGAAACACAAACTTGTAACAAAGTCTGGTGCATTCTACAGTTTCAACGACAAGAAACTCCACGGCAAGGAAGCCTTTAAAAAGTTTTTGGCTGAAAATGGAAGTGCTCTCGAAGAACTTGTGACGAAACTCAGAGAGAAGCTACTCGATGGTGAGAGCAAGAAGGAAAGACAAACAGATCTCTTGGATGCCACTGCCATTGAAGCTTAGGCATGCTTACGACTCGAATTGTAACTGCCGTCGCAGGTTATCTTGTTGGATCAGTCCTTAGTAAGTATTCTCCGTGCATACATTTTGGAAGGATGTGAAAGTCCTGATTCATAGCCATACTTGACCCCTTGTAAAGGTCAATGTTGGGGGTTATGTTTGAGAGCATTGTAGCTCGAGTTTGTTGGTCTTATTCATCAGGATGTGTTTAAGGACTAAATTGATAAAATTTTCAAATGTGAGGAGTTAAATTGATTAAATTTTTCTAAATTAAAATCAAATTGATAGAATTTATAAGTTTTATTATAAAATTTGTTATAATGCTGAATCAAAGAATAAGAGTTTTTTAGATCGTAAACCAGTTTTTCTTTAAAAGTTGATTTCAGATTTTAAACAAATAAATTTTATGGTTGAAAAAATAATTTTAAAAGCTAAATTATAATTTTAATTTTTATATGTTTATTTATAATTTATGAATTTATTATTTTTATTTAGATATAATTAATAAAATATCTTTTAATTATATTAAATAAAACATTTTAAATTTATTATGTTTTTATAGAATATATATAATTATTAAAAAATATGTATTTATTAATAAAAAATACATTTTAAAAGAATTTAGTTATTATTTTTTATATAGAATTTATAATATCATGTATAAAATAATTATTTATCTTCTTAAAAATATTTCTGATAATAATACTAAATATTTAATTTTAAATTTAAAAATTCAGAAAAACTTTTAAAAACATTTTTCAAAAATACTTTTTATTATACTTGAAAAATAATGCTAAGTTGACCTTAAGTTTATAATTTAGTTTATTCACTTTTATATCAGTATAATAATTTATTAAAAGATATTTTATGTATTGATGTTAGAAACTTTCTTTTATAAGTGAATTTAATTTAAGGTCTAATGTTTTAATTTAAAATTTAAACAGATATTTTATGATTTAAAATATAAAATTTATGATTGGAGATTAAAAACTAGTTTTTTAAATTAATATTTAGACGATGTAGGTTGGAAAATGGAGAAGAAAAATATACAGATTCTAGAATCTTCAAATCTAGAATATTTAAATTATTTTATATCAAATAACTTTTTTAAAATTCTGTAAAAAAAAACATACGATAATATAATTTATAAAAAAGAATATTATTTTATAATTTAAATTTTTAATAAAATAATTTCTAGAGAATTATTGGTGGGTCAAGGTAACCACTCCCACAAACATCCACCTGCCTCCCATATCACAAAAAGAAATCATATATTATTAGCAAAATAAAGGTAGTTTGGTGATATGTTGTTGAGTAAACAACTCAATTATAAGTATAGTTATATTTGAGTTATTTAATTATTAAAAAGTTATATTTAGGTTATTTAATTATTAAATATTATATTTGTGTCATTCAATTATAGATAATATTATATTTGGGATTTTGAGTCACCTTTTATATTTGAAAAAATATATTAATTTAGTTAATTTTTTTATTTAAATCACTTGTATACTCTTGTTAACATTAAAATATTTTATTTGAAATTATTAATTAATCTAATACACGAATTGATAAACCTTTTTTAATATGAAGGGTGATCCAAATATAATCTTACTTATAATTAAGTGATCTAAATATAACCTTTATTAATTAGATGATCCAAATATAACCTTACTCATAATTAAATCACCCATAACTTTCAATAATTAAAAAACTTTTTAAAATTTATTGATATTTTCGAATCAGAGATCATAATTCAGATCTATCTAATATATTTTAGCCGGGAGGTTCTATCGTTAGCCGCCCTACAATGCGATTAAAATAAAACAACTTTAAATATAAATTTCTCACTCAATTAATAAAAGAATTAAATATTTTCACTACTTTTATAATGATTCACTTAAATTTTTATTATGTTAGCTGTATTTTAATCTCATCCCTAAGAGTTGGCCTAACCTTCGTCATGGCTCACTTAGATTATTCCCGGTAGAAGAAAGAGTGGAGGGAATAATAAATGCCCGCTGCTGCTCTTAAACCTGTCAACTCATCTGCTTCATATCTCCACAACCTTGATCATGGCTCACTCTCGTTCAGCACAAAACCCAGGTTTTCTTTTTTAGCTATATCACGATTCCATTTTCTTGCTAAAGTAACAAACTTTGAAAGAAAAAAACGATCTTTTTTTTGAAATTTCAGTGATTGAGCTGCGGAGGGTGATGATTATGAACAAGTATGGTGAAAAACTGGTGGGATTATTGCATGAATCTGGATCTAAAGAGATTGTAGTCTTGTGTCATGGTTTCAAATGCACTAAGGTTGATACTTGTTTCTTTTTTCTTCTTCTCAAAATCGGATTGTTCGTCTCTTACCATGCTTCCATTAGCGAGCACGGGTGTAAACTAGCGAGATGAGTTCGAGTACTATTATGTTTGACTCCACTCTTTAGTAGAGTTTGAATTCGAGCTGAATCTAATTAAGCTAATTTTAATTAAATCGAAATTAAATAACTTATAATCCGTCTCGTCTCATTCACGACCTAAGTTGTAATAATTCATGGAAAAAAGCTCACTTGGGTTGATTCCACTTCAGGATGACACTGTTTTGGTAAACCTTGCTGCTGCTTTAGAGAAAGAAGGAATCAGTGTCTTTCGTTTTGATTTCGCCAGAAACGGGTGAGTAAAACTTAAATAATGTTATTCAGATTCGGAATGATATATATTCATACTCAAGTATCATGTGCACGAGTACTTCATAAAAAATGAAGACTCGGATATACTCATATTTTACGAGGTGTGGCCTTTGTTTTGATAGGAAGTACTTTAGTGTACATGATACTTGGAGTTGTGGTCCCTGCTCCCCTTGTTTCATAGTTGTAACTTGTTTCACAATACTTTTTCCAGAGAAAGTGAAGGTTCATCACTGTTTGATGGCTTCAATCGAGAAGCAGACGATATACGCGCCGTAGTTAAACACTTTTCCGGGGAAAATCGTGTTGCAAGTGCGATTCTCGGGCATAGTAAAGGTGAGTGCCTCAAGTGTTTCCTACATGAAATTTTATGAACTAGATAAGCATCAAAATGTCCTTAAGTCTGTCTATCATCGTTTTTCAACCGTAATCGGCTAATAAGTTTCGGAACAAACACTACCCTGCAAGTGTTATGCTACTGAGATATTGTAACGCAGGGGCTAGTCTGGTTCTTCTTTATGCTTCTAAGTATCATGATGTCCGTATAATCGTAAATGTGTCCGGTCGATACGACTTGAAGAGAGACCTGACAGAGGACCTCGTAGAGAGAATCAAGAAGGACGGATACGTTGATATTAAGAATAAGAGAGGTAATTTGTTTATTTAGCTTCCTAAACACTAACAACTTCCCGAATTCATTCTCTTCAATCCTGTCTGATTGCATTTACATGTCTAGGGGGTGTTCTTTTACATGTGACCGAGAAAGATTTGATGTATCTCTTGAAGACGGACATGCACGAAGCGTGCCGTAAGATCAGTAAAGAATGTCGGTAAGACTCGAATATAGAGCCTATTCGTTTTAGTTCGATTGATATCGTCGTTTCTTTAGGTGCCATTGTCGAATACAGGGTCCTGACGATTCACGGATCTGCCGATAAGATAAATCCCTTGACAGATGCATTGGAGTTTTCCAAGGTTATACGAAATCACCAACTGCATGTTATAGAAGGAGCTGATCATCGATACACCTCGCATCAAACCGAGTTGGCAGCTGCGGTTGTGAAATTTATGAAGTCGGCCTTAGAGCAAGACAAGCTTGCTCGGTTATAAACTCAGACATGGAGTGATTCGAGAGCTCTTTTTAATTTATTAAAATAGAGCACTCAATTAAAAATAATAATATTTGTTGATGGATATATGTATTATATTTTAACTTTTGAATAAAATTTAAAACTATGGAGTATAAACACTTTGCTCATGCATCATGAAGCCCAAAACTCTTCTTTCAAATATTTCATACCTCTGGATTTATCAGTTCTAAAAATTATCGTATTATTATCTGTCAGTCCATCAATAATTGAGTTCATAATTTATGAGTCGAGTTATTATCTGTCAACCCATCAATAATTATCACTAGATCTAATGCAATCTCATTAAGTATCATTCTATTTACAATAATACCCCCAAGAATAAAGGGACAACTCTCTTCGATTATTGACCCTTCTTACTTTTGACACCGAATCAATCACGTATGGATCATTTAATCTTATAATCAACCACTGTTTATTGTCACTCTCTTTTTGTCTTACGACGGGTAAATCTTCGATTCTCATCTCAAAACCCTCCTTCCATTATTGTTTTTATTTTTTTTGATATCACCCAAAATCGATATCAATAAATATTAATATATTTTGTTAAGTCATATTTAAAGGTTTATATTGTATATATCCAAAATCACTTCTCATATTAGATTGTAATAAATAATTGTTTAATTAGTAAATAGTACTTTCACTTGATCCGACAGGTTAAATTTATGTTTTTTAGTCTTAAAAGTAATAGTTACATATTTTTAATTTTTATGATTAAATGTAATAAATAGTTGTTTAATTAATAAATAGTACTTTCAAGCTTTTGACAAAGTTTAATAATGTTAAAATTTCTTTGTTTAGTATCAACTTGACCTCGCATAGTTCAATCATAATTATTTTTTTTTTTTATCGCGGATAATAATTGAATTATTTTTTTTTGAACTTTGTTCTATTAATAAGTTTTATTTTATAATTCAAATGCATTGATATAACTCAGATGCATTGGATATTGCCAAGATTATTCCCACCCACCAATTACACATTAGAGAAGAAGCCAATCATGGATCATTGAAGTTGAATCTTTGATCACTCTTGCTAGCATGGCCAAGTTGCATGGAAGCTTAAGTTCCCAAGTTAGTACAAAAAGTTTATTACATTCAACAGTATCATCATATTGCTGCAAACCAACCAACATTTAAGGCAGTGATATTTCTGCTGGATCATTGCATTCATAACATAACTAAAGGCACCTACAGGCTACAAGCTTCTAAAATTTGTCCATGAATCACACCCTAACACTTACCGGACAAAGAGACGATTATCGTATAATGTGAATGCAACTTCCAATGATCTCTGTTGCTATATAACATCTTTCCTGGGTTACCTGGCTGAAAGTTAAAGCATTTGCCTTTATTAAAAACAATCTGCGGTAGCTGGCATTCCATGCTCCAATAAGGTTGAGCAACTACTAAAACGGTGTATCTGGCATAGGCTCCTTTTGCTCATAATCATCGTTGCCACTGTCGGATGATACTAAATACTCCTCCTCCCAGTCTTCCTGGTTCATATACAAACATATTTGCTATCAAAATCAGTACAGGGAAGCATGGCATGTCAACCTAGGTGAGTTGAACCGAGGTTTAACATTGAAATAGCTGGTATCAAGCTATGTGACTTGAGGCTTGAGCTTTTCATCTATCCTAAAATACTCATGTTTAATACATATTCAGACATAAACATGAAGAGATGATACTCTTAATATATGAAAAAACTTGGGAAAAAGCATTTTTGTGTCGGAGATATGTTCATGTCCAACACTCACTTTTGAACCGTTGTAACATAGGTTTCAAGAACAGGATCAGTTCTCTTCCACTACAACCAAATGGGATAAATCATTGAGAAAAAACAAAATAATAGATTATCAATGACCACTGAGAAATGTGAATTATTTAAGGGTTAGAACTCTTCTTTAGCAGGAATTTGGCCGAGGGGCGGATTGCAACTTCTAATGTGTATAACTAGCTCATAACAAAGTGGAAAGAAATGAAATGTATGTTCTTTTATCTTACAGCACATGAAGTTTATTGGGTCATTTACCTCTTCAATATCCTCATCAGAAAGTGGAGCTTCGTTCAAACTCAAGTACGGAGTTTTTACTAGATCAACCTCCTTTCCAGCTTTCATTTCATCCTGAATCAAAACAACAAATTATTATGACAGTAATCTTCAGAAAGTCATATCTAGTTGATCATCACTATGTGATTATATAATAAAATGAATACCAGTTCTGATTTCATTGACTCAATTTTTTTCTGCAAGTCTGAGATGTGATACTTCAGTGCCTAGAGAAGGCAGGAAGGGAATTAGATGGAACTCAGAAGAACAAATAATTAGTGGTAGAAGAATCGTATAAATCATCGAGAGTTCAATATGATGTTACCTCACATCTCTGAAGTTCAATTGACCGAGCCAATGCCTGTCTTTTTGTCAATAAATTCTTTGGCCTCATTTCATGAGGACGTGAGTAGTTTTTCCCTCGATATATGATAATAGCATAGCCTTTAGTAGTTTTATCAAAAGATACTAGCACCCCACCACTCTCAGCCTCCAGTGATATTGCGATATGCTTCACTTGGGCCAAGCTTTCTCTTTTCACAAGTATCTTTACCAGCTCTCGGTATTTCCAATGGAGGTGCATGTTTTCTATAGTACCATCTTAAACTCCTCGTTTTCCTAAAAAGAAATTTCATATAAATATTTGATTCCTCTTGACAGTACAGTAAGCACAATCCAAGTTCTCATTCTTACCCAAGAGCAAGTAGGGCTTCATACTCAGACCAATCTTACGAAATAACATTCTTTCCTCATCACTCAATGTTTCCAGATCGGTTGGGAGATCTGCAGGGTCCAAATGTTCCTGAATTTTGGCTAAAGCTTTATAGGCCTTTCTCAACTTCCCTTTAGCCTAGGACCACAAGAAGTTAGAAAGATGGCATTAATCAGAAAGTATGTCATAGTTTTAAAATGTTTGGGTATCTTTTTTATCATTTCTTCTTGCATCTCAGCATCTGTAACTTATCTGTAGCTTACATGATCTAGTTTCTTCTCGAGATGTCTGACTAGTGAGGCCTGTTGAGCCAAAGCTGAATTTCTCTTCATTTCCTCCACTTCATCGGGGCTTGGTTGGTGCCCCCAGCGAGAGGTTGCTGCAGTGGTTTCTGCAAGGGTTCCAGCAACCAAAGGAAGTGTAGAAGCTTTCACATTAGATCCAACCAATGCCAGGGCCCTTCCTCGTGCTTCCTCTTCCTCCTCTTGTCGAAGATTTCTGTTTTTTTGCATCTCTTTCAATGTCTCTGTAACAACAGGAGGCAAGAAATCATTGCCCCTGTAAAATACAATATATTCCTTGTTTCTGGAAAGCAATGTCCCCCCTGTCAAACGCTACACGTACATAATGCATTATGCATATGCAATAAGCAACAAGTATCTAATGAAGAACCATTTGAAAAAAAAATGTCTTGAAAAGCTTGATATGATAGATAGTTAAAAAGGATGGCAGTCTGATGTTAACTAAGTCACCATATAGAAAATTAGTTTACATATCAAGATGCAACAAAATCTGTAAACTCTCACCTTCAGCTCTTCAGCCATTCTATCATTGCGCGTATTTTCTACTCCACGTTTGATGGCTATCTTAGCAATGGCACTTCTTTCCCATAACTTAACCATAGCCTGTGCCAGACCTTGCAGTTCCCTATTTCTTCCTATTAGAATAAAAATATATCAAGAGAAAAATATTTGGTGATCAAATAAAAAACGGAGAAAATAAGGAAAAAGAAACATTTGGTGATACAAAGACAATCTCGTACATTCATTTACCTAAGACAAAATGTGGAGGCGTTCTCCTCGCAAGTCTACGGAAAGTAGTTGTTTCATTGCCCTTCAAACAATGTCTTACCCCATAAGGAAGGCGTCTCAATGGGGGTTGATATCTAGGAATGATAGGTGGGAGCAGGTCTGCATCAACAGGCAATGGCTCACGACCTGACCAATCTTTATATCGTGGACCTAACTCATCTAACAAATGGTTGAGTTCACACAAGTCCATGAGGTCTTCTTTAGATAGATCCTTTAAATATTCTGAAGAAGAAGGCATGAAGGACTCCGGGGTCCTAACAGAGTCCTTAACTACCAAATTTTCGGTGTTACTAGTTACAACATCTGATACATTTGTATCAGCCTGATCCTGCCTGGAAAACGATTGAACACAATGAAGCTTGTAGGCCATGCCCCTGTACAACACCACTGAGCCACCAGATCTCCATATAACCAATCCTCCAGTTCTTTTCTGATATAGAAAAGACATAATTCAAATAAGACTGCTAAACCGAACAGCTAGACTCAATTCTGAACAAATTTTACTCTAAAGTAAGATTCGGGTTTCATTCAATAATACTTTACCATAAGTTCATCCACTAGAAGGATATCAAGAAAGATACTAGCAGCAATAAGATCATTAAAACAATTTGAAACCAACCATATAAACAAAATGAATCAAAATAATGTAAAAACAATCTAACCTCCAAAACCTCATGTGTTCTTTTCATGTTAAGAGAAAGAGGCTCTTCAAACTTCAATTTGACCACCTCATTCGACTCCCAGCGGTGGTGAATGTGCTCGACTAACGCCTGTGTGATCCCTGCAGCTCCAACCTTTGTCCTCTCCACCATCCTCAGTGCAACATTCCTTAACCGCCGTAATTCATGCTCCGGTATCGTTCTCTCTGCCATCTTTGCGTTGCTGTTTTTACTTCTCTTTCCATCTCCTTCAATTGAAGCACCATTGTTACCACTAGTAGAAACCTCAAGATTCTCCCTGGAAGAATCCACCTCATTTAAGCCCTCAACAACTGTAATTTCTTTGTCTACTGGTAATCCAATTCCAGCCTTTAGCTTATTGAAGTTAATTTCAGCCTTGTTTACTACTGGAAAATCAATTGGTTTCTCACTACAACTACTATCTATTTGAGACTCAAATTGTGAACTTTCAGGAACAAAATCAAAACGGGGTTTATTAAATTCACTTCCATGAGACCAAGGAGCAGCAGTTACCCGACTCGGCAAAGGGAAACTCACTGGGCCCCTCGCTTCAACTCGTGTGGATTTATCACTTTCTGACTCGGATGTGGTCGCCTCAAAAGACTGCTCTTTTTCATCATCTTCTTCTACCCCTTCTTCTTCTTCTTCAAGTTCCTTTTTTTCTTGCCATGGGAACTTCTCTCTAGTGGAAATGATGGGTTTTTTAGACCACTTTTGATTAATTTGATCCAAAAAACTTGGCTTAGGCTTCCTCTTCTTCCTTATCTCAACACCAACCTTGATTGTTTGATGAGAAAAACAGCAAGTTTTGAATTTGAGAGTGCTGGAACCGTGATTCGGTTGACATATGGAAAGGAAGAGAAAATGTGAAAATGGTGGGAAAATCTGCTGAGTTACTACTGGAAAAGGTGAGAGCGTCATGGCTAAACCCGTGAAAACTTGAGCATATCATAGCAGTGAACAACGAACGAAATACATGAGTTGAATAAAAATACATGAGATTAATTGAATCTTAATTTTTATAAACTTATTAAAAATTAATAAATTTTAAAATAAGATTTTAAAAATTTTAAAAATTAATAAGAGTAAAGTAAAATAATTTTTTTACCTTATTTCCTCATTCTATTTAAAAATTAAGGGGGTTTAAAATCGATTTAATAAATATTTAACGGTTTAATAATATTATATATAAATTAAAAAATAAAAAAAATTATAACAATAATATAATATTAATATTAGATTTATTGGCGACCTCATGCCAAAAACCCAATACATAAAGGGTCCGGTCTCGGGTGCCCGGAAACCGGTCTTCGTTTTTCTCTTCTCTGTTTGAGTTGAAAGTTTCAGCAAACACTCACCAGCTCAAAAATGGACTCGTCCCAGCAGCAGCAACAACAAGGACCCAAGAAGAGAGGTCGAAAACCAAAGCCAAAGGACGAGAAAGAACAGCAGCAGCAGCAACAAAGTGCGGGTAAAACGAGAGAAGGGAAGAAATCCCAGCAACCAAGCGTTGATGAGAAGTACACTCGATGGAAGTCTTTGGTCCCTGTTCTCTATGACTGGCTTGCTAATCACAATCTCGTTTGGCCTTCTCTCTCTTGCCGGTACATCTCGTTTTCCCTTTCTAAGATTTTTTTTTGCTATTGTTTGTTGCTAAGCTTGAGTTTTGTTTCTGTTGCTGAAAAGATGTTCCTTTTGCTTTTGGGGTTTAATTGTGTTATTATGTTTGTTTCTAAAGATCTGAAAGGGTTTTATGCTAAACTCAAGTGGGATCTTGTTGAGCTGCTGAAGTTGGAACTGTTTTCATTTCTTGAATCCTGTAATTATTTGTTTATCTTCCTCCTCTTCAAAATTTGAGATGACTGACATTCGTGTTAGTAGTTGATTGGTTCAAATTTGTGTTAGACTTGCCAATCTAGCTCCTTTTCTCCCCCCAACACTCCCTTCACCCCAACTTTTCTTGATGGTATTTTAATTTGGTTTTGAGCAGCTGGGGTCCTCAGCTTGAGCAAGCTACTTACAAGAATCGACAGCGTCTCTACCTCTCTGAGCAGGCAAGTGATTTCCCTATTAGTTTTTTTTTTTTTTGCTGAGGTTTAACAGGGCCTGGACACTAATTGCAAACTGAATAGAAGAACCTCCTTGTTTCATTTTTGTGTTGGTTTCTAGGTGTTTCAGTTTTACATAACAAAATCTCTTTTCTGGAGTCTTAATTCATGCTTGATGCGTAGAAATCTTTCACTAAATGAACTTAGAAGAAAAATCTTGGTAGAACAATGAGTCTATTTGACATATTTTCTCTTGGTTATTGTCTTATAATATAATACCAGACGGATGGTAGTGTTCCAAATACGCTTGTGATTGCGAATTGTGAAGTTGTCAAACCTAGGGTTGCTGCTGCTGAACACATATCTCAGGTGGAGTGGTAACAACATTTTCGTTGGATCTTTTTTCTTTTGTGCAATTCAATATTGATGCATTGCATGCAGCTTTCTTATTGCTTCATATTTTTCAGTTTAATGAAGAAGCACGTTCACCATTTGTGAAGAAGTACAAGACCCTCATACATCCCGGAGAGGTATGAGTCTTGCACATTCTTAGAAAGATGTGTTTCGACCTTTTTGTAAAGTTGTTGGTTGACCTTTTTGTAAACAGTTTTTTTTGGAACTTAACAATGTAAAATGGATGATATTTTGATGACAATTGCTGCTTCCTTTCAAAATGGAAATTGAAATAGTTTTTGCTTCTGATGTGTGACATCTTTGGAAATAGAAATTTTGCTTACTTAATTACTGTTTTATTTATGTAGCACTGCAATTTAATTATTACCATTTCCTCTTTGTTTTTCATTTTTTAGTTTATATATCATGACTGCCGAGTACTATCTTGCAGGTGAACAGAATCAGAGAACTTCCACAGAACTCTAAGATTGTGGCTACACACACTGATAGTCCGGATGTAGGATTCTGGTTATTTCTGTTTTGTTAAATTACATGCAATCAATATTTCTCACGTTTTTCCATAAAGATGTTAAAAAGTCCACCTGGTATTTGACTTGCTAAAATCTAGGTTCTTGTTTGGGATGTTGAAGCCCAACCCAACCGTCATGCTGTCCTTGGAGCCACACATTCTCGCCCTGATTTGGTATGTTTATTTATATGTATGGTGAAAGCTATCTATGTACTTGTGTGTATGTATATGTTCTCGGGGGTGGGGTGGGGTGATGGAACTGTTTTTCGTTGATGATTTCTTTTCCATTTTTGACAGATTTTGACTGGACATCAAGATAATGCTGAATTTGCTCTTGCAATGTGTCCCACTGAACCCTATGTTATCTCTGGAGGTTGGGAAGTTTCATAGTTCAATTAACTGTATATTTGTTTTTGTGCTGAAACCCTCATGGAAATCATGATCTCATCTCTTTGATATGATTAAATGAGACGTTATGACTTCACTTCCTTCCTATTATAGAGCGCTAAAAAGTTAAAATATTCAATTTAAAACTTGAATGTCTTTTTCCATATATAATGTATGGTATGTTTGAAAACACTTCGTCATCTATCTAATTTAGAAGTGACAGATTGGACTCTATGTATGTTTTACTGTGTAGTAGTGCACAACTTTACTTTGAGATCGTTGATACTTGTTCCAAGTCCCAAGGGGATTACTTTTTCATTTTTTAAATTAGGTCAACAGAACTGAATTTCATGCATATGATGAGCTTTTCTTCTTAATCAGAGGGTTTTTATGGCAGGGAAGGACAAATCAGTGGTTTTGTGGAGCATCCAGGACCACATATCTGGTGGATCAATCATCAAACAGAACAAGTCTGGGGAAGGTAATGATAAAGCAGTTGAAGCGCCTTCTGTAGGTCCTCGTGGTATCTTCTGTGGGCATGAGGATACGGTTGAAGATGTTGCATTCTCTCCATCTAGGTAACTGTTTTCTCTTTAACACAATATAGGGTTATATTTTGATACACTATGTATAAAAAAATTATACAACCCTTCATATTCAAACTATAAAATCTAAATCACTAACCCTAAACTCTAAACCTAAACCACTAAACCCTAAATTTGACAAGATTGTGTATCAACATTTTTCTGTAAAATATGAATGGACTTAATATTTATTGTATTTCTTCTCGAGTTCAATTCATGAAGTTTTTATATATGCTGTAGTGCACAGGAGTTTTGTAGTGTAGGTGATGATTCCTGCCTCATATTATGGGATGCACGAGTTGGCACTAGCCCTGCTGTCAAGGTAATTTTTACTAATTTATAGTTTAATAATAATAACTGCTGCAAACCCCCCCTCCAGCTGAATAATGTAGCCCCATCTAGGCATCTGATCAACATCTGTAAAATGGTTTATGGTGCATCAGATGGTGTGTGATATGCATCAGTCAACTGGGTAGCATCATTATTGTACCTTCATTTTCCCCTTTTATGTTGATGGGGCTGGAAAGCGATGCTACTTCTTTTTACAAACTTGTTGAAGTTTGGGGCTTCTTTCTCTGGATCATTGTCTGTTTTAAATCACTTTGAAGTGGATGTGAGTTGATATCAGAATCCAACCATTTAGCTTTTCCCCCGCTTATAAATTTCTTGTTGATGAATCAACAATGTTCTTCATGTTTTTTTAATCTTGTTATTATCTTTATGAATGTAATTTCGAATTTGGATAAGCTAAATTGTTGTCTTCTTGTTGATAGGTTGAAAAGGCACATGATGCTGATCTTCATTGTGTTGATTGGAACTGCCATGATGATAATCTTATCCTAACTGGGTACATCTCCATCTGTGTTTCCTTCAGTCTTGCATTTCCTTTTGGCATCAATGTCAGACACATGATGAGCATGTTTTGCAATGATATTTATGAGTAAAGGACGAAACATCATTTGTCTTCTTTTGTTGAACTCTTAGGTCCGCTGACAATACTGTTCGTTTGTTCGATCGAAGAAATCTCACTTCTAATGGAGTTGGATCACCAATTTATGAGTTTGAGGGTCATAAAGCTGCTGTTCTATGTGTTCAGGTCTGAAAAGAACCCAGTAATTTCTTATGCTTTACTTTTTACTACACATATGATTATTAGTGTTTTCTCTTGTATCCTTTCTTACCAAAATTTATAACTATCATGGTCCAGTGGTCTCCAGACAAGTCATCTGTATTTGGTAGTTCTGCCGAGGATGGCCTCTTAAACATTTGGGACTATGACAAGGTGCGACTGCTTGAACATTCTTCGGTTAATTGCCTTTTTATACGCGATACTATGTTTGCATGCTTAACACTGATGACAAACATGGCCATGCATTTATGTTAAACTCTGTAGTGTTTTAGTGCTGCCGACCCATTTTTTGCAATTTGCATGAATAATTTCTGTGTGTCAATGTGTGTAGATTTCCATTGTCAATTTTAGGAAATTGAACTCTAATGCTGGTTGCACGAGTTGTTATATCTGGATAATAGCAATGAAGAGGAATGTCAACTTCTCCATCTTCAGTATCCTGTTATTTTTCCCTCAAGTTTTACTTTTGTTTTTCATATTTTCTGTAAAACATAGTTAAAGACTTTGCTTCCAAAGGTTGCATTGGATATATTACTTATCGGGTATGTAATTGCTATATACGTGAAACTATTTGATGTCGGGGTTGATTTTACTTGCTCATCTATATTTCAGGTTGGCAAAAAGGTGGACCGTCCTTCAAAATCTCCTAGTACTCCTGCAGGACTCTTTTTCCAGCATGCTGGCCACAGGTTTGCAACTGTTTCCAGTTTACATATAATGAATTTGGACTCTTTTTTGAAGATCGCGGTCTTATGCTTAACCTTTACGCACATTTCCCATTCTTTCATCTGTCTTCTTTTCCTCTTTGTTTTCTTCTTCTTGTGTTATCTCTATCCATTTAAAACTTGCACCATTAAACTGGTTTCCTCCATGATGCTTCTCTTTTGTTTTTCCTGATTTGTTTGCAAACCTTCTCAATCTTTCAACTTTTTTACAGGGACAAAGTTGTTGACTTCCATTGGAATGCATCTGATCCGTGGACCATTGTTAGCGTGTCTGATGACTGTGAAACCACCGGTGGAGGAGGGACATTACAGGTATAGTTACTAGTTTCCTGTCTAGATTTTAAATGTTGGAAGATATAATTCTTTTTTCTAGAGATGATTTAAATGAGCACGGTAACAGCAAAGGTAGTAGATATAAGATACAACACAAACAAGTCTAGATCAATGTACAGGAACCATTACCTTGTCTAGTATAGATTGCAAAACATGTTAGTTATATGCTCGAAGGGTATTGCAAGTAAATGCTTGTAATGACATTCCTTCACTTTTGGTACGAAGTTACTCTGGTTTGATGCAAGTCATCTTTCATTCACATATTGGTTTCCACACCCTGATTTACACACGAATTGTTCGATTCTCCTTACTTCTCTGTCCTTCAAACTGTTTGTTTGGTTTCGATAAAACTTGAAGAAAATGCATAAAATTTGAATGAAATTCATTGATAAGCTAAGTGATGATATGCAGATATGGCGCATGAGTGATCTGATCTACAGACCAGAGGAAGAGGTTTTGGCAGAGCTCGAGAAATTCAAGTCCCATGTCGTGTCCTGCGCTGGCAAACCATGAGTGACATGATCAATCGGAAGGATGAAGTCCCAAACCGTTCCGGATTAACTCGTAACGAATCTCTGTTGTAGTTTGAAGTATGGGGTTGAGATGATGTTGCAGGTGTCATGTTAGTGATTTGTAGATTTTCAGACAAGTAGTTTTAACAATGATATTGGTGCAGCTAGACACTGATCATAACATTTATTATTTTATAGTGTGTTGCTTCTGACCTTGAATCCGGACCAATAAATTCATTGGATACGGTCCAACAACGCTGTGGAGAAAACAAAGTACGAATATATGTCTTGGTCCTTCTACTAATGTTTAAATTTGAAGTTTAGCCCCTATACTATAATTTCACATTATTTAGTGGGAAAATTCTACAACGTACGTTGAACACTATTAAACACTACTAATGTTGAATATCGTTAAATACCAATAAATTAATTAATAAAAATTTAAAATTTTAAGGACTTAGTATGTAATTAATAAAAGAGTGATAAACTTAACATATAATTAATAATTATATGATTAGTCCTTTAGATGTTTATTATTTATAAATTAATTTAATATTGTTCAGCGGCGTTCAATATTAACAATGTTTAGCGGTATTCGACGCCCGTTATAGACTTATCCCGCTTGGTGTCTCTATTTTTATAAAATAATTTCTTAGCTCAAAATTGTTAACACCGCTAACTATATTCATCAGTCTATCACGTACACAATAAATCAACAAACTTTATTTTTTTTAATTAAGAGTTTATTTTAATAAAATTTTAGTATATATTTGTCGGAAAACAATATTAATTTCAGACTCCCAATTCATTATATCTCAAAGCCTATATACTATTATATATATTGTATTCCATATAAATATCAAAAGATGTAAGAAACAGACGAGATAACTTCACCAACAACGTAGATATTAAACTATGCTTTGTTTTACCCCCATGAGCCATTTGCAGGCAGCATAAGTTCCTGCGTAGAACCCCGTTGGATGGATGGGGCCGCCGCAGCTCGGTTGAAAACAACCGTTGTTTGGTCACTGACACACACTCACGATAAAATTTTATAACGTCGCCATCCATGTGTCCCACACATCTTGTAAACTCATAAACCAGTTGTTAGAGGAGTGATTACCAGACTGTCTACGTAGATGGATTATTCATCGTATAAACTATAATATATATATATATATGTACCCTTTTTTAAATATTATATCTACAATATATATTTTTTAATTTAATAATTGGCGACATTATAATTTTTTTTATGATCAAGATGAGACGATGATAGTCTTAGATAATTTATTATTTTTTATTCTAATAAAAATTCGTATTTAATAGTTTAACGAAAGAGAAAAAAAGAATATAGAAGACGACGGACAACAATATAAGTTCAAAAAAAAATCAATTTTTATTATCTATGTGAGAATTTATATATTTAATCAATGAAAGCCTGATTAAATGAAATAAGCTTAACAACGATTATATAAAAGACCGTAACTAAATAAATAATATAGTAAAAAATTCGGCATTTAAAAAAAACTAAATGACTAAAATGATCAATTTTAATAACAATTGAAATGAATAAGATGAACTGAATTAAATAACGTGACATGCTATTTTTGTTATGGAATGTTTAGGGGAGAATAGAAATTCTTTGTTCATTGTTGGTATTTCTATATATGTTCTTACGTTAAAAATTAGGTTTAGGATCTAAAATTTAAGATTAGGGTTTAGACAATTTTAAATAGGGTTTAAGATTCAAAATTTAGGGTTATAGCTTATAATTTTTTTAGTATTAAGATAAAAAAAAGGTAAAAAAATTCTTCATTAATGAATTGTAACCGATGAAGTTAAATTATGCCATGTTATTTAATTTGTGGTTAATAATGACTCACATTTTTAAACTATGATTTAGCATGAATATATACACTCACGTTTTTAAACTATGATTTAGCATGAATATATACTTTTCAATCATTAAAAAATGAAAATCAATTTATTTATTTTTCTAAGATATTTCTATAAAATACTATTCTTATTTTAAAAAGTAATCTGATATATATATGAAAACATATAGAAATGGTGGAATTTTTAGAATCCTGCTAAGTCTCTCTTTGGACAGCAACAGAAGGATACTGCTGACTCCACGTCAGATGTGTGGAGACCGCCGGGGTTTTGTAATAAATGCTTTTCCTGTTCACTGGTTTCTCCTTGTGTTTTTCATAGAAAAGAAAAATCAGTGTTTTGTTCATGTGATGATGGGAGATGTTGGGATAAAATTTTCAGACAAGGGGGAAAGTTGTTAAACTTTAAGAAGTACATCAAATTAAAATAGATGTATTAAATTCATAATTTATACATAAATCAGTTTGACCAAATTAACACCATGGAGAGGATCCAAATTAATTCGTTAAAATTCCTAAAACAGTCAAAATCTGTTGCATTTAAGCCAGGAAAACTGATCCCAACTGCCTCATCTGTAACTTTTAGAGCAACCTATCGTCTTGTTCCTTTCTTTCCTCTTCTTTCTGTATATACAAAACCTGTTTTCACACTTGTCTCCCGGCTTCCTTCCCCATGGTAATTTCTATAGAGAGAGCTTCAAATGATGTCTGGTCAGCTGCTGTCTGGTTTCATATATGAAAAAAAATAGACATTTGTAGGTAAACAAGCAGTGAACTAAGTAGTTATATGTGAAACATGAGAGAGAGACAGTACTAAGTATTGAAAGAAGGTGTAAGATTGATGGATGGCAAAGGTGTGGGGTGCTCTCTTGCCTGCACATTGCATTCATTGCCTTTGGCAACACACAGGTGCATGGTGAAGAATGGAGAGAGAGATCACATGTTTGCAGATACATGTGAGATATTAGTCTCTTACATCATGGGAAAGCTTGACGCATCTTTGAATCTCAGGATGAATATAAATAAATACAATTTAAAAGTAATGGTAAGAAATGAAAAAAGTATCAGAAAACTTTATAAAATATAAAAAGAAAAATCATCTTAGGATGTAAGAAACATACAAGAATATATAGTTTTCCGAGCTAAATGTGCGCTTTAACTTGCGTATGATTTTATGATAGCATCTGTTTTGTTTTACAGATATAATTTTATTACTGGTAATTATAGTCCCTTAAATCTAAGTTGCATGACTCATTAAAAACATCTGTTCATTTGTATAATACTTTCTTAATTTGTATAATACCACTCTTACCTGTCAGAAATAGTAACATCTTATTTTTCGTAATCGTATAATGATATATTGTAACTCAAGTTTTTTAAAAATAACAATATTTTCTTTTCTATAAAAACCACTAACTGAATTTTAGTAAACCGTCTTTAATCTAAAACATCACAAGATAATGTAATAAAGATTAATCAATAAATAAATTTATAATTTCATCTAATCAAGAGGTAAAAATCGTCAATCATTTTTTTATGCCTCCGTTTTAAATTAGAGGTTTATGGTTTATAGTTTAAGGTTAGAAATTGTGGTTAGGGTTTAGGGAATTAGGGGTAGAGTGTATTTTAGGGTATAAAGTTTAGGGTTTATGATATATAAAATAAAGGTTAGGGTCTAAAAATTAATTTTTAAAAAAATTTCAAAAGAGGCACGGAATGATGCATGATAAAGAGGCAAGAGATTTTTACTCAAACCAAGGGGTTCAAGAATATGAGGAGTAAAAATCTTATGCCTTTTTATCTTGCCTCCTCTCGTGCTTCCTGTTAAAAAATTTTAAAAATTGAATTCTAAACCCTAACCCTTATTTTGTATATCATAAACCCTAAACCTTATATTCTAAAAAATACACTATACCCTTAATTTCCTAAACTCTAATCATAACTCTTAACCTTAAATCTTAAACCTTTAATTTAAAATGGAGACATAAAAAGAGACATAAAAAAACATACAATTTCCACCCTAATATAAGAATACAACTTTCGTTAAGATGAGACTTCTGGATCAACAACTTGTTCTTAATTTATAGTACTACTACCTATCATGAAGATCACAGCCTGTGAGAAGATCAGAATGGGGGATCGATTTTTTGTTTCTATATGCTTAAATCACTGAAACATTATACCATTAATTTGTGTGGCTAGCATGAAACAAACAACTCTATCTTTTTGGTTATGAAATGACACCAAAAGGAAGAGTAAAAAATCCAGCAGATAGTTTTTTTTTTCCCTTAAAATATTTCTGAATAAGATATAGCAGCAGCAGTGGCGTAGCATTCCATACTCATCTCCTTTTCGCTTTTGTCTTGTTTTAACATGGTCTGATATATATGAAGTCACGTGAACCTCTTGTTTTTCCTCTCTCTTTCTTTCTCCTTAATCTCTTGTTCAAAACATTGATCCTCCACCTTTACTGGACAATACCAACAATTTTCTTTGCTGTTCATCACTTGATTTCTCTCATGACTTCTAGTAATTGCTACTCTTCTCTTTATCCTTTTCCTTTTGACCTTAACGAAGATGATCAACACCAACAGCACCAAATTTTTGCCTTAAAATCTCAACCTTCTTCATCTTCTTCTTCCTCCTCTCTCACTTGTCCCACTTTCTTAAATCCAACTGTTCAAAACCATGCTGGTTCATGTCTAAGACAAACCAAGGAATTTCAAGATCAGGTATGGATTTAGGGTTGTGATCATTTGTTGTATATATGTGTGTCTTCTAAGCATAGTACTAAATTACTGTTACGATGAGGCCGTTACATTGTGTTTATATTTCTGAGCGTCTGAGTTCATTGGTTTTCAGGCTAAAAGATATGTTCCACAAGATGGGCAATTGGAGAATGGTGATCACAGTGGGGTCAAGTTATCGATATGGAAAAAGGAAGAGAAGATTGAAAGTGATGATCATCACCATGAGGACAGTTCTTATAAGTGGATGCCTTCAAAGATGAGGATTCTGAGAAAGATGATGAGCTCGGAGCGGTCGGATTTATCGAAAAAATTTGAGGACCACAAGGTTCAGATCAATCAGCCCTCCTCATCTCCGGATAACAGCAGCAACTCTACCTATAACAACAACAACAACAACCCTATTAGGGTTTGTGCAGATTGCAACACAACCAAGACTCCTCTTTGGAGGAGTGGTCCTAGAGGTCCCAAGGTACATATTGGATTTAAATTACAGTTGCGACCGCGTTTCAGTGATGATGTTTTTTATGATAATAGTTTTGGACGGTGTTGCTACGCTATATAGCGGACACTATTGCGATAGCAGGCCGTAATTTGAACCCTGCTAAATTTTCAACTCTTTAGTCATTTTTAATCAATACCCTTATCATGAAATCTAAATGAAAACATATAAACTGCAGTCTCTCTGCAACGCCTGTGGAATTCGACAAAGAAAAGCAAGACGAGCAATGGCCGCCGCCGCCGCCGCATCGAATGGAGCCACTGTTGAAGCTGATCAGACAACGACAAGTGCGAAGAGTACTAAGGTTGAAAACAAGGCAAAGAGATCTAGTAACGGCTGTGTTGCAAAGTTAAAGAATACTACTAAAAAGTGCAAGCTTAGTTCCCAGTCCCAAGGAAGAAAGAAGCTTTGTTTCGAGGATTTGAGGGTCATACTGAGCAAAAACTCGGCTTTCCATAGAGTTTTCCCACAGGATGAGAAGGAAGCTGCGATCCTGCTGATGGCCTTATCGTATGGACTTGTTCATGGTTGAATTAATTAATTAGTTTATCTAGTCATTAAGCTAGCTAGCTTCTTTTTTGTTGTTGTTTTATTCTTAATTAGCTTCGAATAATGACTTAGATCATTAATCATTGTCTGAGTTTTATGCTTGAGTTGTCGGGGAAATTAAGATAATTAGTGTGAGGCAAACATAAAATAAAGATGTTTGGAGCTTGAATTATATAATTATGTTGTGAGATTTATAATAAATTGTTTTTAATGGTCTTATTTCCATTTTTTCATCTCTACCTTCCTCTTTTTAATAGTACCTAGGTGTGTTAGAGGCAATCGCGCATAGAGCTGAGAATGAGACGAGATAAGTCGCAAGCTATTTGAGTCTGACTCGGTCAAAACTTGATTCGAACATAAATTTAATTTTTAATGAATCAAGTTGAACTACTTGATACCCGGCTTAAGAAGCACACAAACTACATGAAAATAAATTCGCTCAACGATTATTATTTTTATTTTTATTATTATTGTGAATAGAGGATATAAATAGCACGAGATAGATCACGAACTAATGGAGTCCAATTCGATCAAAGATTGATCAACACTCGACTCAAGCTTAAACTAGACTTGAGCTCAACACTACTTGATTCGTTTACATCCATAGTCTCCCCACTGGAAATTTCAGATTATCGTATATTTAAAAACTTTCTTTATATTTTATATTGATGATATAATTTCATATCTCCTTCTTGACTTTTTTAAATTTTTTATAAAAATCTGCACCATTAACGTATAGAATGACTTATCATATCATATTACTCCGACAGTCATTAGATCCTTACTCGATTAGGGTTCAAAGTTGACTTGTACTGATATAGATTCAGTAGGGCAAATTTCCAGTAAGGTTTTGGCCATAAAGGAGTCGACTTTTTGAGTCACGTGAAGAACGATTTTCGCCTGACACGTTTTCTTTAATCACTGTTATACGTGTGTTGTTGTATTTAAGTATAATTTGAATGGTAATTTATGAAGAAAACAATGTGATAATGGTGTTTTAACAGAGGAGCTTTATTCATAATTCATTGATGATGGTGATGAATCGAAGGGTAGAGCCAGCTAGGGTTACAGGCTTTGTTTCTGTTGTTGTTTTTTCAGTCTAAAAGGTCGGGCAGAAGACAGAACTTGTTTTTGTCTTGGACGTTGTCTTCATGCAAGTGATCATACCATTACCAACATGTATAAAGCTTTAAATAATTATATAACAAAAAACACAACTGGAATTTGTTCCGGATATTGGAGACTGAGATCTGCCATCTCTGGTGGATACAGCTGGTGAAGATGTTCACTTGCTTCTGGTATTACATAATTAGCTATATACTAGTAGCTTTTAAACTGCCTCGTACCTCGTGTTGAATACATGATGCCAAGTTTTTTTTAATATAACTTTAGACATTTGGGTTGTTAATAATTATTGATTTTATATTTAAAATAGGGGTTATTTTTTATATAATCATAGTATCCAATCTATTAGTTAACTAATACTAGGATGATTATTTTACCTAGACTTGATAGGTTTCGACTAAGGTTTTTGGTCACGAGATCGGATCGAAATTGAATTTAAGGTAAAAATATCTTATCCGACCTAAAATAATAATTTAATTTTATTCTCAGTGCTATTTTTCTCTCTATATTTTCCATTATTTCCCTATTTTATCTAATATAGAATGATTATTATAATATTCCCTTTCTACTTGAAAGTTGAAACACCAAGACACAAAGGAAAATAAAATATGTACTTATCACAATTTTTATTCATTTTCTTCCTTTGTAATTTACTTTGCTCGTATCCCTGCATAAATTTCTGCAATGATTTCATAAATAAACAATATTTACTCTTAAGACATGTTTAGGGGATATTGAACCTAAAACCATTCTTATGGATAAATAAACTTTAATTTACTTTGATGAAACAAACTTCAAAAACCAAAGCATTAGGAAGGTAAATTAAAACACATAAACATGAAAATAAGGACAAAGGGGGTCATTACCTAAAAGGCCAAATAAACTCTTTATTGATAAATTAGCTAGGCCTAAAAAGAATGGTTAATACACTGCAAAAGTCCATGGAAGTCCAGCTTCACCAGTCATTTCTCTATAAAATTCATCATTTTACAATCAAACCAGCCTGCAGCTGCATAACATTCACCAAGTCTCAAAAGTTCTTAATACCTTGTATGGTTTGAATCCTGATATTTGCTTTGAGAATGTAGTGAATAACTCTCTACTTAATCAAAAAAGTTCTTATTTCAGAGAGTTATGTTTATGAGTTTACAGGCTTTCCATTTAATTTGGGGAAAGGGTCTTGCTTGCTTAAAACAACTACTTTGCTCTTGTGAGCAAAGTACCCCTTCACAAGATTTTTGTATATGAGAATGGTCATTATACACTCGACCTGCAGAATGGAACAAGGAAAAAGAAATGTAAATTTTCATTACCAAACGCAAACTGCAGGGAAGACGGTAATCAGAAAATATGTACCTCGTCCAGATCCATGTCCATCTCAAGCCATTTCAATGCTTTGACAATTACTTCCAACTTCAACTGGTGAGCTTTGCTTGGGTCCTTCTGTTTTTGGATGAAGTAACTACAAGATGAGAATGTCACGGTCAATATTATGAACCAAAAAGAAATTGAAAAAAAATATAACACGAAGGGTTATTTGGTGTAAAGCTCTTACATTTTCTTAACCAATCTTTGGTAAACTTGGAGCTCGAGCTTCTCCAGGACAAGATACACGCCAGATCTTAAAAACCTTATAGATGGCAAGAAACTGTTAGATTGGTTTTGACAAGTTAATTTCAATATGAACAAAAACCATTAAGATAAACTTACTGGTCTTCATGTTCTTGGAGAGCATGCCGAAGAAGTCGGAGGTCACCTCTTTTTAGAGCTTGTACAACATTATTGTACTGCAAATACAACCATTACTAACTATTAATTTGATATGATGAAACAATAGCAAAAGATTTAAGAAAATATTTGCAGCTTTCCCTTTCATTTCTTTGTTCCTTTTAATATGAAAATCACAGGATAAATATGTAGCTTAGTAAAAAAGCATGAGCACAAAGCACCCACTTCTACATAACAATCACATAGAAAATGAGTAAATATAATAACGAGAAACTGTACCTCAAGAAGGTTATACTTCTCTAGGAGGGAAGTTTCAGGTAAGATGCCTAATGATAGCTTCACTGGTATCAAGTATTTTAATATCATCCTACAATAATCAAATCAAATACGAATTATCAGCAATAAATGCTAAAAACTGGACCTATCTTGCTAATGCTATCCCATGTCAAAGTATAATGCAGAAGTAAAATTATGTGAAACAACTCGCTTGACAGTTTAGCATTTATTTATATTTAATCAGTCAATTCGAATAATGAGTATGTAGAAATAGTACATCTTGTGTCACTTTCCAATTTCTAACATCAAAGTGTTTCCACTCCCACAACGGGGATTTTGGAACACATTGAAGATAGAAATCACTCTGTAGGATTATGAAAGGAGTACTTTCTAATACTGAAATAAGAGATCAACTTTATCAAAAACTAGATTGGATTAGTTTTGATACTTCCACGAATATAATAAAAATAAGAACAAAGATGTCATGACAATAGGAAAACTCATCAAAAATAGACTAGAAATACCTGTTGAATGAAATAAATTTGGAGCATACATTCAAAAAGGAGAAAATTCAACCCAGTTATGCCAGATGTCAAAATGATCAATGCAGTGATGAATTTGATTATATCAGTTATTATGGCTTCCATAATGTGCAGATGAGAGAGATACATAAAAAAAAGCAGACGTAAACGAACCTTATATTTGCTTCTCTGAGAGGGTTGCAATGTGTCAAGGCATATGATAATTTGTGGTCAGCCTGCCAAATCACAACAGCATTTAGTATAAGCAGCAAGTTCCCATTACATTGAATTTTTAAATATGATGCTTTGACAATGTGAAACCAGATAAAATTAGTAGCGAGAAACTCAGATGCTAGTCATAAACTCGGTCTCAAAGTCAAAATGATGATTAATCATGCTAGGCAAACACCAGAAACACAATCACAGATGAAGTAACACTCATAGAGTTTAGATTACTTACAGCAGGAAAATTTTCATTGAAAACTTCCAAACGACCGGTATAATACATATAGGTGACCTGAGAAAGGAGGTAACACTCATCAAACAGTTTGTATACATGGAAAATTCCAGGGGAAGGGGAAAAACATTACCTTGTCTCTTCTAGGAAATTCCTCAAAATCGAAAATACGAGCAGTTTCAATACTTCTTATTACACTTCGGCAGAGGTGTACCGTACCAAGCTGAAAAATAAAATACAAGCAGTTTCAATATTTGAATGCTTCTCAACTCCAAAATGAATACTCCTAACATATGTTGGAACTGAAAATCATTTGAATTTCTTTTGGTAAGCATGGTGGAGGAAGAGAACACACTATCCTAGGCCAAGGGGTGAAAAGAATCATAAATGCATCTTAGCCGCCAAAATGTCTGATTCTAATTATACAATCCGTTTGCCAAACCCAAATTCATGATAAATATAGAACAGCAAACGAAAAGATTCTAACAAAGAAGAAAGAAATGATAGAAGAAATATAAATATCACCTTGAAGTAGATTTTAAACAGTTGACAAGTCACATATAATGCTCCAACACGTTTCGGGCCTTTTCCCTGGTATCCATGTGTCATAACAAATGATTAGCAACGATGGCCATTATTTTTGCAAACAAGTATATACAGCTTACTAACAGAATGATAACAGGTATTTCGAGATGATAAAAAAACCTACAGCGAGAACACCAAATACTTTCATAAGGAATGATCCAGCACCCTTCAATTTCTCCGGGGACTTTCCGTTGGAAGCCAACTCTCTATCAGCCTACAATTACAATATTCCCAAATTAAATCGACATCAAAATTAAAATTATCTTTGGAAAAAAAAAACTACAAGGTTTGCCCATCAATACCCTCTCTGCAAGAACCCTAATTTCATAAGCAATAACATACAGTGCCTCCAATGCCCATGCCGATTCCCAATTCCGAAACTCCTGAATGAAAGCACTGGCAATGCCAGATTCCCACAATTACCACATTGCATCTTAAAAGGAATTTAAAAAAAAAACTTGAAAACCTAGAAAGGAAACAAGTTAATTACTTTGCAAATTTTTCGAAGGCATGGTAGGCATCAACCAAGTTCCCAGTTCTATAGCTTTGCAAAGAACGAAAAAGTGGGGCCAAAATCTCACCGTACTGGGAAAACTTCTCCGATTGCTTTATCAATCTATTGGCATCCTATCACAAAGAAAAAGGAAAACAAGAATCAAAATTTGACAAGTTTGTTTCAATTCCTTAAAACAATAAATAGACAATAACAAAACCTGGAAAAAGTTTAGGGCATCAGCAACGGAAAGGAGTGATGGAGAGTTGGAGGAGAAGGAAAAGAGCTGGGCAAGAGAAGCTGCATCTTGGTATGAAACGGCGTCGGAGAACTTGTTTAGGTAATCTGTGATTCTCCTATGGGCTTCTCCCATGCTTGGGTACGCCATTGCTTTGCTCCACTAAGTTTTGATTCTTATCAATCAATGTATGTATAAAAATTTCGCCTTGAATAGCTGCTCTCTGTAACTTCAACTGTAGTTATAAAAAGTAAAGTTTTTCGTTTTCTTCTCGAGCTACATGGATTAGGAATTTCGGCACTAAAACGACGGCGTTTTAAATGTTGGCCTTGTATTATCGGACATAAATTATAGGGTAAAATATATAGAGTATATGTAGTTATAGTTTAAGTAATAAATATGTTTATTATAAAATAATATATTTATTTAATTATAAGTTTGTAAATAAATATAATATTTTTTCTAAAATGTCATAATTCAGTTATTTAATAATATATTTAAGAATAAATATATTATTTAATTAAACTTTTATAATAAATTTTATAAATTTGCTCTACTAAATTTATTGAAGTCGGCATGTCCAAACTAATGGAACCTAGAGAGAGAAAAGCTCAACCGGCGAAAAATTATATTATGGGTCAGTTTTATCACTTGTTTATGGGACTAACCAATAAAAATTGTCCACTTCATCAATTTTTTCATGTCATAATTTTTTCTTAAGTGAATCTTCACTTAAAAAATTAAAAAATAATGAAGTTGATAGTTTTTATTGATTGGTCCATGAATGACGTGATGGTACTGACACACGATATAATTTCTCCAACCGGCATGCATGTAGCCGGTAGCCGAATGCCAATGAGTTACTTCCTGTTCTATCTATTTATCGATCAATTTTCCCTCGTTTTCCCGTTGGCTTTTACTCCGAAAGAAACCAGGGGAAATAAAATGGAGCAATGGGTTCCGTTGTTCGACATTTTCATGAATAGCCCAACGCCTGAAACAGAAGCATCTCTTTGGATACAGCAAAGTTTCAATGCCACGACATCCTCATCGTCAACAATAACTCCAATCACGACAAGCTCTTTCCTATCTTTGCTTACCAAACCCTGCAATCCAATTATCAAAGACTCATCTTTTTCTCAACCTACCACATCAAAAAGGTAAACCCAGAAAATTTAAGCAATAAAGATGCTTACTTTGCTTTGTTCTTTTAATTGTTTGGAGATTGATGAGTTGATGTATTGTGATTTTGCTTAAGGGTTATGTTTATAGAGACGCTACCAGGTATGGTTCAGTCGAGGATATTGTCGTTTCTTGCTTTGGAGAATAAGAGGTTTAATGCGAAGGAATCATCTAAGCTGGCACGTAATTTGTTGAGCGAAAATCAAGTGATTGATTTTTGGGTCAAGAAAGCTGCACGGAATCTGCTCGATAGAATGTCCGAACCAAATCATGTTAATGAGTGGATTTCAGGCTTTGGTCTGGATTCCGGTGAAGAATTAGTCGAAGAGTTTGAGTCCATACCGGATTGGCTTAAGGACATGACTGCAGCTAATGATCCGCTTCACTATTGGCTTCCTTTATCTCCAGCTGATTTTGGTCCGAAGTTTTATGATGATAGTTTGGAAAATGATCAGAGTTTGTTCAGTGGAGTTGAAGAAAATGGAGACGAATGTATGAAGGAAGTTGCGGTCGAGATAGAGGTAGACCGGGTTTCGAATGTGCCCTTAGAACCTGAAATTGAAGCTATGGCTATTAGTTTGAGAGACAGGGTTATCAACTTTGAGTCTAGTTTCAAAGCTGTAGCCTTAGCGAATGAAATTCGCCAACTTTGCTTGGATAAAAGAGTGAATTCTTTTCAGGTTTTGAGTTTGATTGAGCCTTGGAAAGCCGATGACGAGACAACTTCGGTGCTAATTTCTCATCTTTCGAGCGGGGACGAAGACGAGCTCGCTTGGCCGAGTCAGGTTCTCTGCTCAATTGTGCTTCCCAAGTTTTTGTCTCTAGCAGAGCCAGCTTCTCGTCTGCTACTGACTTCGACGATCGAGTACTGCAAGCGTCATCAGAGGGCCGCTGTACACGGGTTACTGTTTCCGCTCATACTACGAAAAGAGGGTATCAACAACCCAATCTGCGACGTAATTACAAGGATTGTGAAGGAATGTCTTCACCCGGCTCACGTTTCCGCCTTCTGCCAGACGCTTCTTTGTCGAGGAAAGGAGGAGAGGAGATTCCTCTTACTTCCGTGTCATGAATTTCTCGTCTCGAACGAACTGGTATGGACGGATTCATTGTTTAGCCTCCTGCACAACATCTTAAACCACAATGTTCAGTTAACTCAGGATTCTGTTGATCGTCTTGTGTACCATGTTCGGCAAATGTCTGAAACGTTTTCCAAATCTTTAAAATTTGGAAACTTCATGTTATGTTTGGTCACTCGATGTTCTTCGCTACTTAAGTCACGTAAGGATTTATTGGCCGAAGTGGCTGAACGTACCGATACCCTTGTTACAAGATCTATATTATTAAGAATAACCGATTTATGAATCTCCGGAATAATTTCAGTGAAAAAAATATTGGAATTTGGAAGAGTAGAGTTTGAAGAATTTGTTTGTGAAATGTGTATGTTTTACCAAATTGTTAAGAAAAATAATTCTACATTACCATTAGATCATATCAAATTTTGTCACGTGAATTTATCATATGTTTAAAAGTAAAAGGGAAAGAAAAAAACTCTAAAAAATATTCGTAATAAGTTTAAAACCTATAATAAAAACTAAAAAATAAAAATGAGTATCTTAACTAATATATATATATATATATATATATATTCGGTGTATAATAAAATATAGGCAAAATAACAAAGATATTTTCTATTGTTTGATTTGAATACTTGTTTAATTTTTATTTTTTTATCAATCAAATAAATGATCAATAAAGATACCTTTTAACATTTTATATTGTTCAAAATATTTTTTTATAGAATAAAAATTATTAATCAACAAATGATTAACAATTGAAGTTGATTGGATTGACATCAGGGACAGAGCTTATATATAGAATTAAGAGGACAAAACATAAATATTTAAAAGTGAAAGACAAATTCATAAATAAACCAAAATTTAAAATATATATAGAAAGATAAAATTTTAAAAAATCTTAAGTTAGAACAATTGCTTCACACATCATATATAATTTCGCGATTATTTAAAATTTATTGTTGATAGAAACATAAAAATATATATTTTAAAATTTTTTAATCAAATAAATTTTAAATATATATTTTAAAATTAATTATTTAAAACATTTAATATAATTAAAATAAAAATAAAAAAAAACAACTTTTAAAAATTAAATAATATTATTTTTTATATAGTGGAGTTGGAGTTCGACAATAGTTAGAATTTGTGTGAGAAAAGCTAATATTGAGTGGTGATCTAAAAAGTAGTAAAACTCTACTTTTTCAAGGAAATTTAGAAAAAATTATAAAGGAGTTAAATATTTGATTTTATTAATTTTAAAATTAAAATATCTTAAAAATAATTAAGTTACAAGAATTTAAGGTAAATATTTAATTTAAATTATATTATTAGATAATTTTGAGATGATAAGAGTTTAAATGAAATAGTTTTAAAATTTTCAATGACCTAAAATGTAACTAAATCATCTTACATTGATCTTATTTAAAGTTAAATTTTATTAATATTAAAATTAAAAGCTCTTAAAAATAAATAATTAAAGCTTAATTTCATTAATTTTAACAAATAAAATCTTAGAAAATAATAAACATAAAAAATTAACAATGACTTAATTAAAATGATTTAAAACTATCAATAGTCTAAAAATAATTAAACCATCAAAAGTAGGGGACATCCTCATTTTCTTTTCCCTCCATAAGCTTTTTCGTGAGTAAAATCATACTTCTCTTTCTTCTATATATAGTGAATATTAAACCCTAACCTCGTTTTTAAACAAAATCAATATTCTTGTCTTCTTCTTCGGATCAATGACAACCTCTATTTTCAATTCTAATTGATTATTTGAAATCTTATCAAAATCGGATTTGAAGACGATGAGAAAGTGTAGAATTCTCTCCGGGGAATGCAATGCTCTCACCTACACGTCAATATCGGATCAACGCCTTCGTCACGAGTTTCTGCTCTCGTGATTGATCTCTTGTTATGGTTGTTCATCCTCTCGTGAAATCGACATGTTAAAAGATCGTTCTTTTCTTTTCTAAAAGATATATTTGATATGATGTGCAACGTCACGTTTATATATCTCAAGATCTTTCTTTTCTTTTCCGATATACGCGATTAATGTTCTATGTCTCTTTTCATGTGTGACATTCTCCCCATTCAACCTCATGATGCCCTCGTCGTGAGCTTAATATATCCCACCATCTCGTGACCCACCATCTCGTGATGCCCTCATCATGTTCTATATCACTATTTATATATCTCGTGATGTCCTACCATCTCATGGGTGTTCAGCGTGAAATTGGGTAGTAAAAAGGTCGCTCTTATACCACTTGTTACGAATCCATTATCCTCTTCCCAAAAGATATGTCGGATAGGATGTGTAATATCACCATTTATATATCCCAAAACCTCTTTTTTTTTCTTTTCGACGTGTGATTAATACTTCTTATATCTTTTTAAGTGTGATATTCTCTCTCACTCAACCTCGTTACGTCCTCGTTAGAGTTTTCATTCTCGTGATTAATATTTTATCACGGTTGTTCACCCTGCTTACCCTTCTCATTAAGTGAAATCGGACAATCAAAGGATCGCTCTGATACCACTTGTCCTGATATGTCATTCGTCCTTTATAAGCATTGATGATTTCTCTAAATAAGCAATTATCCATGAAATGGAAAATTTTCAATGGCAAGCATACACCACTCACTCCAAGGATCTTTGTTTGAATTTGCTAGAGTTATTATTTTTTCTCCAATAGTGTATTTATTAAAAATTTTAAAATATTTTATTTTTTCAATAAAGAAAAAAATTTATTAATTTAAAATATTTTAATTGTTTATCAAATAATATAATTGTATATATGATTTTATTGAAAAAATTATTTAAAGATTTTTTTACAGATTGTGAGACATTGGATAAAACGTGATCATCGTATGTATTTTTATTATTAATAAGTTTAATGGATTACTCCTTATAGGTTTTATGAGTTATTTATGTGTTTTATGAGTTTTTTTATATGTTAACTCATTCTTGCTTATCTTACTCATGCACAACATCCATTATTCTCGATAAACCCTTTATTAAGCCGTATAGTTTTTTTTTTTCTAACATATCATTCATATAAGAAAACAATATAGAAAAACCTAAAGAATTTAAAAAAAAAATACATTCCGTCTTAGTTTAATTGGTGCTTAATGACACCTATGACAAACACTAATTGAAGCAGCCACACGTCACTATTCAAAGCTAAAAAGTATATCTAATATGTCGTGCTTGTTACATCATAGAATTGATTGATGCCTAACATTAGGTTAAGTAATGGACCATAGACAAGTTCTTTAATTTGCCAATCACCTTGTGTTCTAAATAGTCCAACAACAATATATTTTTCTAAAAACCCATAAAAAATAATGAAACCCATAAAACCCCTAAAATCAATAATAAAAAAACCCATAAAAAATCATGAAACCAATAAAAAACCCATAAAGAACTTATGAAACCCATAAAAAACCCAAAATACTTACGAGAATCACAGGTCATGTATAATACCTCACGATCTGTAAAAAAATCCATAAAACCCCATAAAATATCCATAAAATCTATAAAAAAATATTAAAGAAAGAAAGTTATACCTATTGTTAAAACTTTTTTTAAACTATCACGGACTCTTTATAACAAGTTAAAGATTTCTTGAGCTTTAGTGGATTCTTCTTGAGGAGTAGAACTTTTTTCTATTATTGGAGATTAACAGAAGGCCGATAAATTTTCTTTGTTTTCTCTTTATAACAGGCCGATAAATTTTCTTTATTTTCGAAAATGGGATGAGAAGAATGAAATATATTTATAGGGAGTTATGTTTCTTTTTAATTCCTTGTTAGAAGCATTAGCATGCAATGAGCTAGAGCAAATGGGAAATTAAATAGGAGGTAATTTTTTTCGGTTCATTGAAATAGGAGGTAATTATTTATATCATATTTTTGTGGCTAAAGGGAATAAAGATGTGTTCATTCGATTTTGTAATCATTTTATACGATTTTTAAATTTATTATTAAAATTTTATATTATGTTGAAAAATAAAATAAAAATATAATTTTGAGCATACGTAATATATGAGATCGAAAATTAGATAATTAAAAATCTACTTTTACTCAAAAAGGTATTTATGTATATTTATGTATTTAGTTTTTTTAATATAATTATGTATCTACTTTTAGGGCATTAGATATACGACAATTTTTAATTACTAATGTTTAATTTTGATTGATTCATAATAATACTTTTAAGTATATTTTGTTAAAGAAAGATACGTATTACAGATTAAAAACATATTTAAAATTCTAAATATGAATATATATTATGTTTATTAAAGGAATAGAAATATTTAATGGGTTATTTTTGTAGGTTTTATGGTTTTTTTTTATATATTTCATAGATTCTTTATTTTATTTTATAATTCCTTTATACGATTTTTAAATTTATTAATAAAATTTCATATTTTGTTGAAAAATAAAATAAAAATATAATTTTAAATGTACATAATATGTGAGACCAAAAATTAGATAATTAAGCATCCATTTTTACTCAGAAAGATATTTATGAAATAATTTTTTAATATTTAATATCCATTTTATATTTATGTATAATTATGTATTTAGTTTTTTTAATATAATTATGTACCTACTTTTAGGGCACTTAAATATAGGACGGTTTTTAATTACTAATGTTTAATTTTGGTTAATTCATAATATACTTTTAAGTGTATTTTGTTAAAGGAAGATACATATTACCGATTAAAAACATATTTAAAATTTTAAATATAAATATATATTTTGTCTATAAGGTGTATTAAAGGAATAGAAATCTTATATTTTGGTGTTTCTATTTATATCCTCACACTAATAAATTATGTTTAGGGTTTAAAGTTGGTTAAGATTATGGTTTAAGGTTTAATTTAAAATTTAATATTAAAACTTAAAATTTATGTGCAGGGTTGTTGAAGACTTGTTTTCTTCTAAACCCGGCATCGGGGCAGCGAGTGTGAGCTCGAGATCAGGAGTGATGTTTGAAGGTATGGATTGTGCTGCATTTGATGTTCTTGTCTTGGCATCAAAGAATTCATGCTGCCGCTCATCGACCGGCATGGGACGATGACGATCCGAATGAGGGATTGTGAGACTAGGAGGAGGAGGTCCATCCATGCTACTGCTTATAACCTGTCGTGGGATTAGAACAAGGAATTAGAAGAAAAATCTCAACAGATAACCAGACTGATTGATCCGTGTTGCTGATAAGGTACCATATTGAACAGACTGAAACGTTTGTTCTTATTTTTGAGAGTTGTCTGTCGGAGAAAATACTTTTGAGCAGGGTTTGCAACTTGGGTCGGAGTTCTTGTAGTAACAAAGTTTCTAGAGATGCCTCTCCAGTCTCCTTTCCCTAGCTGCTCAAGCCCTACCAGAAAGACTCTGTGTTCCTTTTTTGTCCATAGAACTCATGATTTTACATATCCAATCCATACAAGTAAATAAATACATATATAACATAAGAATAAGTTCATCTTATATAAGTACCTTTTTTTTTTCTCGGGAGATCGGCCCATAAGACCATCAGACAGAAAACCAACGATAGATATTTTAACGGAATTCTCATCAACCGAAACTCGAAAACAAGACCAAGAAGGAGAGGCCGGCGAAGAAGGAAAACAATCCATGCTAAAACTCTTCTACTTATGATTAACAAAAGACGACGATAACGAATACGACAAAGGTATGTCGAGTTGCAGCTGAACACCGAAGAGCCGAAGTCCACCACCACCAGTAGTACTACTGTACTAGCACCCCTGAAAGTAGCGGTACAGATCCTAGAATTGTGGCCCATGTTCCCACAATGTGAGCACTTCCTGCCCATTTCCTTCCTGGCAAATCTTTTCCGCCCAATTCTCAGACCAGCAACAACCAACAGATAACAAACTCACAGAAAGACAGAACTGGAAGCAAATATGTTTGGTGAAATACAATATGATTAATATAAAAGGTGGGGTTCATGAAAATGGAGGCAGACCTATAGGAGATGATTGGATGGACCTAATTTATTGTCATTTTGTTTGGATGTTTTTCCAACTTGGGTTCAAAATAAATTCTTTATCTTTCATATTATATTATACTGTTTCATGTTCCATCAAATATATTGTCACTGGTTCAACATTTTCATCGACAGAAGTATTAGGTTGTTGTGCTTCGGGATACGTACACGTACAATTATACATATATATAAAGTCCAAAGGAAAGATAGGTCTTCTACATAAGGCCATGAAATTCAACTAGATGTTCCTTCAGGTTGCATGGCTTCAAAGGTTGCTGGATTCCACCATCGAATTGTGGAAAAAAAAAACGATTCCTGAAAGCAGAAATGGTTACATTTGGCATCAAGAATAATTCAACTAATGGGAAATAAACATAAGATTTGCACCTCTCTACGGATGGTGGTCTTTTTCAGGAACACCTGCTCTGGAATTGTGCAACACCTTCCTGCCATATTTCCCTGAATAAACTATTAACACAGCCATCAAAGGTACATTCCATCTACGCTTTTTACAGGTCAAATAGGATTTCTTAAGCTACAAGCAAAGAAAAATGATCCAACCACTGGGGCTTGCAATTTCAGAATGTACATGAAACTAAGGTCATGGAATGTCTTTCAATCTCTACAGGGAAACTGATGTCATCTCTAATTATTTTGCTTCCAAGATGTGCAGAAACATGACGAGTATAAAAAGGGTTTCCTTTCTGAATGGTAGTTCTTCTGAATTGTTTTTCTTTATTATCTGTGATCATGTTTGTTCAAAGATGTACATGAACATGGTCAAATTAAAACTTGTCCCAGTTTACATTCACAGTTCTTCTGAAGTGCTATATGCTAGAGTTTATATTTTGGGTGCATAAATCGTTGATCTCATAACAAATGAGATAAATCAAATTATCAAACCAGGCATGAGAAAAATATGAAATAGAAAAAATACCTACATTCAACTCCTTGTAAAACAATATATACTACAAAAAGTTGCGGCGAGGCATGTTCAACTAATGGAAAAATTCCATATACTTGACATCTCAGCTTTCTTAAATCTCTTCTGAAGGCTGAGATTTGATGCCATAGAGGCCTTCTATTCAGAACCAGAAGGTCAAGTTTATACAGAGGAATCAAGTCTTTTCTCCTTTGTATAAAAATAATTATAACCCCTACCAGCAATTTCATTCTTCAATAACCTGAGCATACCAGGCAAAAGATGTATAAGGACACTAATAATTTTGTCGACAGAACTAAAAACCTGGCTACAACGCCACACAATTAGTGTCCATGCTAATGGCCCCCTACAGGTAGCATCCAAGAAAGTTAAGAACCAATAAATTCACCAAGGAGAAGCATGCAAGTATTATGATACTCTTTACCTCAGCAAATGAGAAGCAAACCATGAAAAGCTTTTCATTTTTTTGGATAAAGAATAAGGTGAAACAAGAAGATTGTGTTGGCATAATAGCAGAAATCCTAACACATAGAAATGTATCAGCTTCATCAGTTTCTGATAATTTTCCTTTTATAAATTCTAAGAACATGACCAAATTGCACAGAGAGACAACTTACCAGAAGATAGTAATGCCATCTCTTAAACCGGTAATATCTTGTGACCCTAGAAATCAAATTCCAAAAATTAATAACATATTTAATTGATTCCAGACCCAGTTTTTTCTTAAATTCAATTCCATTAATTAAAGGCTATATTACTCGCTCCCAAGAGAAAGCAAAACCCTCCAAAACCAAGAACCCAAAAGGTGCGTCGGATCAACCAATAAAAATCATTCATATCATTATTTTTTCGTGTCATATATTTTACAAAGTGAATCTTCACTCATATTAAAAAAATATGACATGAAAAAAATAATGATGTGAATGAAATTTAGTAATTGATTCTATGGACACGTGATGAGACTTACCCATTATATAATTTCTCCACCTAAACATAAAAAAAATCCAAAAAAAGGAAAATAATCCAAATTTGTAACTCCACTTCCTATATTCTTAATGACAAATCAATCCACTTACCATAAATCAAAAAAAGAGTAATGACACGTTTACCTTGTTGATAACTCGCTCGTGTTCTTCGGCTCGCGTAGCGATCTTCATCCCTAATTGAATACTTCCTTCTACACACGCCTCTGTTTTTCTCTTTTTAAATTATTTAAAAAATAGGGTAAATAATAAAAAATAAATTAAATAAAAAAGCAATCCTAAGTTACTTAGTAGTTATTACACAAAAATAATCCGACTAATAGTTGGTAATTATAAACCTACGCGGAGTAGGAAACCTTCTCCCTATATATACGAGATTTTCTTTTTACAAAGAAATAAACCTCAACAATCTAAGAAAAAACCCTAGAGATTGTTCTCATAATTGTTTCTGTTATGCATTTAGACATGTCAAAAAATTTTAGAACGTAAGTAACAAAATATCATTGTTGTTTCGAGAAAGAAACAACAACGATTTTTTTCTTTTTTCATGCTGAAACTTCAATTTGTTGCAGGGGTTCAACCAGGAGTACGCACGATTATTACGACATCAACGAAGACAAAGACGATTCGGGACATTCTCGGATTCATATGAAAGACATTAGTTGTTACTTCAGACAGTTGTCTGAGAAAAGGTTTAATATATGTATACATTTATTCTGTTTTTAGTTTTTCTGTAAAAATTGGTTTTAATTCAACTTGGTACAGTGTCTCGGTGAGAGGAGAAGGACTGTCAGGAATAGTAAAGACTTTGGTTTGCCAAATAGACGAGCGTGTGGTGGATTTCTTGGATAACAAGTAAGCATTGTCAAGAAAAGTTTTATAGTTAATATCCAAATTTCACAATCTCAACTTTTTTGTATTAACAATCTTGTTCGCAGTTTTGTAACACTGGTTTATCATTGCTTCTGGTGTATTCGAAAAAGCCGTGTGATCAAGGAGATGGAGAATGCAATATATACTATCGGTGAGTTCAATACAATGCAATTATTGTTAGGTTTTGAACATCAAGTTACAGGGTTCTAATACATGTTTTTATTCTTGTAGGATTGGTTGCGATGATTACTGAATCTGTCGACACTTCGCATGAAGTATACTTAGATGTATTTTCTGCAGTTTCAAATGGACTTAAATCTAAAGTTGATATTGGAAAGGTAATTGTTGTGTTATAATCAATCAATCAATCAGTTATGTAGTTGTTGTTTGATTCTTTATATTGAAATTCTGTTTGTATGGTTATAATTGTTGAATTTTGTTTCAAGTGCAGGTTATTGAGTGCTTAGCTATTGTTACATTCTTTGGGGCGAAAAATTCGGATGAAACCGAAAAAGCAATGCAATGGATATGGAGCTTCATTCTTCCTGAACCCGATTCGACTGTATGTAATTTTAATTAAAATCTTGGTGTTTAGTTACTCTCTTTGAGATTCTTTTATATAATTTGTTTAATTAATTCAGATGAAAAAGAAACATTCACCGGCTGTACTATCTGTTGCTATAGCCTCTTGGACCTTTCTCCTTACCACCCTTGATGGATGGAGATTGAGTTACAAAATTTGGCAAGGGTGAGTCTAATGATTAAACACTTCAATTCTCTGTGAATATTTAATGTTCTTTGTACTTAGTTTGAATGTTTTGGAATTTTGGATGTAGGGCAACTTCATGCTTCTTAAATTTACTTAACAACGAAGACGAATCAGTTAGCGCAGCGGCTTATGATTCGTTAGTTTTGATTTCCGAGAGCAACTGTCCGGAGAAATTTTCAACCAAAACCAAGGATCTCGAAAACTTGCTTGTATCAATAAGTTACTATCAGAAATGTCAAACTTATTCTGAGACGATAAATGGGTGGAAACTCAAATTGTGTTCATTGTCTCAGATAATACAGGTATTAAACTTTGTTATCGTTTCTTTGATTATCGGTTTACTTGTTTTCATATCTTGTAAACAAGTTTAATGGCTTCCTATTTGACTGCAGATGATGTATCTAAGGCAATTTCTAGGAGAAGATGGATTTGTTACGCATATGATGGTATATATATTTAATCACTTTTATCTTTAATTTTTTTATAGTTTTTACTTTATTGCTAAAAACACTCTATTGTTCATAAATAGAAAAATGAAAACTTTCACGACATTTTCGAGTTTAGTCCAGAGGTAGACAATTCTTGCAGTGATATTTTATACGAACCTGAAAGAGAAGAGGTTAGCTTTTTTAGATTCATTTGAATTGTTGCATGTATAGTGTATATCTTTTGGATGTTAGATTGATAATGTCTAGTTTTTTACTCTGATTTTATAGGTTAAAGTTCGTTATTTTCGTCGTCCAGTTCCAATACAGCAGGATGGCTCTCTTCTGCCATTCGTGAGCAGAGAAAACAAACAGATAATAAAGGTAACTTTTTTGTTTTAAAATTGGTGTACGAAGAGAATAAATTTTTCACTAACTTTGATTTCGAATGCTTGATTTCTTTTATCAGAGAATGACCAAGTCTAGCAATTCCAGCTTGAGTAAAGCCAGGACTCTTTTGTTGAAAAAGAAACGATCAATTCAAGATGGAGAGAATGATCTTTTTGCCGTTGAGAATGAAGATTCAATTAGACAAGAACATTAGATTCAGTATCTCAAGATTTTTTTTATTGACTATATTTTTTTTTGAGATAAGAATTCAAAAATTTCATCAACACGAATAAAATTACACTTGGTAATTGATAAAGTAAACTGTTTCCCATATATTATATCACTCTTCCTGAGATTCTTATGTTAGCAAAATCATCTGAATTGAGTTTGTATTTGATACATATATAGCCGTAAATTCTTTCAGTTTTCACTGAGGAACTTACCTGAAATTCAATGATGAACTATTACTATCTTTCTAATATTATGTTTCAAAATTAGGGTACAACACTTGCTGTTGCTGGTGGGGATTGTGCATCAATCAAGCTGTGGGACACTGCAACATGAATCAATCATAACAAGGGTTCTGCATGTTCCTTCCATGGAAATGATTCATCCCATCTCTATGAGGAACCATCCCCCTCCCCCCACCGAAAGAAAATGTATCAGAAATATTACCAGAGATATTGACAAGAGAGATACAGATCTTGAAGGATGATGACATTACAATATTCAGCCGGAGTTTTATCTCCGTTATTTATTGCTCGTTATCGTCATCGTGAATAAATTACAAATCCTCTGTATATTACATATATAATCGAACGACTCGTTTATGACTGACTAGAAAAGAAAGAAAGTATGAATCTATAAGTGAAAGCCTCTTGTTTGTATAGGAACTCCAAATCTGTGCACCCTTAATCTATATATTCTTTTATTTTTCTTCACTTATATCTACAACCCTCCACATCCCACTTATGCTTCTACCCTTCTTGTACATTTTCTTTTTCCAAAAAGATTAGCAAAAATTTTTATAAAAAGAAAAAAAAGGTTAACTAATTCTCCCCACTTTATCAAACATAATGCGAAACACGGGTTTTTATAGGTTTTAGATTCAAACCCGAGCTTTCGGGAGAGAGAAGCTCCGATGAGATGCAAGATGGACTTAAGGGGCTCCTCGGGCTGTCACTCAAATAGCAAGGTCTATACAAACCATATCCCATGAAGAAATACTCCATAGGTATCAACATTGCATGTGGTTGTTCCTCTGTCACCATTGATCCGCAAGCCTGGACCTGCACAAACAAGCATCGTAACCTCATTAGGCATAACTTTTATTAAGTACAAAAATGAAGCAAAAATCATCCAACAGGAAGGTGAGAGACTACTATATACTCAAATAGAGTACCACAATAGACGAGTAGCGTTCAACAGTGTGCTACTTACCTCAACTAAGGCACTAAATCGTCTATCCAACTTGGATGCCATGTATATGGCCTCGGAATGAAACGGTGAGCTATCCCCAACAAATATTAAGGTTCGACATCTGAGCCTCTTCAGCCCATTGGTGAGGTCAGGTCTCCTGCATGTTGGTGAAGTTTTGAGCACTTGAGATTTCATTACTTAAATGTACAAAGAAAAGTAATATGCAAAACATGAAGTGCCAATCCAATGTAGTTCCATTATGTTGTATTGTACCCATTAATTGCTTGAAGAAATTGCATCACATTGGTTCCATGTCTTTCATCTAGCAACTAGGAAAACAAACATGCAAAGGAATGAGCCATTTGACTTTAAACATCCACTGTTTAAAAGGAAAGAAACCGCAAGAAAATCCAAATACAGTATACATGCTATTCAGGAAAGAAGAAAAATGAAAGGAAAAAAGAAATGCTTAAGCACTAACTCTTCTGCATGCTTGAACTATATCCGACTCAGGAACTTCTGTATTACCGCGAACTTCCTGGTCCAATTTAAAGAAATCTAGTCATTCAACCTACTATGAAGTGCGTATATAACAATAGATTACCAGGATGGACATGCTACGTACCTCGCTAAAGTAACGTTGAAGCAAAAGCTCTTTAAGCAATCCACACATTCCATAAAAATACAACAAATTTGACATCACCTACAGATTATACTTCATTTTAGCAATATATGAAAAACTTATGCATAAAAAACAACAGTCTTAGGAAGGAACCTTGTTATAAAACCATTCAGTCCAAGAAGGTGCTCTGCAAAGAGGGGATATAAGTATCAACCCAATAACACGTTTTCTGTATTTCATCTGCAACCGACAAGCTTGGTTAAAAGAACTAACAAAAAAAACATTTAAATAATACTATTCTCAGGATTCATTCGGAAACATACAGCAAATAGAGTAGGAATGTAAGCACCCGCTGTCACTCCCATGCACATCACTGCACCAAGCCTGATGCAATCAGAAACAAACTCATCTTAACTATGAAACTTTAAAAAAAAAAAATTCTCAACCAAAACATCGACATTGGCTAAATCTAATAGTTCTACAAGTGAGTCAGCGTCATCCAAGAAAGAGTCCTGTAAAATTACCCAAAAAAGTTGAGAACCTCAAGGATCTGATCGGCTAAGTCGTCAGCACACTGTGCAGAAGCACTTGGACAAATTGGAGCAGCTCCCAACTGCAAGAACTCTTGTGAAAGTGCCAGAAAGGAAACTATGTGAATAATAGAATCCAACAATTGATTTAGCCTGCTACCAGGAGATAAAATAAACCATATAAAACAGAAACAAGGAAAATAGGCATATGCCAACTAATTTATAGACCTCGTGCCCAGGAGGGCTAATATGGTAAATGCAGAAATTGTGGAGCAGCAAGGAGGCCGCTTCTGGACAGAAGAACAATCCTTGGAAACAAGACACATCTGAAGGAAATTACAGAAGGAACATTAAACTTGTTAGGAAGAAGATTTGGACATATACACCAACTAAAAGAACCGAATAGATATGCATGGATATAAAAGTTAATCCAGTAACATCATAAATCATGAATGAAATAGCATGCATATTGCAGAATTAACAATAGGAGAATATTCCAAGTTCAGTATAGCAAATACAAATTTACATAACTGGGGAAGGGGAAAAAAAAAAGGAGAGGTTACAGTATGAACAGCATTATACATACGATTCAAAGCCAAATCAGGATATGTGATTAATGCTGGCTTGTCTTGCTCCCCGTAAACTATAACAGACACAGAACCACAGCGCGTTCGTACATGATGTTCCTGGAAGTTGCTTACATTAACACATATTAAGATTTATACCAATCAAAATAGAAGCAGTTAAGGGTATCGAACAATCAAATAATAGATGCATTTGAAACTTTGAGTACCATATGTTTCAAACTACATAAATAGTTATTCAATAAGAATATCTTGTTAGTCAAGTAATTTGTTTCATACAAAAAATGATTAGTTCCTGAATTTAATGAATTCTTCAAAAGAGATGATGGTCTAAAAACAAATGTAAATTTACAGGTTGGCGATTTTAATATATATAAAAAAAAAAAGAAATGGAAAAAGAAATACAGTCAAGGTATCTTCAACGAAATGCAAAGGAAAATGGTTAGAATAATCCATCATCCAACTTCTTTTGCCATTAGAAGCCTAATAAGGTGTCTAACATTGTAGCAACAAGAAATAACTTTATAGAAATACAAAATATCAGCAGAACAATCAAAATGGTGTCTAACATTGTAATTTTAACAGCTAAAAGCATACACAAATTATATATAAACCAAGATGCACCCTTTACAGTTCTAGATGTATAAAGATAAACAAAGAAGGCTGAGAAAAATCCCAGAACAAAAAATGATTGCTTTGTATATAAAATAAGGCTGGAAGGGACAACTGAAACCAGAAATGGAAATTCCCAGAGCTTATCAAATGATTCAAATCTGAAATTTTGACCATGCAGGAAACTCGAATCAAAACAAATATTTTCTCAATAAAGCATAATTAAATTTAAATGAAATTCGAATCAAATGACCAGAAAAATGGGGACTTTCCCATAAAACTGAAAAACCAATGAAACAATGAAAATGCAGAATATTAAATTAATAACAATGAAAATGTAGAAAAACATTAAGGAAAATGAACACCTTTCCGCCAAGATAAATATTTTGAGCATCAAGAGGAATGGAATCGTTTGATTCCGCCATGGCTGTGGCTCTTTCTCTGTTATCGACAAAACAAAGAAAGAGAGGGAAAGCCTTTTTTTGCACCGAAACAAAAGAATTTCTCCGTTCTTCCTTCGTTAATAGTATAAGCTCCCGGATTGTATGGTTTATAAGAATATAAAGGATAAATTACTTTCTTCATAGTTAGACTTTTCTCTCTCTCCAATTTTAGTTATTGGAGTTAGAAATATTTTAATTTAATCATAAAATCTTTTTTTTTTTGAGCACTCTAACGTTAAATTTTTAAATGCGTTACTATACGTCAAATAATATCAAAATCACATAATTAAAAAAAATCCAAATTTACTCCAAAATAATTTCATTTTGGATTTTTACTAAAAAAAATTTTAATATTTTTCCCCACCGTTGACAAGAGGCAGAACACTATAGGGATTCATGGACCACGGTCCCACAAAAAATCTCTTCCATAATTTTTTCTTGTTAACTTTTTTAAAAAAAAAAATAGAGATCCCAAGTTTAAAAATATATAAATTGAACCTTTTTAAAATAATTTAAAATTTTAATTTAAATATTTATTTTTTTAATTTTAAGTTACCCTAAATTTTATCATCAAATTCTGTTACAGTTGTTGACATGTGAAATAATAGAAAATATTCGTATATCGATACTAAAACACTTATTTTTTATAAACGAATTTAATTTAAATTAATAGATTTAGAATTTAAAATTTATGATAAGATATTATATTTAAGAGATTAAACATAGTTAGAGTTTAAAATTCTAAAATTTTTAATTTTTAAAATAAAATTAAGGCTTCCTTTGTTGCTGAAATTGAAAATAAACTTTAAAGTTGAAATGATCGTTCTAAAAGTTATGTCTTTTAATTTTTATGAAACGTTCATTTAAGAACTAAATATGATAGACAAACACCCGTTGGTAACCGCGCTAAAACTTATTCGACAAAAAATAAAAACCGAAACGATGGATTTAAATACCGATTACAACCAAAAATATACCCTAAATCTTGTGGTGTGTAATAATAATTAAACCACATCTTTATTTCTTATGTTAAGGTACATTCCGAAGTGCCTGTTGTTACCAAGGATAACAATAAAAGACCCCAGGCTCTCGACTAGGCCGAGTGGTGCAAGGACCCTTAGCAGAAATTCTCCATTCCCAGTAGCCTCGTCGAGCACCAGGCCAGTCATCATCGTAGACGTCGTACAGTCTGGACTGTCCATTCCACGAGAACCTGCAGAAGAACAACGTGGATGCCCAAAAATTGGGTTCGAACTCGAAATCCCATGATTGGCCATACCACAGCTTTTTCTGTCCAAGATCGTCGTCTCCGGATTTACAATGGACTGTAAGAACGGTCTTCGGCTCTATAATGTTGACGATATTGATGACCTGCTTAACATCACCTTCGCCGTCAATTTGGACTGTGAGAAGGAGCATGGAGGAGAAGGAGAAGAAGAAGATGAGTGGAAACCACGAGTTCTTGGACGGAAAAGCCATGATACAATGGACAAGAAGACTTGGTTCTGGTTCTGGTTATTGTAGTGTTTTTAAAGAGTATTGGAACCATGTGAAACGAATGAATTGATGTTTAGATTTATTGATTTTGAGAAATTGATGTTTATAAATTGAATTAATTAAGTAGGTTTTTTAACCCACAATTAATTATATTGTTACTCTTAGTTAAAATAAATTACGTTGTTATAACCTCTTCAAAGTTGATTAAAAATTTGGTTTAAAATGTTGGGAGGATTAATGAGATACTATTTTATTTTTTTTAATAAGTTAATAGTGATTACAAGTAGTATCTGTTTTAGAATATAATCTCCTAGCATCGGTGTTCGAACCCGTGACCTCTAAGAACATCAATTGTTCTTTTAACCACTTGGATTAGAAGGTTCGTGCCGAGACACCATATTTTATAAAAAGAAATATTATAAAATTATTTATTTTGAGTCGAGTCAAACGAGCCACAAAACCAAACTTAAATAATCAATATCGAACTCAAATATAAAATCTCAAACTTAATAAATTTTAAATTGAATTGAGGTTGTTGAGACTTATACTCAACTTATTACCAGCGACAAGCACTACATTCTTTCTTTTACCTCAATCAGGTAATATATGTCACCACTTAATTAAATTATTTTATTAAAATAAAATTAAGATTAAAAAATATATAAATAATATAAATTAAATATATAATTATAATTTTATTATTCGCATCATCTCGTTAAATTTTAATGACAGATGATCATATTAAATTTATCACCAAGTTTCGTTATGGTCGTTGACATGTGCAATAAGAGAAAATTCAACATTTATGACTGGATACCATATTTAAGAGATTAAGTATTATGGTTAGAATATAAGATTTTTACTTTAAAAATTTAAATTATAACCTAAGTATTCTGGCACCGTGTGTACTAATAATTAAAATTTAAATATATACTTGATATTTAAATTAGAATTTTCTCTCGAATTATTACTTAAAGAATTTTTACTCTCAAGTTGTGACCTGAACTTTAATTTCATTCGTAATTTTGATATTTTGTTTAACAATTTAACCCTAAAAATTTATACATTTTATCAACTTTATCTTAATTCAAAACAATTCAATATATTTAATTCTTAATATTATTAAATCACATCAATTTAGTAAAAACAATATGATATTGTCAAATCAATTGAGTATATAAGATTACAGAAATAACTGAATAACTATATTTTATGATAGAATAATAAATTATTGTTAAACTTTTATTATACATGGGAAGTATATAATATTCCTAAGAGAAAAACAAACAATTTAAAAGTAACAAAAACTATTTTGATAGAATTATAAATATAAAGTGTTATATTTATTGATTTCTTTCGAATCAGGATTAAATTAATAAAATTTATAAGTTTTGACACTAATTTAGAAGAATGTGTCTATTTAAGTATCAACTTTAGAGATATAAATCTTTAAGTACCGACATGAAAGAATGTGACTAATTTAGGTACCAATTTGAGCATAAAAAATCATTAAGATTAGGTACCAACTTGAGAGAATGATCTTAATTAAAAGGGTTAATTACCGGAAAAAGTCATTTTTATTTATTTTCAGTACAAATTTGATCATTGATTTTGAGAATTGACTAATAAATATCATTTTATTTTTATTTTATAATTAAACCACATCTTTATTTCTTATGTTAAGGTACATTCCGAAGTGCCTGTTCTTTACCAAGGATAACAATAAAAGACCCCAGGCTCTCTCCTATACCGAGTGGTGCAAGGACCCTTAGCAGAAATTCTCCATTCCCAGTAGCCTCGTCGAGCATCAGGCCAGCTATGATCGTAGACGTCGTAGAGTCTGGACTGTCCATTCCACGAGAACCTGCAGAAGTACAACGTGGTTCCCCACCAATTGGGTTTGAACTCGAAATCCCATGATTGGCCATACCACAGCTTTTTCTCTCCAAGATCGTCGTCTCCGGATTTACAATGGACTCTAAGAACGGTCTTCGGCTCTATAATGTTGACGATATTGATGAGCTGCTTACCATCATCATAGCCGGATGCGGTTTTCCTTTGGGCTGTGAGAAGGAACATGGAGAAGAAGGAGAAGAAGAAGATGAGTGGTAACCACGAGTTCTTGCACGGAAAGGCCATGATACAATGGACAAGAAGACTTGGTTCTGGTTCTGGTTCTGGTTCTGATTTTGGTTTTGGTTATAGATGTGTTTTTATAGAGTATTGGAACCATATGAAACGAATGAATTGATGTTTATAAATTGAATTAATTAAGTAGGTTTTTTAACCCACAATTAATTATATTGTTACTCTTAGTTAAAACAAATTATGTTGTTACTTTTTTGATAACCTCTTTAAAGATGTTAAACAAAAATCAAGTTTATTTTAGGTTTTTAAAATTTTAACTTTATTCTAAAAATTTAATAAGTTGATAATCTCTTTAAAGTTGTTTTTTTACGTTGTTATTTTAAATCTTTTCTTATTTTCATATTGAATTTCTTTTCATTATTGGTTATGAAATAGAATTTTTAACGAAATACTATCTATTATAAAAAAATATTATAAAATTATTAACTTCGAATTAAATCGAACGAATCATAAATTAATAAAATTTTATGGTTTAAAATTTTATAATACATTGAATGAGAATTTCTTTAATAGAATTTTTTAAGATTTTATAATACATTAAATGATAAATATTTTGAAATAAAATTTTATATTTAATACAAACTCTTGAATAGTCCTTAAGATATGTTTGTATGCGTTAGACAAAACAAATAATATTAACAACCTATTATAAATAATTCAATTAATTAAAAAATCTAACAAATTCTTGAATAATCTAAAAAATCTAAACATTAAATTAATTTTATTTATTTACTTAAAAATAATTAAAAAATGGTATTGGAACTTAAGCCTGTAATACCTTATTTTTATTATATAGTTTACACATAGATAATATTGTTTTATACTTCTTTATATAAATCTATTTCGTACCGGAATCGAAACTAATATTTGCAACATTTTCATAATAAATGTTTTTTTTTTATATTCTCGAATAAAAAAATTATTTGTCATTAACATAATGATTATTTTATATTGACTTTGTCAACTTATATGTGTACATCACCTTTAGAGAGCTTCAATCTAATACCATGCTGCTCTGAATTAACTTGAACAACAATCTTAATTTGAAGAATAATATATGATTTAATCACGACCAGTTGACCGATAAAATACTATCATTTTACTGAACCAAAACACACTGTCATCTCAAGACAATAAATTGACATATAGAGCAACTCATGTTTAAAAATATCAAAAACGATCCTCAGGCAATCATGGTAAAGAATCAATGCAGATATTGAAGGCAACTAACCTTACATTCGAGGCGAAAAAAACGATATATGACGTCTCGTTCTTACGCAGTTACGGAATGGTAGAACACAAATGCATATAGCACCAGCAGCCTATGCCACACGGCTAGATCGAGAGGACACCATAGATGATATCAGCGCATCTTGTAGAACTGAGCTCTTGAAACCACACAGCGACGACCTTTCAATGAATATTTTACCATTATATCGACGTCTCTGGGATTCTTCTTGTTTTGTGCAACAGTCATGGCACCGATTATTGCCTCCCCTTCGCAAATGGTTAGCACATCCTCTAGGTAAAGGACTGTCTGCTTCCAATGTGTAGCTCGTGATTTCGGCCCTGTGTTTTGTTTTTAATTTGAAGAAGTCAAACATGGAAATTTCTTTTAGTTTTCTGATAAAAATAGGAAACATGTACACAAGGCTTTGAGCAGATGCATTATTGTATTGTTGGGGCAAAAATGATACATAGGATATAAAATTTTATAATTATTGGATAGAATGAAATGGAAATGCAGAAGAAAGGAGATATAAACCTGTAGAGAAGCCCATCAATTTGTGGCACTTGGTAAATGATACATCAAAGTATGCAACGAAAGCATGGATGTAATCATCACGCTGTGCAACAAGCTTAAAAGATGCAGTGAAAGAAGCATCACCAGGAGCCATCTTGGAGATATCCATGGTCTGAATAAAACAAATAAGAAATGAGCATTGCGGATAAGTTCGAAAGACAATAAGTCAAGAATTTCAGGCAAGCATGTTCAAAAATAGATACACAACGATATATACCTATACAGGGTTACAATTGTGCTATTTATTCTCACCTTGAGAAGGTGGCTATTTGTCACAATCTGATTCTGGTCAACTGTGTCCACAAGTGGTTCCATCATAGCTTGCTTTTTGATGCAACTCATGTCAAACCCATAAACATTGTTCCAAACTGTAAAAAGGTGATGCCAAGGAGAAAAAATACAAAATATAAGAATACGATAACTAAATTTCAAGGAACCACAATAGAAAAACTGATTTAAAGCCCATAACTACTTATGAACATGAATACAAAGTATTGAAGGATCAGTCTACAAATGCTCACATTCGATCTTGTCATCTTTGTAATCTGCATCCTCAATTGCTGTCAAGTAAAGAGAAGCCTTATCAGGTAGCACAACACCATCATTAACCTGGCACAAGCAACGGAATAAGAAAACTGAATAAAAATACAGCATACAGGGAACCAACAAAATTTTGCTTCAAGAGCATAACAATAAACTTAAGGGCCACTTGGTCACCGCATAAAACCACAAGCAAAATATTGCTCAAGAGAATGTAAGCAATCATGTTACAGATTTTAATCAAAGTGCCCCCAACCAAGTGAAAAAAAAAAAAAAAAAGCAAGTGGGGTGTTCGAAATGTCAAGAAAACAAGGATATTGACCATGCATCATTGCTGTTTGTCATATTAAAAATTTAGATCAGTCGCACAAGAGTGCACTGGGCGTAAATATCATAGGGAACAATCTATGAAAGGCAACCAGATTTGATTGTCAGTTGACAACAACCTAAAAAAAACGAAGCCATACCTAGCACATACAACTCCAAAATAAGCCATTATAGCAGACATTATGCTGACTTTTCGATCTGTATATGCACGCATGTATTCCAGGTTGTATATCAGTTTTACACAACATGCACATAAATGAATCATCAAGGAACTTCTGAGTACATAAACTAAACACAAAAGCACATCCCTATATCAGCAACCATTAAAACATATCAAGTAACAGACTGTAGCAGCAACTTACAAGCCATTTATCACGAGCATATAACACTGTATTCAACATATTCTCAAACAACAAAAAGTAACCCATCCACTCTGATATAATGATGTCTACTTTGGCAACGGGAAGCTCAATCTCTTCAATCTTTCCCTTCAAAACTGTAACAACTGTAACATGAAATAATTCTCATGTAAACAGTGAGAAGAAATAAAGGAAATATTAAGATAAGACGAAACACATTTTAGTAAACCCCACCATCAGACAAGCCATTTGTTTCAACAATTTGTTTAGCCATGTCAGCCATATGAGAGCACTCGACCTAGAAATGGGAAAATATTAAGCATGGTAAGCAACTAGTGATGGACACTAAGAATGAAATAAATGTCAGTCAGAGAGAGATATTCACAACAAATTAAACGGAAATATGTATTTATATATAAAAAACAGAAACACATACTGCATAAACATGTGCAGCCCCTGCATTCGCACAAAACAAGGACAAAATTCCAGTTCCAGCTCCCACATCAAGAACTACTTTATTCTGAAATAGAAACTTATTCTGATAAATAACGTTTTGATATGTTTTAGTCCGCACCGTATCCTTCAGCATTTCCTGAAATACAGGAAGTGTCAGGTTTTTCCACGCAAAAATGTTCTTTGTTTTCAGAGAGTAAGCATGACATATCAATTCGTAGACAGATTAAATAAACTGAACAATTGCACCTGAACCTTCATTCAGTTACATTCAGCATCCAATATATCAGAAGGCAATTGTACAAAAGCAAAACTATTCCATAAATAACTGAAAATAACCAAGCAAGGCAATGCGCTGCATTAAATAGTCCAAGTCCAGCACACTTACTTCATGAATTCCTGCATACAAAAAGAAGAAGAAAACGAATCAAAATAAGCTTCAAAGAACATGTTGTCCTAACACGAAATAGTACTAGTTAAAAGACTTCAAATATTAGAGACAACCCAATGAAGCGCCAAATATACACATGCTAAATCGCTAAATTTATTAAACGTATAAGATTTAATAAGAACTGATAGAGCTTCGTTAACTTATAAATAACCAAACTATTGAGCTGAACAAGCTTTAACTTGTATAAAGATTGAAACTTTCTGCCCTCATCCCTACCTTCCTCAAAGGCAAAGCTAAACCCAACACTAAAAAATCAACACTTTCCCATAGTTATTTAATGAATCTTAAACAAAATAAGAGAAATACGAAAACATACCGAAATGAGAGTACGAGTCGAAGTAATAATCAGCACTGGTTTTATCATCACCGACATCGGTATCTGCGAAGGAGACTTCGGGTTCTCCCATGGAGACATCTTCAGTAGCTTTATCAACGCCGAGGACGGATTCGTCGAGATTAGAGCTGTCGGTAGCGACTGCATCGTCGTCGGAATCTTGGAAGCGAATCTTGGTTCCTTCGAATTGGTTCGAAGAGTTCGTGGAGGTTTGAGCCGCGTTGCTTCCATTGCGGCGACCCATTTTTCTTAATGGCGGTGATTTAGGGTTTAGCGGAGGAGAGTGGACGAAGATTAGGGTTTGGGGGAGGGCTTTTCTGCTTATGTATTGGTGGGAAAATTGGTTGGTGGCGTCTTGTCCCGGTAGTCGGTAGATTTTTAGAGGGACGAAAGTTGTTATTTTCCCAAAACAAAAAGGGGTTAATTCACCAAAGATCTACAAACTATCATACAAAATTCAAATTAGTACACAAGTTTCAAATCATTCTAATCAAATTCTCAAAGTATACTATTGTATCAATTATGTTCTAAAATGCAATTCAAATCTTACATGTGCTTATCAATATATTTACAATTCTGTGGAATTTTTAAAGTAGTAATATTATATCAATTAATTTTTTATTTAATTATTTTTAAAATTAAGCACTAAATTCAGTTCAAGTATAATAAAACAAATTAAATTATAAATAAATGTAAGTTTCATGAATAAATAAATAATATATAATAAAATAATATCATTAGAGATTTACTGATTAATCGAATGATCAAAGATATTGATATTATCACTCGATCAAAGATACTCGTATAAATATAGATCCTAATGTTTATCGTAAAAATATAAATATCTCTCTAATTAATTAAAAACGATATCAATAAAATTCAAGATAATATTTCTCTTCTTTTTTTCAAACATGTTTAGTCCATGTCATATTTCAGTTTTCCAACTCAATTTCAAAGAAGTATCTTCATCCTATTTTAAATTTATATAAACTCATAAGCACCTACATATTACGATTCTCAAACTCGAATTACCTAAAAAAATTAACACTATGCTTTAATTATTTCAATCCACATACCTTAAATATATTTTACTGGACTAATGTTTAATTATGTAATTGTGTAACATATATAAGATAATAAATCTAATAAAATATCCATAAATCAAAACATGTCAACTTTTATTAAGTTACACCGGTGGCATGGCTGATAGAGAGAGATCTTGCCAGTCCCTGCATTCTCAGGTAGTATTAACCAGAGGCCTTGTTGAGTGGCCATGGCCCCCTGCCATGACAGCTTCGATCTCCCATGTTTCTCGAGGAACTTTCGTCATGTTCTTGCTGCCATTGGCCGTTACAAGCTGAACCGAAGAAAGGAAATGTATGATTAAGTGAAAACAGAGAAAAACAAATAAACATGCAGAGTAGATCCTAGTCGAGTTTTTACAACGTATGTAGTACAAGTGTATAACACATGAATGTCATTTGACTAGATTCGTCATACACGAGATGGCTTTAAAGCATGCATGTCTTTTACGAGGATTGCAGGTATTTAAAGCATTCAAACTTGGTTTTGGCGCCATCACACATGGGTTTTACCTATTTCTACATGCATGTAAATATGTGGTAGAGATGATTTGTTTTTAAAACTAAGCTTGAAAATAGGCAGACAACTTTCAGGCAGGAAACAGTGGACTTGAATGGCCAAGATCAAGTAAAATAGTATACCACATCGCTTTCTATTCGAACTCCACCAAAATTTTTAAATTTGTCCACCATTTCACGGTTGAAGAACTTTGAAGTGCTTGCATTTTCCATAGCTGGAGCCAACAATGCATCAATGAAATAGCACCCGGGCTCCACAGTTATCACCTACATCAAGAAGATTAAAGCTCCAGTTTGTGTTTGAACGACTGATTGAATTCCATGTGTAGAACTTCTTACGAGAAAGAACAAGATCACTTCTAAGAAGAAACTCAAACTAACAGAATCAGTGCAAACTAATTATTTAAAAAAAAAAAAATTTAAGTGCGCATACTACCATGATGTCAGGTTTAAAATAAGAACAACAAATTGAAAATTAAAGGGGTGATACTGCAGGCCTTCAGAAGAAAAAGAATCAATATGTCGCAAGTTATGTTCTATCAAAGCATATTAAGCGAAACAGTTGACTAAGCATGATTATGAGGAGAGAAGCACTAAATTAATAGGAACAGTTGGGTATTGGGACCTTGAATTGTGGTTCTTGGAAGGAGGCAGCCATTAATTCCACAAAATGGGTACATTGTAATTTAAATAAAAGATACCATACAAACATAGTTTTCGAATTCAAAATTAACCGATGCTTTTTTTAAATGAAACAATCATAAATTTAGAACGTACTTATGCAACATTTTGATATCATTCAACTACACAAGTATAAAAATAAATGAAATGTTTAACCAGTACGCAAAGACTAGCACTTACCATTCCCTCCTGGAGTTGTCTAGCAGTACGCAAAGACTTCAAACCAGGTTCTTTTGGTCTTTCTACACCCTGCAAGATTTTAACCCTTACAAACCCATACGGAAACAAAAAATTGAAAATTGTAGCTACAGAAAAAAATGAGATGAAAAGTAAGACTAGCACAGAGATAAAATTCATATGCAGATAAGTTAATCACAGTGACCTTTGGATAACCACCAGGATCGTGAGTATCAATACCCAATAAATGGCCCAGACCATGAGGCATAAATACAGCACCCACTCGTTCAACCATCATATCATCAAGGTTTCTACAATAAAAAATGAAGCCTACGTATAAGATTTACATTTAATGGTAGAAACAAGAGGTTAATAAAAGGGGAAAAAAACATCATTAAGAAAATGGAATTTACCCAACAAGGATGTTGCCCTTTTTCAGCGACTCCAAAACAACTTTCTCAGCTAATCTTCAACAGATAAAAAAAAAGTTGCAGATTAAAGATAAAAGAATATTACAAAGAAAATTACATCACAATTATTACTTTTCTTTGCCCTTACTTGTGCATATCCACCCAATTTACACCAGGCTTCATTGCAGTTATAACAGCATTGTGAGCATTTAGGACAGCCTGCATAACATAGCATGTAGGAAAGGAAGATCAAAGCATGGCAACTTAAATAGAAACGGCTGTTTTTTCTTCTTTTTTATTCATTAGTCAACTTAATGTGGATTTTCATAGGAGGAAACCTGATATAATTCCTATCACTTATTGATCAAAGAATAAAGACTTACATTATATATAAGGCTTTGGTCACTTGTAAACTTCCCATTCACCTGCATACATGGTAGGATTTACTTTAGAGGAGAAAGCTTATATCACCGTATACTAGAGAACAAACAAGCCCCTTACTCAGAATCGGGTAGACTTTTTTATTTTCTAAAGATATTTCAGGATTACCCAAATCCCAACAGTCTACTGCTAAGAAAGGACTGAGCACCAATGGTCACAAAGATACTCGATGGTCAATAGCTTTTCAAAATTAAACCAGAAAAACTGTGAGAACTAGGAAAGGAGTCAAAATGTCAGAATAAAGATGTTCTTTTCTGAAGCTGCATTAAATGCTTCGATTGAGAAGTTAGTGGCCCATTTCTAGCATCCAATGATCCAACACATAAGCAAAGACATTAATTGCAAAAGAAATAGACATACTCACAGGGAATGAGCATGTAATGTCAGATCCATAGAAACTGTACTCGGCTCCCATGTCAAGCAAGGCCATATCTCCATCTTCTAAGATCTGCAAGAAAGACAATATGAAGTTGAAACCTCACTAACTACTCCCAGTTTATCAGATTAACTTGAATAGATCAATTAGAAACTATTAATTTATTCATACCATTAAGCAAACCTAATCAGATCTTGTGTTTCTTTAGAAGATGAAACTAACATATCTTTCAAGCATTAAAGGATCAATGTAGAAAAGTATACCCTGTCATTAGGAGCCGCAGCATGTCCATAATGTAAAACAGAACTGCACCATAGAAACATAAGGATTATTATTTTGACCAAACACTGATATCTCATACACATATATTAATCATAGAACAAGTAAACATTCCAAAAGAAAATCAGAATTCACAAACTATACAGGATCACAAGCTGAGAGCCAAATTGTTGACATTCAAAATGGTTCATGGTAATGAGTAATGAGATATTATAAGTTAAAACAATTGTAGCTATCCCAGGTTTTATTTTATTGATGCTTTGTTTAAATGGTAAAAGCATAGGAAATGGGCAAGAAAACAATATTAATGTGCAGTTATTACAGCATTGCATGTTAAACAAAAAACAATCAGGAACTTTAGGTAATCCTCACCTGTTTTCACCAGTAGCACAAATACATGTATATGAACAGTGCCTACAGCCACCATACATATAGGTATGATGAAGAAACATGCTTTCCAACTGATACTCTTTCATGCCTGCTTTAGTTTTTCTCATAACCTAATTAAAAAGAAAAGGTAAGTATATGTTAAATTATCATTCTCAACATTGCACAAAGAAAAAATGAATCTGCCAAGAAACTAGTAATGTAGGAGAAGTAGATGATGAAGAAAGCAAAGAAAGAGAACCAAGTAACTGGCCACAACGTAAATTATAGATCATGTAGAATGCAGATTATAGATGATAATAATTTGCTTATATATGATGAGAAAAGAAAACTATAATACAATTGTTGTTCAAGCTATGCAATAAATGATTACCTCAACATGAGCTTCAGAACTTATATCGTTGGCAAATTGGATAAGAGCAAGCTCCAAGTCTGACTTGAAAACTCGGCACTCGGTCAATATAGGATGCAGAGTTGTCAAATCTGTCTCAAATTTTTCTATTCCCTAAAATCAAGACAAGTAGGAAAAACTAGATAAACCTCTAAACAAACAATATGGTCCTTGTACATAACACAGTAAACTTGAGTCAGTAAATCCAGCATTAGAAAAGTACACTAGAACTTGAGAAATGATATCACACGGTTCTAAAAGGAAAAGGCAAATGGAAGTAGAATAGAGGAAATGACATAAAACCTCAAACTCCGCTGGTTTCGAGAAATTATTGCTATCAGTGTTAAGCCCATGTAAGAGGAACAATAAAGGTTTTCCAGATCCCTTGTATTGGTCAACCAAGACCTGAGCAATCTCATCAGTGTAGTTGACCATGCTAACCATATACCTTTCCTGCCAACAGAAATGAAAACATAAAACACACTAAACAAAGCACTGGCATAACAAGCCGGCAATAATCAATTCAATAGTCACCTGAAAGTAGGAAACTGGCTTTATTTCTCCCATCCAAACAGCATAATCAGCAGGTAACCTAGGCGCAAATAGAATGGATTTCCCAGTTGCAATGTCCTTTAATGATAAAAACAGAGATTTATTAACTTCAACAGTTTGTAAATTAAGCTCTACGATTAAAAAAGGAACCAGTAGTTAAAAAGCTAGTGATTTTTTTAAAAGGTAATACAAAGAACTTACAATAGCACCATAGAAACCAGGCTCTATCACACCAAACAGGTAAGCGAAGTAACTCTCTTGCCTAAAATCCAATTAATTATCATTAATTTTATTGCTTGAACTGAAATATAATTTTATTGAAGTTTCAAAGGGAGGCAAGATCGAGGTACCTGAAGAGCTCGAGGTGATCGGTGCAATAGCGCGTTTTCTCCTCACCACCCTATTCGATCGATCGATCGATCCGATAAATTATAACTTCAATAAAGACGCTTGTGAATGAAAGTTATTGAGAAATTATTTAAATAAGAATACCTGGAGGAGAACGAAGCCGTGATGGGGGCGAGAGGAGTCGGAGAGGTTTTGGCGAAAAAATTTGAGTAACTTTAGACGGTTGGATGCGTGGAGTTCCATGGGTACCGGCGGAGGAGAGAGAGACGACGGCGATGTTGAAGCCATGGAACTGGTTTCTGGCGTCGGTTTCGCCATCTACAGACTACAACTAACTAGGCTGGAGTAGCTGTATTTTATAATCATTTGGCATTTTCTTTCTAAATTACAGCTTCCATCATTCAATTTTTTATGATTTTTATTTTGGTCATTTCGCCATCTAGTATTTAAAGAATTTTTCTCTCAAAATGGTACTTAAAGTAGGTATTTTCTGTCAAGATAACACTAAAATTTTTATATTTTATTAATTTGGTATTATTTTGAGAGAATCTAATAAATTTAATATCGTATATTTAAAAAATCTAACATTTATTATTTATTCTCTTCCTAAATTACTTATTCTTTTCCCAAAATTATTATATTATTTTCATGATATAATAACAATTTAATAATATTTTTTATTTTATATTAAAATAAAATTATTTAACTGTTATTTTGATATGATGGATTTACTTAGTTTAATAATATATTAAAAATAATAAATTAATAAAGATTTTAAATATAAAATTTTAAAATTATTGAATTAGTTTAAAAGATAAATTTGAGAATAAAAACTTTTTAAGTACTAATTTAAAAATATATATATAGCTAAGTATTAATTTAAAAATAATTTTAATAATACTAATTTAATAAAAATATATAATTCATGTATTAAATGTATATTTAAGCCAAATAGAACCCAAATTAAAACCCTAATGACTCATTAGCAAACGAGTCCACTCATCCCAAAAGCGTGGGCCTTATTTCCAAGGTAAAGCGGCGTGATAAGCCAAGAGCCGTCCACCCTCTCACCCGTCTACCGTCTTTGCCTTCAATTGATAACGCGCCTCTTCATCTTCCACTTTTATCTCATCAAAGGTAAAATTCACTTCCTTTGCTTAGATCTACTATTTACTTGATCTTATAACATCTCCCGGTATTCTCTTGTTTTATATTTCCAGATCTATTGATTTTAGAGCTCGATCACTATCCGCAGTGATTTTATTTTCAATTTTGTTTGTCTTTTATGTTGAATTTTTGTGCATTCTTTTAAATTGCATCATTGTTTGGGCGAGTATTTATGTTTTCGGTATGGTGCAGATTTTGATGGCGTCAAAATTGCATCAGTTGCAATCGAAGGCGTGTCAAGCGTCTAAGTTTGTGGCCAGGAATGGAACTGCTTACTACAAGCAGTTGCTGGAGGAGAACAAACAATACATTCAGGAGCCACCAACAGTTGAGAAGTGCAACGAATTGTCTAAGCAACTGTTCTTCACTCGACTTGCTAGGTATTTCTTTCTCGCCTCTGCTTATTTGTGTTTCCCGTGTTATTTCTATGAAGACTTCCAAGTTATGATAAATTGATAGCAATGTGTTGTTTAGTATCTGATTTTTATTAACTTAGTTGTTACAATGCGTTGATTCATTCTGGTTTCATTAGCTGCCTTCATCAAATTGACTAATAAATGTACCAGTGGCAGAACTAGACATTTTATTTATTTATTTATTTATTTATTTTTTTTTGGGGGGGGGGGGGGAGATTTACCAAAACTACTTTTCATAAAAATCCTATCTATCAAACCAAGAATGTATTATACACCACTTTGACTTGTTTTTGCCACAAATCATTCACTAATATCTTAAAAAAAATGAAATGAAATTACAGTAGCAGATCTTGACACTCAACATGGGTCAATTTTTGCATTCCACCTACACTGTCACATAAACAAGATTTCATGTGTCTTAAACCTTGTGACAATGAATGTTAGCCGGACTTGAGGGAGTTTATATTTATATATATATATATTTGGATTTTGGAGAATCATAACCCACACCTATGTCAAATATTAGCCACACACAAAGTCACAAATGCTATATGAAAAATGAATTACGGGTAATGTAGATGAGTAAGTTTATGGTTCTATTCTGGTGCCAAATGTTTTGTGCAAGGGGGAATGAGCAAGTGAGATATGATGACTCATTGTTTTTGCATGTCATACTTTTGTTGTAGAGCTCCAAGGTTTGAGGCATAAAATAGAAAAGTTTATTTAAAGTTCCTCTAGTTAACAGATTAATACATTAATTTGAAACTACAGTGAAAGAAATATGATATGACTAATCCAAATATCAAGCAAGTTGATTCTACTTGTATTTCTTAGGCATAAACCACGTATTTTTATTTTTTTTTGATAGGGGTGGCTGTGTATGTTGTTTTATATGGAATTGATATGTAAAGTTAAATCATGCAGTGGTAACATGTTTTTCATTTAGTTCAAAGCTGTCCGCACTCACAGCTCCCTGCTATTGCAAAGCTAATGTTTTTGGTGCTTTTTACCAGTATCTGCTAAATCTTTGTGGTTGTTAATAGATAAGAGAATTGGATACATTGGCTTGTTAGATGAAATTGAAAAACCTTAGTTGGATATCTTGTGGTATATAATTGCTAGCTTAGTTATAGGATTCATTTGTACTCCATGCCTAGGAGAAAGAATGAACCATTGTCTTAGAGAATCCCTGGAAAATGACTGTTTGTTGTTCCTCTCCTTCTCTGTATGTGACTTGTTGTCCGAGCTTACTAGTGAATGTGCTAACTATTGATTTGACAAGAACTTATTAATGAGATTGTACATTCTTTTAAGCATCACGGAAATTTTTAGGACGGTGCTTGACTGTTCGTGACCCCTGTGAACTTATTAACCGAAGAGAACCAAAGAACAAAACAAAGTGGTCGGGTTGCTTATCATTTGGTGTAGTACACATCAGTTTACTCTATGAACCAGAATCCCGAGTAATATCAGAAATCAGAATAACACCGTTTGGTGCAATTTTTGCAGTATCCCTGGCCGCACCGAGTCATTCTGGAAGGAGTTTGATTACGTCAAGAACCTGTGGAAGCACAGGTCAGAACTGAAGGTCGAAGATGCTGGTATTGCTGCATTGTTCGGCCTGGAATGCTTTGCATGGTTTTGCGCTGGTGAAATAGTGGGACGGGGTTTTACTTTCACCGGTTACTACCCCTAAGGTTGATCGATTAGTGGAAGGCATTTCAGGGTTTTTCATGGGTGTATGCCTTTTATCATCGTTTGCACGGTTGAATTGCGGCCATTCTAGATGCACATTTTTTCTTGTTTTCGATGAATTTTTGAAGCTGAGAAATCAGTAACCATAAACTCGATATCCTGAATAATTTTTATAGTCGAAATGGCTTAAGCTTGGTAAGCCATCTCTTGTGGTGTTATCCAGTTATGTTAACAATATTTACTGCGCCCAACTCCAACTCAAGTTTGATGATAATGGTGCAAAATACTTTTTTCTTCTCTTTGATGCTCTCAATTGTTTCAAGCCATTGATTTGTGGTATATATGTGTTATAGTATGATATTTATTTAGGGTGAAGAGATACCATAACTCAAGGATGTCCCCAAACATCTTACAACAAAATATTCTCTTGAAATTCCTTCTTATTTTGGTGTTGGTCGTTTGGTGAGTTTGTATGAACATAAAATACATGAATGAGTCAGAATTTAGGGTTAGAACAAAAATATTTATGTTTAAAAATGGTAGATAAATTTAAAAATAAATTAATTTTAAAAAAAAAAATAGAACAAAAATATTTATGTTTAAAAATGGTAGATAAATTTAAAAATAAATTAATTTTTAAAAAAAAAAATAGAAAGATTAAAAAAAATTACGGTGTTTAAAAATGGTAGATAAATTTAAAAATAAATTATTTTTTTTAAAAAAAATAAATAGAAAGATTAAAAAAAATTAGGGTGAGAACCAACCAGGCTACTCCAAATAATCCCAAAACTAGTTTCCATTTAAAAAAATGTTTAACACGTGCCGTGCGCGTGATGAGTTCCTTTTTCTCTTTTTAAAAAGTAGATTTCATTACTTAGTCATAAATGGCATCATCAACTACAACCTCACAAATATAATCTGTTCATTACAAGTTAAGTCCCACTTAGCAAGTAAGTGTGCTGCTTTGTTTGCTTCTTGGCCGACATGAATAAATTTGAAGTCCTATTGATCTTGTAAGATAAAGAAGGCCTCACTAAAGTGCGTTGTTACAATAGATCTGTCCAACACTTTTGTCACAATGGTAATGGAGTCACCTTTAATAATAACTGTCCCATCCATTCTGTGTAGTCATTTGGATCCCAACAGAGAAGACACAAGCCTCGACGGTCTCGGCATTGTGGACACCATGAAGTCGATGGGCTTGGGCATCCTCAACTATGCCATTTGCGGGACTTCACTGGGTTGATATATAACTAACTCTAAATTATTCCCCCACTTTGTACAACATAATTTCCCGCCTCACAGAGTTACAATTCTTTGTTTCCCGCTCTGCAAAACCCTAAGCCTCCGTCAAATGGGAAAGAAGCAACAACATCCCAACGCCGATCCGCTCTCCGAGCCCAAGAAAAAGCGACGCGTTGTTTTTTCCAGTGTCGGTCCGTCTCCTCGTCTTGATGTAAGCCCGAATTATAAGTAAATAAAACGGGGCGTTTTATGTTGCTTTTTTGGTTTCGCTCACTGTTGTTTCTTTTATGATTGGCCTTGAAGCAGATTATGGAGTTGAGCCCAATGATTGCATTAATATTTACTTGGGTGAGTTTTTTTTTTTAGTTTACATTTCTAACTTGTTTTAGTTTTTGTTGTCAATTTATGAATAGTTTATCTCCTGTTGTTATAACCCATGTTTTGGGTTTTGATATATCAACTTGATGTATAAAAAAAGATTAAAAAATCAAAGCTGAATTTCTTGCTTCGGGAGTCCGATTCCCTTATTAACTATGTTAACTGACTGCAAAAATAATACCGTCATTTAGTTTTGGAAAGGACGTTATTTATAGGAGTGATAACTTTTCTTAGTTGATGGTAATTTAGTTTCTAAAAAAGAGGAAGTTGGAACATCAGATGGTTTCTGTATCAATCCAGTTGATTTGAACAGCTTTTTTGAAGAAGATGAAAAGATATACGGTTACCAAGGTCCAATTCATAATTCAGAAACACATAACTCAGTTTTATCATTACCCTGATGGTTAATCTCTTTCATTGTCATTATTCATGTTATTATCCCTTTCAATCTTTTATGAAATTATTCCTTCTGTTGACAGATTCTGGTATGGCCTCCTTACCAGCACAAGGGTTATGGCAGCCTACTTGTGGAGGCTCTGAGTAATGTTGCAATATCTGAAAACGTTTATGACTTGACAGTTGAAGAGCCTCTGGATTACTTCCAGCATGTGCGGACCAGTTTTGATATAAAACTACTGCTATCTTTTGAACAAGCCCAGGATGCTGTTAAATCAACCGTCTCATGTCTGAAGTAAGGGAGTTGTCTAAAAAATCCCATATTCCTCTATTCTTGCCACTCCCTGATGTAGTCGAGGAAGTCAGGAAAACTTTGAAAATCAACAAGAAACAGTTTCTTCAATGTTGGGAGATTTTGATATATCTTGGCCTCGATCCCATAGAGAAGATTACGTAAGACTATGTAACAATCATTAGTAATAGAGTGAAGGCCGACATCCTAGGGAAAGATTCTGATACTGCAGGAAAGCAAGTATTCGAGTTCCCAAGTGTTCATGACACAGAAACGTCATTTGTCATGTTCAGGTCTCATAACAGTGAGGTTGGCGGTGTTCAAATGGATGAAGATCAGGCGAAAACTCAAGAACAACAGCTGCTGCAGTTGGTTGATGAGAGAATCAAGGAGGTGAAGCTGATTGCAAGAAAGGTGTCTCAGAAACATGTATGAAGGGAACCATCTCCTTGGCATGATGCATGAACATGGTTAAGCATATTACTGATAATCAATTCATTTGCTGTTGTAGGATGTGATAAATTTGAGGCTTGTTCTGTAAACTTTTTTAGCAGGACTTCAATGTGATAACTTTTAATTTAGCACATGCTAATTTGAGGTTTTTACTTTTAAAATGTTCATTTTGATACATGTTCCGTAGCAAAATGTCTAATGTGGTACAGTGTATTTAACATTTGCCAAAAGAGAGGTACAAAATGTGACACTATCCCATTTTATTATCTTTTGGGCCGGAAGGCAATCTATTAGATTTCACAGTGAAGAGCCGATGACGCTTTAAATAGCTGTATGCTAGATAGGGTTCTCATTCGGGTATTTTTGCTTGAGCTTCCTTCCAGCCTTTGATCTCTCGTCGGCACGCTTCTGCTTTCCATCAATCCAATAGGTTTCTCACTCCGCTTCCCCCGTTTGTTTTCCTAGAAAACCCAGCGGGAAATTAAGAAAGAACTGTATTACTATTTTCTCTGTTTCTGGTTTGTTTATTATTCTTTATGCTAATTTCAGTTGATGAAGAGTTTGTTTTTGAAAATGACGAGTGTGTGACTGAATGCAGGTAAGGGTTAACGTAAGAGGGAGTGGAAATGGTTGAGAAAACAAGGGGAAGAAAGGAAGATGTGGTGAACAGAGAGTACACCATCAACCTTCACAAGCGCCTCCATGGCTGGTAGCTGATCTTTCCCTTGTAGCAAAGAAAACCATTTTACTTGATTGTAAACATTGTCTTTTGCTTCATATTATCTCATAAACAGCACATTCAAGAAGAAGGCTCCCAAGGCTATACAGGAAATCAGGAAGTTTGCAGAAAAAGCAATTCGGACAAAGGATGTGAGAGTTGAGGTCAAGCTGAACAAGCAATATCTGAAGTGTCCCGAGAAGGATTAGGGTCCGCATTGCTTGAAAGAGAAACGAAGAAGAAGATGCAAAGGAGGAGCTCTACTCTCTGGTAACTGTTGCTGAAATCCCAGCTGAAGGACTGAAAGGTCTGGGCACCAAGGTCATCGATGACTATTGAGTAATTTCATTGATATTTGGTTTTATGAAAGAAAGCTAGCATTTTGTTCACCAAGTTTAAGACTTGACTCGAGACAACCGAATTCTTCGACTTCATGTAATTTCATAAACCAAAGGCAACATATTGTCTTGTTTCAAACACAGGCTTTCAATATTACTCTACAGTCTACAGTCTACACAGCATTTTGATCCGTTTTATTTGTTACTAACAGGCATGAAGGAATGAATTGCATTGCAAAAAAAAAAAAAAAAAAAAAAAAACATAAAAAACTAAATAGGACTAAAATCCATTCTATAACAAGCAAATATGTGGAGCTGATAAGGATGAAACAGAGCAAGGGCAAAAATAAGAAACGGTTTTACTTCTACAATTCCTTTTCTGAGTATGTAAATACTAAAGCAAAATAAAATCATTGACTTGACTACTTTTAAACTGAAAATCAAGACCATTTTCTCAGGTCACCTGGAGAGAAACACGATCAAAGATCAGCTCTCCCTGGGTATCTTGGGAAGGGAATAACATCTCTAATGTTGTCAATGCCGGTGGCAAAGAGTATCATCCGTTCAAAGCCTAACCCAAATCCACAATGTTTAACTGTTCCGAAGCGCCGGAGGTCGAGATACCACTCATATGGCTCAAGAGGCAGCCCCATCTCCGAAATTCTGTCAGGAGTAACAACAAAAGTTGTGGTCAGCTTCACTGTTATGTTTAATATCCCAACGACAATGATCAAAGTAAGACAAATCTTAAGTGTTACAAAACTAAAATAGATTTGTGATATGGACCATGGAAACACTACCACATACCTTTCCCGAATCACATCATACCGCTCTTCCCTTTGGCTTCCCCCGATCAGTTCTCCAACCTGAAATGTTCAGAAATATCCACTCAACAATGTAGCAAACCAAAGCAAGGTGGAAAATTGCAAATACACGAGGGCATAAACGAAAGAGAATGCTGACCTTTGGCACAAGGACATCCATAGCAGCAACAGTCTTCAAGTCATCATTGAGTCTCATGTAGAATGCTTTTATTCCCTTTGGGTAGTTATAAACAATAACAGGCTTCTGAAATTTAACTTCTGTCAAGAATCTGCAAGGCCAACCCAAAATTCAACTCCAAACCAGGTGGAAGAAATGATTAGAAAGAAAGACTTGCATACCTTTCATGCTCAGAAGCTAAATCAATCCCCCACTTCACCTCATTCTCGAATTTCTTACCACCTTTCACAGCTTCCTCCAAAAGCTCCACCGCTTCTGTGTATGTTATACGAACAAAGGGAGTAGAAGCAACCATTTTCAACCGATCAATACATCCTTTATCATAACTTTTAACCATGAATTCCATATCATCTAGGCATTTATCAAGCAACCAATTGCACATATATTTCACATAAGCCTCGGCACATTTCATGTCATCCTGCAAAAGCATCCAACCTTTGATTTAATTTACACAAAAATATTTTTTCGTCTAACAACCTGAATATAGCCAGACATACCTGAAGATCTGCAAATGCTATTTCAGGCTCTACCATCCAAAATTCTGCCAGATGCCTTGAAGTATGAGACTGTTCAGCCCTAAAAGTTGGTCCAAATGTATACACATTACTAACAGCACAAGCATATGTTTCAACTTGCAGTTGGCCAGAAACTGTAAGAAAAGCTTGACGTGCAAAGAAATCTTGAGTGTAGTCAATCTTGTCATCCTTTTTGGGGATCCCGGGTTTCAATTTCGATCTCTCCTCCAGCTTAGAGAGATTTTCCTTTGCTTTGTTAAGTTCGGCCACAGATGCGGTGATATCCGATTTGCTTGCTTTGGCAGCTTTAAGTTGTTTAACAGCCTCTCCTCTCTTGCTCACAAGTTGCCTAGCTGCTTCTATATCCGCCTCCGATGGAGGAGGGCTTTTAATCAGTTCCCTTTCCAGCTTTTCAGATTCACTAATCAAAGTTGTAACTTGAAACATCTCACCGGCACCCTCACAATCACTAGTAGTTATAATTGGAGTGTGCACATAAAGGAAATTATGCTCTTGGAAAAATGAATGAGTGGCAAATGCAAGTGCGTTCCGAATTCGAGCAAGGGCAGCAATCTGAATACATATATACAATAACAAAGGATTACAAAATAATAATAACAAAATAAGCAGAAGATAAATACCATACATATAGCACAACATATCTTGGATATAATAAGAACATGAAAACCTTAACATCAAACAGTCCTAAAGTTACCAAATTGAACTCATTAGTATTAAAAATTTAAGCTTTTTTTAAGGACATTATATTGTTTATTTATCAACGTTCCTTTTTGGCTAAAGATTTATACCGTGTTGGTCCTAGATCGAAGATGAAGATAATCCCTCAAGAACTCAAGCGTGAGCTTCGTTTTTGGAATCGGGTACTTAGCAGGATCCACCTCGCCTACAGAAACCACTTTTTCGACCCGAAGCTCAATCTTCTGCTTCGTGCCTTCAGGTGGAACCTTCAAAATTCCATCCACCACTACGCACGTGCCGGTCGCCACCAGCTTACTTAGAACAGCAACTCCAGCGTCCACAATGACCTGCAAGTTCGCCGGGCACGATCCATCATTCAGTTCCAAGAACGCGAAAGTCCCTTTCCCTTGCTCCCTCCCTGTCTTTACCCAACCACCGGCTCGGACCTTTTGCCCGGAAAGCCCAGCTCCGCCATCTGGTCTGCCAACGATGGAACGGATCAGGACACGGTCGGAGAACGCATGTTTCTCAACGGCTTCGGTCAAGTTCATCGCAGCGAGTTGGTCCGAGTCCAACTGCTGCGGCGCCTGATCTGTTTCCGCCATTGGATTTTCCAAGCGTGACTGAGATGAACGGTAAAAAAACAAAGGCTTGGATTTAGAAACTCAAGTGATATAAACCCTAAAAATGAAATCTTATAGGTAGCGCGGGGATGATCTGTTGGATCCAAGACTACATTAATTTCGATACGATCCAATACGGGCGGGGTTACGGTTTACAATATCTGGTTTAGTACACGTGTAGTTTTGTTATTGCTCCGACATAAGTCTTGGAGAGTCTTTGACTTTATTTTTTTGTCCGAAACAGATGGAAAAAATAGCTTTTATTCGAACACAACACGCTTAAGGAAAAAATAAAATAAAATAATAAAATAAAATCCATTTCCCCCTCTTTTATCCCTTTCTGCAAGGAATCAACAGATCTCTATCTATCCTTCTCCCGCGATTTCTCAAATCCCTAATATCTTGATTTTACAGGTTAGGGTTTCCCCTCTTTTGCTATGTATTGTTTGCTTTTTTAAAAAGCCTAATTTATTTATTTATTTATTTTTGATATTTTTTCCTGTTTCCGAGTGATTGATTATTGTTTCTTTGGATCCGATCTTATTGGTGATCATCGTTGAACAGACGGTTGGTGGTTTTAATCGCGGGGAATCAACCATGCTTGGTCGGCTTTTTGGAAAACCCAAACAAGAAGCAAATGCTTTAACCACGTTAGATAAATTAAATGAGGTATGTTCTTCGGTTTCTTTAATTGAAAAATCAGTTATTTGCTTTGGATTTCATCTTCCGTTGTGCGAATCGGTTATGTGCTGTGAACTCGGAAATTGGATTTTGGTGAATTTGGGTGTGTTGAATTTAGCAGTCATAAGTGGTAGGAACTTTGGGATTTGGATATAAGAACTGAATTACTTGCTGACTAATTAGTGGAATAATATCATGAAATAATGGAATCCTGTATTACATTGTTTCTGGTCTATGTTTTGCTTAATTGGAATCCAATTACCTATATTCATCTTCATCATACAGACCCTTGAAATGCTAGAGAAAAAGGAGAAAGTACTTGTGAAAAAGGCTGCCGCCGAGGTCGAAAAGGCCAAGGAATTCGCCAAAGGGAGAAACAAGAGAGGTATAGTTGCAATATATCTGCTCAGTATTTATTGGTTTCCTAGTTCTACATGACTTCCTTCCATTGAAAAAAAATGCATACAAGTTTTAATGTAACCCTTTGACTTCGTAAATTATCATGGTTTTCATGTTTCATTTCTTGATGGTTGTGTGTGAATATGTTATCATCATCAGTATCATGCATGACTGGTAGCTTACTTATGCAGGAGTGTCATGATAATTATTCTTATTTCTTTAGTATATCATGATTCTTTTCCATTATATCCCCACTCCTAGCGTTTTCTTTCCTTCTTGAAATAAATAACATATTAAAGTGACATGCCCCCACTCCCCTACCTCGCACACCATAGAAAAAGTCTCAAATGTTTCAGAGCATTAGCAAGTTTCATCTTTCGGATATGTTTGGCGCTAATTGTGAGTTCATAATGATCTTTGGACATTGACTGTTGCTCTAATGTGTTTCTGAATTTTTAAGATCATGCTAAGATGTGTTTAACATGCTAATGTGCTAATTTCTAATGTGTTTTTGACATTGATTGTTGCTCTAATGCGCTAATTTTCTGAATTAACGGTTAACATGCTAAGATGTGTTTCTGAATTTCTAATGCGTAATGTGCTCATCTCGTAAGAGTTTTACATTCAAAGATCCTGTCCTTGTAGAGAAAGGATTAAAATGTTTTGCTTTGTATAGTTTAAAAATTAAATACCACACTGGTTACATTTATAGCAAACTTTTTATTCTTTACGGTTATTCTTATGCAGCTGCTATACAGTGCTTGAAGAGAAAGAGATTATACGAACAACAAATAGAGCAGCTTGGGAACTTCCAGCTTCGTATTCATGATCAAGTTAGCTTGGAATTTTTGTTTTTAGAGAGGGTTTATTATTTTTGTAATGATTCCATTACTTAATTGTATATATGAATTTCCACAGATGATAATGTTAGAAGGTGCTAAAGCCACAACCGAAACTGTAGATGCATTGAGAACCGGAGCTGCTGCAATGAAGGCAATGCAGAAAGCGACGTTAGTACTCCAATAAATTCATTATATCATTACCATACCATTGATGTTTGCCGAGTTGCGATTTATGCTGTCTAAAAATTAGCACTTATTTTTGGGTCTTTCATGAAGCACAGGCAGTGGCTAGTTCTTACTGTTTTTACTGAAATTTGCTTTTTTTACAGGAATATTGATGATGTTGACAAAACAATGGATGAGATCAATGAACAAACCGAAAACATGAAACAGATTCAAGAAGCACTGTCAACTCCGATTGGAGCTGCTGCTGATTTTGATGAGGTTAGTGTCTTCTTTTGCTTTTCCCCTGCTATTTATCTATGTTTACAAACATCGTGCCTAGCGCTGAAAACTATTGATGCTGTAGGATGAATTGGAGGCCGAACTTGAAGAACTTGAAGGTGCCGAGTTGGAAGAACAACTTCTTCAGCCTGCAACAACCGCTCCTGCAGCTCCAATCCAGGTACCTGCTGGTAGGCAAGCAGCTCGACCTGTTCCTCAAAAGCGCACTGCTGAGGAAGATGAACTTGCAGCATTACAAGCTGAGATGGCACTTTAAGGTAATCCATATTATTTCAGTTTGTTTCTGGGAATTACTTCGGAAGCTTCAAACATGGTGAGTTGATCCTGTACTCTATACTTCACCCTTCTCTTATGCTAATAGTTTATTTGATTTGTTGATCGGAATACCTCCCGCTTGTCATGTTGCAAAACATGAAAGAGAAACCGTTGTTGTATAATTGAATTAAGCTCCTACTTTAAATCTGTGTGCATTTAAGTTTGACAATGTACATAAAGATATTTGCATTATCTAAACGTCGAAAATCATATAATAATGATTAAGTTTACTGTTAAATAACTGTTAAAACATGCATGCAAGAGAGAATGAGAAAACTTGGAAAGACCAAGATCATACAGAATCGAAACCCTACCCTACTCGAAAACTCAGACCAACCATCTAAGCTACTATCAAAACATCTAAACTCGAAAACTGTTTCACTGTGTATCGTTAGACTAGTTGAAATAAAGAAAGTTATTTTTTCCAGTTCTGGTTTATAGTTGGAATAGATCAAAAGGTAAGTCTGAAGCAAGCTTGAGTTGAGTTGGGTCTACAGCACGACTCCAGGCAAAGTAGCATAGAGACTAGAAGACATTTTTATAGTAGAAGTCTAACTTAAATGTTAGAAATATTAACCATATCCACCAGCTATTTTAATAGGATAAAAGGTCTGAATAAATATTTTCAAAGTAAAATTAATTTATAAATAAATAAACCATTACAATTGTCAAAGTTGTACAAATGTGTAATTCTCCCCCACCATCCTTTTTGACCAACAGGGTCATCGGTTTTAGTTCAGACTGACCGTTTCCAGAAACAGAAAGTAAAGGTTATCCAACGTGGGTAAGAAATTAAACGCTATTTATCATGTCTTCGTTTGTGTCTTCTATTAATTTTTTTTAAAAATGAATTTTAAAATTTATTTTTAATTTTTTATATTATAAACCTTATACTCTAAAAATATATCATATACTTAATTCCTTAAACTTTAACCACAACTATTAACCTTAAACTTTAAACCCTGACTATAATCTCTAATCTTAAACCCTAAACTTTAAACTTTCTGATTTAAAGTAAAGATACAAAAGAAATTAAATTATAAGATAGATAATTTATATGTCTCGTAAAAATATCAATCAGTATTATCGTTGTTAAATATTTTTATTAAGATAAAAATAAAGTAAAATATATTATCCTCAAATCTAAAGCTGATTAAGATATTAAATACTAACCCATATGATGTGGACATAAACCTGAATTATAAGACTTTGCAAAGACACAAGACCAGCATTGGAAAAACATTTATCTTAAATTACAAGACATTGAAAGTTAGAAAGAATAAGCGAGAGAGAGAGTGATGCGTGCATGCATGCGTCAGGCAATATCGGAAGAGATTATTAGGTGAATCTTATTTAGCACATTATTCATGATTCAAGTAATTAGAAGCGTTTATTTTTAAATAATTATCTAATAACTATTCACCCACTAATTACATGTAGGAAATAGATGATAATTCATCTTAAAAAAATTTAAGATAAACGATTCTAATTACTCAAGACCACAGATGACGTAATGAACAAAGTTTACCTAATAATTTTTCTAATACCAGAGGCGTTTTGCTTCAACTCTAAGTCCGACTCTCCCCTACACCAACCAACGAAAATTTTGTGATTTAACTCGGAAAACACTCAATTTGGCTGACTCACTGCATATATTCCCTATGGTTCATGAACCTTGCACATTTAAACAATCAAATGATCTGAATTTAAGTACATTCATATTTGTATAAAATATGAATTTAAGCGTGTATATCGTTTTTTATTGTGTCTCGATTATTGTTTCACTTTAAAATAATAGGTTTAGAGTTTAAAATTAGGAGTTGTATAAGAGGTATGGTTAAGGGTAGTAAGTTTTTGTTCGAATGAAAGACACATAATGATAAATAAAAATCTTTTGTCCCTTATTTATGTCCTCTTTTATATCCATACTAAAAAATTCGTAAAAAATAAATTTTAAACCCTAACTTTAATTTCTACCTCTTAAACTCAACACCCTAAAAAATACACCATATCCCTATTTTTCTAAACTCTAATCATTCCTCATAATGTTGAATCCCAAAACTTAAACTCATTATTTTAAAATAATAACATCAATAAAATCATAATAAAAGATACACGCGAATTATCTTAACTCTACTTGTAGATATCAAATCCAAACAATTCAAAGAAATCCCTGAAACTAAAAGTTCATTATAGCAGAACATAGTACAACCCACATGACTAAGTTATTCATAACGTGTTACAGTAATAACAATGAAAAGAAAGCAAACCATTTTTCCAGCTTAATTAATTTGATGGCTACGTACATTAGGGTTAATAATAATATCCCACTGGTTTTCACTGCATCTGATCTGAGTCAGTGAACAGAAAGTGATGAGGGGCCTCAAAATCAAGTTGTTCCAGTAAAATCCTTTCATCTTCAGCACCTCCATTGCCGGACCAAGCGGCGGAGTTGTCATCCAGGGTAAAGAAAGATGAACTGAAGAAATCCGAAACATCTTGAGAAGATGATGACACAGTACTGTAATTGTTACTCGCAGCTGTTGCAGTAGTACTCGTGGTCGTGCTATAATCCATGAGCCCCGGGAGAGGAAACTGATTGATCTGGTCCAGAACCAACCCCGAATAGTGATTATTCTGCTGGTAAGAAGATGATGTAGCAGTGCCATCGGCGACGGGGACCGAACAGGTAGAGCCGTCGTTGCTGGTTTGATCGAGTCTGTTTTTTCCCGACAGTAGTACTCTTTTCTTCAACTTGGTGTTCCAATGGTTCTTCACATCATTGTCTGTTCTTCCCGGGAGTTGGGCAGCTATAGTAGACCACCTTAATGAACCAAGAACATGGATTGCAACATTGGTTGTTCTCAGATATAGACAAAAAATTAAACCGACAAGATATCAGTGTTGAAAGTTGAAATTGACTTGCCTGCTTCCTATGTTGTTATAGAGTGAACATATAATGTTGTCTTCTTCCTCGGTGAATCCTCCATGCTTGATGTCTGGTCTAAGATAGTTCAGCCACCTCAGACGACAGCTCTTCCCACAGCGTTTAAGGCCTAATTAACACATAGAAATTAATTGTCTTTACATCTGTAAAGATACGGATCACGTTCAGGGTTTAAAATTTAGGTTTTATGTAACCTGCTTTACGCGGAAGAGCGATCCAGTTTCCGCCTGTGCCATGTTTGTATAGATAGTTTCTGAGTGTATTGTCTTCATCAGGCGACCATGGCCCTCTTTTCACGTTTGCTTTGTCGCAGCAGGGAGCTCTTCCCATGGAAACCACTTGACTTGTCTGAACCGAGAAATAGAAATTGAGAAAAGGGAAATGGTTGAGTTAACTCGTATGGTTTGTTGTGTGAGAAGACATGGTCCTAAAGCTAAGTATTGCAGACTAAATAAGCTTTTTTAAACTTGACTTTCGTCTGACTATTTCTTGTTTCAACTTTAAAACTGGTATCCTTTTGTGTGTACTTTTCCATTTACGGATTCTGATTTTGTTTGTTGGGGGAAAGGAGAATGGTGATGGTGGTGGCCGGTGGGGGTGAACACGGAGATTGCATGCATTGGGTGTCAGCTACAGACTCATTGGCTAATGGCAATGGCAATGGCAATGGCAGGTTTTGTTTTCTTATGTAGGCAGAGATCCGTAAGGCGAAACACTTTTTCTTTCACGCGGTTTCTGCTGCACCAGGGTCCATGTTTCTCAGCTCATTTCTATCTTATATAGTGTAAATCGTCTTCTACTTATTTATTGTAATTTTTTAATTATTTTATTTTAAAATAATATATTTAGAATTTAAGATTTAAGATATTAAAATAAAGGTTGAATTTAGAATTGAACTTTAAATTCTTTTAAGGGTGAAACAAAGGAAGAAACATGATAGGAGGCAAGAGTTTTTTTTTTTTCGAGGTTCCTAATAATCTTGTTATTTTTAGGATAAACTATCTAGATAATCACTTAATTATTGAGTATAATCTGTTTTGATTATTAAATTAAAAAAATAAAATTTGATCATTCAAGTAATTAATTAGATCGATTTTGATCACCTTTGTTAAAAATCTAACATATGCATAATGTGACAGCTAGTGAGAATTTGAAAATTACATATACCTTTTTTTTTTAGGTTTAAGGGCATAAATTAATATCTAAAAATTTAGTGTGTATGATTTAAAGTCTAAATGTTATGTTTAAATTTTAGATTTTATAACTTAAATATAAAAGATTATATAATTTTACATAATTTATATTTTTACATAATTTATGTATTAAAAGATAATATATTTTTTAAAGTACGGATATCAATTTCAATTCTAAACTAATTATTAATATAAAATATAAATTATATTTATATGTATTTACGCCTTGGCCCATTTCAATTTAAGACAACTAATTTTTAGCCCAAATATAAAAAACCCAAAACTACAAAGAAAGGGGAGATTGACAATGAGTGCCATTAAAGAACATTCTGCAACTATAATGATTTTTTTCTCATCTCAAATACGAGAAATTATTCTTTGGATCGGTTTCACCACGTTATTTATAATTTTTAACTATTAAAAGTTAGTCAATTAATTTTATAGTTTTATTTTTTTAAGAGTGAATCTTCAATTTTTTATTACCATATAAATAGGTAGTGAGTGATTACATAGAGATTAATTAGGAAAAAAAAATGATATGGAAAATATAAAATTAATTGGCTAATTTTTAGTGGTTAAGGATCATAAATGACGTGGTAGAACCGGTACATAGAATAATTTCTCCAAATATACATATAATATAAGTAACGAGATTCAAATATATTACTTATTATATAACTTCTAATTAATGAGAAATTATATTATGAGTCAGTCTCACCACGTATACATGAGACCAACTACTAAAAATCATCAACCTCATCAATTTTTTCATGTCATATTTTTTTTCTAAATGAATCTTCACTTGAAAATTTGTTTTTAAAATAAATTAATTAACAGTAAATATGAGTGGAGTTTCACTTTAAAAATATATATAATATGAAAAAAAAATGATGAAATGTATGATTTTTAGTGATTGGTCCCATAGATAACGTGGTAGGACTTACCCATAATATAATTTCTCCTAATTAATTATTATGTCAATTTTTCTATAAAATTTTAATGGCATATTAAGTAATTTAATTAATAAGATTAACTTTTTATTTAATCATTGGTATCTACGAATTATAGTGACAGAGTAAGAATTTTTGTATAATCAATTTAAAATAAAGTATGAGGTATCGAAAATTTTTATACTACTAAAATAAATATTATTATCACATATTGTAACAAATCAAATGAAGTCTATTTTAATATATTTTATTAAAAGTTGTATATTAATTTTCTAAAAATCTCATCTTTAGCAAATTAAGTGGGGTTAATTGTACTCTTAATTATACATCCGCTCTTGAACATTTGATTTATTAATTGAATAACTTAGACCATATTTTATAGAATTTTATTATAAGGACAATTCTTTTAAACCTATTTTTTCGTTTATAATACTAGAATTTAAACCTTTAATTTATTTAAAAATTAGTGATTTATTCTAAGAAAATAATATTAAAGAAAAAAAAAACCAATTAAATTCAAATATCTCACTAAATTTAGACTCTTCAAAGTTAAAATTCGATTTTTATTAATAATATTAGAGTATATTTTATGATTAATTATTTATCTTTTAATGAAAATACTCACGATACAATGAAAAGATTAATTATTATTATGAATGATAAATATTTTATTTTTTTAAAAAAATAATGTTATAGCACTCTATAGTTTCAACAATATTGTTAATTTTAATATTTTTTTAACTAAAACTCTTAATCTTATCATCTTCATATTTTATATAGTAAGTAATATATAAATTTTATATTTAGTGCAGTACAAATAAGATGCTTTTTATGTAATATTAGTAAATTACCTTGTGACAGCTCATTAATACCTTTTTGGGATCCTTCATATTTGGTTTTATATGGTAATATTAATTTTAAAAAATTAAAATTCAATTATTTTGTTTTTAAATTTAATAATTGTTTATAAAAATATAAAAAAATAAAAAATATATAAATAAATATTACTTTAAATCAACTTTTAGACCATTAAAAAATATACGTTTTGTATTTAGAACTCAAAACCTCCTTCCAGTCCCCTCTCCACACCAAACCTTCTGCAAAATTTCTCTCCTTTTCCTTATTTTCCTGGGTAACAAACAACAATTTCTACCATGGGGAGACATAACATGGAAGCTCCCCTTTTAGATTCAGTGCCAAATCAGAAGAACAATAAGAGAAACATTTGTCAGAGCACAGCTCACTGGTTCTTCATTGTTTGTGTAACCATTTCATGTCAGTCCTTGTTTCTTTCTTCCTTTACTTCATCCTGCTTGTCTTTTTCTATATTTTCGACTGGTTTTGAGTTTTGACGTTTTGTCTGTATATTTTCTTTTTCTGTATATACATATATATTCATTTGCTCTGCCAAATGTTTATAAACAATACCCAAAGTTTGTTTTTTGATCCTTTTAAATAAAACCAAGTTCGTGTTTTGTGTTTTTCAATGAATATTTGGATTAGTTTCTAATAAGATACATTTCCATTTGTTGAATTGACAGCAGAGATTTTTGTAATAATAAAATTTAGCAGGAAATTCCATGTTTGCTTTGTTTGTTTGATGTTGGGATATGGTGTTTGTTTCAGTTGCAGGCCTACTTATATTCGTAGAGGACTTTAGTTATTTGTTACTTAAGGGAGGAAACAGGAACATTGAAAGGGTTGGAGTTCGTGGAACCGGCGCTAGTGTTGAGTCGGAACACGGTGTTGTTGCTGCTGATGATGCTAGATGTTCCGAAGCCGGTGTGCTTATGCTCAAGAAAGGCGGACATGCAGTGGATGCCGCGGTGGCAACGGCATTGTGTGTCGGAGTCGTCAACCCGATGTCTAGTGGAATTGGAGGTGGAGCTTTCATGGTTTTTAGATCTTCATCGACTTCACAAGTCCAAGCATTCGATTCGAGAGAAACTGCCCCCTTGGCTGCTTCACAGGTTCAGAATTCTCTGTTTCAGCTACATTACTTCTAGGACAAGTTGATCTATTATTGTTTGAATGCTTGAGTATGTATATGTATATATATGTCCTGTAGATTCTAAGGTCAAACCCCTAAATCGAACTCGGTAACGTCCTTTATCCGGCCGAGTTTTCTACACTTGTGTGTGTGAAATTTTATTGAGCCATAAACTCGGGTAGGTGCAGGGTGAAAAATTTCAAACTGGAATCCTCGTTCATTAGGTAGAGCAGATCACTAAAATCTCTTGGTCCACTGCCAAACTTATTCCAATTCGATGAGTATTCTCAGTAGTATCCTTTGAAGTGGACTCGAGCCACGAAAAATGATCCTTGTTTTTGTCTTGATTGTGCCTGCTAACATTGTAGTGCTTGTTAACCTGCAGAACATGTATGCAAATGATATGAGAGCCAAGTACAATGGTGGATTGTCAATGGGAGTTCCCGGTGAGATCGCTGGCCTTCATGAAGCTTGGTCGAGATACGGTCGACTAGATTGGAAGACTCTATTTGAGCCTGCAATAAAACTAGCTAAAGACGGATTTGTCGTTGAACCATATCTCGGATTAGACCTTGCTTCGAATGCACAGAAGATCTTGAATGATCCTGGCTTAAGGCAGGTGTTTGCACCGGAGGGGAAGTTGTTACGACCAGGTGAAAAGTGCTACAATGTAGAGCTAGCCCACAGCCTAGAGGAAATTGCAGAACATGGACCAGGGGCCTTTTATAATGGAAGTATTGGAGAAAAATTGGTCAACGATGTCAGACAGGCTGGTGGGATTTTGACAATGGAGGATTTAAGGAATTACAAGGTTAAAATTACAGATGCACTTTCTGCAAATGTGATGAATTACACCATATATGGAATGTCACCTCCTTCGAGCGGAACGGTCGGGCTGTCTCTGGTGCGTATATATATGATTCATGCTTTAGATCATAGTAGCATTGGGACTTTAAGGCTTCTAATCATGTTGACATGAAACAGATTATGAACATCTTGGACAGTTATGGAAGTTCCAATGCCGCGAAGGGCGATCTCGGACTGCATCGCCTGATTGAAGCTACGAAACACATGCTTGCTGAAAGAATGAACTTGGGTGACCCTGATTTTGTTAATATAACCAAATATGTATCCGAAATGCTCTCTATGTCTTATGCAAAGCAAATCCAGGAGAAGATATTCGACAACACTACTTTCCCTGCAAGCTATTATATGTCCAGGTATGTATGGTATACAAACAAACCCTCTCCATACTTGTCGGTGAAGTTTCTGAGCTTTGTAATCCTTCTCGTTTACAGATGGAGTCAACTTAGAGACCACGGAACTAGCCATTTCTGCATCGTGGACGCAGATCGCAATGCCATATCGATGACCTCCAGTGTAAATGTCCCTTTCGGAGCTGGGGTGCTATCACCTTCCACCGGTATTCTCATTAATGATGGGATGGGTGATTTCTCAGCACCAACGGAGATATCCCCAGACAAGCTCCCTCCTGCTCCTTCAAATTTTATTAGACCAAACAAGAGAGCTCTATCTTCCATGTCACCACTTATTATTACCAAGGTTTCAAAGCTTCCCTGTTCGGTCGTGCAGCCGAAAATCTACACGTCTTACCTCGTTAACTAACCTTAATACCTCTTTCGGCAGGATAATCAACTGGCAGGAGTCATTGGTGGCAGTGGTGGAATGAAAATAATACCAGCAGTAACCCAGGTTTTTCTAAATCATTTCATACTGGGCATGGAACCCTTAGCTGCAGTTCAACATCCAAGGTTCTACCACAAGGTACGATTCGATCGAGTACATAGATATGATAGTTATATCTGAAAGTGTCTCTAATGAATTTCATATTGGTTCCCTGCAGCTAATACCAAATGTAGTTCTCTATGAAAACACGACTTGCTTCAATGGTGATCACATCGAGTTTGCAGACGAGACAAAGATATTCTTGAGAGAAAAGGGGCATCAGCTGGAGGCCTTGTCGGGTGGAGCTGTAGTTCAGCTTATTGTAGAGAAGGGTCATAAATTCGAAAAAGATTCTAACATATTTCGTGGAAAGTTAATTGCTGTTAGTGACCCTAGAAAAGATGGCAAGCCTGCAGCCCTTTGAATAACTAGTCAAACATCAGTTGTAGAAGCAACATGCAACTAAAGCAAAATTAAATGGTTGACAGCAAGTTGACATTGCCCTTGCTTGTTTCAGACAAAGACCAAACCCTTTTTACTTTTCACATTTTTCACAATAATTTTATTGCGGACTTTAAACTGGCATGTTACACCGATATAAACAAGGCTGTGGCCGATATTTGAAGAGATTACAGGTACCATTGCAAAAAAGCAAAAAAAAACAGGTATAATTCGAAGGCCAAATCGCGAATAATGCTTAAACCGAATAACACCCATTAATATGAAGGAAATAAAAGATCTAATGAAGTTTTCAAAGCATAAGGTCTTATGGAAGTTGATACAAATTCAAGTTGGCAACCCAAAAATCAACATGCTGAACAGTACACATTCAGGTACTATGAAAGAACACTAGGCACCTGGGCAATTTGCTTATTATGAACTACGTGCTACACATGGGCATCGGTAAACTATCAACCTCAATTGGGACCACAATTTCCATTATCCAACAATGGACATGCAGGTTCTTCATCGAACTTGTCTTCGATAATATCTTTGGGGTGCAAAAAACTTGGTTGATTTGTTGAAGAAAGAAGCCTTGCCCACATCCTATCCGTAATCACAACATGGTTCTGTTTCTCGGTAATCCGCTGAACACAAAATATCATCCCAAATTTCTCATGTTATCAGTTTAGCCATAAAGGTAAACAGGAAAACGATTAATTGTAAATAAACAACTCTAAAATTCCAAATTCTGGTTTCCCACTTCTTAAAATGTTGAAACCGGGACAAGAACTACGACAGAATACGATGCAAATAAGGTGTTTGAATGAGACTACATATACTCCGACAGCAGCTGAAAGAAAGTTACTATTGACAGTAATGGAATTGAATGCAAGTGTTACAAGGAATACTAGAATCTGAACATTGGAAGAAACACAAAATTAACTGACCACCATGAGAAGTGATTCATGCAGATAACCGGAAAGGTTTAATGTTGCAGAAGGGGTGCTACAATGACTCGATCATTGAATAATATGGCATTTTAAAGCATGCAATAAGAAAAGATTGGTTCTCTAGACTAAATTAACAAATTAAAGCTCTTTACGTCATTTCAAACTCACGTAGAAAGGTATGTATGTCTGTCTGCCATTGACAAGACCGCTTGTGTATCCAGTGTACCCAGCCATTGCTCCATGAACAGCACTTTGAGCAAGAAGTGTGCAGTAAACATTGTCAGATGCATTACTTGGAATAGCACGAATCATATAAGTAGGATCTGCAAGAAGATGAAGAGAAATGCTCAGTAACTTCTGCCATTAATTAGCTACTTCAACAGAAAAAGACCCATGGTTTCTCCCCTCTTGAAAAAAATGAAATCTTCGGAAAGATCTTAAATATTTATTTGACTGACCTATATATTTGAGGTTTATGGTCATCTTCCTTTTTGTTGAAAAGTGATCCTGAAATGACAGGGAAAAGCCAATGTATGTCACATTAAAAACTTCCAAATTATACATCATTACATGCCTGTGAATTGTTCCAAAATCGAATCTATATGGCATACCTTGATCCTCTGTGATACCCATAGCGCAACATCCTGGAGAAGCTTGTTTCCTGAAGCATCTTTCTGTGTAGTTGATTCAGTAAGCAGCTCCTGTCCTGCACCCTCTGCTATCACAAGAACCATATGCCCATTTTCTTTGAGTCGTCTCTCAATGTATTCAAAAAGTCCCCCAGGTCCTTCAAGATAAAAGGGTGACTCTGGTATCAAACAACAATCCACGTCTCTGCTTGCAAGAGTAGCATACATTGCAATAAAACCTGAACAAAACTTGGGGTTAGATTGCATTTAGAATAAAAAAGAGGAAAAATCTGACAAAGCTATAGGAAACAAAGAAGTATGATAAAAAGGAATGTAAACTCACCTGTGGAACAAAACCGATATAATTTAAAATGATGCAATTTAAACCAATATAACTAAATGTAGTCACTTGACAAGAAACTTACCACTGTAGCGACCCATCAACTTCACAAGACCAATGCCATTCTCAACACTTTCAGCTTCAACATGAGCAGCATTAATGGCACGTTGAGCCTCCTCAACAGCAGTGTCAAAGCCAAAGGACTTGTCAATAACCTATCATGTGAAAAGGAAACAAAGTTAAAAGACCCTGTCTTAATCAAATAAAAAAAGGTTGCAGTTTCTAACATGCTTCTGGTTCAGCAACATTCTATACAAGCCAAGAGTATTACCGGGACATCATTGTCAATGGTTTTAGGTATTCCGACAACTGAAACTTTGAGACCACGCCTTCTAACTTCCTGTATAGCATGGAATAAACTTTCTTCAATACGTATAAACTAGCATAGAAAATTAAGGCATGTATATCCTATCAAAGAATCACCTCAAATATAACAGATGCACCTCTCTGAGTTCCATCTCCACCGATAATGTAAACCTGAGTTACCACAAACATTCTTATATCAGTCAGATTGGTATGTCTTGTCCGTAATAACTAATTATAGTTCAATTTATTGGAAACGATCACAAATATCATAATATTTCTATCCGACCTGATTAATTCCTCGATCCTGAATGCTGTCAACAATCTTCGAAGTATCATGCCCACCTCGTGATGTTCCAAGGATCGTTCCACCACGTTTGTGGATATCATTGACAACCTTGGGATCTAAATGCACAGTATTTTTAGCATAAAACCCCCTGTATCCTCCCTGCAAATGCACAAAACTCATTGATTATTAATGCACCAACTCATTCAATTATGGAAGACATTTATTTTAAAAATCTTCTAATCAAGTGTAAAACATACCAACATGATAATGGTAGGTTGACACATTTAATGAAGAAGTCCATACCACTACATCATTTAGATGGGTTACTAACTTACTATCACTAGCAACTTAAAGCCGGAAACCATATTAATGTTTCAAGAAAAACTTTTCTTATTTATTAATCGTTTGCTAGGGACATGAAAAGGTGCAACTCCACAAGGAACAAACTCGAGGCCAAATAATCACTTACATCGATCCCCAGAACTTTCTTTACACCATACATATGGTACAAGCCACATACAATCTCTCTGATCACGGTGTTGAGTCCAGGGCAAAGTCCACCACACGTAACAATACAGGCATGGACATCATCGGGGTGAAAATATACCTAGGAAACCATCAAATACCCAACAGATTATCGTAAAAACACAATTCAGAGACATCATTCCACATTTCGCCACAAGCGCATACCTTTTGACGCGGTCCAGCTCGTCTGAAATGCACTCCTCTGGCGCCATCCTTGTGAACAACAATCTATACACACATCCAAAAATACATCAAAACTATGTTAAACTTAAAAGTACATATCCAATTCGTGTATACTTCATTTCTTTTAGTTTCTTCGTATATTTGGATTCATCATTCATACCCATGTCCGAATATATTATGAGATGCAAGTACGAATTGAAGAATTATAAGGCTAACCTTTTGAGGAACAGTGTCATCAACATGCACAAAGTATTGCCTGGTGAAACATGGATATTGATCCAGTTAATACAAATTTAATAGCAAAATTGAGAAAGATAAGAGTTGAGAAATGGGGCTTACTTAACAACTGAGTATGCCGGATTATCTTGCAACGGATTGGTATAAACCTTTCATATGAAAAAAAAGTGAAAGAACTAATCAATTAGACCATAAAAGGAGACATGAATATGAAAATGGAATCTAAAACTGTAATTTGTTGCCCAGAAATAAAAAAAGATAATGGGAAATCGAGCTTTTGAAAATATAGTTTCTTTTTACTTTTCCGATCCAACTTTTGAGCAACAAATAAATTATAAACGTACAGGAAGATCAGGGATGTAATCCGACAAGTGAGGAACATCTTGCAGAACATAACCACCGGGACCGGTGACGATCTTATGCTTAGAGATCTCAGGCGAAGCAGAGGAAGCCATCGTCGGAGAAGTCAAACAATCGATCTACAAACCTCCGGAACTACTGCTACTACTCAAATGATAACCGCTACTGTAATAATAACCGAAATTAACCAAACTGGATGGAAGCGAAAAGCGAGATTTAGCCTTGATCTGATTGTAATCCTTGTGATTCAGAGGAGAAGGGAAAGACGACGTGGAAGAACGGGAGAGAAGCGAATCCATTCAACGAGACATGGAGAAGCGAATCCCATTTTTATAGGATAAGTAACTGTTTGACTACGGAAAAAGGAATGAAAAAACTGGGACGAGCTTTGGTTTCGTGAAGAAATGGAGTTTATATAGCAGAAGAATGGAAGATCATCGGAAAAAACCTGGTTCCATCCCTCTCGTTGAATTATTCTGTGGTTTTTGACGCTGAGAAAGCAAAAGACAAAGGGGTCCCGCAATCGTACGGCTCTGGATTCCTTTTCTTATCCCAAGTTGAAAATTCACTGTACCAATCACAGTCGGTGATGAACAATGAAAGTTAGAGTTTATTTCTTCGTTTAAAAAACTGTTTTTTTTTTTCTCTTCAGTTTTTTTCTTGGGAAAATACAATACCGGGTGTGATAACGCACACTGGATTAAGGCAATTCTGTAGCTGAAGTTCTTGTCTTGTAGAACACAAGAATCAAATCTAAAGCAAATCATTGCACACCACATGTTTGTCAAAATTACATCCATTGAAAATTTGACATCTTTGTTTCATTTAGTTTAAACATGAACGCATTATATTTGTTAACCGAGTGAGGCAATGACTGATTTGTGTTTCCCTGAGTCTTTCATGTTGTGTGGTCAGATTGCCGGACCTGGGGGTTCCTGTCTTAGATTTTGTTCCATTTCCGGCAACTGTCTACTTCTGTTAGCCGATAGCGACTATTCTCAGATTTTTTGTTTCTTTTTTTTATATAAAATTAAAATAGAAGATTCAGATGATAAAGATGTGAGTAATTTACATTTTACATCACTAAACTTAACATTGACTTTCATTTACATCATAAACCTTTAATTTAATCAAATCGTATCATTCAACTTTCATTATTTATAAATTAAGTTACTTATATTAGTATTTTTAAATATCTCTAATGAAAAAAATTGAAATTGGTATTTTTATTTAATATATTTTTTATATATCATCGATAAATGATATTTAATTAGTAATTTAATTTTTTAAAAATTTATAAATTTTTTTTAAACTTATTTAAACAAAATAAAAAATTTTCACATAAAATTATTAAAATTGTCAATTAAACATTATTTAATAATGATATGTGAAAAATATATTAAGTAATAGTACTACTTTATGTTTTTTTATTAAAATTATTTAATTGTGTTAGGATAAATGATTTAGTTTATTAATAATAAAAGTTGAATGATGTAATTTGATTAAATTGGAGGTTTGTGATGTTTTAAGTTCAGTGATTTAAAATATAAATTACTCTAAAGATGTTGACAACACTGTAAATTCAGTATATTTATTTTTATATTTGGACATGCAAAACTAAATACTCGGTCGCATGGTAACGTGACGTGTCAGATTATAAAAAAATAAAAATTAAAAATTAAATAAATAACAATAAATAGTCGGTCATCGGTTTCGCGGAAAGGCATGAGATCTGTTAATCCGTCTAGAATTTAGCACTTATTGTTGGGTAATTAGTCAATCAGTATTAATGTAATAATAATTAATAGTTAATAAGTTTGTATAAATTTATTTAAATTTAAAATTGAATATAAATATTATTATATATTTAAATAAATTAATGAAAACATAATATTTTAAAATTTTTATTTCCAAAATTGAATGATTTTAGTATGGATACATATAAATTTTAAAATTTTGATAAAGCTAAATATATAAAAATAATATAACTAAATGTTGGTCTTAAACTGAACGAGAGCCGTTGTTGTATTACGTTATTTTAATTATTAATATTTAATTTATTGATCGATAAATTTTAGTTAGATTTTATAAAAGTATATTATAAGAGTAATTTTCTTACTCTCTATGTTTTAAAAAATATTTTTATTATTTTTTATTTTGACTAATAATTATTTAAAATTTATCATTAATTAAAATAAAAGAAAATATATTTCTTAAACCTCTGATAATTTTTTTTTAAATATATATCTTATAAAAATTAATTATTTAAAATATTTAATATAATTATAATTAAATTTTAAAAGTTTTAACTTTTGAAAATCAATAATGAATAACTTTAATATGACAAAAAGAATATTAATTATGATCCATTTGCATGTTTTGTGAAGTTTCTATGTTTGAGCCAGACGACAAGCTTTGTGTTTCCTTCACCGTTTGTAATAAAAGGTTCGATATTAGATTTTCCGTCGTAGCGGTCAGCCGGTCGCCGTATGCCGTGCTCCACATTTCAAATCCTCATCTGCCACATGTCATCTCTGTGTTAAATGGCTGATCTAGGAATCTTCCAGCGGAATCCACCGAACACAAACAGTTTGATTATTCATCAGTTATCGCCATTAGTAGTAGTTGAAGCCTAGCTCTGGTCAACTTGTTTTCAAGACGAAAGTCCAAAGAAAAAACCAACCATCTCTTCTAATGGTGGAGGAGAAGGAACTGGGAAACATTCCATGTTGGAAAGAGAGAAAGAACAAAAGGTGAAGTAAAGAAAGCAAGTGGGAAGAAGGGAGATGTTCTGGATCTGGCCTATGAGCCTGAGGGGGAAGCTTTGAAATCAGAGTTCCTTTACCTTGGTAGTTGGTACGGATGGTTTTGCAAGATTTAGGGTTCCATGTTGGATCCTAAACCCTAAAAACAGTTCCTTAAACTTTTAAATTAAAATCGGAGTCGATTAAATGATTAATTTTTTTTAAATTCAATTAATAATTATTTTGATTAAAATTAATTAATCAAAAATATTGAATAGTATATATAGTCTCAAATTATTAAATTCAAGAGATCTAAATAATTTAATTTAATTAACGATTAAAAATATAATTTAATTCAGGTTTGGATATTTGTTCAATCACCAATAGAATTAATTGTTCAGATAATTTAAAAACTTAAAACTTAATTTTTTATTTAAAAATACAATATATTTTATGACTACCATCTAACTGTCAATTTATTTTTTACCCTTCCCACAACTACTCACTTTATGATCGCAAGAACCATTGACCATGTGGTCTTAACTACCCGAATTGACTCCCCCATTCGAATATACTCGGTTATATTATTTTACTATAATTAAGTTAGGAGAAAATCATATATTTGATATCCTAATTATGTATATGTTATTGTTTGATATTTTCAATTATTATTTTTAATAAAATATTTATAAAATTATATTTATATTTTGTATTATTTTCTCATTTAAAATTAACGAAAATGATGATGTGATTTGAGATAATAATAAATTTAATTTAAAAATTTATACAACCTATCACTTTTTTAGTCTAAAATTCTATTAATTTAAATTTAATTTTATTTTTAATCAAAATTATAAATTCTTTACTTTTTTTTTTCTTCAATCAAACACTTTTTTGGGGGGGTTTGGAGTAACCTTATACTACACACTTGTTTTTAAACACCTAAAGAAATTTAATTCAAAAGTAAATTTTAAAGAGTTTAATTTTAGGGTAAATTATTATATTGGTCACTAAATTATGAGTCATTCTATTTTGGTTCCCACATATTTTTTATTTTAACATCAATTAGGTCATCTATCATTTAATATTTAATAAAATTGAGGATATGATTTTTTTATTGTTCTTCCGATTCTCAGGATCTCGTCCTGATTAATCCGGACCGATTCGTGTCGCACACTTAATTTTGATGGATGAGTCTCTTAATAAGGATTTTTAACATACACAACATCTCAAACCCGAAACTTACTTAAATGAAACCAAATTGAACACATAACTTTTTAGAGTATATAATTGACCACATAATTTAGTCCGATTATACTTGAGCACGCCATTTATTGAGCCATGTGCAATAATTCCAATCAACCGGTATGTACAATTTGGTTGGATTTTATTAGCATACATCTGTCCAGACTTTTCATTTCATATTTCTCCCAACTGATTGTATTTATTTCAAGTTAATATCAACAACTACCAGAAAAAACATCCAAATAGATATGTAATTAAGATTACTAAATTAAATTAATCAAATAAACCGATTAAATCAATTTTAATTTAAATTGTGCTCTTTTCTAACTCAGGATCGACATGAAAATTTTAATGATTTTATAGATGACCCAACTCTCATTTTTCGTAATTATTTATAATCAGATTGTTAGATATTGACATAAATTTGTAATTAAATTAGATTTTTTTATAGTTCTATTGGATGAAAAAATTTGATAATTATGTTTGTTTAATACATATATATTTATATTATATAAAAAATTATGAGTTAAAACTTTTAGAGACATTGAAAAGATTATTTTGGATACACTAAATTTTAAAATTACAAAAAATATCATGTATTTACGGTTTCAGTGTTCTTTATATCGATTAAACTAGATTATTGTTATCCTTATAAATAATTTAAGATTTTTTAAATTTAATCAACTCGATCGAACACGAAGTCTAACCATTCATCATAAGCTCAACCAACGGCCGCCCTTTTCTGTAACACTACTACATGCAATAAAAAGAAAGAAAATGCCCAAAACAATAAGCAACCAACCATACACAAAAACAAATATATAAATACGGCATTCATGAGCAAATAAACCCCACCATGGACCGTCTTCAATGCCAGCAGCCTATTTTGCATTGTACAACCCCAAACATTACCCATCAGTAAACATATCACTGTCTTCAACATAGAGGAAAACAAAATGGGGAACCTCTGGCTACTGGTTTTTATCCTTTGCCAGATAATTCCAACAAGAACATCCGTCACTGTGGGCGGTGGTGTTGGAATTAACATCGGCAATGCTGATGGTGCTGGTGGAGGTGCTTGGATTGGTGGGGGAATCATCAACAACAACCCAAGTCCATCAAACTCTGCAGTGTCAAAGCTGAGCAGTGCTTACACTGCTCTTCAAGCATGGAAATCTGCCATCACAGATGATCCATTGGGGATTTTGAAGACTTGGGTTGGCTCGAATGTGTGTGCTTATAAAGGGGTCTTTTGTGCTGGTTCTCAAGGTGTCATGGGTCCATTTGTTGCAGGCATAGATCTGAATCATGCAAATCTACAGGGCACACTGGTGAAAGAACTGTCTTTGCTGTCGGATATTTCAATCCTCCACCTTAACAGCAACCGGTTTTTGGGCACGGTGCCGGAAACTTTTAAGGACATTACATCACTTCAAGAGTTAGACCTCAGCAACAATCATTTCTCTGGTCCTTTTCCTGCTGTTGTTTTGTACATTCCGAATCTTGTTTACTTGGACCTTAGATTCAACAGCTTCTCAGGATCCATCCCTGATGAGCTGTTCGACAAAAGACTTGATGCCATCTTCCTTAACAACAACCAGTTTGAAGGTGAACTCCCACAAAATCTAGGGAATTCACCGGCTTCCGTTATAAACTTGGCTAACAACAAGCTCAGTGGAAACATCCCCGTAAGTTTCGGCTTAGCCAGTTCTAAATTGAAGGAGATTCTGCTGCTTAACAACCAGTTAACAGGCTGCATTCCTGAAGCTGTTGGACTGTTCTCGGAGATGCAAGTTTTCGACGTGAGCCGCAACTCGCTGATGGGTCATTTGCCAGACACGATATCTTGTTTGAGTGACATTGAGGTTCTGAATTTGGCACACAACAAACTATCTGGTGTACTTCCTGATTTGGTTTGCTCATTAAGGAGCCTCATGAATTTGACTGTTGCATACAATTTCTTCTCTGGGTTTAGCCAGGAATGTTCCAAGTTGTTCTTCAGGAATGCCGGGTTCGATTTCTCGCTTAATTGTATACCCGGGAGAGACATGCAGAGACCGGAACCAGAGTGCTCGATGATCCACGGAGGAGGGTTGAGTTGTCTCAGAATCCCCTCTGCACAACCGCTGGTTTGTGAGGCATTGCTTGGGAACTTGGAGGTTAATGTAAGCTCAACATCTCCATGATCTCATTATGGTGGAAATTACTGGCTGTCAATTTTCCCACTCATTAATTGCCATTTTCAACTTAGAGCTGCTAAATTCATTTCCTTTTCTTTCTCTTTAAAATATGATATTTATCTTCGAAATGGATAAGATCGTCGAACTTCTTATGTCTCGGTTCAATCGTCGTTGATCCAATCATAATGTTTGACTGATTAGAAAACCAGGCCAATCCCTACAACTTCAGTTCAGGACCAACAAATTCCGTAGATTTGCGAGGTCTGCTTGTACTTGTAAGATTAGGAAGCCATTAGAGATTCTCTAGAGTGAAAGAAAAATTGCTAGATAAGCTAGTCATTAAACTTGAACATAAGGAACTGGAATTACAACAAAAAGTTGCAGGCAATTGCCTTTCTTTTATGTTTTTCTAGCCTATGTAATACATTGGATTAGGCAGCTTAAATGAACGTTTTGCCACTGCAAAACCCAGCAAGTCACTCCATTGATCTCCAGAGCTCCCATGAATCCTATAACCTCCATTTAACAGAATAGATCTCCTCTCGGATTTGTATACAGTCGCCGGAATCCCTCCATCCGAAGCTCCTCTGTACCATATAACCATAATTCCATCACCCATTATTATGTTTTCAACAAGTATGATCATTAAAACCGGAATCGAGGACATGCTTGCTTGAAAGCTTAACATACCTCAAGATAAGCCCTTCCCAGCCGGTATACCCTGCTAGCTCGAGATTCTTGCTGGTGTCCTCCCTCTGATGTTCACTCCTGCCGGTAAGCACAAATATTTTGAACCCCATCTGCTTCAACATGTTATACAATTTCAAACTCGACGGTATGGCTGGGGCCTTGGCCGACGCCACCCATTCATCCCAACAGCTCTCGTTGAAGATTTCTGATCTACATTCATCACAAGATAGCCTCAGTAACTTCGATCAACAAAAGCCACAAGCAATCTAACACAAACAGATTAATAATTCGTTTCCATTCGAGTACACAGATAAACAAGATAGCATCAGTAACTAGGACCATGGAAGATGTACGTACCCGAACCCATGATCCATATAGTAAGGCAAATTGGTCAACAAAGCCTCGTCGATGTCGAAGATCCAGGCGTCTTTCCCGTCGGGATCCATCTCGACGGTGGATGCAAAGGCGAGGGAGAAATTAGCTACGACCTCGCAGTCGGACTCGTATAGTTTACCAGTCATGTAATATCTGACATAGGACAAACAGCGGGAGGGGATTTGGTTCCAACCGCCTGCGTTATTGGTCTCGGAGGCTAAATGCCAACTTGCACAGTAAATGCCGTCGTCGTCACTGTAGGATCGGCTGTCGGTATCCGGTGTTCTCTCCGTGTGGAGTCGGATAACGGGGTGAAAAGCAGCCGAGGAGATGGCAACGTAACCGATGAGGAGGACGAGTAATACGGAGATTAGGGGCTGAGAAGCCATTGGAAGTGAAGAAATTATGTGCTGTTAGTTATTTCGAGAGAGAGAGCTTATTTATTTATGATTCGATCTCTCCCGTGGAGTAGCCGATGGTCTGAAAACACGTGACCGGGCTGTCCTAATATTTATATCAAGAGAATGACTGGTTGTCTGAAAAGTATGAAACGATACCGTTTTCAAGTTCTGGATTTTCATCCGTTCATTTTTGTTTTTCCTTGAATAGATGGAGAGATTATATTGTAGGCCCGGTTTACAACGTCAGTCATGGTTCTTAGCCAATGGAAATCACTCATTTTATCACTAATCAACCATGTAATTAATATAATTTCTAGAAATTAAATTTTTAAAATGACATGTAAATTATGGGTGAAGATTGATTGGTTAAAAAAAATAAGTTGGTAATTAGTGGTGAAGTGGATGATTATTATTGGATGGAACCACGGCTGACGTTGCCGGGCCTATGATATAATTTCTCGAATAGATGTGTTTGGTCCTATTTGTCATTTGAATAGATGCCACATCATCACTTTATAATATTACAAAGATGCCACGTCATCACTTTAAAATGAATGGTTTTTGAAATGATCCCTTAAGACTAGGGACTAAAATGGATGATAAAATAAATACGGGACTTGAATGGCAGTACTGAAATGAAGCAAAACGCCTGGCTTACAATTCCTTCTTCCTTTCCTTATTTATCGTCCTTCCCAGTTCCATTTCACTATCAACAAATACTCAAGAAATCAAAATCAAAAAAACCTAGCATCTCTTGATAAACAAAGCAAACAAACAAGAAAGATTCAATCAAAATGTCGTGGCAAAGTTACGTAGACGAGCACTTGATGTGTGATATTGAAGGCCAAAACCAGCGTCTTACTGCCGCCGCTATCATTGGTCATGACGGCAGCGTTTGGGCTAAGAGCGAAAAGTTTCCTGACGTACTCATCATATTTCAGGCTAATTCTGTTTATTTTTCTCATCCGATCTGATTCGGTTGTTTTGTTTTATTTCGTTTATCACTTGCAGTTGAAGGGTACTGAGATCGGTGACATCATGAAAGATTTCGATTCACCAGGCCACCTTGCCCCGACTGGCTTACACCTCGGCGGCGTGAAGTATATGGTGATACAGGGCGAGCCCGGTGCTGTTATTCGTGGCAAAAAGGTAATGCATATAAAGTCGTGTCGCCGATTACGATTTAATTCGCAGTACATATGTAATGACTTGAATTTCGTATAGGGATCTGGAGGGATCACGATCAAGAAGACGGCGCAAGCGCTTATCTTCGGGATCTATGATGAGCCGGTGACTCCTGGACAGTGCAACCTAGTTGTGGAGAGGCTGGGGGATTATCTTGCTGATCAAGGTCTGTAATAGATATGAACCGACCGAAAACTATAGGGGTCTTGTTTTTGCTTATTATAAGTAATTTTGCATCTTTCTCCCATTAACAAAGCATTGGTTTGGTTAAGTTTAAGAAAACTTGATTCGCAGTGTACGGAGTTAAAGAGGAGTCTGGACGGGTAATCGTCCCGGCTTTTTTTTTTTTATTTAAATTTTTAAAATTTATTTTTTTATGAATTGGTCCTTACCTTTAAACATTTATATTTTATTTCTCTCGCCCTCAAATCCTATTCCGTCTCTATTGATTGGGTTTCCCTTATGAAGAAATTTGAATATTAAGTTGTTTTTTCATTTTAAAATTATATAATATTTTGACCTTGAAATTGTATCTCACTATTGCTTTATCACCTAAAGAATTTTTCAATTCAATTTGACCGCAAAACCTTTGTTTTGTAAATTATATATCTCATTTTGTTCTTATGTTATAAAAATGACGTGAGACTCTGGAAATGTGTGACATATAGAGTCAAGTAACATATAATATATGGTAAATTTGAAAATTTTTATATAATTCATAAAAATCTTGAAAGAAATTTAGATTGTCATATCTAAAAAATTTTAAATATATTATCATGATTTTTTAATATATATCGTAGGTTAATAATATTATAGATGAAACATTTTTAGAATATAAAAATATAAATAAAATTAAACTACACTATTTTTTAGTTATTTTAAAGGTATTAAACTTGTACATTAAAAATTAAAACTTAAACTTTAAATTATGGACTATAAATTATAATGTTAAACTTTAAAAAATAACTTTAAAATTTTAATAATAATTTTTAAAACTTTAACGAAATATATTATTTATAAAAAATATTTTCTATCATAAATCGAACTCAATTAAAATATATATATAACGTCAATGGTGAATGTGGTGGGATGTATATCCGCGTTAATTTTAGGTAAGATATCCACGTGCTTAGTGACGATTTAGGTGGTAAACTACCTATTTTTTAATTATTAATATTTAATTAATTAACAGATTAATTTAGATAAAATTTATAAAAAGGAGTAGGGACAATACTTCCACTGAAATTTATAGAAATTCAATGCAGGGATAATGTTTTTAATATATATTTTTATTTGTAACGTTATGATTTATATATTTTATTTTAAAAATTTAATATATATTTTATTAAATTAAGTATTTGTTGGTAATTTTTTAATATTTTTATGTTTTGAATGAAAATTTTTGAACCTGTTTAATATATTTATTGTATTTTATATATTATATCTAATATTTTTATTATTTTTAGCTTAGATAGAATTTAGTTAGATTTTACATTTAAAATATCGAGAGAAAGGAGGGATGAAATTGGGACGACTAAAAATTCATTTCGACTCGACCTGTTATCATTTTTAAATATATATTTAATTTATTAATTAAATTATTTATCTTTATTTTTTATATTCTCTTAAATTATAAATTATAAATTTTAAATTCATTAAAAATATGATAAAATATTATTTATTGAGGTTTAATCTAAAATTAAACATTAAAAACAAGAATGTTTAAAAAAAATGTTGTATATCTGAATGATTTTTTGTTGTATACTTACACGACAAAAGTCGAAAAAATAATTAGTTCTATAGAAAATCCATCCCAATTTCAACTGTTATATATTCCATTTTCAAGAATTGAAGAAAAATAAAGAACTATAGCAGATCTCGTTGTTCCTACGCTATATCTCCGTGTCTATCCCTCTTTTCAGCTCGACATAGTACATAGTGTTTTCCCTTCACTCAAAACAACACTCCCACTTGTTCTATTTTTCAATACTCTCAAGCTCTACAACAAGAAATCAAGGGAAGCTTAGGAGGAGGAGGAAGAAGAAGAAGATGTCGTGGCAAGCTTATGTTGATGATCACTTGTTGTGTGATGTCGATGGCAACCATCTCACTTCCGCTGCTATCATTGGCCAAGACGGAACTGTTTGGGCCCAGAGCTCAAATTTCCCTCAGGTTGTTATTCTCGTGTAAAGTTCCCCCTTTTTTGTTTATGGTTTCTCAAAGAACAAAGGATTGTTCCTTTCAGTTAGGGGATCTGATTGTTATGATGAATTCTCTTTGGTTGATTTATTAGCTGATCTGATTTGCTCTGAAAGTATTGAAAGATTTGATTTTTCATGCATGGGAAACCTGTATGATTTCTGTGTGTGTTTCTGTTTGTTTAGATTCCTTTGTTTTATAAGCATTGAGCGTGATTAAGTCAATTGAAGTCTACTTTTGCTAAAAAAAATAGTGTTTTAGTCTGTAGAATTTAATGGATTTTTACTTCTTTTTTCCCATCGGCCTGTGCTGACTGCTCCTCGGTTTCTATGCTTATTTCAGTTGAAGACAGAAGAAATCAATGGCATCATGAATGATTTCAGCGAACCTGGATCACTTGCCCCAACTGGTTTGTTCCTTGGAGGCACCAAATACATGGTGATCCAAGGTGAAGCAGGTGCCGTTATTCGGGGGAAGAAGGTGACGATCGCCGTCTGTTCTTAGTTTCACGACACTAACAATCTTAGTTGCAGTGATGCTGTGCTCTCATATCTATCTACTGAGTATGCATCTGTTTTTTGCTGTTACTTGCTTCTATGCAGCTCCTGTCTTGTGCCTCCATGCATTTGAGATGACCAGACGAAAGAACGGAGGGGAATCGAGGGATATACATAAAACTGTTACAGCATAATTTCCTAGTCGCTTTCTCATACCATAGATCGTGTCAATGGTCGTATTCTGAGCATTTTTGTTGTTTTAATTTCAGGGAACCGGAGGTGTTACTGTGAAAAAGACAAGTCAGGCATTGGTCATCGGAATCTATGATGAGCCAATGGCTCCCGGGCAATGCAACATGGTTGTCGAAAGGCTTGGGGATTATCTGATTGAGCAGGGTCTTTGATCTCTGAGGTGTGCCCTTTATTTGTATCGATTCTTCTCGGCTTCTATACAAAGTGCACTTGGCCACCTCATGTTGTAATGGTTGTTGTTTGCAATAGTCATGCTTATGATCTCTTGCTTCGATTATGTACTCGTTTCGTGTATGGTGTTATAAACGATTTTCCGACTGAAATACTTTGTTTACATTTTACGTCGGCTTTTTTGAATGGATTTGGTAAACTATTTGGCGCTTAAAAGAATATGCATTGATGAACATCATTCAATACAAGCATCAACAATGGACACCATATACATTCTCATTTTACAGTATAACAACATATGCCATACAAAAAGCTAGAGGCAGCAGCAAGTTCTTCCACGCCCCAAATCCATGTCACACTCTCCTTAACTGTCTTGAAAATGATGCATCAAATGCATCATCCGGGTTTAAAACGGATGAGATCAGTGTCATTAGAAAGAAACTAGCAATCCATGTGCACACTTCAGTCCGTCTGGATGACGGAGAAGTGCTAGCAATGGCAGTCGTATTACCTGCAGCGGTTTTGTTGACCCTGCATGATAGATAATTAGAATGTTTAGTACGCTCATTGATCAGATCCAAGGACGCTGATGTCGGCGTATACGAGACAGAGTAGGGTAAAATGAAGCATGACAAAGGAAATGTGTTTACCCTCTTGTAGTAACATAGATGCAATTATCATAGCCTGCATCGATAAATAAACCAGTTAGTTTCTTTTGCAAGACGCAACTGGTTCAGGCGCATTGAAGAAATTTATGGTGTCATCCGAAAACATTCACCTAAGCTAAAGATTCACGCAGCGTCGGTATTATAGGTAATGAATATGCATGTGTAATCTCAGAATCAGATTCAGTTTAATGTAATTGACTTACTAGGATCCTTGTCAACTTTGACCCCATTTCCTCCAAAACTGCAAGCAACATCGGTAGCCCCGTTTTGCTGGTAGTAACTGTTAAACGCGAAAGACGCATGAGAAAGTGTACTATCAGGCTCAAAACATGGCTGGCTAGGCTGAATGGGGGTGCAATCCACATTCCCAGAACCACAAGCCCAATCTAGAGCATTTTGTAAATCTTCTTCCGAAGCTTTGCTAGAAGCAATGCACCATGTTGTTACATTCGATTTGGTGCTGTTCACACTTCCTGTCATATCAATGGCGCCTTTTCCAGTGAAGTCGAGGTTATAGACACTAGTCTGGTTGGGATAAAATAAGCCCCAGTTTCTCTCCGATTCAAGTCCAGGCTTCCGGTTCTCATTAAACAAAGAGAAAATATACACGTCTAGCTCTTCGCCAGGCTTGGCAGGAGTACCGGAGTCATTGATAACATGACGAATTAGATTGGCGTTATAAATCTGGGCATTGTCGGGAGTAGCAGCTTTCTCTTTCGGCGAACCTTTGGAAGGCCATCCAGTTTCAGTGACCATAACCCGGATTGTTCTGAAATTTAAGGCCATCAGGGCAAAATAAAGGGCATCTATCTGAGCATCAAACATGCTAGTGTAAAGTAGACCAGTGTTCGGATCTATTACTTCCGAGGACGACTCAAACAAAGCATAATCCAAAGATATATTGCTTGGAGAATCTCTATAAGCATAATAAGGATATAAATCGATCATAAATGGCGACTGATTCTCAGCTAGGAATTCCAACATAGGTTTCAAGAAAAATGCATGGCTGCTGTTAAAAGCACCTGCAGAAGGCGGGAATGATCGGGACAGAACCCCGAGGGAATGGGTGCTCGAAACTTTAATCCTTTTATGCAGACCAACCTTTTTTAATGCTGTGAGAACATTTTGCATAGCAGGCACAACCAAGGTAGAGGCATTACCGGGGCTCTCTGTGACTTCAAGACCTACTGTGATGTATGTTATCTTCGTGGTCGGGTAGTACGGAAGGATGCTATTCTTTAACCAGGAATCTGCATTTGATTGAAACTGGGAGAACGCTAACAAGTCCGAATTCGGAACTCCCACCATAAGCTCGATGCTGGTGTTTGCAAAGGCCTTCAGCACTTGGATATTGGAGTCATAGATCCTAAGGTATTTGATTTTGTGAAGTTGCACCAATTTCGCAACTTTATCAGGTGTCGGAAGATCATCGGCATTCCTTCCGTAGCAAACTCCAACAAAGCTTCCTTGGCAGCAATCTGTAATAGAAACCAACATCAAACATGTCCTAAATTGCAAGAGCAAGTACAAATTCTCTTGTAACACACAACAACATAACACAAAATGTTGTCAATCTAGGAATGATATAAACTCAAACCAAACAAAATACTATAAGATAACACAGCTGTCCTGGTCTGCCAGACATTAAATCACCTACCTACTTGATAACATGAACTAAGATAACAATTGATGATACATTAAGACAGAACTAAGTTGACCCAAAGAGCAAATAATTAAAACAGAGCTGAGATTTTTACTCTGGGTATTCAAAATCTTGAAGCAGATAATGAAAAATAAGACAAGTTTTGGGAAAGAAAATCCCCAAAATGAAGCACTGTTATTCACTGTATTACATAAGAAGCATACCTAGAAGCAGAAGCAACAGAGAAACTACAAATACAAGTTTGAATCTTGAACCCATCGTTCATTAAAAGAAAGAAACTTTGGTGCTATGAAACTTCCAGCAATCTGCAGCAAGTAAAAGTCTTTTATTTTCTTTGTTTCTTCTTCTTCTTCTTCTTCTTCCTGTTTCTATCACTATTCTCGAAATGCAAAGCTTTACTCTCAGTGACCACCACTTAATCTTGGCTGGCTGGCGTGTGTTGTGTCGGATTGACACGGTGATTCGGACCGGACTTCAACATCAATTTTGTGAATTCCAGTTAAGAGAAAGTTTGTCGATTCCGGTCCCTTAGAGTCTGGAGCATGTTTGCTCTCTTGTCTTGTTTTTCCCTGTTGGGTCGTCACCACCAATGGGACTCATTCCTGAACAAACATTGAAATAAGCCCAAAACATTCTTTGATCCGAGTAACAGAGACTAATCGAAAAGTTACAAACTTTAAAATAGAAAATGCACAATATCAAGTCCAATAGTGGTTGATTGGGATGATATATTTTTCTTGATTTAATTTTTATTTTTAGTATATAAAAATACTTTTATATAATCTTATTTAATAATAATTTTTATTATACTATATTAAAATAAATTTTTATTTTTTCTTATATATTATTAATTTGATGAATTTTATTAAATAACATCATAAATGATGTGATGATAATTTTTTCATTATCAGAATAACTATAGCCCATATTTAACTATATTTATAGCATTTTCATTTTTGGTCACCAAAATATGTTGTAATTGATATATTTGTTGTGTTTTGTGACACATTTCATGTGCTACTTTATTTAATTCTCGTTCGTTTTATCCTTTTAGTAATTCGAGTTTAAGTATTATATATGTACAGTTTATTATTGGAAAGATTATAAAAATTATTGTATACTAACTTATGATCACACTAATATATTTAAAAAAATTATAATTTAATTTTTGTAAAAATAAATATTTAAACTAAAAATTTATGAATATATAATTAAATAAAAATGAATCCATATTATAATTCCTTTTCATCACATTGATTTTAGTAACTATATAAATATTCTTCTTATTTTTTTTTCATTTCAACATATTTTTTAGGTGAATCTTCGCTCGTGTTTTTCATATCAAATTTTACAAAATATTTTTCAAAAATTATTATTAGAATGAGTTGAAATAAAAAAGACAACTAATTTTTATTAATTAGGACTTGAAATCATAAATAATATGATACAAATATTTTATGATATAATTTTTCCGAGATAAATGACAGAGGTAAAAGCATATATAAAATGGGTGTTAATTACCTTTTTACGCCTTAATAGTTTTTAAATTATTGAAATTTAATCATTATCCTTCAAAAAAATTATTATTTTTAAGATTTTATCCGTTAAAATTAATAAAATTAACATTGAACATTTTATTTTTTGATTTAATTTTTTTAAACTGTTCAAATTTTAAATTTATAAATTAAAATTTAATATCTTTAAATTTATAATTTAATTACTTTTAGATTCAACAATTTTAAAATAATTCGATAAAAAACTTGATTTCTTTTCAGTGAAAATCCTACGAATCTAAAACAAAATCATGTGGTTGCCCATCAAACAGCCTATAATAATTATTTCATATCATATCATATTATATTATATACGTTTCCTAAGTCAACCTTCTTATCCATTAATTCCCCCACCCTATCCACTTAATGGGTATGTGAATAGAGGCCATCAATTCCAACAAAATTCGAATAAAAATCGTTTTTTTTTTAATTTTTTATATATTTTATTAATAATTTTATATCATCTTTAATTAATAAAATTTTAAAAAATAAAAAATATTAATACATTCGTAAAATATACGAAAGATTACAGGGAAAAATTGGTGTTTTTTATTCCTACGAGACCCACCTTTGAGAGCAACTGTCTTCCACATTTTCTTAAAAGAATACACCATTTCTGTTTGCTTTTTTCGACTACATGTTCCTTAAATTGAAGACACTTGTTAAGGGTAGGATACATTGAAATTTTATAATAATAGAATAAATTTTTAAAAATATATTTGAACTTGACATTTAAGATTAGAGATGGACACGAGTCGAGTCGTGTCGGGTTGGATTTTCAGCCTATCCTGATCCGAAAAATCATATCTTTCATCCGTTATCCAATTCGACCCGGTTTGAGATGAAAAAAATATATTTGAATTTTAATGACTTAATTGTATAAAATATATAAAAAAGGATTATCATTGTAAATATCCCTAAAATATGTATGAAAAAATTACACTATTAGTCCCGGATTGGGTCGGGTCGGGTTTTTTCCACCCTAAACCCGAGTCTGGCCCAACCCGAGAACACCCTTAAAAAAACCCGACTTGACCCGAACCCGATTTTTCTACCAAAAAATTCAATCCGATCGACTCAATACGAAGAAACCCGTCGGATTCGGTTTCGTGCCCATCCCTATTCAAGACCTTATTTAAGAAATATAACTTTTTAATATTCGAATATGTTTTCATATTTTTTACAATAACTCTTGAAAAAAATTCCTTGTTTGGTTCAACTTTTACGATCTAATTGCTTTTGGGAGTTCGTTCATGATGAAATCATGTAAAATATTGGCATGGGATTTTGAAGCAAAGTTACTAAAGATAGAAACTTCATTTTCAACCAAAAAGAGAAGAGGAAAAGAAAAATAAAGATGACTGAGTAGGATATGGATGCCTTCAAATTTAGTTCTTATCCAAATGTCCGAGTATAATGGGAAAAAAGTATATCAAATTTGGACCATTAATAGATAGATGATAATGACAAATCTTGGAATAAAGGAATACATGGACACAAATCTATTAAAATAATAAATAACCAAACTAGTCAAGCTTATCCTATGCTTACATGTCACCGCATATTATCACCAAAAGCAATATCTTTATATATATATATATATGCTCCCTATTACAAGAACATATAGTTTCATAGGGTTTTCAGAACTCAGATCTTGCTTTTGTTTTTGTTTTTGTTTCTGTTATTGATCCAAATGGGAGAAGGAGCAAACCAGATGTTTGAAGCTATGAATCTGGTGAAGAAGATAGATATCACTGAAGCTTGGGGCATCAACTTGATGATCATGCAAGGAGATGACTCGATATCCATTGAATCCTCACTTGGAGAGAACTCATCAGAGAATTCCAGTTCTTCAATATCTTCATCAGACTTGGTTGAGGATGCATCTTCTGCAACATCATCATTCAATGGACCACTTTATGAATTAGCAGACCTCATGGATGAACTACCTATCAGGTACACAGAATTTTTATATTTAGTATAATTATATAAGGATTTGAAAATCAGTGGGATTGTTCCTATCCCTGTCGGTGCTTGTTTCTGATCAATTTATGCATGAATCTAAACCATTTTCAGGAGAGGACTTTCTAAGCACTACCAAGGGAAGTCTCAGTCATTCACATCATTAGCAAGGGTGATGAGCATAGAAGATCTTCCAAAGAAAGCGTTGAGTCATTTGAACAACAGAACCAAGATGAAATCATGTAAGAGCTATGCATGGGGACTTGATGGTCAAAGAAACAAGTCATATATCCCCAAGGCTACCATATCAAAGAAAGGTTTTTCCAGTAGGAGTCGTTTCATGTCTTCTCTAGGTAAGAGACTTGCTAGTGATTAGTGACAAATGAAGGGTTGAGGTAATATTGTGCCTAGCTAGGCTGATTAGGATGGGTCTGCAATGCTGCAGGCAAAGTGGATTTTTTGAATGTATAGTGTTGTTTTTCATGGAAGGAAAACAATTGACAAGCTCACCATTTTTGTGGATTCAAGTGAAAATGGGAATTATCTTATATACAAAAAAATGGCTATGCCAATGAATTTTTCTTTGAAACAGGATAATGTAATGGTAGAAACGGTTGTCATCTGAGCTAGATTGTTCTGCTCTCTTGTGAAAGCAAGTGGCAATCAAGTGTCAATAATCTCACTTTATTTTGAGACTCTAATTGGTCCGGATTAGTCAAGATAAAGTCTCGGAAACAGGAGGGCAACCCAAAAAAATAACCATGCTTTACTTTACCAAGAAACTGTTAAGTTTAATCATGGAAGTACCTTGCACTCTGGCTTGCTGCTAGATTTTGTGAAGATTGCAGAGAAATTTCAAGGTGTCAGCCCAAACCTGGTTCAAGAAGCAAGGAATTTAGTGAAATTTCAGCACTTTAGAACCCATTAGTAGATATATTGCAAAATATATTCCATTTTCCAAACTCCAAAGGGATAAGAACAGAAAACTACAGGATTCCTTGATTTTTTTCTGTCTATACAAATTGCAGTATTTCCCTGCCACACTGACAATGCAAGAACCGGATGCTGATGTTGATAATTGTAGCAGCATTGGCATTAATACAAACAGTTGGCAAACAACATCAGTAGAATCAAGGGGAATAAAACTTTTAAGAAATCTTCAGCAATGAAGCTGTGAGCAAATCTGGTGCAATAGCAAAGGTTAAAAACCAGTCTAACCAAATTATTAGAATACATATGATCTTGTTTTCATCACTAATGACCCACTTTTACCTTATAAAAGAGTTAATTCCATCAGACATCTTAAAATTATATTTAGATTTTTATCGATCAAACATTATCATCAAGTATAAAAACTATTAATATTATTTTAATTCGATAACTTGAAATTTGAGCAATCATAGAATCAATTTTAATTCGATAACTTGAAATTTGAGCAATCATAGAATCAATTTTAATATTTAAGTCGAATATTCAATTATGCCTCATATATCATATATGAAAAATATATGTATTATATATAGTTACAAAAAAAATATTTAAACCAAAACTAATTAGTATCATTATAATATAAAAAATAATAATTAAATTTAAAAACCCCAACAATTTAACTAAAAAAATTAAATAAAATCTTAATTATTAAATAAAATTCTAACTTAAATTATTTTATGAACTCAAATACTCACCTCTACTAGTTTTGACAATGTTATTTAATTTTGGGCCCCGTATCCATAATTTTACCAACGACGTATATAAATCTGCAAAATTTTGAAGGCGGGTAACGAGAAAATGGAAGGACCTGACCCAAAGAAGAGGAAAATCCACAAGCCACCGCCACGAAGGTAATGGATCTTCACTCACCTTTCTGCTCTGCCTTCTTTGTTTTTCTATTTATATTTCTCTGGCGTACGAAAAATCGTACTCATCTTAGTTGCTTGTCGCTTAGCTTTCTTATACTTTTGTTGGAAAGTACTCTGCAATGGTGTTTTTTTTTCTTCTTAATTGCAATTTGTGTTCTTGCAGATTGAACTTTGGGTTTTTAGTGAAGGATGAGAATCGGGTTAGAATTAGGATTTTAACAATTGTTTGTATTTAGGAATTGATGCATTCATTATAAATAAGATAAGATGATAATGGAAGGAAAATTTAAATGTGTGGATTGTCAAACTAGGGTTTTGGATGAAATTGAATTAGTAGGATACTTATTTGATGTTATATTGGGAACTTCAAATTTGGAAATAAAGTATTCCGAAATAATTGAAATGTATGAATTATGATTTTGACTGTGTTTACAGAATTACAGTCCTTTCAATAGGAAAGACGTGGTTGTAAAGAATTGTTTATATTTGAATTTTAGGAGTTTCATTGTGAACTTATTGCCAATCTGGGAAAAGATTTGGTTCTTACTTTTATATCCTCTGGCTTCAAATTCCAACCTTGGAAGCAATGTGCCGAAGCTCGTTAAGCATCCAACTGGGAACTTAAATATAGCGGGCTATTATTTTGTGTAGGTGGGGATAGATGTGTCTATCTGTATCGAACTTAGAAGAGCTAAAACATATCAAAGTCTGTACTGTATTATAGTGTCGAGCATCCGACTAATTTGTGATAGGTTGAAAAGTAAAGTCACAAACAGTTCAAAATGTAACCAATGTGGGTTAGCACCACTTTAGCGAAGAGAACTTAAATTCTTTCCCAGTTTGTTGCATATGTTGCTATGTTCGTTAGCTGCAAAACCAAACTCATCATTAGACCTTGTTTGTCTTTTCTTTTAATAGAACCGCCCCTTCACCTGTTTCAAAGGCACCCAAGGATGCGAAATCGACTGGTAGTTCGAGGGTACAATCTATTCTCTTGATTCTATTCACGTGGTGTTTCGATTTTTAACATTTTAAACCTTAATGTGACTGTCTGCTTAGGTTCTAGGGACACAAACAACTGATATCACTAGTTTCAGAATCCAACAAGACAAAAACTTCGCAGTAGATCAAGCACGGCAAGATGGCTGCACCGGAAACTATAAGAAATTTGATTCATGGTATGGGAATTTTCTGGTGCCAGTTGTTCCTTCACGGGCAGAACTTAACAGATAAGTACTTCTTGCATCTGTACCCAACTAGAATATGTTCTTGTCTTTGCCATATGGATAAGATTCTTCTCTGGCTGCCGGTTCACACTTATATTCGCGGATTGAGGTATGGCCGTATGGCTAGCCTAATCATATGAATCGTGTGCCGATGATGGCTACGAATGTTCCCCCTCAAAAACTATTTGTTTTACTCCTTTCTTTTTGTTCAATGACAATTCATCACTCATCATTTTGCTATAAAACCAACCCCATGCCTAAGTTTTGTATAGTTTGCCTTTTGCATGATGTGGTTCTTTTCTTATTTAGCAGAGAGATAAATTACATTCCAAAGGCAAAAGTCGTGACTCGAATTCACACAAGATGGGACAACATAAGCATCATTGACTACTTGACTATTATCTATCTTTAATTGATATGAATCATCATAATGTTGTTGGATGCCTTCATAATGATACCCTATACTTGAATTACCTACTTTTTATTCCTTTTAATAAATGAGTGAAGAATCAATAACATGTCAAGTTTTAACCCAAATAAAACAAGATTAGAACCATTTAGGTAAAAAGGGCTATGTTTTTTTTATTAAATAAATGATTCTCTTTTCCCACATTTTGGAATTGGGAACTTTTTGAAATGATAATATTTATTTATAAACTTGAAGATAAAATTATTCGTGTACTATCATTTTGTTCTTAGTTATCTCCTATATTGTTATTTTGTCTTATCATTTACATCATTGGTATTTTCTATTAAGAAAAAGCTTATCTGAAAAATCAGAACACATTATGTGTCGTAAAACTAAAATAAAATATCAAAAATTATTATGAGATAAAACATGATGATGATAATTGATAATACAAACTAAGGATTTAAATAGGGGATGCCTGTTTAACAATATAAAGTATCATTTGAAATCTCGATATCTGTAATCGTTATATTCGGTTATATTCATAATTACAATAAACACAATACAATTATTCATAATTACAATAAACATAATACAATCATAATCGTAATAAGTAGGGTGGGGGAGTAATTGATAATGGAAAGGACATTATCGTAATTCAAATCCATGTTCATGCCCAACGTTATCCCCTCCCCCACCCTCACGGTTTAAAATACTCTCTTCTTCTCCATTGTTCGCCCCCACTTCAGATTCTGACAAAAAAAATTGTTTTTATTTTTGGCATGTAATAACAATTATACCCTTCTCTTTGCATTCTATTTTTTTCCTTTTTTTGGATATTTCTTTTCTTTTCTAAGCACTTGAAACTTGAAAAGCCGCTTCATTGCTGAAGCAAACCGACCCCCACATAACAAATACCAAAAACTATTTTGAATTTTCAGTTAAAGAGAATTTTTTTCCTTTGTTTGATTGGTACTTTTGGGTATTACTTGCGGTGGTGATGGGGAAAGTGGCAGTTGGGGCGGCTGTGGTGTGCGCAGCGGCAGTGTGTGCCGCGGCCGCGCTGGTGGTTCGTCACAGGATGAAGAGTTCCGGGAAGTGGGCACGTGCAGTGGCTATAATGAAAGAGTTCGAGGAAAAGTGTTGGACTCCAAGTTCGAAGCTTAAACAGGTGGCGGATGCCATGACCGTCGAGATGCACGCCGGGTTAGCATCGGACGGTGGAAGCAAGCTGAAGATGCTCATCAGCTATGTCGATAATCTCCCCACCGGGTAACTTAAATCAACTCCAATAAACTAGTCGTATCTTTTTTCTTCCTCAGAATTTTCAAGTTCCCATACTTTTGGAATGCCTTTTTGCTTTTGCTTTAAATGATTCAATCATACAACGTTGATTGGATCAAGATGCTATCTTCATTTATGAACTCTGATCATAAGCTCTCTCTTTTCTAAAGAAGAGTGCAGAAAAGTTTCATTCTCGATCGAAATTTAGCTTTAGAGATTAGTGGTTTGATTCCATTCACACTGTGGAGTGTGGACCCTGTCAAATTTGATGCTAAAGTTTCGAATTTTACTTTGCATTATTGATGTGTTGGATTCCACTTATCTTAACTTTATCAACTTTTGAGTCCTATGAACTTTATGCTTGTTCTGTTCTTGCATTAAAGTTGATTTCTGCAGTAGCTATATCTACAAAATAGTTTCATATTTGTTCTTATTCCCCTTTCTGGTCCCCCATTAATATCAAACTTTTGCTTTCAATCCATGGGATAAATAACCTTTTTTTCCCTAAAAATTTTGCTACCTTTTGCTTTTTAAGTGTATTTCTAGTTCTTGGTTGTAGGTGCTTTCTTTACTGCATTTTTAAGAATTTTTTCATGATGAAATTTCTCTTCCAAATTCCACTGGTTCCTGAATTCATTGTGTGTGTACTTTGTTATGATGATTTGCTGTTGTCCTGGTGTTTTTCAGAGAGATATTAGACATTTTGTTGCTCGACTCTTCATTTTCCTTGAAGTACTTGTTCTTGACACGTCCCCCGAACCATATCCGAATACCCATAAAAAGAGAGTCCGAATAAATGAAAAATCTTGAAAGTCGCTCACAAACTCGTACAATACCTCACACCCGAGTATAGGTGATGTAGCTTTCACATATAACCAGCACTATTTTCTCTTATAGATTGACTATAGTTTATGTGGGATGTTTCTGTGATGGAATATTGCTGCTTTCAGAACAGTGGGAGTGAGTTGCTTATTTTAGATATTGAGCAACAAATTTGTTTGCTTCCTTTATTTGCTGTTGAACTATGTATGGCTAGTGAGTAGCAATTGGGAGAGAATTGGTAATTTTTATATCTGGATTCCTTTAACATAATTCTTTGCATGATACGGAATCTAGGTTTACAAGATCTTTTTGTTGCTTGAAGATTTGGCTAAGCATTTTTCATGTTTTGATGCTCAACTGTGCAGTCATGAGAAGGGGATGTTTTATGCCCTCGACCTCGGTGGCACAAATTTCCGTGTTATACGTGTGCACTTGGGCGGTAAAGACAGTGGTGTCATTAAGCAGGAATTCGAGGAAGTTTCTATTCCTCCAGAATTGATGACTGGATCTTCTGATGTGAGATTCTTCTCCATCCAGCCTAGCAGTATAAACTCCTGCATATATTCGTTAACTTTTCTAAAATTCTTTATGCGACGTGATTGCAGGACTTATTTGATTATATCGCTTCAGCTCTTGCGAAATTTGTTGCTACAGAAAGTGACAGTCTACATGTTTCACCTGGTAGACAAAGGGAGTTGGGGTTCACTTTCTCGTTTCCTATCAAGCAAACATCGATATCATCGGGGACTCTTATGAGATGGACAAAGGGCTTCTCGGTAGAAGATGCAGTTAATTCTAATAACCTTTGATTCAAATTTCCGACATCCTTTTGTTGTTGTTTGTTAATTCTAGTGATCCTTAATGTTTTTCTCGGTTGATACAACTAGGTAGGAGAAGATGTTGTTGCAGAATTGACAAAAGCCATGGAAAGGGTCGGTCTTGACATACGTGTGGCAGCTTTGGTGAGTTGCATGTGCATTGCTCGTCTTCTTTACCATCGATGGATGTGATCCGGTGCTCCTACTCGGATACGCGTTCGAGTTGATATTCCTAATTCTCTTATGGATTATGTAGGTCAATGATACTGTTGGCACATTGGCTGGTGGTAGATACAACAACCCAGATGTTGTTGCCGCCGTGATATTGGGTACAGGCACGAATGCAGCTTATGTAGAGTGTGCTCATGCAATTCCGAAATGGCATGGCCTTCTACCTAAATCAGGGGAGATGGTAAGTAGTGTTAGTATATATGTTCTCTGCATCTGTTACTGTTCGATGAAATAGACATCCAATCGACCTCATTATACTAAACTTCTGTGTTACTCGATAAATGTACTCAGTGATTCATATTACTATTTCTATCGAGAGTTAGAACCTTCCCCTCGTCTCCGCAGGTTATCAACACGGAGTGGGGTAATTTTCAGTCTTCACACCTTCCACTAACAGAATATGACCTAGAACTCGATGCTGGGAGTCTAAACCCTGGGGAACAAGTCAGTTTCTTCAGTTCCAAGTTTCCAGTTCCACCTTATTAATTTTTGTGTAAGCTAGATGTAACTTTACCGACTTCTTTTCACAGATTTTCGAGAAAATGATATCTGGTATGTATTTGGGAGAGATTGTACGTAGAGTTCTGTGCAAGATGGCTGAACAAGCTGCAATTTTTGGTGATATTGTCCCACCAAAGTTGAAAACTCCTTTCATACTTAGGTACGCCTTAATGTCATTTTCCCATTGTAACAGGTTTCTTATTTCACAACTGGACTCGGCCGTAGGTCTTAACCCATTCAGATCATTACCTAATCTTGTCCGGTTCGTTTATTTGTTGAATCTGCAGAACTCCTCACATGTCTGCGATGCATCATGACACTTCTTCAGATCTGAAAGTCGTCGCCGCCAATCTTAAGGATATATTAGAGGTATAATATGCCGGTCGCCGCCAAACAATTCCCCATGTTGAAGGAAATGAGCTTTACATAAAGATCAAATGCGATATTATCTTGTGAATTCACTGCTTCTATAAGTTTTCTTATGTTTATGTTGTTTATTCTTTGATTACTTTCAGATATCAAATACCTCCTTGAAATTGAGGAAACTTATTGTCGAGCTGTGCGACATTGTTGCTACTCGTGGTGCTCGCTTATCTGCAGCAGGAATAGTAGGCATTCTCAAGAAATTAGGAAGAGACACGGTGAAAGACGGTGAAAAGAAGAGGTCAGTGGTAGCTTTAGACGGTGGGTTGTATGAGCACTACACTAAATTCAGAACCTGCATGGAGAACACATTTCGGGAATTGCTAGGAGAAGAAGTCTTCGGGAACATTTCCGTCGAGCACTCCAACGATGGCTCTGGCATTGGGGCAGCCCTCTTGGCAGCCTCCCATTCCCAATACATTGGAGTTGAGGAATCCTGAAGATAGTTGAAACATATAGGTAGGCTAAAGAATCACATATATGTATAATTTTTCAGCTTTTGTATTCTTATTCCACCCTCTCATCTTTGCATCTCCGGATCCAAGAGTTCACACTGGTAACTCATCATCATCCGTGGTTTATGCTACAGATAAAATGTAACGAGTCCGAGATAGCGGCCAGAAGCTCCATCCGCTACTCGTCACTCGGAGTGGCTCCACTTGGAGTGTTGGAGGATTATACCCAATCCACCCATGAATAAGTTTTCGTCTCTCGAACTAGAAGGTAAGATAGGCATATATGCAAGCTACTCTTTCGAGTCTGATCTTTCTTGCTCATTGAGAATAAAAAGTAATCTTATAGCCCCGTTCTTTTGTCTAATATACCTGAAATGGCTGACTCGATTTGACTAACTTATGGCTCTGGTTCATCATTCACAGTAATTACAGCACCAAAAACACTTAAATAGAGACTATAAATGGCAGCAAACAAATGCAATAAGCTAATGAAAACAAGTTGCACAACTGAACCATATTATAAAAACAAATGATCACACTGCATAATATGTTTGGCATAGTATTTGAGTTCGAGCATGGTTCATCAATGGAGTATTCCAAAAGATTTAAGGCTTTGCCAGGTTTAAGAACCAAGGGTGGCATTGTTTAACCTCTCCAAAGCCAAAATCAAAGCTTGGGTACCCAAATTCCCCTCTCCATGAGCCTTGAGCGACAAATAAAGCTGCTGAGCCAAAGCCAAACCAGGTAAAGCAAGTCCCATGCTTTGACATTCCTTTAAACAGATCCCCAAATCTTTAACGAAATGGTTCACAAAGAAACCCGGTTCGAAATCCCTCTTCAAGATCCTGCTGCCGTACAATTCCAACGACTTTGAGCCGGCTGCTCCGGTGGATATCGCGTCCAAAAACGACGCCACATCGAGCCCTGCTTTGTGGGCGTAGATAATTCCCTCGACTAATCCGACCATCGTCGATGCTATCGTGATTTGATTCGCTAGTTTCGCGAATTGTCCTTTCCCGCTGGCTCCCATGTAATTAACTTTCCCCATGAGGGTGAAAACGGGATTTAACCGGTTCACGACGGCTTCGTCTCCGCCGGCGAATATAGCAAGGGTCCCGTTCTTCGCACCACGGTCGCCGCCGGAAACTGGCGCGTCGATCGAGGAACAATTCTTCGATGAAGCGGCGGCGAATATTTCAACGGCGAGAGAAGGCTCCGATGTTGTCATGTCAACGAGTATCCCTCCGGGACGGAGGCCAGAAAGGGCTCCGTCGGTAGGATGGAGCAGGACTTGGCGTACGTCGGAAGGATAACCGACGATGGAGAAAACTACATCGGATTGAGCGGCGAGCTCGTGTGGGGACTGGGCTAGACGGGCGCCCATGTCAACAAGTGGTTGAGCTTTGGATAGGGTTCGGTTGAATACGGTGAGAGTATATCCGCCTTTGATTAGATGAGCACACATGGATCGACCCATTACGCCTGTTCCGATCCATCCAATCCGAGTATTGGCTGGGTTTGCGAGCTCGCCGGCAGCGGAGGTGGCCATGTAGCGGAGGAGAAAGTTGAGACGAAGAGGATATGAAATTTGAGATCTGCTAAACTGTCGAGAGAGTGGCCGAAGCGTATATAGTAATGACCGCATTTTATCGTTTTAGGAAATCGCATCTTATTATAAGTGGTTTTCATCATCGTTTTAGGAGGAATATTATTAAATATTATTTAAAATATTTTAAATATATCGTATAAATAAATATGTTGCGCTTATAATTATATGTATAAAACACGATAACATAGGTACAAAGTTATACCGATAATCTACAAGTTCCACTTGGCCCTCAACATATTGGATTTCTAGTAATTTAGACTTAGATTCAGGGATGCATAACTGTTTGGCCTCTACAACTAGATATGCTGGCAGCCTTGTCACTTTCTATACCCTATCTCCGCATTTCTCTCAATCTATCAATTGGTCGGTTATCCGATATCACATGAAGGATGGAAAAATAAGCAAGGTAAGTCAGTTGAACCCGGCAACTCAAGTTAAGCTTCACAATCGATTCGAGCTTAGCCGCATTCTTCTAATGTGCAGATTGAAAGGAAAAAAAAGATAGGGGTCCAAAGTTCACAGACTTGGGAGGCAAGCATTTATATGGTACAAAGGGAGCTCCACCAAAAGCCTCATTGTCCAGAAGTTTATGCCAATGGCATCAACCCAAGAAATACGAGATCTAGATTCGACGGACGGAATGGATGTCGTTGATTGTGGCCGTTTCGGCTTTTCGTTTCGAGATCCAATTGCCGGAGCAGCAAGGATTGTAGAATCACAGATTCAGTAGCTGATTGTTGTTGGTGATATTTCATATTCGATTGGTTTTAGTGGTTTAGGAATTTTCTCTCCCATTTTCTTTAGTCGCCATTCATTCAAGTTTGTTCTTTGATTCTATCAACCCTCTCCGTAGGAGACTGGTTTTGTAATTTGCATCCATTTTTTAGCATGTAATTTTATTTAATTTTACAGTTAGGGTTACCATTTTGTGTTATGTGCATGGAATTTAATTTGCTTTGAATTTTTGGGTTTAAATGAAAGAAAATAAAATTTTTGAATTTAAAAAATATAAAAAAATAATAAGTCACATGTTATGTTTCAATTGAACGATAATTTTTTAACAATTATTAATAATGAAATTTTAAATAAATCACATAATAAAATATTAAATATTTATTTAATTTAAAATATAATTTAAATATTTATTAAAAAATTAAAAATATAATTTGTTCATTTATTTAATGAATAATTATTAACTAATTAAAAAATATTATTTTTTCTTCCGCCGAAAGTAACATTCTCAAAGGCTGTCCCCATCCAAGAGGAAATAGAATAAAGTTGAAAACAAAGAATCCATCACAGCAAAATTTCATCTGTCACTCACCCAAATATCCTTTCTCGGTAAATATACCATATGAGTCCCTACACTGTATCTTAAATTACATTTCAATCACTTCTCTTGAAAAAATTAGCAAAAGATCCCGGAACTTATGTCAGTATTTAAAAGATCACATCATCGATCAAGGACATGGATTATCTTACTCATTTTTCTTACATGTAAGGACCATTTTAATCATTTTTTCAAATTAAAGGAGTAAACTGCATGAAACTTGTATCCCTTTTCTTCCTTTCCCTGCTATATCCAAACCAGTTCCTGTAAAGAAAAAGATTGCAAACTTAGCCACAAAAATGGGATGTTTCAGGCCCAAGAGTTCCAAAACTTCCCATCCCATGCAACCCTCCTCAACCGAACCTACTCTTTCATACCCAGAAACCAAAAATCTGAAACTCGAGCTTCTCTTACATATCCCGGAATGTACGGTTCATTTAATGGACGAAGGTGAAGCCATGGAACTCACCAATGGCGACTTCACACTTGTTCGGGTCTTAGACGACGACGTTCCTCTTGCTACTGTTGTTAAAGTTGGGGACGATCTTCAATGGCCTTTGACGAAAGATGAACCCGTCGTCAAGCTCGACTCGTTTCACTACCTGTTCTCCTTGCCGATGAAAGATGGGAATCCTCTGAGCTATGGAGTGAGCTTTTCGGGGCTGCAGCACAATGCTGCCGTGTTGAGCTCGTTGGATTCGTTGTTGAAGGAGCATTCGTGCTGCTTTTCTGATGCAACGTCGTCAACCGGTGATAAACGTGTTGTTGATTGGAAGGAGTATGCTCCGAGGATTGAGGATTATAACAATGTTTTGGCAAAGGCCATTGCTGGAGGGACTGGGCAGATAATCAAGGGGATCTTCAAATGCAGCAATAGTTATGCTAACCAGGTTTGAGTTATAAAAGGAATAATTTGAATATTTAGTAATTTATCTATGGTTTTTATGTTCGAGTTTAGTTTCTTAACTCAATATAGTATATGCATATACATTATAGAAAATCGTTTAAATTAGAAATAATTAGTCAAATAATTGCAAAGCTTAGCCTAAGAGAAACATTCATTGTCTTTGAACTTGCCATGTTTAGTGAATCTAAAGAGGAAAAAAATGCAGGTTAAGAAAGGAGGAGAAACCATCTTACTGCAAGCTCCAACAACAAGCAATCATGGTTACAAAAGCAACAGTGCCACAAGGAAGAGTAGTGGAATCAACAAAAACCTCAAACGGTATCCCAAGACATGATTTTTGTTTTATGTTTTCCATGTTATCATGTCATTAAAGTCAAAAGTCATTGACTCTGTGGCACTTGTTGTCTGTGTGTAGTGTGAGAAAGCTGTCGAAAATGACTGAGAAGATGAGCAAAGCAATGGTGGGGATGGTTGGCGCGGCTGGTGGAACAGTCATGGCTCCATTGGTTCACTCAAGACCTGGAAAAGCTTTCTTATCCATGGTTCCGGGACAAGTTCTTTTAGCTTCACTTGATGCTGTTAGTGAGTATAAAAAAATCACACACATATATTCGATACACTAGCAACAAAGATTTAAATTTGGGTCTGCAACCGTTATTTATGTCGTTATTTCAAGATTTTGATGCTATCCGAAACTGTTATGTAAAAAAATAACGGTCCGTAATAACCGTAATTTATTTGTTATTATTCATGACCACGACTTAGATTTAAATTCTAAAACGAAAGATAAAGATTAAAATGTTTCCACAAGTATTAATTTTAATATATAGGAAATCATTTCAGGGGTTAGAGACTTATAATTTAGGAATACCGGTTAGATTTTAGGGTTTAGAAGTTTTTTTTATGATAAAGAGTTTAGAGGTTATAATATATTCTCATATTAGAACTCGAACCTATACAAGATGGACCACTACCACTAGGTTGAATCTCTAAAGTATTTAAGTTTCAACCTATAAATTCTAAATTCTAACCTATATTCTGATGGATTTTTCTATATTTACGGCATAATACCAATTCTTTATGTCGTGTTTGGCAGATAAGGTTTTAGATGCAGCTGAAGCTGCAGAGAAGCAAGCTTTCTCAGCCACATCATCTGCAGCAACCAGGATGATGACTGATAGGTAACAATAATGTATATGTAATCCCAAGAGGCTATGTTTTCGATTGAAGATTTTGTATTTACAGAGAAAAACAATTTTATAAGAACTTTGTCTTTGTTTAAGGATCTAATCTGACCTGACTCGATTCATGTAACGGTTTCAGGTTCGGTGAAAGGGCCGGTGAGGCCACTGAAGATGTGCTAGCCAGTGCCGGGCATTGTGCAAGTGCTGCTTGGAATATATTCAAGATAAGGAAGGCAATGACTCCTAGAAAGTAGAAACAGTGCCACGTCTGAATTATTGAACAATGCGGCCAACTATAAGACCAGGAAACCTTATTAGACTACTTGTGTTCAACTCATTCACATCAACCTTATTTGTCTCTGTGTCCATAAATATAGATTCACACTTTCCACCATTCACCTTGATGTGGCAAATTTAGAGTCCTCTCAGACTGTGTCTCTCCTTAACTGGTGATTTCAATCTTTAAGTCTCCTGTGCTGAATCCCTTGTCTATACCCTAAAATTGTCAAGGCAAAGCCTTGAATGCAGCTGATCTACCCTTGTTTAGTGGCTGGAAATGTAGACACACACACACATATATGTTTATCAATCAAACACAGACGGATTTACCAAACCTATACTTGTTTCAATTAAAACTCAACTTTCAACCTCCATTGACTTTTAATATGACTTCAACATTCTTCTTTTATATTTCACATACAACATTCTAAATCGAAAGCTTAAAACATCTTTACCTCTCTCGATATTTGATTTTAACTTTGTTCTTGAAAACACAGTTATTCCATGGCAGGAACGGAATCAGGGGTGTAAATCGTCTACTTCTTTCTTATGCCTCTATTTATGTTTCCGCTTTAAACTAGAGGGTGTGGGATTTAGGGTTCTAGGTTAGGGGTTGTGGTTAGGATTTAGGGAATTAGGGGTAGGGTGAATTTTTTTAGGGTGTAAGGTTTAAGGTTTAAAATATAGAAAATAAGGGTTGTAGTTTAAAATTCATTTTTTTATAGAATTTTTAATAGGAGGCATGGATGGAGGATGATAAAGAATAGATGATTTCTACTCATATATAGGGTGGGAGAGACAATTTTTTTTTGTATAATTGTATTTTTAGCCCATTTTAATTTAAATGTTAATTAAATAAGGATTTTTGCCCCTCTTAATTTTAAATTTAAAAGTTTAATAATTTTTTAAATCTCTTAACAATAAATCTTAATTTCGTCTCTGATAAAGATAAATGATATGTGTACACGTATAATCAATGATAAATATTAGAATTATTTAATGATGTCGGTATAAATGATTTATTTTTTATGAATAAAAATAAATTTAATGAATATTAGAATTATTTGATGAATAAAAAAATTATATAACTTAATTAAATTGAAATTTTGTGATTTAAATGAAAATTAAAGTAAAATTTAATGAACTAATATGTAATTTCCTACCTTTTGGATTGTCAAATTTGCCATATAAATAGAGCAGCACAAAATGCTCTGTAAACTTATCTGCAAAGCCTCAACGAAGACAACACTAAAACGAAAAGCTCCCTCTCCTATTTTTCTAATGGCCGCCGGCTCATCCAAATACCATGTTGTCGTCTCCGGCAATAACACCGTTTTGATTCCCGTCGATCAACGATATTTCGATCTCGACGACGCCATGATGATGCCGCAGAATCTCGAAGCAACACCTCACACGGTCACCCGTTTGGTTTCCGACATGCCGATGGTCGATTACGCAACCGGGAATTGCTCGATTTGCATGGAGAATTTGTGTCCGTCCGAGGGGTCAAGTGCTTCGAGGCAAGTCCCGTGCGGCCATGTTTATCACCATGATTGTATTACCGATTGGCTCTTGAATGCCAACAGCTACTCTTGCCCTCTTTGTCGCCATCAAATTTCTCCGCCGTAGCTTCTTCCGTCCTGGTTGTTTCTTTCTTTCTCCGGTGACTGAATTACTATAAATATATATTTGAATGTTGATTTGTTTAGTTTATTTCATCGACATATTTGATGAGTTTAAGATTTGTAAAAGTCATTGGTAGTTGCCGACCGATACAAGCAAACAAGTAGTAAGCATGAAGAAAGTATCAGAAAGATAAAAATGGATTAGTGATTTTTATCAGAGACGTGTCTTAAAAACGATAAATTTTAAAATTTATTTAAAAATATAAAAATATTAGATTTTTATAAATTTTTAATTTATTTTTTTAATTTTTGATAAATTTTAATATTTAAAAAATAAATTTTGATATTAAAATTTATATCGTAAGTATCGCAATTTGTTAAAAATCACGAAAAAAACGTGTTTACAAAATTTTGATGTTTTTTTTATAGAATTACTGCATTGACAATTATAACTTGAGTGTAACGATTCTATAATAAGGTATTATCGATAACATCAAAATTTAGTTCGTATTATTATTGTTATAATATAAATTTAAATGGTGATTTTCTATTTATACATAAAAAATACTTAAATTCTGCATTTATTAAAGATTTTATTAATGAAATTGGTATTTATTGGTATCTATATTTATTGTATTAAAATAAATATCGACATTCGAATTCATACTAAATAAAATAATATAAATTGTTGGGGAAACCGAGTTATTTCCCACACGAACGTAGCTTCAAATCTGAGTTGAATTGACAAGATTGAAACCACCAAAATTTGCACAGCGGACAAACCCGTCAAACTATTGAATATTGTAATCCAAGGAAAACCAATAAACAACCAAAAATAAATAATGGAGAGAACACAGAGAATTTACGAGGTTCGACAAATGCCTACTCCTCGGGCACCACCACCGGATGATAACTTCACTATTACCAAAATGGTACAAACAAATGGAATTTTTAGGAATTCCCGAATACAACAAATGGGAGAAGAAAGAACCAATCGAGAGAGATGGTTGGGATTTTTGAGATGATATGAAATGAAAAAATCATCCCTATTTACAGTTAAGCTCCAAGGACTAAACCTGTAAATAGCCTAATATTTAAGGACCCAAAAATAATTTTCCCATACACCATTTAATATCAAATTAAATGGGTATGTTTAATTCAATTTAATGGCCATGAAACGTTCAAGCCATTTATAACAAATCTCCACCTTGGCTTGAAATTCATCAAGTTTCTCAAGTCTTCTTCAACTCCCCAAAATAAAGTTATCTTCTGCAGTGCCTCCAAATGCGCTCACGAGCGTCATACACCCGAAGGTGCTCAAACTCGCAAGATATTAATCAAGTCCAAACAATGATTGAACTTGATTGCTGTTACCACCTTGGTCAACATATCTGCAGGATTTTCTGCTGTCACAATCTTCTGAAGTAGAATCTTTCCTTCTTCAAAGATCTCCCGCACAAAGTGATACCTCACGTTGATGTGCTTAGTCCTTGAAATGGTAGACTTGATTTTTCGCTAAATGAATAACACTCTGACTATCACAATAAAGACTAATATGACTTTGAACAACTCCCAAGTCTTCCAACAATCCGTTAAGCCAAATTGCTTCTTTAACAGCCTCTGAAACCGCCATATACTCTGCCTCTGTAGTAGACAAAGCCACTGTAGACTGTAAAGTAGACCTCCAACTTACTGACGCTTTTGCTAGAGTAAACAAATATCCAGTAGTTGATCGACGCTTATCCAAATCACCAGCATAGTCGGAATCAACATATCCAACCACTACCTGACCAAGTGCTTCATCCTGCTCAAACATTAAACCAACATCTACGGTTTGTTGGAGATACCGTAGAATCTATTTCACAGCTTGCCAATGTCCTTTTCCAGGATCATGCATGTACCTGCTCACAACTCCAACTGCTTGTGAAATGTCAGGCCGCGTACACACCATCGCTTACATTAAGCTCCATACTGCATTAGCATATGGAACTTTTGCCATATATTCTCGTTCTTCATCAGTTTTAGGAGATAACTGAGAACTAAGTTTCAAATGAGAAGCGAGTGAGGTACTTACATGTTTTGTATTATCATTCATACCAAAACATTGTAATACCTTTTTCAAATATTGCTTCTGAGTTAAACAAAGTTTGCCTCTCCGTCTGTCTCTACTTATCTCCATGCCGAGAATCTTTTTGGCCTCACCAAGATCTTTCATCTCAAACTCTTGATTCAACTGAGCCTTCAATCTGTCAATCTCTTGTTGACTCTTTGAAGCGATCAACATATCATCAACATACAAGAGAAGATAAATGAAAGAACCATCTTGTAGCTTTCGCAAATACACACAATGATCGTATTTGTTTCTTGTGTACTTCTGCCTCATCATAAAACTATCAAACCGCTTGTACCACTGCCTCGGAGATTGCTTTAATCCATAAAGCGATTTGTTCAACTTGCAAACCCATTTCTCACCACTAGCGTTCTCGTATCCTTTTGGCTGAGTCATATAGATCTCCTCTTCTAAATCACCGTGCAAGAAAGCCGTCTTTACATCGAGTTGAGCTAGCTCCAAATTCAACTGTGCTACCAAGGCCAACAATATTCTAATTGAGGAATGCTTCACAACAGGGGAAAATACCTCATTGTAGTCAATTCCTTCCTTCTGAGCCTAGCCTTTAGCTACCAATCTTGCCTTGTAGCGAACATTTTTCTTGCTTGGAGATCCATCTTTCTTTGCAAATACCCACTTGTATCCAATTGCCCTTTTACCTTTTGGTAAATACGTCAAATCCCAGGTGTTGTTCTTTTGGAGAGATTGCATTTCTTCATCCATAACAATTTTCCACTTATCACTTTCGAAGCTTTGCACTGCTTCTTGATAAGTGACAGGGATATCAACATCAACAACTGGAAGGGCATAGGCCACCATATCTGTAAATCGAGCAGGTCTACAGATTTCTCTCCTTGGCCTTCTAACTGCAAGTGGTTCTGGTGTCTCCAATGGTTCCTGGGTTTGAACATCATCATCTTCTGATTCCTCTATTGGAGTTAGAGAATCAGTAACATCAATTACTGGGCTAATCACCGTCCGTTGAAGCTCCACCTGTTTTGGAGTACACTCCACCTGCTGTAGAGTACTACCCGTCTGAACATCTCCAATTGTTACCTTCTTCAACAAGACAGATTCATCAAAGGTAACATCTCTGCTACAAATTATCTTCTTTGTCTCAAAACACCAAAGACGAAATCCCTTCACTCCATGGGTGATTCCCATAAAGAGAGCCTTCTTTGCTTTAGGATCAAGCTTTGACTCCTTCACATGATAGTATGCAGTGGATCCAAATACACGTAAGGAATCATAATCTGTAGCGGGTTTTCCAGACCATACCTCCAACGGTGTTTTTCCTTCAATCGCTGATGACGGTAGACGATTGATGAGATGACTAGCATATGCCACAGCCTCAGCCCAAAATGTTTTGTCCAACCCAGCATTGGACAACATACATCGAACTTTCTCAAGTAACGTTCGATTCATACGCTCTGCCACCCCATTCTGTTGTGGTGTATGTCTAATAGTGAAGTGTCGAACAATACCAAACTTTTGGCAAACGTCAAAGAGCGGATCACTTCTATATTCCCCTCCATTATCCGTCCTAAGTCGTTTAATCTTCTTGCTAGTCTGGTTTTCGATCATATTTTTCTACTTTAGGAAAACTTTGAGAACTTCATCTTTAGACTTCATTGTATACACCCAAACTCTTCTAGAAAAGTCATCGACAAAAGTTACAAAATAGTGTTTCCCTCCCAACGATGCTGTTTTAGAAGGACCCCACACATCTGAGTGAACATAATCCAAAATACCTTTCGTATTATGGATAGCGGTGCCGAATTTCACTCTCTTTTGCTTTCCCAGAACACAATGCTCACAAAAGTTTAACTTGCAAGCCTTTGCACCTTTCAACAATCCTTGCTTTGCCAGAATTTGCAAGGATTTCTCACCAGCGTGTCCCAATCGCATATGCCATAACATGGCTGAATCCAATTTGTCTCCCCCGGAAGCTACTGCTCCTGCTCCAATAACTGTACTACCTTGGTAGTAATACAAGTTATTTTTCCTGATGCCCTTCAGTATCACCAACGCGCCAGATATAACTTTTAAAATTCCATCTCTCATAGTAACAACTAAGCCTTTAGATTCCAAGGCTCCCAACGAGATGAGATTCTTCTTTAAACTAGGCACATATCGAACATCAGTCAAAACTCTAGTTGATCCATCTTGATTCTTCAAACGAATTGAACCTATCCCAACAGTTTTACAGGCGTTGTCATTGCCCATATAAACAACTCCTCCATTTAGTTCTGCTAAATTGGAGAACCACTCCCGGTTAGGGGACATATGATAGGTGCAACCCGAATCCAATATCCACTCATCTGAATGGAAAGTTGATGGTGAAGCAACTAGTGATATTTCAGAGTCACTGGTATCATGCTCTGCAACACATGCATCTGGAGCAACTTTTCCTTTTCTCTTTAGCTTCGGACAATCTTTCTTCCAATGGCCTTTCTCGTAACAGAAGGCACATTCATCTTTCTCAAGTCTGGACTTTGACTTTGATCTCCCTCTCCACTTTGATCTTTGGCTTTTCGAGCGACCTCTTGCCACCATAGCCTCCACTGCATTGTTCTTGTTCTCTATCTTGGTTTTCTTTCTGAGCTCGTAACTATACAAAGCAACAGTTACATCTTTAAAGGACACTTCTTCCTTTCTATGAAGTAACGTTGTTTCAAGGTGCTCAAATTCATCTGGAAGTGATGACAACAACATTAAAGCCAAATCTTCATCTTTGAAAGTTTCATCCATGCCCAATAAGTCTGACACTAACTCATTAAAGGCAGAGATGTGTTCATTCATACTGGTGCCTGGTTGATAATCAAATCGAAACAATCTTTTCTTCATGTAGAGACGATTCTGAGAGCTTTTCTTTAGGAACTTTTCCTCCAATGCTTTCCACAGCTTGCATGCAGAAGTCTCATTCTTATAGACATACTTCTGCTCCCTGGAAAGACAAGATCGAATCGTACCACACGCCATACGGTTGATTATTTTCCAATCATTTTCCATCATATCTTCGGGTTTTTCTTCTTCAATGGCAACATCTAAACCTTGTTGGAATAAAGCATCTAGCACTTCACCTTGCCACATGCCGAAATGATCAGATCCATCAAACAGCTCCACCGAGAAACTTGCATTTGACATCATTCTCCTTACCGGTACAGTAAAGGAGCTTGATGCCTCAGCTGACCCGTCTTTTGCCATGACAACGGACAATATTCAATAATCGCTCTTATGCAAGAACTAGATACTGAGAACACTACACCAGGTAAGTTCCCAGGAAAGAGAGGTGGATCACACGAATCACTTAAGTACCAAGTCTTTCCTAGACAGAACTTTCCTAGACATGCAATGTCACAATATCACAATTCTTTGCAGCAACCGAGCAACCGAGATAACCGTCACCGAAGCTCTGATACCAATTATTGGGGAAACCGGGTTATTTCCCACACGAACGTAGCTTCAAATCTGAGTTGAATTGACAAGATTGAAACCACCAAAATTTGCACAGCGGACAAACCCGTCAAACTATTGAATATTGTAATCCAAGGAAAACCAATAAACAACCAAAAATAAATAATGAAGAGAACACAGAGAATTTACGAGGTTCGACAAATGCCTACTCCTCGGGCACCACCACCGGATGATAACTTCACTATTATCAAAATGGTACAAACAAATGGAATTTTTAGGAATTCCCGAATACAACAAATGAGAGAAGAAAGAATCAATCGAGAGAGATGGTTGGGATTTTTGGGATGATATGAAATGAAAAATTCATCCCTATTTATAGTTAAGCTCTAAGGACTAAACCTGTAAATAGCCTAATATTTAAGGACCCAAAAATAATTTTCTCATACACCATTTAATATCAAATTAAATGGGCATGTTTAATTCAATTTAATGGCCATGAAACGTTCAAGCCATTTATAACATAAATATCATTAACTATTTGACTAATTAGTGAATCTTATTATCAATATCTTTTAGTGTATCGTATTAGTTTTATTAATATTTTTTAAAATATATATTGAATATATGCATATGAAATTATTTACAATTATAAAAAGTAGATTAAATACAATCTAAATATACAAATACGTATAATTTTTCAACCTGCTTATCGATTAAGTTCCCAAATGCAATCCAAATCTCAAATATCCCAAGAAAATGAAGTTCATAATTTAAATTTTAATTTAACCTTTTCTCCAATGATTTTATGCATCAATCGGTGTCGTATTGTTTTGGTTGGTACGATAGAGTTGAGTAAAATGAGTCATTAAGATTTATATTAATTGGATTTTTTTTATCAATACAAAATAAAATGTTTGAAGTATTGATTTACTATTAAAAGGATATACACAAACTAATGTCATATTATCTGATTAGAGGAAAATATTGTATTATTTATAATTAAAATAATTTTTTTAATTAAAATTAAATTAATTAAATATATAAATAGGAAAGATTAAATATAAAGTTTATAATTTTTTGTAACTATGACGTTATTTGATAAAGTTAATGGTTAGTGACTATTTTATAATTAAAATTTAATGTTTGTTATGTAATTTTTAAAAATTTAGTGTTTATTGTATTTTTTTTAAGATAATTTAGTGTGTATTTATGTATTTTATCCAAAATATTTTTTTTGAATTTTTGGATTATATTTCAGGTTTATTAGATGAAAAACAAAATCGTTACATAAAATTCGCCGATTATACTTGGATTATAAAAAATAAACATAAATTCCAGATTATACTACGTCGAATAATTGATAGAAAATTTAATTAAACTATTAATTTTTTAAAATTGATTTCAAAATTTTAAAATTTTTATTTTTAAATTATAACTAATCATTTCATTATTATAATTTTATCTTTAAATTATAATTTTATTTTAATTTAATCTTAAATTTTTAAATATTTTATTTTTATTTTTAGATTATTAGTATATGTTAACTATATCTCATTTTAATAATTTTTTTATTAAAATATTGATTTTCATGTAACAATAAAGTATATTGTGTAATAATATGATTTAACATAAATGATAATTCGAGGAAAAAATTAAAATATTCAAGTTTAGGAACTAGAGGACATAATTTTATAAATTAGGACTAAGGTTGTAAATGAGACGAGATAGACCGCTCGGTTAATACTCGACTCAAGTTTGAGTTTGACTTAAATTTTTAACGAGTCAAGCTACTCAATACCCAAATCAAAAAACTTGGAAGTTACTCAAAAATATAATATATTAAAATTTTATTTTTTAAAATTTAAAATCTAAATTCCTAACCAACAAACACAAACCCTAAACATAAATCATAAACGCTAAATTCTAACCCTAAATTATAAACCAAATAATTTAAATCTTTAAATCTCAAATTAACACCCTAAAAACTAAATAAAATAAGACAAATCATAAATTATTCGAGCCTAATTCGATCAAAACTGATCAACACTCAACTCAATTAATTAAATTTAATTAAACTCAAATTTAACTCTAATTTTAATAATTTAAGCCAAATTCAATACTAGTTAAACTAAACTTGTTTCTTCTATATCCCTAGTTAGTACTGATTTAGAATAAATCCCAGGAGCTAGGCCTTGTCATTTACTGGCTTCACTCCAACAACACAGTTCCAAGTGGGGAAGCAAAACGACGTCGTGTATTGTCTCTTGCATAATAAAGTTCTATTGAATCCACCAGGTGTGGAGAACACAAGAACCAGAAAAAAACAAAACTATTTTCCGCAGCACGAGCGGTCGACGGAAGCTGCTCGCGTCTCCGCCTCCCAGAAAAAAAATGCAGATCCAAATCGAACCACCTCCAGAAGCGGAACGAGATGATCAAACGGTGGAGATGGATTTATCCTCCATCACCTCCCTCGATTTCACCTGCTACCAGCTCCGCGATCTCGATTCGGTGGAATTGCCGCCAAATCTCACCGAGTTGGACCTAACAACGAACCGCTTATCGAGTCTGGACCCTCGGATTGCGAATCTCGTTAATCTCAAAACGCTCTCTTTTCGACAGAATCTATTAAACGACATTGCCATCGAGCCAATCTCCCACTGGGACTCGTTATCCGGTCTTGAGGTTATCTTAATTCATTTTCTTCAATTTAATTGAAACTTCGTTAGAAATATAATTTATATAGCTCTGGTGAATTCATATTTTTTAATGCGCAACTTTACGTTTGTATGAACTAATTGCTCTTGAATATCTGTTTTATTTTAATTATTTACTTGTTTTTTTTTATTATAAAATGTTCGTAATTATTCTTTTATAATTTGCTTTAGTTTTTCCAGCAGTTTTCGAGAAATAAAAGTTAAATGAAAATGAAAGAATTAGAGCCTAGTGAAATAGCTTTTGTTTATTTCCTTTTTCTGCAGGAGTTAATATTTAGGGATAATAAACTGACGAAAATACCAGATGTTGGTGTGTTCAAGAAGCTCTTGGTCTTTGATGTTTCCTTCAATGAAATCACTTCGATGCAAGGACTGTCTAAGGCCTCCAGCACAATCAAGGAACTTTATGTCTCTAAAAACGAAGTTACTAAGATGGAGGAGATTGACCATTTGCATGAGTTGCAAATTCTTGAACTTGGTTCGAACAGGCTACGGGTTAGTTTTTAAATTTGCTTGAGTAGTTTGAATTTTTTTGTTTCATAGCATAATCTTTGTTGGTTTTTGTTTCGGTGTTGGAGTAAATGATAAGATTGGTTAGTTATGTTATTAGTAATTTTTCAGAGTATGGTCTAATTTGTGAATTGCTTTCTTGGATCATGATATCTTAGGTAATGGAAAATTTGCAAAATTTCACTAAGTTGCAAGAACTTTGGCTAGGAAGGAATCGGATCAAAGTGATAAACCTTTGTGGGCTTAGTTGCATCAAGAAGATAAGCTTGCAAAGTAACCGGTTAACTTCTATGAGAGGGTTGGAGGTATAGCAATTTAAAAATGTTGATTCTCATAAAGATTTTTGTATTTCATAATATTTGGTTGAGGTTTTTCTTTTGGATTTTTTTGTTTTCAAGGAATGCATTGCCCTAGAAGAAATATACCTGAGCCACAATGGTATTGCAAAAATGGAAGACCTATCAAAACTGGCCAACCTCCGAGTATTAGATGTTTCAACAAATAAGCTAACATCAATTGATGACATTCAAAACTTAACAAAGTATTTTCCCCTTCTCTCTGTGTGTATAAGGGTCTTATCCCACCATAAGTTGATGAATAATTTTGTCTGCAGATTGGAAGATTTATGGCTCAATGACAACAAAATAGAATCACTTGACAGCTTAGCTGAGGCTGTTTCCGGTTCGAGAGAAAAGCTCACGACTATCTACCTTGAAAACAATCCATGTGTATGATTCACAACTTGCAGACTTTAGAGACTATAGCTTTTTGTTGTTTTTTAACGATTGCAGCATCCTTATGATTCAAATATTTTGTTGTGGCTATTTGGTTGAATATCTTGATGTCTGGTTCTCTATCCGGAACTTGATTCATTCTCAACTCGTATGTTATCATGCTATGGAGCTCTGCTTTCTTGCCGTGGTGTCGTTATTTCATATACATAATCTTCTCAATTATTTTTCCTAAATTAATATTTGAATGAAGACACTAATTTCTGACATGGAAATGCCTTCGGTGCGTACTGTTTTATTGAAAGTTGTCCACCTTCCTTAGCAGAGTTCAGTGAATATACCATGATCCATACCCTTGGCTTATTGAGTTCAATTTAGCTAGAGTTTTGATATTAATATCTTTTATGTGCACACTTGGTGATCAATTTTGTTTACTTTTCGCTATCTCCTTGACCGGCATAGTATTCATTCTTCTATCCTAATCTTCTCATATGTTATCGATCTTCATTTTTTCTTGCAGGCAAAGTCTCCCAACTACAATGCTACCTTGAAACAAATTTTCCCCAATCTTGAGCAAATTGATTCTCAAGTATTTGCTTAGAGAAGTTTTGGAGTTTGTGGAGTGTTTTAGTTATAAATTCGCAATCCTATTGTTCAGAGTTGTGGAGTTTGCATATTTCTGTAGAAGAAAACAGGCTTCTGAAAGAGATCCCTAATTCTTTAAAGGGGATGGGGGGTGGGGTCAGGCTTTGCTTAATCGTTGCTTTGAACATTCAAAGTTTTCTTGAATTGTAACCTCCTGTCTTAGTATTAAAAGGCGTGAGGCGCTCCGAGACGCAAAAAACCTATAGAGCCGAGGCGAGAGGCGAAGGCGTTCGCCTTTCGTAACGAGGCGTCATTTTCCCCTAAAATTATAAATTAATTATATAGTATATTTTATACATAATTACATTATATATATGTCAAAAAATAAAGATATTTCAACCTAAATTTGTACTTAAATCTCAAATTAAACAAAATGATATAAAAATCAATCAAATATAATTCAAATTAAATAAATGAAAACAATCAAAATAACCAGTTAAATCTATATAGAGCTACCATCTCAAAGATTCTCAAGTCTCTGCTTATACAAGACATATTCTATATGGATTGAAGTATCTTGGTTCACAGGTAATTCAAGAGATCTTTCATGATGCTTTTTATTTATTTTCACAGCGTAGGTAAAAGTTTTGTATGTTTGATTTAACTAAATATGAAATTTTATTTATACTTTAATTCTATGTTATTTTAATGTAAATACCAAAATTTATATCGAAAAAATACCAAAATTAAAATACGAAAATTTTCACAGTACCCAACTAATATAACAAAGAAATTTATACCAAACAAATCTGTACAAATTTAGAAGAAGAAAATTCCTTGATAGCAAAACAATTACAGGCTGTTAAGAAAGCAATTAAAATTATATAAGAAATTAAAGTATACCAAAATTAAATCTGTAAATAAAATAATAAAATATATCTATAAATAAAATAATAAAAATAATAATAAAGTAACCTAAAGCAATCGATAGATTTGAAAAAAAAATTACCCACTGCAACTTTCCGACGAGACCTAGGCTTGTCGGCGACAATGATTGGTCGGTTTTCTTAAAGTTTGTTTGAAGAATTGAAGAAGAGGCAGAGAAGAAGCGAAGAACAACAGAAAAGGGGATTTAGGGTTTTAATTAAAACATTTTTTATATATAAAATCACGTGCTTTTATGGGAAAATGCCTCGCCGGCATGAGGCGCCTGAGGCGCTCGCCTCTGGCGACTCACGTTAGAAGCGTGCACCTCTCGAAAAACGCTTCGCCTGGAAGGGAGGATGCGTTTTTTCGATCGCCTCTCGTCGCCTCTCGCCTCCTGGCGTGCCTCCTGGCGTCTGGGACACGCTTTTTAAAACACAGCCTCCTGTCAACCTTTATTTTAATTAAAACATATTTCAAGCTATTTATCTTGCAAACAGTAATGTATAGTACTGAAAATTCACATAAAATGCATGATAAAGCATCAACACTAGTTAAAGATAGTAACACTTGTTAAGGCTAGGGTGAGCAAAATTATTCAAAAAAATTGAAATTTTTTATTACTTAAGGTAAAAAATTTAATTCATTCTAACATAACTCAAAAAATTCAATTTGATTCATAGAATTTAAAAATTTTAATGATCAGTAGATTAAGTTTAAGTTGAATCTTTTAATTTTTTTATATATCCATACCCATATAAAAAATGTCACATAAAAAATAATAAAATATATATATCTTAAATTATTAAAGAATATCATTTGAATTAGAATCAAATTATACTATAATATGATAAATAATTACAATTAAGTTTATATAAAAATTCGACTCGAATTTCATAAACTCGAATTGAATCGAATAAATTACCAACATAGCAAGATGCGATACCTTTTAACAATACAGAAGATGACCATGCAAGTCCCATGAGTGGATGAAAAGATATTTAATTTTAGCACGGGATAACTCATAAGAGAAATAGGATGATTTAGAGTCTACACAAGGTACAATAAAACAACATTCCATACTTAAGAAACCAAGAAAACATCTCTAATCAAGGATTAAGATTTCACTCAGTAAGAAACATGTCCAAATGAACCAGATACACAGCCATGTTGTATCAATGTCCTCTTTCGAAACCGATGCGAGATCTACTAGAGCCTCCTTCATAACCGTCTCGCATAGAAGAGCCTGCACTTGCTTTCATTGTTCCTCCAGAACCCACTTTGTCCATTGCTTTCTTGCCCTTCTTGACCTCTGTCAAGAACTGATCAAGACCAAAGGGATCTGCTTCTTCAACTTCCTTCTCAAACTCAAGCGGCTTGTCTCTTGGACCACTCTTCTCAGAAGTGCCGGTAAATCCCTTGTCGGGTTTAAACCTCTCAGTTTTCATTAGCTTCTCTAACTGCTCATCTGCACCACCATACATGTCTGAATCCATGTCTTTCTTGGGCTTGTAGAGTGTCGAAAGAGTAGGTTGCGCTGTGAATAGACCTTTGTCGTAGATGTTGTATTGATCATCCGCTGCAAATCCAGAATCCATTCCTTTCTCCTGGTTGAATAACCTTTGATCATACATTACTTCACCTCTTCCGGCACCAGTAGAAGCCATACCGAGAGCAACTTTTTCGCTAATATCTCTGTCCCTATCTCTCGTAATCTTACTCTTTTTACCCATAGCAGCATCTTTGGCCTCCAACCTTCTCTCTCTCTCCCTTTCTCTACGACGCTCTTCACGTATTTTCTCCCTCTGCAACCGCTCCTCTCTTTCTTCCTTAGACTCCTTTGGCATATTCCTTTCTCTTTCCCTCACTGGCTCATAATCCATTCTTGAATCAGTGTCCATGGCACTTCTGTCAGATGACATTGGAACAGTAGCTGATGGTGCCACGGTCCCAGTTCTCTCAGATCGAGCTTTAGCAGCTAAAGCTCGCAACTCCTGCTCCTTCCTTTCCTTCTCCTTCATCATCATCTCTTTCTGCACCTTTGATCTCATAGCCACAGCTTCTCTAGCCTTCTGCTCCGCAACATACAAAGCCTCAGACAGCTTTGCAAAGTTATCATTAATCTGAACCTCCTGTAAACCTCTTCCATCAGCCGCAAGACGCTTATCCAGTGGGATTGTATAACCTTTAGGATTCTTCCAGTTTGAAATACAAGGTGGAATTTTCCAATCCTGCTGATCCTTCACAGTCACGGGACGTGGAGGGGAATGCATCACTGGCACCGGTGGAGACCCCGAAGCCTTAGGAACCCTCTTATGCTTAAACTTGGGAGGCTCAAGAGGATCAACAGGCATCTCAACCATTCTAATTATCCTCTCCTTAGCACCGGAATTAAATGCAGCCGATTGCTGTGAAGGCTTATACTTAATATACTTCGAATCCGAAGATTGTTTTGGAACATTCTTTGGCTGTGCAGCACTCAATCTCACATTTACAATCTTCTCTAAAGCCGCTTTAGTTTCTTGCATCGTTTCTTCAATCTCTTTTTGCATCTCCTCATCTTCCTCTCCCTCTTCACCACCATCTTCATCATTCCTCAGAATCTTCGGAATCAAATCCTTATGCTGTGAATAAACAATCTTCTTCGCATTCTCGTTCTGCTTCACAATAGCATCATAAGCCAAGTTCCCATGAGCATCAACAGTAACCGGAAGAATCTTCGATCCAGGTTTTGCCCCTTTCGCCCTTCCCATATCAAGAGGGTATTGAGCGATATGAATCTCAGGGAAAGCACCTCCATCTCCAAAGTCTTCAACTTTTCTAGGAATAAATCCAGCTCGCTTCAAGTAAGGCGGTACAGGCTTCGCCTTTATAGCCATGGCTTTCTCCTCCTCCGACGTATTACTAAATCGTTGTTTAAACCACGGATCGTTCGCGTGGTCATAATACGTCGACGTAGCGTTTTTCGCTTCAGGTAAAAGCTCCTTCAAAGCCGCCATGGCGGATCCAAATCTAAACGATCTCTGTCTATCAAAAAACCTAATTTAATCGAAACGAAAACCCTAATCTTTCTTAAATAAATGATTTGGAAAGCGAATAACAAATAAATGAAAACAAAAACCCTAATTAAAAACAAGAATATGATAAATACCTGGAAAAGCTCTTGATTTGGTCTGGTTGACGAGTTTGATAGGAATCGAGCTGTGCAGCAGCTAGTTATATCGATAGTCGGCTGTAGAAATTGAAAATGTTGGGATGGGAAGGTCAAGCTCGGGAGGAAAAAGGATCCGAAGAAGAGATAAAAACGGTGCGTTTTAAAAGTATTTGTAATTAAGAGGCTAGAGTTTATTTAAGTTTTATATTATTAGGGGAAAATTCTATTTAATATATATATTTAAATATTTCTCTATATAATAAAATGAAGAAATTATTTTTTAATATATAGTTTTTTATTATGCTTTTAAAATCTAAATTACTCGATTTTATTTTCGAATAATAAGTGATACATATCATTTTTAAGGCATTTGATATTATTAAAATACGGAAATCAAATAATTCTAACTTAAAAATTTATTATTAATAAATTTATAAAATATATATTTTAAAATTCTCTTATCAATTTTTTAAAATATATATTTTATAAAAATTAATTATTAAAATATTTAATATAATTATAATTAAATTTTAAAATTTTTAATTTAAAAAATTAATAAGAAACACTTTTCTTGAGACATAAGGTGTATAAATATATATTTTATTCTAAATCAAATCCAATGAAATGTATGTTCTTACTCCCGCTAAACAAGCAAAATAGAAAGTCGAATAATATTAAGACACGTGGCAAACCACGTAGCAGCTAGCCAATTGGATCAAACAACAATGTCATAAGGTCAAAATACCAAATCCATAGTCGTTTTGGGACAGTTTCTTTAGCAACCGTTCGGTGTCTCTACTTCCAAAGTCTTCTTCTTCAGTCTACTCAAACTTATACACACACACCTAAAAAAAAGGTAAACGCCGTCAATGGCGGCTCCGGAGACCTCAATCGCCGCTGTTCCAACATTGTACACCAACAACGCTTTGAGAAATGCTTTCGGCGGTGTTCTCGCTTTCTTCATCCTCATCCTCATCGGTGTTATGGCTTTCTCGATCCGTTTATTCTCCGTAAGATCTCTCATTCTTTGCGCTTACGGAATCATCTAGATCCGATCTGTGATATGCTTTTCAAATTAGTGAAATCCAGCTGAAGATTGACACATTTTGACTTTTTTTTCTCTATTTAATTGATTTCCTAATTTGAATCTTCTGTTTGGATGATGGAAAAGTTGGAGGAAAAAAGAAATGATATTCTGTTCTCTGTCTCTCTCTCTCTCTCTCTTTTGCAAATGAACTGCTTAATTATTTGAAAGGTTTGTGCTCTTTTATGTTTTCAGGTTATAAAATACGAGAGTGTTATTCACGAGTTTGATCCTTACTTTAATTATAGAGTCACTCAGGTCAGTTGACTCAAGTCTCCTCTCTCTCATTTACAAATTATTGCTATTTTGGTTACGTTAATATCCATTTCGCTTAAGCTACATATCGAGATTAAGTGGTATTCTTGTTGGTTTCAGTTTCTTGCAAAGAATGGTATATACGAATTCTGGAATTGGTTTGATGATCGAACCTGGTATTCATCACTTGGTGATTAATATACGAAGTTTATGGTTTTAGGTATGTTATTACTTAGGATTTCTGAATAGCATGTATTTGTTTTTGGTATAATCAAGGTACCCCCTTGGGCGTGTGATTGGTGGAACTGTTTACCCTGGATTAACTTTGACTGCTGGCACTATATGGTGGTAAGTTTTCTGAATGTCTATACTTTAAAGGGAAAAAATTGTTTATTTTTTTATTTTATTTTGCTATTTAATTTTCATGTAAAATTTTCATTACCTGCATTTCACTTGTTTTGCTATCTGTGTTGCTTCAGGTTGTTAAATTCTTTAAATATTCCACTGTCCGTGGAGACCGTTTGTGTTTTCACTGCACCCATATTCTCTGCTTTTGCTTCATGGGCAACGTACCTTTTGACTAAGGTCTTTCTTTCGTCTTAATGTGTAGTTTGTTGTTATAAGGCTGTTCAGCTCAATTTATTTATTTATTTTTGTTGATATTCTATTGCTTTTTTCATAGGAAGTCAAGGGTACCGGTGCTGGTCTGACAGCTGCTGCTCTTTTAGCCATGGTAAATCATGCAAGAGATATTTGTAGCATTAGAATACATTCATTATAATACTTTGAACTTCAAGTTTGAACAGTAGTGGTGGACACTGGTGGTTGAAACTCATTTTAGACTACACTTGGATTCATATGTCATTGCTTTTACCTGTCTGTATATGTGTCTTTTTTTGACTATATTTGGCTATGCCACTTTATTAACTTGGTATTAATATGCCTTATGAACTTCCTTCTAGGTTCCATCATATATATCTCGTTCTGTGGCTGGTAGCTATGACAACGAAGCTGTAGCAATATTTGCCCTGATCTTCACTTTTTATCTTTATATAAAGGTCAGACTTTGATTGAAGTAGATTTAATTAATTCCTATAATTTTGGCTTCTATTGCTTGAGGTAAAATCCGATTTTAACCAACTGGTAAATAGTATTCATGTTTTATAGGTGACTTGTTATTTATGCTTCTTGGAGTTCCCTTCCATTTGTTATGTTAATGTCTGATTATTCTCTTCATTGTTGGTTATTTGCAGACATTAAATACCGGATCCCTGTTTTATGCGACCTTAAATTCAATTTCATACTTTTATATGGTAGGTTTCTTGTGTTAATCTATAGCCATGTTCTTATTTTCACTCCTTGTTTATGTTTCTAATTTACTTTTTTTTTCAGGTGTGCTCTTGGGGAGGATATACGTTCATTATTAACCTCATTCCAATGCACGTGCTTCTATGCATCATAACTGGCCGCTTTTCTTCTAGACTGTACATTGCATATGCTCCTCTTGTAAGTATCTACACAACTTAAGAAGCTTCAATACTAAGTCAATAACCAGAAGGTCAAGGAATGTGTTTCAGTATGCTAGTGAAGAATCATGCTAACAGTTAACATGTTGCAAAAAGTGATGTTTTGTGAAAAAGTAGAAGGGACGTGCTTTTGTCAAGGTTAACCTGACAAAAATAAACACATTTACTAACTCCTAATATTTTGAGCTTGTTTTTATATTTTATGGGTACTTGAACTTGTTTGCTTTATATTTGTCTGTGGATACAAGGTTGTTCTACTAATTAATGTTTTTTTTTCTAGTAATGATGGTGTCTTGTTGAAAATATACCTTATTTTTCTCTAGTAGAAGACCCAAATCCTTTTGGAGATTTCTAGTTGGCTTTCTTGAATTTGCTTGAAACTGCAGGTTGTTTTGGGAACACTGCTAGCTGCTTTGGTGCCAGTTGTTGGGTTTAATGCTGTCATGACATCAGAACATTTTGCATCATTCTTGGTGAGCTTTTTCCTCTATTTTCACTGAATTTTCTGTTGCCATTTGTATTTTCTTATCTTTCTTGTTGCAATTCATTTGTATTGTCAATCTCAAGTGGTTTAGCCTTCCAGTTAATAACCTAATCATGTAACAACCTGAATCCAGAAGAATAATTAAAATGAGATGAGAAGAACAGAAAGAGCAAAGGAAGACAAGTAGACAACAAAAGCAGGATTTTCAGAGAAGAATGTTCATAAATTCACTTGATAAGGATGTACAGACCATAGTTTCAGCCAAACCCTACAGCCACCAAAACGACACATTTGCAAAACCTTACAAGCCTCTAAAGCTCGCCGTTTCATTTAAGTAAATAAAATAACAGAAAATAATGACAAAACATAAACAGAAGCCTCCATTTCCACTTTGATCCATTTCAATACTTCTTGCTTCGAAAATAAACCTTGACCTCAAGGATTAAGAAAGGAACAAAATTTGATGCCTCAGACTTATCTTTAAATGGCTTGACCAAATATCTCCCCATGCTCTTTTCTTATTAGATACATTTGGCTTAAGCAACAACAGAAGACCTTCATGATAGATGAAAGTAATTTTCCACCCGGATCAAAAAATACCAAATCGGTTCAACAACATACTTGCAGGAAACATCAGATGTTGTTACGGCTATCAAGGCAATAATCATGCATGTTTCCTACACTGCCTGCCATGGCTACATTTAAATCAACTGTGTCCTAGTCACTTTTACTTGATAGCATTTTATGTTATTAGTTGTTCCACTTATTGTTATTTCGGTAGCTGGGGTTCGTGGTCGTGGAAGAATTGGGTTCGATTCCAATACACCCAATGTGGCGAAAAAGAGTTTTTCAAGAAGATATGAAATGGTCGTGTGGTTAAGATCTCCAACTTTGCGTCTACTTTTCTTTTAGGAAATGTGTGGTGTCAAAAATCTCATAACGAGTCTGTCAAGGGTGAAATATAGCCCTAAAGTTAGGCCCCGAAGATAGTCTTTCTCAACTTTCGATCTACGTGACAATCATGCCTGTAATATAGACGACTTCTTGAAAAAAATTAAGAAGGATCCAACCATCAGTTATCCTAAATAATAGTTGAAAGAAATGTACGAAAGAATTTCGTCAGTGCGCGTTTGGTGCCTTATTAATATGGTGGGTAACATATATATCTTAAGATAAGGAAAGAAAAGGTTTGATTGAAAGTAGTACTAAAAAAAAGAAGAGTTTGATTTATAGTTATGTGACCAATTGTTGTGCTTAAACGCTCATTGACAGTAATGATTCAACATGTTTGTGGGATTCAGAACAAGTGATAAATAAACGATAGTAGTTTTGTGATCTTTTTGGAGTGTAATAATAAAATCAAGAATTTCTTAAATTCCTCGCATCATATTTGTATAGCCAAAATACTTCAGATATTTTCCTTTTCCCCCTCTCCCTCCCTTTCTTGTAATTCTTGGTTTATATGATGCTACACATTGCCTTTTGATCTATTCGTGTTTTCCCAACCGCAGGTTTTCATTATTCTCCATGTAGTTGCTTTTGTGTACTATATCAAAGGGATGCTTACCCCCAAAATGTTTAAAGTTGCTGTGACACTTGTTGTATCTGTTGGCCTGTAAGTTATCATTCTCTTCTGCTCATGTAATTTTTCAGGGAAACATAAATTGATACTTTCAATCTATTCAGTGTACATTGAGCAATAATTTACTATTTAAAGTTGCCGTGATATTTGTATCTGTTGACCTGTAAGCTTTCCTTCTCTTCTCCTGTAATATTTTCAGGGAAACATGAATTGACATATACTAATGGAAACTAAGAGCAAAATGTAGTGAATAGGTTATGATTTGATATTTCTTATTAATCAATTTGGCTTGCATTGAATTAAAATTATATTGCTTCTGAACTTTCTTAGTAACTGATAAGCATGTGAATTAGATGGAAGATTAAATGATCTCATATAATTTCTGTTCTCAGTGCAGTATGTTGTGCTGTTATAACTGTTCTTATAGCACTAGTAGCTTCCAGTCCAACAAAAGGATGGAGTGGACGAAGCTTAAGTCTACTTGACCCGTAAGTACCTAATTCATTCTTTTACCATTCATTGTGATATGCTTTTGGGTGAAACTGTGAATGAAAAGATGTTGACAGGAATTGTAGTAAAGGATGGTGCAGTCTGATGCACCTTGAAACTGTGATTATCCAGACATCTTGGTTTGGTATGGATCTAGTTTAGAGGGGGCTTTTGTTCTGTGCAAATTCTTTAAACCTTGGATCTGAATGACATACCAGAAAACCATTTAATATGTTAGCATTAAGTGGGTTTCCCATTCAAACAGTATTTTTTTGCTTTAATACCTTATGTCATTTGTTCAGCCAACAGTTGATCGAAATTAGCTGTGTAACTTCTTTTCCATTTTTTCCTGCTTCTTGACAGGACCTATGCAAGCAAATATATACCAATCATTGCTAGTGTTAGCGAACATCAACCACCAACATGGCCATCTTACTTCATGGACATTAATGTTTTGGCATTCTTGGTTCCAGCTGGTATCATTGTAAGTTGCGAGCTTTTGGAATGAAACATATTGCACTTTTCCCTGTAACTGAAGTTTATGCAGTATGATCAATAATTGTTCTTTTCCTTGTTGGAAGGCATGCTTTTCTCCTTTATCAGATGCAAGCTCATTCGTGGTCCTGTATATTGCAACATCTGTATATTTCTCTGGAGTAATGGTAAGAGGAATATGGACACAATCAATTTGAGGCCATGACTCCCCATTTTTATGTCCTAATAGTGTGAAGCCTTTATGGTCTAATCATACAGGTGCGCCTAATGCTTGTGTTTGCTCCAGCTGCATGCATCACATCTGGAATTGCTCTCTCCCAAGCTTTTGATGTTTTCACCCGATCAATTAAGTTTCAGCTTCCTGGAATATCAAGCAATACAGAAGTTGATGTAAGCAGGCTCTGTTTGTCCATTCTATAAGTTTGTGCTCAACCAATCATTTGTTGGATTCATTTAGCAACAGAACTAAAATTATTTTCTGCTGCTTCTGATCACTAAGGCTGCAGAAATTAGTTCTGCTCCTGCTGAAGCACAGACTGGTGCAGTAAAAACTGAAAAATCTGAAGAGACGTCAAAGAATCGACCCTCAAAGAAGAGCAAGAAGAAGGAAAAGGAGGAAAAACCATTAACCAAAACCAAAGCTGAGAAGAAGAGGCTCCTTGCTTTACCTTTGGATTCATCTGTGATTTCTCTTCTGCTACTCATCTTGTTGGGGGCCTTCTATGTGGTACTTTGGTTACTTGTTCTTTTTTTTCATTCTGTAACTGGAGTTTCTTTTCATACCTTTTTTCTTTATCATTCCTTCCATGTTGATTTAATTGTATGACTAACACACTTTCCTTTGCAGGTTCATTGTGTTTGGGCTGCAGCTGAAGCTTATTCAGCCCCTTCTATAGTTTTAACATCTCGTTCTCACGATGGTCTACATGTTTTTGATGATTTTAGAGAGGCTTATGCATGGTTGCGCCATAATACTGATGTTGATGATAAAGTAAGTTATCTTTGTGGTATTTCTCCCCTCTTAGCTTTTCTAGATCGCAAACATATTCTGTTTTCCGGCTTTCAAATTTCAGTTTAGGCATCCTGTTTTATCAGCATGAAGTTTTTCTTATCCATGTATTTTTGTTGAATTAATAATGGAAAAAGAATAATTGAGCTGTATGATCTATGCTGCTGATATGTTGAGCATATAATGGGTTGGCTCTGATTCGCTATTGGTGATGGTTTTTGCTGATTTATGAATTTTCCTCTTATTTCAGAATGAACTGTTTTTGTATGTAGTGGCTTGCTTTTTGATAAATGGAGCATATTCTAATCAAACAAGTTGGCAAAGAAACAAAGTTTAGTTTGACTGTGCTAAGTGAATCTACTCGCAGGTTGCATCTTGGTGGGACTATGGTTACCAAACCACTGCAATGGCTAATCGCACTGTCATTGTTGACAATAATACCTGGAACAATACTCATATTGCAACGGTTGGCACTGCCATGTCTTCTCCCGAAAAGGCAGCTTGGGAAATTTTCCACTCTTTGGATGTAAAATATGTTCTTGTCGTCTTTGGAGGTTTGAATTCTTCTTTGCTTACTTGAAATGTACTGCGTTAATAATAGTTCTGACATTCACTTCTCTCATTAGGTCTCGTTGGCTACCCCAGTGATGATATTAACAAGTTCCTGTGGATGGTCCGAATTGGAGGAGGTGTGTTTCCTCATATCAAGGAACCTGATTACCTGGTAAGTTCTGTATGCTAGCACTGCCGTACAAATCCACCCTCATTCCATTATTTGGTTTCTCTTCCGTTCTTGGAGGCCCAATCACACTTACCTAATATTTTCTTAGGTTCTTGTAATAGAATGTTAGGGCACTGAGTTGAGACCGGATATTTTACTTAGGCTTAACAAATCAGATGATATTTCCTCTTCCTTTAATACACATTTCATTTGCTATAATTACTAATTGTTATGTAACTTGCTCTCTGCAGAGAGATGGTCAGTATCGGATTGATTCCCAGGCCACTCCAACCATGCTGAACTGTTTAATGTATAAACTCTCTTATTACAGGTCTGCTTCCGTTAACTTTCGAGTTTGTATTTGCTTTTGGTCATTTTTTTTCTTGAGTATTTCATCCCTTAATTGTACATGGCTCCAGGTTCGTTGAAACAGATGGGAAAGGCTTTGATAGAGTTAGGCAGACAGAAATTGGAAAGAAATATTTTAAACTCACTCATTTCGAGGAGGTACTATAATCGTTATTTTCATTTATATTCGGATATCACCTCATGAATATTAACCAATGCTATTTGTTCAAATAATTTCTCCATGAAACATGTTTAGTGTTGCATATGTGGCCAGATGAGTAATGATGATTAGTTTCCCCTGTTCAAGCATATCCTTGATGAGATTTTCTCTGGTCTTTTGTCAAAGTAGGTATTCACAACTCATCATTGGATGGTTCGGATATATAAACTGAAGTCTCCCAAGAACAGGATTCAAGGGAAAACGAAGAAATCGAAATCGGTACATATAATCAATAGATCCGCTAATGAACCGAAAAGCACAATCTTTTTGGATTTTTTTTTAATTTTATATGTTTTTGCAGAAAACTAGTTCAACATCAAGCAGGGGTAAGCGAAGTGGAACTGGAAAGAAGAATCCATGGCACTAAGGAAGAGGAACAGGAACCTTTAATACCCCTGGTGAAGTATCTGTAACCCTTATTGTATTTTATGCTGGATGGATCCTTTTAGAGATCATGGTTTTATTATTGAGTCACTGTTAGGTCATTTTCCTAAATTAGAATTACAAACAAAACAATGAATTACAAGAGTCGTTTTGAATCACCCAAACTTGGATCTTTACAAACTGTACTAAATGATCAAAAATGTTTTAACACGTAGGGTTTCAGGCAAAATGAGCACCCCAATCAAATTTTCTACCACTTGTTTGGTAGTATGTGTGCTATTACTATATCTCCAATTGAAAGCACAATAAAGGAACATGTTTGATCTAAAACATGTCAGATTTGGGGCATTATATTTTAGGTTTAGAAGGACTCGAACGATATGACACTGGCTTAATATGAGAATTACAATTTGATCTGAAATCAATTGATTTTAGCTCGATCTGAAGGGATGAGTTTTTTATTTAAAAAAAAAAGTTTTGGTCGTGTCAGGTTATTAAAAATTAAGTCGGGTTAAGATTGGATTTAGGGTGAAAATTTTCTGATTTGATTTGATGTATTTATAGATTTTTATTATATTTTTATATATAATATCTAATATTTTTATTATTTTTTGGGTTTGATTGAGTTTAATCGATTTTTTTTATTAAAATATTAGAATCGGGTCAAAATTGAGTTATAATTTTTATTATGTAGGATTAAAAGAAAATATATATTAAGGTCAAGTTAAATCAAAATCGAGATAAATATTTTAATTTTTAATTTTTATTATGTGTTGGCACAATAAGTCACCATTTAATATTCCAGCTTTACAAAATTAAGTTGGAAAATTTTTCCATGTCATTCTTCAAGCAACATACACAAGCTGTTCAAAAATCACCATAAAGAAAAATACAAATACAAATCCACGAAACAGAACTGAACCCCTCTCAATTTTTTCCTATATAAATTACCAAACCTCTTAAATTTTCATCCTGCAGCTTCGGTTGTAATGTTTCATCCATCATCCTCACCCTTCATCGATATCGAGATTCCGTTGCCCGTCGAGCACAGTATCCCTTATTCGTATGAGGTTAAGTTCTCGACACAAATAAAAGCCACCCAACAAAAAGCCATGTTTTCTCTAACATACAACCCCATAATGTCTTCAGAGTTTCTTTGGTAAGTTGTAAGTCTTCTTAAGGAACTTAGCTGCCGTCTCGTCATTCCGGTAACACAAAACTCGCAAAAGTGTGTTCGGTTCCGTGGGACTCCACTGACCAGAGGTTGGTGGCAATGGGAGTTTGGATTTAGCAGAAGAACCATAACTCTCTGCAGTCATGTATTTGAATTGCTCAATCAGGCTGTCAGTATCGGTATGAAATAATGGGAGGATGGACTTAACGGTGGTGGAAAACTTTTCGATCAAATCAGTCGGAAGTCCATCACCGTTGGACCAAAATAAATCACTCAAGAACTTAAAATCTTCGGCTATTGTTTCATAATCTTGCAGGCTGAAAGCACGAGCAGGGCCTCCGGCAAGTAAAACCAGTAGGAAACCATCGAAAGAAGCTTTCATTACTTCAGTAATAACTCGTGTTCTGATTCTGTCATGCAGAGTTGATGAAATTACCTCCAAATAGTGCTCGAGCTCCTGAAGAAAAGGTTCAATTCTAGACGATGATACTTCACCGACATACAAACCGTCCCAGAGAACATGACTTAGATCGTGGAAGACGACCTTATATGCAGTTGCCTTGCACAGTTGTTGGATCCCTTCCAAACAAGCAGCAGCCGAGAGTTCGAATTCTTTCTCCTTCCCATTGTCATCATTGTCAACATGAGGAGATTCAGAACTTCTCAGATGCACAAATGTCCTTTTTGCCAAGACATCCAACTCCATTCGAATATGCTGAAGAGTATTAATACGACAGCATAGCTGGGGTATCCCGAACGAGTCATTACCATTTGTAGTCCCAACCTGAGATTTCCTACTCTGTGCCATTTGAAACTTCTTTTTCTTAAATACACCCGGAAATTTTGACTGTGTTGTACATCTAGTCAAAGCAGGCATTGATGGAACAAACGTACTCCGAGTCCCTGCAGATCAGAAGATGGTGTATTTTCCTTTAGCTATCATCAAAACCGATTGCCGAATAAGAAAGAACATGTAAAATACATACCACATCCAGACTTTGCCTTTGATACATAATTCTGAAGGCATCTGTCAATACCATTGGTTAATTTAGGGAGCAATGCAGCATGTATAGATATCGGTAACAAAAAGAACGCTTCCAAAGCTTCGTCTACAATTCGCAAAACTTCAACAGCAGAGGGAGCAAAATGCTCTTTATTCACTCGTGGATCCCATACCTAAAAAAGACGAGAAGCAAAATCGTATAGCAATGGATAGTCAGCAAATAAGCGAGATTCAAGAAATGACAAATCAGGAAACCAAGCATAGTCTTAAGACAAACAAAATTTCCCATGCTAAACCGCTTGCATCTTCAGATCTTACGATTATGGAAAGACAACAGAAAGATATTTCAACTAAGAAAAGGAACATATGCCGTATATACCTCTTGCTGCAGATTCCTGTCGACCCATTCCTTCAGTCTGTCTAATCTAGTCTTTATCCATGATTCGACCAGATTAGAGACTACAGATTCAGCCTCATAAGGAGGCATCTCCCTTATGATTGATTTCCCACCGTCCTCACTCTCCACCGAGTTTTCAACCGCGATTTGCACCAGATCTTTCTCCAATTTTTCAGCAGCTCTCAGCACTTGTAATATATCCGGTGTCAATTCACCAATGCTGGAAACAAATTGCTTCAGCTCATTCCCATAGCAAGAATGAAGAGTGGCAACAGCCACACCAGCCGGAAGAGGATGCCACCTCTTTAATATTGGACTAAATATTGCCTTCTCACTGAAAGCCAGCGTGCAGACATCTTGTGCGAGGATGCTAAGGAAAGGAAGCTGGTTTTTCAGATTCTTATTGGATGAACGTTTGCTAGACTTCACCTTCTCCATTATCTGTCTAAATACATTATCAAAAGGTGCAACCTTCAGTCATTTTCAGACTAATTTTACAGGCAAAGTTGGTCTAAATATATAATTTAAGAGTTAAGAAAACAAAGAACATGATATTAAACTGTCACTTGGAATTTTGGAAACTTGCCTTAACGAAAGCAGTACGGAGTGATGATCTTATGTACGTATCAACTCTCTCGTGACCCACATCGATTTCCTTTGTTTTCTTACGGTACTCATGCGAGATATCCTCTAGCATTATCTTTGCCGATAGAACCCCCATGGAAACAACACATTCCATCAACTCGGTGTTATCACTATTGAAATAGCTGTGGTAGGCAAGAAGCTTTTTCTCAGCCCAACCTAAAATTGCACTCAAAGTAGAACTCAATATCTTGGAGTAATCCGGATCTTTCGTGGCCTTGGAATCCTTTTCGACTTCCATCAACAGATTATTGGCAGCAAACAACAGATCGCCTTCCACTTGACCGGTTACCACGTAACGATTAAACAATATCCACAAGAAACAAAGATTATGCAGCATCTGGTTCATCCCGAGGACTATCCATGTTTTCTTTACAAGTTCAAGAACCTCGTCAACTTCTTCGATAACAGATGTTTCATCGTTAACATCGAAACAGGCTTCTAACAGCACCTGATAAATTCTGAGATTCAATGGGAATCCATCTGCCCAGTGGTTGATCTCGGAAACAGACCCGTCAAAGCTTTTTCTACAAGCAAGAGATAAAACAATGCTCCTGAGGGATTGCATTGATTCAGTGTTTTTCCCAGTCACTAAAGGCTTCTCCAGGGCTCCACGGATGATCTGCCGTAATCGCTGCGGAGCTATGTCGGCCTTGTCCAGTGGCAAGAGAGGATGCAACAGTAGTCCGGCTTCAAGAAGCTTCAGATTTCGCCTCTGCCAAGATTCGTATTCGCCTTGATTCGGAAAATCCGAAGATTTCAGTTGCTGCAACATCTCAAGTGGCAACACTATAGATTCTATCCGTCTTCCCAACTGATAAAAATGAAGAGAGACAAATCATAATTGAACTCAACAATTTGAATTGTCAATCTGTGTCCATTACTCATAATTCCAGCACAAATTATCAAAATTAAGAGAATTAATTGCTTCTATGACATCATATTACTTGAGCTTGATTAAAATTTAAAAACAAAAACACTAAAAAATTGTAGCTTTTCTCAGTAAAATTGAGAGGAAATAAGATTACTGCAGAATTTTGAACAGACCTGAGCGGCGGCGACTCTCAAAAGAGCTCTTCGAACCCTGGAATCCGTTTGCTCTGAAATTCCCATTTGAACCCTCAACAACTCCCCAATCGTAACCGCCTTTTTGACTCGTTCTGAGTCCGATTCGCCGCTCGCTTTCCTCCTCCGAGACGATCTCAATCCCAAAGCCTTCTTCACCTTACTCGCAGCCGTCGACGTCAACGACCTCTGCAAAGACGACGACGACGTCAAACTCGGCGTCTTCGCCGCCGTCCTCTCCGGATTTCTCTCCGACTGCGATATGTAAGTCAAAGGCTTCCCACCGGTAGTCCGACAAGCTCCGACCAGAATCTCGTAAGCCGTCTCCCGAAGCTCCGTTTCCGATAAATTCGTCGCCAACTCACCGAACGGACACGACAGCATTTCGGTTAAGTAATTAGGCATCGCCGCTTCCGTCGCCGCCGTCTGATAATGATGATTGGTGGGTTGTTTGGATTGGGTGGAAGCTGTTTCCCTTAATCTCCCACCCGACATGCTAGAATTTTCAGAATTAAAAAGAAATAAATTAAGTGGGGCTTAAAGACGAAGATTTAATGGGATTTTTGATAACTTCATTGCCTTTTTTTCTTCTTTTTTTAGTACTAAACTGAGTTAAAGATTCTTGCTTGACTTTAAAGGAAACAAAATGAAACTTCTGAAAATGATCATCAAACACCAAACAAACAAAAAACAACGTTAAAAAGAACAAAAATTAGACAGAATTTTGGACAGTAAAAGAATTTGGAATCTTTTGTTGCAGAAAAAAGAAAGGATTTTGGATGAGAAATGAATCAAATGATGATGCTGTTTTCTTTCCCGGCAGCCAACCAGACCGAGTCGCGAAGCGCGTCTGATTCGTAGTGATTTCCCTTTTTAAAATAATTATTTTTAAATTTTGATTTTCTAGGTCTAATTTATTATTGGTCCCTCTATTATTCTTAAAATTACAATTTATCCCTTCTACTTTTGATGAACCAAAAAAAAAACTTCAACTCAAATTCGTCTCTACTATATACTGTTATTAAAGGTTAATAATGAGTTTTTATAAAATGTAATTTAAATTAGTTGGTTAATGAATCGAAAATATTTAAAAAATATAATATTATTAGTTTATTATACAATATATAAATTATTCAAACTCTTTTTATTCTGTAAATCAAATTATATTATACAGTTAAATATGTTTAAACTCATATTCTCATATATTACAATAATAATAATAATAATGTCAATTAAGCTTAAGACTCAATCAATCTAAGTTGTCGTCCTTATAATAGTGATGATAATTTTTGTTTATTGTTACCAACTACACAAATAATACAACAAGAAAAATCTAATAAATTATGTTCAACTAATAATAAATTTATATATCAATCAAATGTTTATTATTTTAAGTTACAAAGTCAAAAACAACCCCTAATATTTGATTTTTTAATTATTTAATTCTTATTTTTATTTTATTCTAATCAACTCCCAATATTTTATTTTCGTTCAAAATTTATCTTTGTTGAGTAAAAATTGTTAATCATCTAACGATCAACGTCCTTTACTAATGTAATATGCCTGTATGACTTGTTTTCACGATAATACCACATGTACGAAGATGCAGACGTGATATTTTATTAATATAATGTTAATTTTTTTAAAAAAATTATTTTTTATCAATCATTTTCTTCTAGTCTCAAAATTAATACCAAACCCTAGACATTACTCTTTCTTGGTGATTGATTTATTTTTACAAAACTTGGTGAGTGAGAATTGAGGAAATTGATGAATTTTGGTAAGTTTTCCAGTGCACTGATAATAACTTTGAAGTGTATGTGTGACCTAAATCCATCACAGAATTTATTTCAATGAATTATATAAAAAGTATATTTGAAGTATTTTATATATATTTTATTTATAATATAGAAATTATTTAAGCTAAGAACCGATAGATTAAGATCATTATGTAAAAAGGACCAATTATATTCTGATATATAAAATATCATTTAAAAAAATCAACTGAAAATATATAAGTATAACCAACCAAAAAAGTTATACAATTATATATATAATTTAAACATATATATTTTTAATTAAATTTATAGATTATAATAAAGTAATAATTATAATATTGAAAGTTTGATACTTTAAAGAAAAGGATTTGCATGTTGATGTGAGCAGCCAATTACAAGAGACGTAAATTAAACGAAAAATTATTAGGTGAAATTTGTTCATAACGTTATTCGTAGTCCCAATTAATTAAGATCATTTATTTTAATTTTTTTTGAAGTGAATCATCATTTTTTCTTACATATAATTAGTAGGTAAATAGTTATTAGATAATTATTTAAAAATAAATAATTTTAATTACTTAAATCATAAATAACGTGATAAACAGGTCTTACCTAATAATGTATTAAATTAAACCCAAAGAGTTAGTGCATGAAAATGACATTTGTCAAATGAAAATCATCCACAGATCTTATCTTAAGAGAAGGATAACCAAACATTTTATCTTTTAGTGGGCCCTTTGATTTCTTAATTATTTGCATATCAAGCCTTACCAAACATACCTTTTATTCTTACTTTTTCATTTCATTAATCTCATTATTACTATTAAATTTTAAGTTTTATATTAATTATATTATTATTATTTTAATATTAAATTTTAATTTAGATTTTAATTATATTACTTAGATCTTAAAATTAATGATATCAAAAAAAATTTAATCTTACGATGACGTAGATAGATTTTAACGATTCGATAATATAATTAAAACCTAAATTAAAGTTTAACAGTAAAATAATATCAATTTTTAGTTTAATGATATAATCAATATACAACTAAAATTTGATGGTATTTGATATAATTTACCCTTAATTTAATAACATCGTTATTGTTATAGTATTTATATAAAATCAGAAAATTTAAGTAACGATGTTAAAATTTAATTTTTTAATAGAAACTGATAATCTTATTAAAATATTAATATTAATCACTTTAAATTATCTATAGATCAAACATAAAAAAATTAAAATCTAATTAAAAAATTTAATTAAAAATAAACATAAATAAATCTGAATATATAAAATAAAATATCGGTCAAATAATAAAAAAAAATATGCTAGAAAACAAATATAAACATACCATAAAATTTTTTAAAAATATCAACTATTAAATATAAACATATCATCGTCAGTTAAATATGTAAAATTATTGATGTGATTTAATGTCTTTTGTTAGTGTTACAACGTGATTGATTGTTAAAATGTCATATCAGAATCAAGTACTAAATTGAGAATTTTTTTAAGTTTATGTTCCAATTTAGATTGAGGATAATATTTCTTTTTATAAATTTTATTTTTTTTACAATTTTAATTTTTATATTTTTATTAATAATATAATTTTATACTCTTAAAATTTTAATATAATTTATTAAAAGTATATCATTGACATAAAATTTTAATTCGAGACATAGTTAAACTAAAAAAATCTAAAAAAAGGAAAAGAATATTTTTATCGAGTTCAAAATCCATGATCTAAAAAATGTAAACGAATAAAGATAAATAACTTGATTAATTAATCAAATATACTTGTTATACTCCTTTAGTAGTAGTAGTAACTAAAAGTATTTTTAATAATATCTACTTTATTAGTCAAATATTTGACTCATTGCCAAAGGTATTTTATTAATATTGGCTTCATTAGTCAAATATTTGACTCATTTCTTGTGACATTGTTTTTGAATAGTTGTGATTATAATATGATATAATATGTCTTAATCAAGCATGCATTCATAATATCAATTCAGAGAAATTTAAATACATTGATTATTGATTTTTAAGTTCGATTCATTTATACCTTAAATTGATTCGGTCATCTTATACGTGAATTTAGAGATTATTTAATATCTAAGAGGTTGTATAACTTATTAAAATAAAACTTTTATTTTTTTAAAAAAAAAACAAATATTTATTAGCTTATATGCGTGATTATTTTTTAATAAAAAAATTTTAGCATGACTTAAAAATTTAAAATATAATTACATTTTATTTTTTTATAAGTATTTAATTTCAAAATCCTGTACAATCGTTTTTATTATAATATTTATAATCGCACATGCATGGATTAAGACTTTTCATGGCAGTAGACCCGGCTCATGGGGGAGCAGCATGAGCTCCATCTCATGGCCTACATTAAGGTGGGATCCCAGCCAGGGAGTAATCGTGTTTATTATTTAGTTGCATTTAAACTGATTTTTTAATAAAATGATATATTTAATAAAAATTAATTATAAATAAAATACTAAATTAATTTTTTAAAATTAATAAAAATATGATTTTATTCTATACGAGTCAAATTTTGAATTTTTGTGTTCATAGTAAATTGATCATAGTATTTAACTTAAACGGTCGATTAATCATTATAACAATTATTAAATTCCGTTAAACACAACCCAATAGTTAAAAATTAATTAACAATTAATTATTTTAAGATTAATTATTTTTTAACAATATAATTACAAATTAACTTGTAATCTATTATATTTTTTCACGTGTTTTATAATTTTTTTAGAACAATAAAACTCTCTAAAAAATAATATATTATTTTTTTTTAAATTAAGTAGAGAGAGTTTTATTTATAGATAAATCATTATTTTTAGAAATTCAATTTATTAAAATTATTTAACTTTAATAATTAAATTAATTAACGACCGAGGCATTCTGATGCTTCCATAACATCCCAATAATCCTGCCAAAAATAGTTGTCCAATTCACATCAGCAACATATAAAATAAATAATATTATAAAAATATAATATGAAGATTAAGTACGATGATTATGACTTAATTATTAATTTTGTAAATTGATTTTGAGTATGGTTAATATTTAATCATGGATGAGGGTGAAAGGGTCATTAACTTTTGACATTTTATTAAAAAAGAAATTATAAATAATTAAGGCTAAAAACGAGTATTATCATAATAACGGAACACGTGATTAACGCAGCTGGTTCATGTTTTATAGTGCTGATTAAAGCTTATTTTACTTTTCTAACTTAACGCAACAAATATGCAAGAAACATAGTATAGTGTTCATCTTTTATGAATGCATAGGCATGTAAATAAATCGAACAGATACAAAATATATAAATATATATATATATATATGATATGAGTTTAAAACTCGTTTTTAATAAAATATAAATTTTATATTAAATTGGTAATAATAATAAAATATTAATTTATTGTATTTTTTTAACATAAAACTCGTTTTTAATAAGAAATTATTTAAAAGCACATTTTTATAAGACATAAATTTATCTACGTGAATGGACATAGATTATTTTTCTAAATAATCAAATTTGAAGATAAAAAATTAAAAACTATTCATCTAAAATTAAATATATTCTTTATTATTAGAGATGATGAATGTGATATATAAGGAGATAATAAATTTTTTATTGATCTACCATCGTGTATCATAAGTAGAAATATTAATTTTGTTTATTGATATTATATTCTTATATTAAGATTCAAATATATAAACAATGAAATAATATAAATATCTTTAATCATTAGATAAATTATTAAATATTATCGTAAATACTAATTTTTCAGATGACCAAATAGTGACTATAAAATTTATGCTTTCGAACTGAATAAATGTGAATTGACTTGACAACATTTTATGCATGGATTGAGTCTATTTCTGTTTTGTTTCTAGTAATTCCATACTAAAGGGTCAAAACCAGAGGGAATCTCGCTTTCTTGCCATGGAATTGAAGTGTCTTCCCCGAAATACCAAGGCAGGACACTGTCGTCGACAACGTCATTGAACACAAACTCCTTGCATGTGTCCGACGATTCGTAACTCGGCCCCAGACTCGGAAGCTCCACTATCTGGCTCAGTTCTTCCGGTGTCGACCCGTAGTCCATATTCAACGACAGTGAAGACGTGGAATCCGACAACGATAGCGATGAAAAAGATGAAACGGCGCTGTAGCTGTTGTCGCTAGTAGCAGTATGATTACTTAAGAACTCCATTGAAGCAGCTTTGGCTGCGGCGGCTTGGATGTCTCGTGGCGAGTTGGAAACCGGTCGGGGCAATGAGTTGGCGAGTTCAGCGAAGTTGAGAATCGCCGAGCCGCCTTTTATGCTTAAGGCGGCAACGTCGTGGGCACGTGCGGCCATTTCGGGAGTCGAGAAAGTGCCTAACCAGATCCGGTTCTTCTTACGGGGCTCTCGGATTTCGGATACCCATTTACCCCACGCCCGCATTCGTACTCCACGGTAAACCGGATGCTTTCTATTACTACTATCGCTCCGCCTCTTCGAGTCCGGTGTCGGGTCAGTACCCAATGCCCTTTTACCTCCATAAGAGCATGGTGAATGTTGAGAAACAATGCTTAACTCAGTTTCCGAGTTTAGTGAGTCAGCCATTGCTTGATTCTCTGTTTCAGAGAGTTTTCCTTCAATACAATAGAGCTAACAGCTCACTACGCAAACGGGTTTTGATTCGAAGAGAAGAAAGTAGGGTTTTTATGGAAGGAAAAAAGGAGCAGGAAGAAAGACAGAGAATAAGAGCCGAAGGGAAAACGTGGTTTTATTTAAGTGATCCCCACAGACCAAACTGATTCTGTGAAACACGACCAATACGGCTTTTTTCTTATTTATATTTCTTTTTCTAAAAGTATAACAATATATTATGTAATGAATTTTAAAAGTATTTTATTTAGATATTCAATAAATTACTTATTTATTCATATATGTTAAATCTATATTAAAATTATTAAAAAATATTAATGAGGTGATTCGAGGTTAATATAAACTTATACAATATTTCTCACCTTCTATAACGAAAGATAAAACGCAATATGATAATTAGGGATGAGTATTCGATCGAGTCGAGTCGAATCAAAAAATTTTGAGTTATTCGAGCTGACGAGTCATATTTTATGATTCAAACTTTATTTGAAATTTTTTCAATTTGAGTCGAGTTTAAGAAATTCGAGTCGAATTGAGTCGAGTTTTCAAGTTTCTATAAATATTTAATTGTAATTATTTATCATATTATAGTATGATTTGATTCTAATTTAAACGACTTTCTCAAATCATATAAGATATATATATATTTTCATATGTAGCAATATTTCTTTATATTTTTATATATCAATGTATATATATCATAAAAAATGATAGATTCATCTCAAACTTAAAAATTAATCCTTTAATTATTAAAAATTTTGAGTTATTCGAATTTCTATTTTACAACTCGAACTTTATTTGAAAAAATTTCGAGTTGAGTTCAGTCTATAAAATTTCGAGTCGAGTTCAGTCTATAAAATTTAGAATCGAGTTAAAACGAGTAGAATATTTTTGTCTCGAATCGAGTCAAATTATTCGATCTTTTCGAGTCGAGTCGAGTTTTACACACCCTAACGGTAATAATCAAATAGTGCACTAGATTTGATAATATTTCTCACCTTTCTTTGATAATATTTCTCACCTTTCTTTGTTTCTATATCCAATTATTTCCTCTATAATGATTAGGTTGACAAGAATCTTAGCATTTTTTCTCCTCATCAACCCTAAATGTACTACTAATTACCCCCCAAGCCACACCTAGTTTCTCACAGTTTCTTTTTTTGGTTTTCCAAATTCTATTGCACTTGACACAAAAGCAATCACAACAAATGAAATTATATCAAATGAGTAACAATTACTTGCAAGTAATAGTTTTATCTTCTTTTGCAAATCAATGAAAACTAGGGTTTATTTGGGGAAAAACTAGGGTTGTCTTTCATAGTCTAGTATGATCTTATTTTAGGGAATCATTTAGATGATACTTGGATTGTAATCATAGATTATGTCATTTTAAGAAATGGATTCGTTAAGGTTCGATTTTATTTGGTATAAATATAAACGTTTAATTTATTGGTTGATTAATTCGAATTTAATGTTGTAGAGACCCATTATAAGGGCGATATTCTTAATCAGGGACGAAGCTATATGGTGCTAGGAATTTTTTTTTTTAATTTTGTTCCCCTATTTAAATTCTTTTAAAAAATATTTTTTTCATGAATTTACCCCCTTAACCCCAAATCCTAACTCCGTCACTGTTCTTAATTCAATTTATTTCATTTACAACATCAAGATTCAATCCTCAAAACTTGTTCAACGGGTAGCGGTGGAACTTTGGCCAAGTGTTTGGAGATTTAAATTTTTTTAAAAATTAGAGGCTTGAATTTTTTTTTTAATTTTTGAAGGTTTAATTATTTTTTTAATAATTTTTAGAGATTTAATTTAAAATTTTAAAATTTTTAAAGAATTTTTAATTATAATTAATTTAAATTTTGAAGCTTAATATGAATTTTTAACAATTTTGAGGGGTCAAATAATTTTTTTTCACCAAGCTTAGGTGCAAAATTCTAATTTCTCAAAATTTTTTGGGAAATACCTCCAATTTCTTAAAGGTTCTGTCCGTATTAAATTATCTAATATCTCATCCTAATAAATCAACCGACTGTTGGTGTTATTTAAATTCTTTTAATGTTATATTATTGAATTTTAGATAAAATATTTTATTTAATGCTATTGATATTAGAGAATATTTTTATATGTGTATTTAATAGTTTTTTTTTTCACGTTTTACAGTTTGCATTTCTAGTGTTTTTACATTTACATCCTCTCATTCTCATCATTTTCCAATTTTATTGATTCCTGACTCCTCTATTTAAGAATTATAAACATTTCAAAATTAATATTAAATTAAATTACATTTACATCCTTCATTGGTTCTGGATTTTTTTTAAATTAATATTAAATCATTTTAAAAATGATATACTAAACATGCATCTCCTTTTATCCTACTCATTTTCAAAAGGCCTCAATTATATTATTGATTATTGAAGGGACTAAAACTGAAATTATTCCATTTTACCAAGAGATTCACCTACTCCAACCTCGTGTACATATTAACATCTCCCAAAATCGATTGATTGATTGTTAAAAAATATATTTTTTTAAATTACTACAAATCGTAATAAAAGTAATATTTAGATGAAAATTTTATTGGTTAAAGTACACTAATAGTTGCTAAATCATGACAATTATCATTTTGGTCACTGACTTTTCAAAAGTTACAAACTGGTCATTAAATTAATCAAATTATTGCAAATGGTTATTGAATTTTATCAATTATTACAAAATAATCATTCAATTAATCAAAATTCCACACTACTATATAAGTCCAATGACCATTTTGTAATATTTTTCTAAAATTAATGTTTATTTTATAATTTTTAAAAGATTATTGTCTATGAGTTTATAGTGTTCAACTTTCCTTTCTTTGTGTTTGTCTTTCCTTGGAAAGAAGAATGGTCATATAATTGATTTTTGTATTTTAGCGAATGACAAGTGACTTTAGCAATGTCCTTGGAAAGCCACTTTCAATATAGGGTTAGTTCATTGGTTTGGGACACTTTGGGGTCATAATCAGTGGTTGGATGATTGGATTTGTCGGCAAATCTAGGGGAATTTTAACTAATAAAAGTCGAGTAATTTAGGTCACTAATGATGTTTAGGGTTATATTTAGAGAAATAAGTGAGTTTGAGATAATTTTGGAAAAATAAGCTAAAATCTATGGTGTTGTTTGGGTCTCGTCACATGCAGGTAACGAGGTGTTTGGATCTTGTCATTTATAAATGGCGAGGTGTTTGGATCTCGCTATCTACAAGTGGCGAGGTGTTTGGATCAAGTTATCTACAAGTGACGAGGATTTTGCTGGATGTTAGATTAAACTGAAATCAACGGTGCGTGACGAGGTCTAAAAAATATTGTTTCTTTTGATCTATTCTACTAAATATTTTTTAAACATATTTATTTATTTCTTTAATTTTTTTTCAACTCTGTTATTCACATAAATTCATAAAAATCATCTATTTTTTTTCTACGTTTTTTTATATATCTCATTAATAATTTTATATCATATATATTAATAATTTTATTATATTATTAATTGCTTTTATTTTATTAATAACATATATAATATAAAATTATTGATAAAAAGGATATTAAAAAAATAAATTTGTATTCCATTTTAACCACATGTATCATTCTTGGCCATGGACCCATTTTATCATTGGTCCTAATCATATTTTTTTTGTCCAATCATGTTCACGCATTTGAAATTAAATTAACTTACTTTCAGACAAAAAATTCAAATTTTTTATTCAACAATTGAAGTTCAATCAATAATATCAGTGAGGGTTTTCATTCGATTCGATTAGTTACATGTCTAAAGATTTATTTCTTTTTAAATTAGTTTTTAGTTTCGAAAGTTGGTTTTATTGCAAAAGTAAAAAAAAAAAAATTATAGTTTTTTTTTTCGGGTCAAAATTATTTTTAGTTTGATTTTAATAATGATTTTTAAAAGTTGAATTTTTTTAATTTTTAGATTTTTTAAAATTACTTTAAAGTAAAATTAATCGTATATTATCGCTTATATCATTATTTTTTTATATTTTTAAATTAAATCTATAAAATAAATATTTATCTACTCAAATATATCCAAGATCTGTCCCAGTCTGCGCCAGCCGGACCTGTTTTTAGGCGAGGCATATTTTATAACATGACCTCTTCCCTGTTATACTCATTGCATTAGGTTCGTTTTTTACATGTATTTATAAAACGTTGGTAAGGTGTTTCCATTAAACATATTAAAGTGAAAAACAAGCATCTTTCTGTAATTACTGATACTACATTGGTTTTTTAACTTCTGCTAAAAAATTACAGTAAATTATTTATGAGAAAATCCAAAGAGCATTAACAACTTGAATATCGAGACTGTTTTTTAGATGATATTACATAGTTGGCTATTTGCTGTTCTTTCTGTCGTCGTCATCTTCGACATATCTCTTCCAGAACCAATGATCTTTCCAGAGAAGATAGACTTCCTCGATCGGAACTCGCTTTGTTTCCGGCAAGAGGAAGAAAATGAAGCTGCTCATTATGAATATCAAGCCAGCGAATACTAAGAAAATTCCATACTTGAGGTGACAAAGTGACACCAAGAAGCATTGTGCTATCAAAGCTGTGAAGAGCAGGTTTACACAGACCACCATGCTTTGGCCTGCTGATCTAGTCTCCAACGGGAAGAGCTCGCTCGGAACTAGCCATCCCAGAGGACCCCAAGACCGTCCGTAAGCAAAGACGAACAAGCAGATGATCACCACAAGGAACCAACCGATGGCTTGTGGAAGTTCTTCTCCTTCTCCAAACTTAAGGGCCAGAGTTACAGCCACGGCTATCTGTATCAGAAACTCAAATCATTACATCCACATACATAACAATGGCGCCTGGGGCTGGCAGTTAATTGCAGAAAAAACCATGCCACAAAATGTGTATAACTTACCATGTAGCAGAACATCTCGGTACCAGCTTCCAAAAAGAAAGCTCTTCTACCAAATCTGTCAACGAAAGCCATTGAAACGAGTGTAGCCACGACAAGCATTCCGCTTGTTAAGACAGAGGAGATGAGGGATGCCCCTGAGCCGAAGCCTAAGGTCTGAAACATGACAGGAGCATAGAAGAGAATTGAGTTCATGCCGGTAAGCTGTTGGAAAGCAGGGATTCCTAAAGCCCCTAACACCAACTGCGGACGATTCTTCCTCTGCAGCAGGTTCCTGAACGGATGCTTTATCGCCCGTGCTGCATCGCTGGCCTCGATAAGATCGGCGAATTCAGCTTCAACATTGGGAGTACCCCGTACTTTTATCAACACCCTTTTTGCTTCTTCAAGTTTCCCTTGTTCCACGAGACTGTTAGGCGTCTCTGGTAAAGCTAGGCCCCCAAAAAACATCAGTGTAGCCGGGACAGTAGCTAAGCCAAGAGATAATCTCCAACCCCATGGATGTATCTTATCTGTTTTATAGTTGATCAGGTTTGCTACAAGGATTCCCACACACGTTGTGAATTGGAAAAGCTGGTTCACCGCTCCTCGATGCTTTGCCGGAGCCATCTCCGAAAGATACAACGGTACAGCCTGCATCACAAGAAACAGGGTTAGTGACTCAATAAACCACCATTCTATTTTCAGTCTCAACTCTCAAGGATCTTTGATCATACTTGATTCCCAAATCCAATGCCGGCACCAAGAAGAATCCGCCCTATGATCAACATTGAGATGTTCACGGCAGCTGCATTGATGACTCCTCCTAGGAAGAAGCTAACCGCGCCAACAAGAATGCTCGCTCGACGCCCTTTCTGCCTCGTTACATAAGAGGCTCCGAACGTCGAAACGAGTCCAGCGAAGTACAAGGAAGAAGTGAAGAGCGTGAGCAGCTGGTTGTCATATTTGCAGTAGTCAGTTTCATGGAGATGTGCTTGCTTCCTTCTATATATCTTTGGGAAAAAATCCTTCAAGAAATCATCCATGGAGGTCACTCCACCTGCAACACAGAATTAAAGGTAAACTGCGCCATCTAAAGAACATAAAATATATAAATAAGAAGATTTTATTCTGATAATCAAGGAAATTAAGAACTCATTTAGGTGAAACTCCCCCCGTTTAACAGCGTTAAAAACAAATTAAGATAAAATCAAAATTGAACCGGATAAGATCAGTGAACAGTAAACAAGGAACAAAAATCATCTGCCTCTTCAATATGCTTCCTTAATTCTTTTAAAAAAAATGAATTTTAAACCCTAAATCCTTATTTTTTATATACTAAATCTAAAACTCTACACTCTAAAAAATATACCATACCCCTAATTCTTAAACCCTAACCAAAACCCTCACCTTAAAATCCTCAACCCTAGTTTAGAATGGGGCATAAATAGAGGCATAGAAAAGGGTAGACGATTTACACTCGTAGACAAGGTATGAATTAGAGATTTAGAACCAGTACGTGATAGTTGACTTTTCTTGTAGAGTCCTACTGGGAATTAATTCTCAAATTAATTCCTTTTCTCTCTCTTCCATACTTTATATTTTCTCGGGAAAATTTTATTTTCTTTTGTCCCAACATATGAAAAGGCTCCATGAGGATCAATCCAATAAATTTGGAAGAAAGTATACAAATCTAAAAAGGTTTCAACATTTGTAAACAATCAATAAATGAACACAATCAACCTAAAAAGAGACAAAAACAGGCTTAAAATACAAACAAACCAATGAATCAAAAGGAAAAAAAGAAAATCTCACCAGAAACACCAAGATCGTAACCAAAAAGAGATCCCCCAGTAGCAGCAACAAGGCAAGCAAATATAAAATAATTGGTAATCCTATATTCATACAGATGAGCTCTCTTCAAGCTCCCTCCTTCATTACCAAAACCTCCACCCGCCATGGTGGGAAAAATGCAGTGACCAAAAGAAGAAGAAAACAAAAATCTAAACTTTTTTTCTGTTGTTGAACAAATCAAAATTCTAAACTCTGGGTATTGTAGAAGATGGAAAGTAAGTCCAGAAACTGATATAAATAAACAAACCCAGAAAAGAAAAACTACACTATTTTAAGTCTATTCATAAAGGACAAACCTTGAAGGAAAAATATACACAAGAGGAACACTTTTTTTCACATACTCATGCATATACTACTAAACAACCGGGAAAGAAAGGCAAAGTTTAGCTGGATATTGAATCTGACAAGTTGGATTTTCTATAATCTAAAATATACAAGTTTTTGTGTTTATCCATAAAGTTTTTTACGGCTAATTTTAGTTATTTACAACTACACGTTGCTAATTCATTGGATTATGGCAAATAATTTATTTAAGGAAATATAGCCAATGAGAATCTTGTAATTCTGTTAAATAAAATGTAAATCGGCCATTATTTTCTCAAGGAGAAGGTTGGATAAGATGAGATTAATGAGGAACTGCCTTTCAAGCATTGACTTCTTCTTTTTATGTATTATTTGAGTGGAAAACAAATTTTAGGTTTATTTATTTAGTAGGCCCTCAAACTATACAAAAAGTTTTTTTTTTCAAATCATATGTTTAAACTATAATTCGCTACTAGTTACGTATTTTTTTTTAGCGAGACTCATACTATTAAGTGTCAATGATTATCCTAATGTTCGTTTACTCGTATAATTTTCTTAAACATCCGTTTGTTCATCGCTGATTTTTAATTTTTGATAACAAACATTTAAACCCTAAAAATTGTTTGTCGCCTCAACCAAAAACAAAACTTAAATATCGAATATATTTTGAGCTTATCCTTTCGAGGATGACTTTTCTTTCATTGGAAGCCAATGAAAATAAATATGTTTGTTAGGTAAAATAAAGATTTCCATTTTTAAATATTTTTTATTTAACCAATAATATTTAATTTATTAATCGATTATTTTGAATCAAGTTTTATAAAGATTTAATATTAAACTATTTTTTAATTTAATTTTTTTATTTATAATGTTATAATTCGAGCATTTAATTTTGTTTAAGGATTAAAGGATTTAAATGTCCTATCCTGCTAAACTAATTTATTATTACTATTATTATTATTATTAAATTTGATATTTGCATAAAAAGTAGTGCATAATGGTTTTATCCTTTATTTACCCATATAATCTAAATTTATTTTGAATATATTTGAAACCTATTAACATAAAAAGAATTATAGTAAAATAATATAAAATACAACCAAAGTTCATCCAAGTCAAACTCAAATTATCAGTCCAATACCCATAATTTAATACAAATATTGACCTTCAAACCAAGTTGCATATTTTGAAGGTGATGTGAATCCAGTCTAAATGACAACGATATGATATCATGTTGTCTGCTAAATATTTTCAACAAATCATGTGCGTTGACCAAGATTATATTAGTATAACGATAAGGCATCGTCTTTTAAATAATAGGGAGACCCATTAGATTCTTATTTATTATTTAGTTTTACAAATAATCTCTTAGTATTTATTAAGGGTATTTTTTTTATTGGCAGTTTAAAATATTATGGACTTATTCTACAGGGTGTTTGGATTAAGATGAATACTTCAAAAGTTGATATGTTGAGTGCAGGGGTAGGTGAGGCTGAGTTACAGGAAATGGGGGAACAGTCTAGTTTAAAGGGTGGCTTTCCTTAGTTACTAAAAATCTTTTTTTTTATTCAGTTACAATAATTACAGTAATATCTGTTTTAGAGTATATTTGTAATCATTTAACATTGATCACTCAATCAGGCATTATTGATACTTGAACTCATGATCTTCGAGAAAAACAATTGATAAGGCTAAGTAGTTACTAAAAATCTTACTTGGCAAGATTGTGAAGCTTTGGTTGGGAAAATTGTGAAAAGGATAAAAGAGTCGAGGGGCTAAAAACTTATCCTTTTACACGGCAAACTGATTTCAAAACAACTCAAAAAAAAAAAAAAAAAAGGGGGGGGGGGGGGGGGAATAAATTACAACTAATAAATTTCATAAATGGATACCTTATAAAATTTATCAAATACTATTTACACGCACAATACTCCCCACACCAACATTTCTTTCTTTTTATATTTATTAATTACAAAGTTCTCTCTACATACCTGAAGGAGCTTGAAGCAAATGCTACCGTCATCTGGTTTCGGACGCACCAGATCTTGAGACCTGACTAATACTTGTGTCAATAAACCCAAAAGAATTATTAAATTCAACGATGGGTGAATGGGAAATGTTTTATCCCCGACCTGATTCAAAACTTTAAACACGACACGAAATTGTTCATAAAGTCCAATCTTAGCTACATGGAGCTCCTCAGAGCTCCGGAATCCGAGTGGTAATAGCTAAAATGCAAATTGTAGCTTACTTTCTATCTTCTCCGACTACCCCGAACAGCTTCTATTGGGATTTACATAACACGAGCTTGGTATAGTTACATATTGTTGGCATATTGCCCTCTCAACATTCTGGTCTATCTGAGGTGAAGTGTTCTTGTACTAGACAAACCGATTCCACAAAATCAAGTTGAAACCGGAGGTACAACTTAACTGTAGATATTAGCATCAAGGACTAAGGGAAAGATATTACCATCACTAGTGAAGCCTTCACTAGATCTGTGCCATGGTTAGCATGTAGATGATTATGACTTAAGGTCATCAAATGCATCCCTGAATTGTGATTTCCCTTATCTTCCCTCGTGACAGCACTGCAGGCAGAAACACATACCGCGAATTAGAGCGTAGGAAGATAACAGAAACACAAAGATATTGAAGTAATGCACATTGACGTCACCGAATGGCTAATTTATCATCGTTTTTATACAATGACCTAGATAATATTCTGGTCTTCTAAAGTTCAAACACACAGATATTGAATTTATGCACACACACAAGAAATCGGAAAGGCTTTTGAAGGGATATTTGGAGTTGATACTTTAGATACAAATAAATCATATCATTTAAATTTTCCCTTCTTTCCTCGCCATAGATACAAAGGTTGCTAAGGTAATTTATGACACCTATGTACAGCACAGGAATCAAACAAGCTCCAGTATCCGTTTTTCACAACCAGTGTTTATAGTTATACTACGGAAACTAAACATTCTAAGAAAGCTATATATGAGTCTTCATTTAGCAGCAGATTTACTGGTCTTCAAAAACGCACACTAGATGTATCACAAGAAAGCATAACATGAAATCACCACAATTCGCAGACGCCTTAGATGTGTCGCGAGAAACTCCTTGACCACAATCATAGCTAAAGCATGTTTTGCATGTTTGGTCATGATGCAAGAATGCCAGAATTAAGTACATTTGGATAGAGATCCAATTTAATTAGAAACTTATCTATGAGCTGATATATTACCATTTTCATCATTTGGCAGAAGAAGTGCGCTGTAATGATGAAATCAAACTACTTGAAGGTCCGATTTTGTTTCGGTGTCCACGGCCAGAATTAGCAGCTTCAGGGGGCAATGTTGAATTCTGACCATTTCTTTTTGAGGTGTGAGCATGTGCAAATGAAGACGAGGGTGTATGAGGGGGGGAAATCTGCCAAAATAAACATTAAAATTTAAATAATGCAAAGATGTTATACAGCAATGCAATGCAATACAAATTAAAATATATGGAAAGTATTTCCTAAATAACACAAATCAATGACAGCTATATCAACAAATAACGAACGAGGATTTGATTAAGTAAAGAGAAGGTAGCATAAATTTTCCATATTAATTTGGAAAACCATACTTACATTTTTATCAAGAGTAGCATCAGAAATCAAGTTCTTTCCTGTTGCTGGTTTAAATTGCAAGCGAACACCATGACCCAAAACATTGTTTGATTTATTGATGTCAGTTGAATAAGTACCGTTGAAGCCTCCTGACAGTTGAAGAATAACCCAGTCTCAATGTTATTTCCAAGAAAAAGTAACATCATCAATAGCAGAATTTTTGAAATCATTCTAAAGATAATGATATCTACTACCTAAGTGATTCACATCATCAATCAATTTCATGAATTATTAGATATGTGCTTCAACAGCATACGAGTAATCATCCTAGTTACCCATTATTAAAAGTGACTGGGCATCTTGTGTCTACCTTAAGCCTCCGCCCCCCCACAAGAAGCAAAACCTTAGAGAGGGCTTATTAGAAATCTACAAAACCATCTAATATTGTTACCTAGCTTCAGTAAAAAAAAAAAAAAAACAGAAATAGTAACTAAATGGAAGTGTGCCGTTTTGTTCTTTAAATCATCCTTTTAACCAATGTAATCTTATGGATATATAAAATTCAGTTCTTCCACAAGAAAGACAACAAATACACATTAGAGTAGACCCATCGACTTTAGAAAATCTCCTTTAATGATAAAGTACATGTTTAAAGGACAATCATTCTGAAAAAGAAAGGGAGGGGTTTTGAAATTGTATGGGTTTCTGTATTGACTTTGCTATCACTGCAAGAGGGAGAGTAAATTTTAGATTAACTTTTCAATATTTTTTACAGAAGGGAAAATAAACCCATACCATTTAGAATTTTCTTTACAGGAAAAAAAAATGCACACCGTTCACAGACCAAACAGACAGGAAAAAAGAAAGCGACCACAGGATTAAAGTTCTTCTGACCATGATGATTTAACTTAGTTACTAAAAACACCATAATCCTCTAATTAGGACATAGGAGGTCTCTGCTTTTGACTTATTACAGGTCTTCTAGGATTCTTTTGTCCAATAGATAAAAACCTCAAAACATCATTCAGTATTTGAGCATAAAGCACATCAGCAGGAGCTAACCTTGATGATTGTCCACAGCAACTGGTAATGGCCGACTACTGCTACCTCCAGGAGTGGGCTGTAATTGGAGAAAATGTAATCTTGTTAGAAAGAAAGTTCCTTTTAAAGGATACATATACCAAATTAGTGAGGCTAGTTCTACAATTTAAAGCATTATATACTAGACAAATACATTCTAAACACAAAGACAAATGGCTTTTGTTAAGTTATAAGGAAAAGAAGCAAGGTACTAACAGACAAACGAGGCTGAGATCTACTTTTTTGGGCCTGCTGGTACTTGATGATTGTCCAGTCAAATATGTAGTCAAACTCGTAACCTACAGCACAAAAGAAGCAAAAATTACTTTGCAGCAGAGCATATACAGAAATTTTCATCTATACCCATGTCATCGTCATTTTCTAGTTCAACATCCTAATACTTACACCACGAAGCCAAATGGCTTAGGTCTTTTCTCCCCTCTTGATAGCATATTTTATACAACAATGTCAAAGGACAATTTCTAGCAAGGGGATGAGAATGCATGAAAGAAAAAACTGTTTTTTTACAGAAACAATAAGCAGAATGCATACAACATTACCTTCACGAGCAAATAAATCACGGAACAGGCGCTTCAAGAATCCATAATCAGGTCGTTGATCAAATGTCAAGGAATGGCAATAATGAAAGTATGATGCAAACTCCACCGGATGAGATTTACATAGAACCTTGATAAACAGAAGAGGGGACAGAAACCATGTTAATCAAATCATATTGAAACACAACATAGAACTAAAAAAAGAAAAAAAGACAAACACACCTCAATTGGAGTGGACACCTTCTTCTCACATATTTTATCATATTTCTGCTTCTTTGTGGCAGCTTTTAAACCTTGCCATGGAAGGCTATATCATGAAACATTTATGTCGGTTTAGTATACATCAACATATGCCAATTCATAAAATCACTAAAAATAGATTCTCTACCTTCCTCGAAGAAAATATAGAAGTACATAGCCAAGTGACTCCAAATCATCCCGCCGACTTTGCTCTGGAACAAAAATAATATAACTCAGTATGCAAGCAAATGAATAAGTGTTCGATCCATCTTTGAAGAATGACCAAAAAGGATTACCTATTCCAAGATGTGTGTTGCAACTTGCATAACGTGCAGTGCCCGTTAAATTCTTATTTTCTCTGAAAATAATTTTTTAGTCAAAACAGCAATTCAGTACTGACCTATTACATAACTACACTGAATATATTTAGCAATTCAAAGAAACACAAAGGAAAGAAATAACAAACTACACTAGAAAACTAATAAACCATACCTATAGGGGATGTGGCGATTAGTTACAGAGTCTCGATATCTTTTCGCAAGCCCAAAATCAATTATGTAAACCTGATTTGCTTTGCGACCAAGTCCCATGAGGAAGTTATCGGGCTTTATATCTCTATGAAGAAATCCCTTCGAGTGAACATATTCAATTCTTGTAATCTAAAGGCATTCAACAATTAAAATACAAAACTAAGTAACAATTTATACAACCAGTCCAAAGATAAAATGAAAATGTCACAAATTATAGTTCACCATTTGATCAGCCAACATTAAGACAGTTTTAAGCGAAAATTTCCTGCCACAGTACGCAAAAAGATCTTCCAGGCTAGGCCCGAGTAAATCGAGAACAAGTACATTTTCTTCCCCATCAACACCCGACCATTTTATGCTTGGAATTCCACCTATGAATAAATCAAAATCATTAAAAAAAAAAAACTCATCTATTCATTATTCTTAAAAGCTTCAAAATTTTAAAAAATATATTCTAAGTTGCAGTAACGCGTACTTCCTCCTTGTAGAATATTGTACAACTTGGCTTCGTAAAGCAGCTGCGGATGCTTTGTTCTCCTGTTCTCCTGTAACAGCCATTTTTTTTTAAATCAAGCAATTTTCAACTCTATCTCACATTTCTAGACTAAGAACCATAAACGTCAACCAGATCATGCTTCATGAATCTAAAAACACAAATTAAGAAACACTAACGATCTTAATAGCGACGATCTCAAACGTATCGATGTGCGTTGCTGTCAAAACAAGAAAATAATCAGTTTAACATATACACAAACAAAAAAATGAAAAAAAAAAGAGTAAAAATAAGAGGATGAGACGAACCGAGATGAATTTCACCGAAGGATCCACTACCGATCTTACGTCCGAGCTTGAATTTACCACCGATGATTCTATCCATGCTTCAATTGGATCGACGACTCCGATCGGTCAGATTCAGATCATTAAAGGTAGTGCACGAGCTTACAAGGGTTTTTGCTGAAGATTTTTTTGTTTTCGATTTTTTCTTGTGAGAAAACTGAAACCACAAACAGGAGAAACCTCGCAACAAACGACAGAAAGGAACTGCGTGGATTTTGTGAGAGATGAAGAACGGATAAGTTTGGAGGGTAGTTTGGGGATTTAGGATATGTGAGAAAAAAAAAAAAGAACGCTGCCTGTTGACAAGTCGAAGGGTTTCTCGTGATGGAAAAGGGTAAACTACTTCAATAGCCCATTTATTATAGGTTACTTTTTAGTTGTGTCCCTTGATTACTAAAAGTTATAAAATACCCACTGGACAAATCGAAAGTTACAAAATGATCTATTCCTGTTAAAATTTTAATGGAGTATGATGTGTACGTTAAGTCTACACATTAAATTTATATATATTTCGTATAAGAAATTAAAATAATATCGTTTTGGTGGATATAAAAGCATTAAACCTATATTAAAAAAATTAAATTTTGACTTTATAAATGACATAAATTAAATTATGAAGTAGTATTTTTCGATGTCCAATTCGAATTAAAAATATTTTTTATTTATTTAAATTTTAGATGAAAATATGACTAAATGTCTTAATTGGGATATAAATAAGATTCAAGTTTACGAACTGTGTACAAATTATCTTACCTCAGATATTAAGAAAACGAGAAGTCATGTGTTCGATTATCAATACTGTAACACAATAATTGAGCAATTAACATTTAATAATTAAAAATATATCCTAAAATAAATATTACTGTAATCATCGTAGTTGATTTTAAAAAAATTATAACCTATAATATAAGTAAGATTCGAGTTATGAAATGTGCAATAAGTAAGATTTGACGTAGAATTTATTCTCCAACTTACAAATTTAAGTTATAGTTTGGGGACCTGTGATGAAATTAATCCAACAATCATCGATACCATTTTAATGCACAGTAAATATATGTAACGAAACGCACAAATTTATCGCTTTTGCTTCCGCTGTCAGAAACAAATGATCGGAGACGTGGAGAAAATGTTGGCGGTGGGACTGATCTGGGGCGCCACCAACGCCGCCATGCGCCGCGGCGCGCTCCTCTGGGACCAATATCTCAAGTCCACTCCAGCCTCCGGCCTCCCACCTCTCAAACTCGAGCAGAAGATCCTCAAATCCTTATCCGATTGGCTAACCCTCCTTTTGTTTTGGCAATATTCGATCCCTTTCTTAATCAATCTCTCCGCGTCGGCCACTTTCTTCGCCATATTAAGCCAGGCTCCTATTTCTCTCGCTGTCCCCGTCACCAACGCCACGACGTTTGCTGCCACTGCCGTTTCCGGAATCCTGCTTGGGGAGCAGACCCGGATCGGTCCTGCTCTGTTGGGTACGGGTTTTATTGTTTTGGGTGTTTGGCTTTGTATCACGTGATCTGTTAACTGTTATCATTTTACCTTTGTTTTCCGCTTTAAGTAAAATTTAAAGCTCAAGTCATGAATCATTTGTGTGTAATTTTGTTTTCTTGTAGAAAAATCTTGTTGAGAATGGTGTTCAATTTATTTAATCAAAATTTATTGATGAAATTAGGATGAACAAAATGCAATACAATTTAAACACAATGAGCCATACAGATTATAGTCAAAATGGTCGGGGAAAAGGGTAAACAAATTTTGGGTTGTGACAAAATTATTCTTGGGTTTATGTAGTAGGAAAAGAAATGGAATTTAAGAAATTTTCAGTTCTTCATAATGATTGATTGCTGGTGATGACTTAGAACTGCTGTTTGAAACATTCTGGAGGAATTTGTCCTTTGAATCTTTTAGTATCTTTGCAGTAGTCATAGATCATGAAGTTTTGCCTGACCCAATTCATTTGACCAATCTGGCTACTGCTCAACTGGCTGAAACGAGGCGAAGTCCACCAGTTTGCTGGGGATATGGTGGCACATTGATTAATACTTACTGCCCCTTCCCACTTGCAAGCTCTTGCCCTGAACCTGCGGAATCGGGCAATGAAGGGTGCGCTGTTCCAGTCAATCTTTTCAAGACCTCCTCTTGTTGCCCAATTGTCCGCATTCCATAAACTGGCTTGTACCCTCATTCCTTGCTTGTTGGGAAAGGCAATGCCTTCGTTCTCGTAGTTTCTGAAAACACGGATTGGCAGGTTGTCGATGTACCACCTGAAATGATTAAGTGTTTGTTGCTTAGTTTCATTACTTGTTTTGAGAAAATTGGTCTGCATTTGCTTTCTGCTTGATCTAGATTTCTAATGGATATATTTGGAGAAGGCACATGATTTTCTAGTATAGCTGAAGGGAGATAACTTACACAACTTCTGTGGGATTCCAGTGTATGGTGTAGTTATGAAAATCGGCAGTCGGGTCAAACCACAGGTAGAATTGTTGTTCTCTGCTTCCGTTTCCTTGAGTATAGATGTTTGTGTGAACAATATACGGTTGTCCTGAAACGTTACCTAAGAACTCGAAGTCGATCTCGTCATGCTTGTCTCCAGTAGAGGATACCTGCATACATTTCAGGATGAAAGATTACAATGTTATGTTCATTATTTAAATCTCCTATGTTCTTTCTGGATCCTATGGGTGTTCTAATGTCGTTGAAACAGATAGTTTTACTTCAAGATATATAGTTGCAATTAAGTTGCTTTCACTTGTATTTTAAGTATCAACTTTTGATCTTGTTGAATGTGGTTTGTTCGGGAATTTCGATTTTGACTTGTGTTGATAGGACAAAAGACAACTGAATATAGAAGCTCTGCGACAGCAATCGAAGGTGATGTTTATGGTGCATTTTATTTGATATAGAAATATTATTTTTACACCCTGTTACACTTACATAGTAGGCCGTGACCGTTCCGGCCGAGTTTCCAGGTACCAACTTGATTAGCATTTCAATGCTTCCAAATAAGAATGACCTCTTTGATTTAACAGCAGAACCTGAAATAATCCAAATGGAATGTGTTACAGTTTGGTATTGTCTATTTGCTTTAGCATCATTCATCAAAGTCGATCGGATAACCAGTTTACCTGAAGTTTGATCCAACACAAGTTGAAGGTCTTCACCATTGCCTGCAAAGCTCGAATGACGAGCACCCCAGTTTATGTACATGCTCTTCGGGAAATTCGCTTCAACAAAACCTTGATCAACTACAAATGCAGTGATGAAAAGAGCCAACAACAAAGCTCGTAAACTAGCCATTTTTGATTGCATTGAAGGTGGTGGCTCGGGTGGTATCTGTTAGCCGATTAATGCCGTCGAAATGGTATGCTTTCCTCCATTCTCAATGGCTTTATATAAAGCTAGTTCCAGCAAATCTGCCTTACTCGGATTGACATTGTGTTTATAAATTTTTAATTAAAACTTGTAGTATGTTGAACTTGTCATGGTATAAAACGCTCCCATGACATTATTTGAGACCATGTCTCCATTAAACAAAGCTCAAAACAATACGTCATGCTGGTTATGTCTTGTAGAACTTGTTTATATTATTTTTAGGATTATTATGTTATGTACCAGAGAGAAAAAATAAAATTTTTATAAAGCGATTTTTTAAAAAAATTGGCAGTGTATTTAACTTACTGTTATTACAATATATGCAAAAATATAAGTTCGAACACGTTTGAAAACATAAGTTTGAGTTATTTATTATTATATTAATTAATTAATAATTTTTATCTGTAGATAATTTTTTCTCTCAAATAAAACATTAAAATAATTTAAAAAATGAAAATTAAAATAGCTGTTAAATATATTATTAGAATTTTTTTTTTTTTTTTGATATTATATTTATACCACCTAAAGAAGCAACATTCTGTTAGGTTGTCGGTTTAAGAGTTGAACATAGGTGGTACGCGGAGTTCGACGTGCATGCTTATTCGACAACTTCGAATGATGTCAGAGTAAACCCACAGTCTTGTTGGTGAAAGTAGACGAGTTAAAACGGGAGCAGAAGCAAGGGTTGAGGGTTCCAAACATGAATGATTCCGACTGATAAAGCCTTCATCGTCGGCTTTTTCCACCGCAAAATCCAACAACATCGGCCGCAGACATACCAGCAAAAGCTGCAGAAAAAACACTTATTTTTCCGGAGATAATACTTCCAACATCAGTTCTGAACACAAAAACACATCAAAAATGCATCTGACTTAACTTTGAACATGAGTTTATTGAATATGATATCACTACAATGGTTGATTATATTAAAACCATCAGCGTTAACAAATTTAATTTCATTGCATTAACTTCAAAAGAATAATGAAAGAATAAAGAAATATACAAAATTACGCTGCCCATAAAAGGGAAACAGAATGTGTTGATACAGAGAATAAAAGGGAATTAGTGTTGAGACAGTGAATTTTAAAGGATCTGTTGAGCCGGAGACGGAAATGCGACGGTTCACATTTTCAGTTGAACCCACATGGCACGGCGGCAAGGCACGCCGTTGTAAACGACGAACAGCATGTAATAACCCGGAGGAGCGATTTTGCCGTTGGGAGGTGCTTGATAAGCGATGATGGAGGCATCCGGTGCAGCGGCGTCTTTTCTCACTTCGTAAATCCCCAGTCTAATCATCCTTTGATTCATAGAGATACCGTGTGTTGTAAACGGAGGATAGTAAATATTCACCTGAAGCTTCTGCATGTCGATGTTCGGATCGCCGCCGCGGACTTGCACCTCGAACCGCTGCCCGTAAATGAGCTTGTTGACAGACTTTTCGAGTAAAATATCGGTTCTGAATGGGTCCAACGCCGGATCGAAATAATGTGGAGAGAATTTCTCGACACGGGTCTCGGTGGGGTAGAGAGCGACATCCAAGTATCCGGGGTTCGTGTTGCTGCCGGCGACGAGGATTTTTCCGTCGGGAAGAACAGCGGACGTCGAGTGATACATACGTGGAATGTTCGTAGGGGCAAGCTCAACAAACTTGGAAGCGGCGCCGGCTCCTGCCACGACACGGTACAGAAGGGGAGCCTGATTCGGATCCCTGGCATCATCCCACCCAGCGGAGCCGCTCATGGCACCGTTGATTAGAAGGACGTCTCCGGTCGGAAGAACAAGTGCGTCGCCCAAAATACGAGCCGTTGGCATGGTATGGATCTTCCAGGTAGCTTTGCTCCTTTTACTGATATCGATCCGAGCACAATCCTTGCTCGCCGGAAGAAACACTTTGGGTCGAGTCAAATCCGCCAACGTAAACGCGTCGTGCGGTGCGCCTCCGCAAACCATAACTTCAGCCGGGATGTAGAAACGTTTCTCGTCGGGTTGAAGTGTGATCGGAAGCATACAAGAACATCCCGACGCTGGATAGTTCCGAGAACCACCAGGAAGGACCGGGAACTCGTGGACGATCCTGTTGGTGTTCGGATCAAGAAGGATGGACCGGTTGTTTGCGAAGATGAAGAGATTCCCGTCGGTGCTGAGATAGATAAAAGGGTACAGATTGTTTTCCACGGGATCATGGGTTTCGACCAGGAACTTGAAATCCACCGCTTGGTTTTTGGCATTGCGTTGGCCTTCCGGCGGCACGAATTCGTATGTCGGAGCATCACGGCCGCCGAACACCATGAATCTACCATCAGCTAAGGTTACTTGTGTGGCATACCTTCAATAAGATATGACCATAAAAACAACATATATATATATATATTTAGGTAACATAAATGATTGAATATAAAGAATAGTACCATCTTCCGTTTGCAAGTGCACCGGGATATTCTTTCCAGCCACAGTCGGGACATATGTCGAGAAGCCGGACGGTGTCGGAACCGTTATTATATCCACCGGTGCTCACTAACTGTCCGTTTACATCAAGTGCGCCAGATGAACACCAAGTATCATAGATCAACTGTAAAAAAAAAACTCAAATAATATGTTGTTAGTGTCTTGAGAGATGACTTTTTCGACTGTATATCGAATATAAACACGAAATAAAACATGCATTAAAATAGCTAAAAATGTACCCTCAGTGGCCTAATATTTGCTGTTTCATAATCCATGAGAACTGAATGCGCAAAGCAATCTTCCTCATTAGGTGTATCCTCCACCTTCCGGCAAGGCGGTCCCGGCAGCTTCAATTTCGATATCTTCCACACTGTGGCGTCGAACATCAACGCCTCATTCGTCGTTGGGAGCAAGATCAAGTGCATGGCCGACACACCGGCATCCGGTGAAAACAGTTCCCATTTCCCCTTATAATTAGTTTCAACACTAACAACATTTTGAGCCACAGCTCTATGTCTACCGGCAGGTTGATTTAACGGAAGACAGTTGACGGAGACTAAAAGAAAAGGGAAGAGAATACATAGTCCTCTCCATAATAGTGTTGCCGGCGCCGCCGTCATGTTTTATTTTTATATTTTTTTGTTTTATTTTTATTTATTTCCGATCATCTGCGGGTGGCTTTGTACGTTTTGTATAGGCTTCTTTGCCTTCCTTTTTATACCTATTGTATTGGCTATTAATTCCCAACAGGGTTTTGACTTCTGATTTAGAGGAAACCTTGAGAAATAATATGCGTAATTTACGAACAAACTGCTCTTAGATAGGTTAACCAGTTGAAAATTTTAAAATATATTTTTTATTTTTAGAAAATTTTAAATAATAAATAAATAAATAAAAGTTGAAAAATTTTGGTAAAATGTGAAAAAAATGGACCTATTGAGGAGGGAGATTTTTGTTGTAATTATATATATTACTCCAAAAATAATATTTTAAACAAACTTTTTGGTCACATTGAGGACTAATTATACATCTTTTGATTGACATAGGTCCATAATTATTGAAAATATATTTGATGCAGAGACAGGTAAATTTTAATACATACAAGTGTTTATTTTAAGATTTAAGGTTTGGGGTTTGTATCGTAAGGTTTAAGGTTTATAGTTTTAAAATTACGAATTTAGATTTTATAATTTAAATAGGGAGGATTATATTATTTTTTACATATGTACTAAAATATAACTTTTAATTATTAATTAAGATTGAAACCGATCAATTAAATCTAATAATTAAAGCAGAAATAATATTGTTTTCATAAGTACATCCACTAACCAATCGAGTAGTCAAGAATGCTCGTATTATATTATTTTATATAAAAGTTTATCAAGTATATTAAGAAACTCATATATGTATATATATGAATCCTACTTTCTTCTTCTTAAATGAAATCCTAAATTATAAAGAACCCTAATCTGTTGGGTAGGGTTTTATAATCTGACATGTCATTTATGTTTAACTTACATGTGAAAAATTACATTCACAATCACTACTTTTCGAACATCATATATAAGGCTAAAGATCTTGTTGTCTTTCGATGCATGTTAGAAAGCTACATTCACAAACAATGGAAACTATTAAGCATTATGAGGCTAGGCATTCTCACGTGAAAAATTACATTCACAATGGCTGCTAGTAACACTTGATTCCAAATATTCTTCACAATATCTTTTTACCTGTTCAAAGAACCGGATTAATTGAACCTAATGAGTGGTTTCCGTAAAAAAGATGGATGTCATTTAACCTAGGGATTCGAACAATATTTTTTGTAAAGTTTGTGTCTTATTAAAGGGTTAAAAAAATATAAACGAATGCTATATTATAATCACAAATTAGATTAATTGATTACGAGATGTTGTCTAAACTAAAGGTAGAATCGTAAAGGAGTTGATATCGAGTTTTAACTGATTAAGTGATCAAGAATACTCAGTGCATGACATTGGTACTCTTCGATATCCACCATTAAGAGTTAAAGTGATGGAAATTTTGTAAGAATTGTGACCTTAAATCCTCAATTTCATTGGAAATTCATGAACAAGAAGATCAGACTTTCCTTCACTATATCTCATGCAGCAAGTTAATTTGCCTTTTTCATTACATAAGATTCCTATTCAATTGAAATTTTCAGACAACTTCCATGACAACTTGCTTAAGTTGTATACATATATATATATATATATATATATATATATATATATGAATTGCAAGACTCAAACTGCTTATCTTGAACTTACAATTTCTAGGAAAAGCATCACAATTTCAATCAAGTTGACAGAAAAATTTACTGATTACAATGACAGCCTGAGCTCCAAATCTACCTCTTGTGTGTCACTCGACTCCGAATTCTGACTGCTCGATCCCAACGAGTTGCTCCTATGTTTCTTCCTCGAATGTGAATCCTATGAAAAAATGATTTAAACAGAATCTTGACAATGACATAGAACTAGGATGTTTCATGTGTATATATAACAAACCTCAACATGTAGGCTTAGAAGTTGTCTGGTCATGTTTGGTTGTAAAAAATGATGGCCATCTAGGTTGCCACTGCTGGGGTTCCAACTGTTGCAAAAATGATTTCAAACATTAGTAAAATATAATCCCAAAAAAAGATTTTTGGATGGGAAAATTAATCAGATTGTTCACCAAAGAAACTGGAAATGTTGAATAAATGATGTACCTTGCTGTAGTACTAGGTTGGGAATCACCATATATGAAGTTTGCTCTTTGATCGTACTCGCCGAGCCCCATCTGCAACAATAGAGCAGACGGTCAGGGACGAACGCAGAATTCATATTAAAAGTACGAACTTTTATACTTAATAAAACTATGTGCAACTGACCCTAGCATCACTCGGTCCATCCCGCGGACACCGACACTCAGAAACACAATGCAAAGGAAGTGGACCGAGGGCCGGTTCGGTTAACTTACCATCGTGCTGGGGTACTGGAAACCGTAAGAAGCTGATGAAGAATGTGAAACAGATGCCGCCGCCGCCATTGATGAATAACTATAACCCGTCTGTACTCTCATGTGATCTTCCTGGTTGAAATTTGCAGGGAAAGGTCCATGATGAAGAGGATGGTTATAAGCAGAAGCCATTTGTCCATGTAATCGGATCTTCTCCAGCTGAGCAACGCCGAGTCCTCTCTGGGGTTGCTTAGGCTTGTCCGAGCTACCCTTCTTGCCTTTCCTCGAAGACGTCGAACCAACTCCGGTCTCCATGTTCGGTTCTCCGAAATGACTGCTGCCCATTTTCTTCACTCCGACAGCAACGACAAAGCTTTTATGTTAGCAGCAGCAGAGAGAGATGGTGAAGAATCAAAAGATGATGCCACTGCCTTCCTCTTTTTAAGCTGTTTGCAACCAAAGTAATTATTGCTTTGCTGGATCAGATTTTGTAGAGATTTATAAGAGATTATGTATATATCTCTGTATTCAGACAGATTTTATACCCTTTTTATTTCCATTACCTTTTCTTTTCATGTACTCTCTCCAACTTATTATATTTCTGCAGAAATATTAGAAACAGTAGTTTTAGTTATTTTATTTAATCCATGGTCTAATTCTGTCTCCAGTCCCTGTCTTCTTTGATGTTTTAAAATTTGTTATCGAATTGCTTTTGTTTTTTTGAAATTCAGATATCTAAGATTTATACTATAATATTTATTTATTTTCTTGGCGTGTACTCGATAATTATGTGTTTTCGAGTGACGTTCACTATTCGATGATTATGTATTTCCGAGTATGTGTTATCATTTACTCGATAAATACGTGTTTTTAAATCGTTACAATAGTAATACAAGAAATCCATCTAAAAATGTTTACAAATCTAATAGTTTATATTAATTGAAACAAAATTTATAGTAAGAAATCGACTATACTTGGTATATACTAAATGTTTGGACTTTAAGATAGAATTTATAGATTCAGAAAATCATGTTTGCAGCTTAACAGGGATATTGTATTGTTAAGGAGAAATTAAAGATAAAAGATACACTTAGGATTATATACAAAGTTGTACTAATCAAGATTTATTTTAATTTCTTTTTAAAACATCCTTCAATGCAATTAGTATGTTTTTTATGTCAACGAATGGAACTAATTTTCTTAGACCAATCTAATTTTATTTGATTTTTGTGACTCGATGTTTATCGAGTTTTAAAACGGTTAATTAATTGAGTTTTATCGATTAATCGTTAGTATAATATATAGAATAACGTCGGGTCAAACATACTTAATCTCCATGTAATATTTCTAATACTTTAATGGAACCAAATCTAGTTGAACTGTTTACTGCATGATTTGTGGGTCATATTGTGAGTTGTATCATCTTCTCCAATTTTCTTTTATAAATGGCATGTGAACCTTTGTATTGGATCTGCATTCTTGAGGTAAATGTTGCAGGAAAAAACTTTCTTTTTTTCTTAATAAAATATAATATACTGAGTTAGTTAAGCATCAATTATTATGAAAAAGTTTTTTTTTAATAATAACAAAGTTTAAATTTCTTCACATTTCAATACACGTGTCGAGCTATGATTTGATCTTACATGAGATCCCCACCACATGTCTTAGAAATTTTGGGTTTTACGAACCATCTAGCCTCATCGGTTGAAGGAATGATTGTTGTTCATGGAGATCAAGGATTCGAGTACCAGTACTATCAGCACTCAATCACTGATCAATGTCCAATAGTTGAGAATATATACTCTAGAACAGATACTACTGTAATCACTGTAACTAAATAAAAAAATTAAAAATATAATTAATTACGTTCTATTAAATCTCGATTTCAATCTTTAATCTGGAAATGGATCTATTTTTTTCAATTTATTTTTTAATATTAAAAAAGAATAAAGTGATTGAAATTGATTGTTTTTTAATTAATGGATAAATGTATACTTATCATAGGAAGCTTGAAGATCAAGATATTATAACATCCATTGAAAATATATAAGAAAAGACTGATTTAAAATATATTCACAGAACGAGGGTATATATAATTATTATAAGTATTGACGAACATAGATTCGAAATAATATATTCTTAAAGTATACTACTTATAAATAATAATTAGGGTTTACAATATTAATTAAAAAAAGCAAAGTAAAAAGTCAAAATAGAGGTGCGGATAGACACGTAATTAGTCAAATTATGAAAGTAATTCAATGGTTTATTCATTAATTAATCACTAAAATTTTGGTTTTAAAACATGTACCACACGAAATTCAACATTAAACAACTTAAATTATATATGGTCTAATTTATCATATCAGTTAAGATTTTAATTAGTAAAATTTATCTCTAATATTATTTTTTAAATGATGTATAAGAATAAATAAAGATTTTTATTGATTTAGATTATAATTAATATAATAAATCAGATCTACGATATAATATTTTTTAATCATAGATTCATTTTATTTTGTCAATAATATTTTTAATCATAGATTCATTTTATTTTGCCACGTGTAATGATTCACTGCTGAGTCATGAATATTCTCCCCCAACCCCTCTTAGCCTAAAGTTCAGAATATAACAACTCTATAAAATATATTTTGTAGTCTGTTTAGCCTAAAATTGCCAGACTATAACTTGACGATACCAAAAAGGATTCGTAGTTAATACACAATCATAAATTAATTATATTTTAATAATTAATTAAATATTAATTCAAATGACACGTGGATATATACTTATTTTAATAGTTACAAAGTTGATATCTATAATAGATTTGAAGTCACATGAGCAGGATTTTTCAAACCAAATATAATGTCTAGGAAATCGAGGTGTCTGTAAATGGATTTTCGATTGCCAGGGTTTAAAGAATGGCATAGAATTTGGTTTTGTTTTTCTGACCGTTACCGATTCAAATTTTAATATTAATTATCGATTATTAAATTTATTATTTTTTATTTTTTATTTTTAATAATTTTTTTGTTTATGTGTCATGCGTTTATCTTTGTTGGACGTTTTTTCTTTGTTTTTGTTGTGATTCATTTTATATATCATTTTAGTATGATTTTAATATATTCTATGATGATTTAGTGTTCGTACGACTAAAACCTGATTATGATTTTGTTGATGGTCATAAAAAGATAAATTCTCATTCGGTTGATAATTGTTTGTCGATATAATTAAATATGGGTAATAAAACAATGTCTTATCACTTGTGGTTTAGTTTATTCATCGCTCTTTTTTATCTTGTAAAGCTTTTTGTTTGGATAGACATAAGATTTTTTTACAGTAAACTAATCATTATAAAAGTATTTACTTTCTTTACACATTTAAATTTTTATATGAGATTTTGATGAATTAGTCTCGTTATTTTTTTTCCGAATATGTTTCATAATTTTTTTAATAAAAATTAAAAAATATATTTTTTTATAGCATCACTGTCCGACAAAAAAATCTACAATTTAATATAATTTTTTAATATCATTGTCCTGTATCTATAATACACATACAATCCAACGACAAATTCTGTATAAATCGTAAATATATCCAAATTATTTACATGTGTCTAAACAGTGACGGAGTCATTAAAAGGTGGGGAGGGGCAATCACCCCCAACCCTGAAGAATTTTTTTTCATTTTTTTTATTTAATTTTTTTTAAAAATTATTTTTTTTATGAATTTGTCCCCGCTATTTCTAAACATTTATGTATTGCCCCCTCAACTTTAAATTCTGTCCGTCCCTGTGTCTAAAGCTATATTATATTCAACCAATTGCACAGCTTCTAGTTTGGTGTATCATGTGCTTCTATCACAAAAAAAATATGAACTAAACACACCTTTAGGTAATGGCCAAGATCCAATAATTAATTAATTAAAAAAATAACATTAAAATAGTAAGAAAAAGCTTGCATGATTGAGCTTATAATATAAACTTTTGAAGATATTAGATCTCTTTAATCAGTTTAGTAGAGAGCTGAGACAAGGAAAAAAATAATTAAAATTTTAATTAAATCCTTGTTTAGCTTAGTTGGAAGATTTTATTGCATTACTTTTAATAATAAATAATTCTAACAATACAACTGGAAAATTTGCTGAAGAGGATTCCTTGAAACTGCAAGGAGAGATCCTTACCCACATGATGAAAGATGCTGCTTAAATATTCAACACTTGCATCCTTTCTTTTCTCTAAAATATTCGATTGATCATATCGAACTCTATAATATTCATATTCGAATCAGATCAGACCCTTAAAAGAGATAAACTCGTACAATGTAGTTTTTTTTCTCCGATAATGTCTTTGATTCTTTTAAGTTTCTCTAACTCATTGGTAGACGATTCTCTCAACCTAGATTTCTCCGTTCATAGTGTATGATGGATATGAAACCAACATCCCCATAGCTCTTATGATCTATCATGGATATGGTTTTCTATGGATATGGTTTTCTGATGGTGTTTGATTTAGAAATCCAAAATGATAAAATATATCTATGGGTTTAAGTTTTCAATACACCTTGTTTCCTTAATATCGAGTTTAAAAATTATTATAATCAAAATCAAAATAATTTAAATTGAATCTAAATCGAATGATTTTTTGTCATACAATACATTAAATATAAACTCTAAAATTTATAATTTTATAAGAAAAATTAAAAAAAAAATTAAGATATTGAAAAACAATAGTAATCACCAATATTTTTTTTCTTTCACTTTTGTCTTATTTAAAATTTTAATTTATTTATAAAATTATCCTTAACTTTTAAATATTTATGTTTTATCCCTTAATCTCAAATCTTAACTCCATCCTTAATCGTCAAATTAAAGAAAATGAAATTTGTTACGAAAGATTTTGAAATGATTGATAAACAATATTTTTCATCCAATTGGGAGTTTTATTTATTGAAAAATAGTTAGCACCATATATTAGTTTATACCTTGATTAAAAACATTTTTAAATGCAAATCCAGTCCAACTAGCTTCTATATTTAATTTTTATTTACAGGGTAATACTATGTTTTTTAAATTAAAACACAACTATAGATAGTAAATATCATCTAAAATTGAATAAAATTTGACTCGATTCAAAAAAATCGAATAATTTTATTGAACTCAATTATAGATACATATAATATCCATCTAAATATAATTAAATTGATGATTAGTATAGTATATATTTAGACAACTAAAACAAAAATCACAAATAATATACTTTAAACTAATATAAAATCTAAATTAATAAACATTTACAAATTGCAAGTTGTTTTGACAAATTACTCTGTGACCTTCCCACGTGGTTAGGGTTTTATAAACCGCTGCTTTGTAGCCTTGGCAGAACAAGGTGTATCAACTAGATCTACTAAAGTAACAATATATATTTAAAAAAAAAATGTTAATATATATTAGTCTTATATTTATTTGCTTAACGGATTAAATAAAAATTAATATGTTAATAATTTAATAAAAATCACATCGGTATTTAAATATATGGAGTGTTACGAAAGGTCTGTGCTGATATGCAAAGATCATTGTTTTATGCATACTTCTGCCCATGATTTTACATTATTGTTGAATGAATAGAGATGGAGAATTGGGTTTCTGTTGCTGATGATGCAGAACCCTAAAAACTTGTTCTTTAAGGTAAAAAAAAATAAAAAATACCTAGGTTACCTACATACCTAACTTGATTGCAATTTGCATGCATGCACGAGTTAAAATCCTATCTTTTTTTATTATGTCTTCTTTCATACCTTTTATTAAAATATTTTTAAAAAAATAAATTTTAAATTTGAATCTTTATTTTTCTATATCCTAAATTCTATACCCTAAAAAATACATCCTACCCCTAATTCCCTATACCCTAACCACAACCCTTAACCTTGAACCCTAACTCATAAACCCTAATCCCTCTAATTTAAAAAAGAGATACGAATGGAGATATATCATACTTTTTTGTGGAATATATAGATTATTATCTTATACATATGCGGATATTTTTTTGTTTCGATAAGTGTTTTAAATTTAAAGCTTAAGGTTTTAATATAAAATTTAGAGTTTATGAATTTTAATGTAGGACTAAAATTTAGGATTTAATTTATAAACCCTAAATTTTAACTCCAAACTTAAACTTTTATCAAAAACACTTAAATTCAATATTGCTATACTTAAACCCCAAATAGAATCCTTGAATCCTATACAAACACTTGTGTATGAAATAATTACTTTATATATATATATATACACGAAATTGATATCAAATATTATAAGGGATAAAGTTTTATTAAATTTTTAAATTTAAAAGTTAAAAAAATAAAAATTTTATTTAATTAATATTTAAATTAAAATTGAATTGATGCCGTTGAAAAATACTAAGTCAAGAAAGTGATAACATTTGAAAAATACTAAGTCAAGAAAGTGATAACATTTGAAAAATACTAAGTCAAGAAAGTGATAACATCAATCATCTTTTGATTTGATTTTTTTCTAGGGATGCCATTGATATTTATGGGATTTGAATCGTAAAATGGGTTTTGAAAAGGGTAATGAAGTAAAAAAGTCCAATTTTCTGTAAGAGCAAAATAAATAAAATTTGAGGTCCAAGCCATTTCTGTATCGAACACAAAAGCTATGGGGTTTTGTCATTGGTCCGAACCAATGCAAGTCCATCTTAACCAGTCAGAAAACTAAAGGCTGAGAGTAAAACTTGTAGGCAAGATGAGCCCATAATCTTCGTTCTACTTGTTTTATTTTCAATTTTCATTTTTTATATATAATATCCATGAATGAAAACCAAAGATAAGGATTTAAAGCCCCACCTTTCATTCAACTTCTGATGAGTAGTAGCCTCTATCAACAAAAAAATATACCTTGCGTTTTCTGTTCCTTCTGAAAATCTTTCCTCTATAAAGCTTTATCTTTCATAAAGGTATGATTTTTACTTGATTATAAGCTGATGGGTCATTGTTTTTCAAGTTGCTTTTTCATTTTCTTCCACTTTTTAATTCTGGGTTGTTGTTAATCTTCCATTTTTCGATTCTCTTTAGCTAGAGTCATGTCAAGTCTGAATTTTTAGTATTCTGGTAATGAAATATGATGTGCTTGTTTATTTAATTGGGAGGGAAATGTTTGGGGTTTTAGTTTGTGAGTGAAATTTCTACTACTTTAATTGTGGTATCAACCGTTGCACTAAGATAGAATTTGGATAGTTCTTAATGCACTTATGCAAGAATTGCTTATTGGTAAGTTCTTTCCTCTGAAAGTAAAGGCTTTTGCTAGGTCCTAGAATGTTTTAATTTGGATGTTGTTTCTTTGTTTGAAATCTTTGTAGTTGATTTTATTATCTTAATTTGAAAACAAAGGTTTTTTCCCCAGCTGCTAGTCCTAGAACAGTTAGATGATTGCTATTTGAAATGTTGGATCCGCAATGATTTGTGAAACTAAAAATAAACATGGATTATCAGCTAAATCCTCATGTTTTCAAGTTCAGAAACTGATATGTTTTTTGAAAACAGCTAATGTAGGTGTACAATCGAATTCGACTGGCATGCCATGCTCTTAGTTGAATGTGAAAATTAGATTTGCATGACAAATTTAATCATCGAAAATGAGTATAATTGAAACTTTTGATGTTATCCACATTGGTTTTAGCATGACTGGTGCTTGGACATATCATGTTTTACCACAAACTTGACAGATTCATGTTTTTGATCCCATCATTTATGTTGTTTCAGGTAAAGATACAAATGAAACTCTTATTCTAGCGTAGATTGTACTTTTTAGCTTTTCCGTTCAAGTCAACATGACTCCTGTGATCCCATTTTCCGTTAGCAACATTACATTCATTCCTGGAGCTGCGTGTACAGTGCGGAAGAGCACTAGTTTAACAAGATGCAGTTCATCAAGGAAAAGCACACAATATGCTTTACCCTCACAAAGATTCATCCTACCTCTATCAACCTCCGTCAGTCCATTTCGAAACTATGGGACAGGGCATTCCTTACATGGAAAACTTGGAATTCGTTTACCAGCCACAGGGACTGATGTAGCAGTGGAGGAATCTGATTCTTCTGTGACAAAAGTTTCCGATGGTGGATCAGAAACACAATCGGGTGCGGTTGAAACAAGCGAACAATCAACTAGCCAACCCGATTCTTCATCTGCTTCAGCGCAATCGAAACGAACACGACCTGTGAGAAAAAGTGAGATGCCACCTGTAAAGAATGAGGAGCTTATTCCTGGTGCGATGTTTACTGGGAAAGTAAGATCGATCCAACCATTCGGTGCTTTTGTTGACATTGGAGCTTTCACGGAAGGACTGGTGCATGTTTCCCAGTTGAGCGATGGTTTTGTTAAGGATGTTGCAAGTGTTGTTTCTATTGGACAAGAGGTGAAGGTGAGGTTAGTTGAAGTAAACACTGAGAGTGGGAGGATCTCTCTTTCCATGCGTGTAAATGATGATGCTGGTAAGCGCCAACCACGGAAAGATGGTCCTGCCACTAATGATAGGGAAAGGTCTCCGAGGAAGAATACTTCAAGGTCCAGCCAAAAAAGGGATGTGAAAAGCTCGAAATTCGTCAAGGGACAAGAATTGGACGGCACAGTGAAGAATTTAACTAGGTCTGGTGCATTCATATCTCTTCCCGAGGGAGAAGAAGGATTCTTGCCCCATGAAGAAGAAGCCGATGACGGACTTATGAGCATGATGGGGAACTCATCGATGCAAATTGGCCAAGAAGTCAAAGTCCGTGTTTTGCGCATTACAAGGGGATCTGTAACTTTGACGATGAAGAAAGAAGAGAATGATGACAAGTCGGACTCACAGGTTAGCCAAGGTGTGGTTTATGCTGCAACAAATCCCTTTATGCTGGCTTTTCGTCAGAACAAGGAGATTGCTGCATTTTTGGATCAGAGAGAAAAGTCAGGGAAATTAGAGGTTCCACCAGCAGTGGTCAATGAGGAGACAATCACAGTCTCTACTGTAGCAGATCAAACAGTTGAAAAGGAAACAGATACAGTAGCTGATATTGCGAACAAGGATGAGGAAACCACGGAGAAGGAAAAAGATGACAGTGTTGAAGCTTTGTCTCCAGCAAGTAGTGCGGAAGTTCCATTAGTGGATGTGGTCGAAAGTGATGAAACAGCTGGATCATCTGGTGAAGCCGACCAAGTGATATCTGAAATTTCAGTTGATGAAGATTCTACAGCAAAAGATATAGTACAAGCCGAAGCACCATTAGCTGAGGATCAAACTCTGGCTGCTGCATCAGTTGAAGATGAAGAAACTGGAAGTATTCCTGATGAACAAGTCGAAACACCTCTTGCTGAGGATAAAACTCCCTCTGCTGTATCTGTTCAAGATGAAGAAGGTGAAGCTATTTCGTCAGAACAACCAGATCTTGCTGATACCAAAGATGCTGAAGGTAAGATAATCATGATGCTTTGAGAGGGAAAACAGTTAAGATAAAATGGGGATATGATTTATTACTATTTGCTGATTTTGTGCAGATACAGTGGAAAACAATGCAAGTACGGATCTGTCTCAAGAATCGGCTGATGATCAGATTAAGTCTTCGGGAAGTGAAGCAGTTGAAGAAAAAGAGAAACCGTCTGAGGATACCAAGGAAGAAATGCAGATAGAGACACCAGTTTCTCCTGAACCTTCCCAAGAATCGACTGATGATCAGATTAAGTCTTCAGGAAGTGAAGCGGTTGAAGAAGAGAATCAATCTGAGGATTCCAAGGTGGAACCGCAAACAGAGACACCGGTTTCTGAGGGTGAAATTCCTCCTACTTCCGAAGTTGAAGAGGCAGACCCTGCACCTCAAAAGAACAACGAGGTTACCAATTCAAATGGCTCTACGCCCAAGGAAAATGTGACTGCAGGTTTGTACTTCATCCATTTTGGCGGTTTTTATTCATATTGAATGAGTCCTACAAACTTCTAATTAAACTCTAATCCTCAAATGGGAACTTCTGAAACATTTATGATAGATATATTTTTAATAGATTTGTTATGCAATCCGTCTTTTATTTGTATGCATTAGCAGCAGCAACTATATCACCAGCTTTAGTAAAGCAGCTCCGTGAAGAAACAGGAGCAGGAATGATGGATTGCAAGAAAGCACTCTCGGAGACTGGGGGAGACATTGTTAAAGCTCAGGAATTTCTCTGCAAGAAAGGCTTGGCAAGTGCAGATAAAAAAGCCAGCCGAACCACAGCTGAAGGAAGAATAGGTTCTTACATTCACGATAGCAGGATCGGTGTCCTAGTAGAGGTTAACTGCGAGACGGATTTTGTCTCACGGGGTGACATTTTTAAGGAGCTTGTTGATGATCTTGCCATGCAGGTCGCCGCTTTCCCTCAGGTACAATATCTCGTTCCAGAAGATGTACCTGAGCAGATTGTAAACAAGGAAAAAGAAATAGAGATGCAAAAGGAAGATCTTTTATCGAAACCAGAGCAAATTAGATCAAAGATTGTTGAAGGACGAATAAGGAAGAGGCTTGAAGAATTGGCTTTACTTGAGCAGCCCTATATTAAGAATGATAAGATGGTGGTGAAAGATTGGGTAAAGCAGACTATTGCAACCATTGGAGAAAATATAAAAGTGAAAAGGTTTGTGAGGTTCAATCTTGGAGAGGGACTAGAGAAGAAAAGTCAGGATTTTGCTGCGGAAGTGGCTGCCCAAACTGCCGCAAAACCTGTTTCTACTGCTGGAAAAGAGCAATCGACTCCGGTGGAAGTCAAGGAAACCGATGAGAAGTAAGTGGATGTTTTCCATGGTTCTCATTTGTTACTAATGCAATATCATTTCTTTCATGGTTCATATACTCCCATTTCTCTTTTGCAGACCAAAAGTGGCAGTCTCCGCCGCACTTGTTAAACAACTCCGTGAAGAAACAGGAGCCGGGATGATGGACTGCAAGAAAGCACTGGCTGAAACTGAAGGCAACCTTGAGAAGGCTCAGGAATACCTTAGAAAGAAGGGTCTTTCAACTGCAGACAAGAAATCCAGCCGGCTTGCTGCTGAAGGCCGAATTGGTGCCTACATTCACGACTCAAGGATTGGTGTCCTGATCGAAGTCAACTGTGAGACCGACTTCGTTGGTAGAAGTGAACAGTTCAAAGAGTTGGTTGATGACCTAGCAATGCAAGTTGTGGCCTGTCCACAGGTGCAGTTCGTATCCATCGAAGACATTCCAGAGAGCCTTGTGAGTAAAGAAAAAGAACTCGAGATGCAAAGAGAAGACCTCGCCTCAAAACCAGAGAACATCAGAGAGAAAATCGTCGAAGGGAGGGTCTCAAAGAGGCTTGGAGAGCTTGCCCTTTTGGAACAGCCCTTCGTCAAGGATGACAGTGTGTTGGTTAAAGACTTGGTAAAGCAAACTGTTGCAGCTCTTGGAGAGAACATAAAAGTTCGAAGGTTTGTTCGGTTTACTCTTGGAGAGACAACCGAAGATACTAAAACAGAAACTGAAACATGAGAGCGGAATACATCGGAACTTCCATTGTCGACAGTGGGAATCGTTTTGAGGAAATGGAGGTAGGAACTAATTTTGGAGAAGATGACACTGAGGTTATTTTTTGATGTGTTTAAGCAATGTTTTCATTGTAGTGACCTTCATTTATATGCTTTTAAATGGTCCTTAAAGCTTACTCTTTTATTTTTGTCAGATGAAATTGTTTCTTCTCCAATCTATATTTGCAAAATTGAAACACAGAGATCAGCTACGAAATTACTAAAATTCAAGGTTAAGGACGTTCTAGAAACTTCATTGCCAACACAAATCCTTTAAACAATAAACCCTAATTTCTTAAACGTAGACATTAGTGATGGTACACCCAGGCATACCAGATAACATAGGTTGTATGTATCCCTTTGTAACATGCAGGGTATTGTCTCTGTAATGAGAGAAATCGTGACTGTTTAAGAACATTCAGACAAAGAGTAACAAATATTCTTCCAGGCCAGCATGGTGTCTTAAACTGCACTTCGGCGCCCAATCGTATTTTCCTCCGCTGATTTGGGTACGAATCGCCATGGAAAATTTTGAAAAATATAGGGGTTTAAGTTTATTTTTAGTATTATAGAGACGTTTGGAAAATAATAAAAGAACTTTGCCACCTTTTCTTGGCGAGGACTTCTCTCTCTTCTTGAACCACGTCAAGAAGAGATGGTGAGGTACTCATTTAATTTATTCGGTTAAATGAGAAAGAGTGAAGACTTCGCCAAAAGAATGTAGCGAGGTCCTTTAAATACTATAACAATTAATCTATTTTTCTAATTATTTTTTATTCTCTAAAACCTTAAAATTAATTTCAAACAACAATATTTTTAAATTTTTTCGAATCGCCGTGGACCCATGGCAATATCCACCTCCTTCTTGTGGAAGTGGAACTAATATAGTTAGGAGACGTCATGACAAACATTTTGTGGTTCAAAAACATGGAATGTCTTCGGATTGTGCTGACGAAATAAGGTGAATTATTGTAGAGACCATCAGCGACAGCCATGTCACAAATAATCTAAGCACGAAAATTATAAAATTATTTATTTTTCATTATTTTGATTTAAATGGATCAGATTAGAGATAGGTACTAGTTGAATTGGGTTAAATTTTTAACCCGTTCGATTTCGACTTGAATATGAATACCTTAAATCTGACTTCAATCCGATCAGAATATTTATTTTAAAAATTCAATCTAACCCGGTTAAAAAATAAATACCTTAAATCTCACTTCGACTTCGATTTGATCCAAAAATAAATACCTTAAACTCCATTTTGATTCTGACACTAACCGATTTATAATAAAAAATAATTTTAAGGACTTAATTATAAAAAATAATTTTAAGATATTTAATTATAAAAATATAATTTAAAGACTTAATTATAAAAATACAGATATATAAATATTATTATAAATATCTCTAAAAATAATATGTATATATATTTAATTTCAGATCGTATTAAATTAAATATTTTATACACATAAAAATATCAAATCCAAACCTAATTTTTTTATTAAAGAATTCGACCCAATCAGACTATATGTCGAGTAAAATGCTCATGATCGGATCACAAGTTGAACATGTCATAGTTGATGGTAGGATGACATCATCTCGTGAACAAAATTATTTTGGTTTTTTTAAATCAAACTAATAACGAAAAATAAAATATACTACTATATATACAATTTTAAAAAGAAAAGAGGAAGTGAAATTATTACAAATGTGGGCCCAGATTTTGATTTTAGTGATACACAGAAAATATTTAAAAATAATAGGAAATTAGGGAGGAAAAAAATTACTAATAAAATAGAGGTCCCACCCCACTAACCAGGCAGCACAGTCCAAACACTTTAAGTCATTTTCTTAACATGAAAAGCCCAAACAGAAATAAGAAAAAAGGAATTGTATTTGTATTTGTATTTTGCTATTTGTAGACCCTACTTTTATGGCCCACAGACCGCCTAGATGTCTATATTTAATAGTTTCATATCATAAATAAAATAAATTAGTAAAAAAAATCGAGAATAAAAATACTAGCACATGTAAGTTATGTCCTAGATTTATTACGTTTTAGGATTAATATTAATATTGTTTTATCATTATCCACAAATACAATAATGATAATCATGTTTAAAGTTTAAATGCACAAAGTTAATTATTTTTCAACTCCCGAATTGATCCGACAAGTTGACTCACGAGTCTTAAACTTGGATTATTAAGTTTGTCCGAATAACTTCAAAAACGTCCACTTTCAATTTCACAAATTGGTGTATTGTTTCATTAAATCAGAAATTATTCATAATATTTAATTAAAATTCCGTGACCAAAATGTCCTTATGGTTGAATCAATTTACAACACATGAATCTAAATGCAACATGCTTTGCTTACAAGGCTTGCAAAATCAAGGAAAACAAATTATTCCACACGTAATAGCAAAGTCAATACTAAATTAGTTTATTTTATAAATTATCTAAATAAATAATTGTCGCAAATTTGAATTTTAATTTTAATTCGAATATAATATTTATTTAATTTTTTTAGTTTTATAATAATATACATATACAATGTATATATTGTAATTGAAAATAGTTCTTATAAATAAAATATATTATTTTTTACAACTAGAATTTATGTCGGATATTCGATTTAGGTGAGTCTTTCGTTGAAAAATTTTATTTATATAAGACTTGAAACTTAAAATATACTTAAAAACGATACTAAATTATTTATCATTTAAACCAACCCTAATATTTTTTATCTTTTAATAAATATTTTTAAAAAATATATTTTTAACTTTACCGTTAATCTTAATAAATTCATTTATATTCTTCTAACCGTTAAAAAATATATAATTCAAAATTTTAATATTATACATTCATTATCATAGAGACTATAAAAAAGCTAATATCGAAATAAACACTCATTAATTATTATTATTATTTTATATACAGCATAAAATAATATAAAAAGCATTAATGAGTGGTGAGGGAAAACAAAGCATAGCGGGAATTGTTTTTTTCTATATAAAAAGACAAAAATAAAAGTAATAAAATAAAATAAAGTCGGTTGGTGTCCATTGGGATCGGTATTTTATTGTTTTAGTTGGAAAAGATGATTAATTTTAAATAATTAATTATTTGAATTTTTTATACTCGACTGAGATATCATATGCTGCTGAGGTGTCAACATACAATACATTGTCTGACAATATTTTTAGATATTATTTCTTAAAAAATATATTTTTTATATTTTATAAACATAGAGATGCCTCCCGAAGAATATGCTAAAACAATGTTGATATTTTTTTATTTAAATAAAATATATATTTTTTTAATTTTAAAAATTATAAATTGTTTATGAATTGGATCGATATATAACAAAGAATATAAAATTATTAAATTTAAATAGTTTAAGAGTAATCACGAGTAAAATGAATTAAACAGGTTCATTAAGATTAATATCATATTATTTTTCTAAGATTAGATTAGATCATTAGCCGTCCAAGTCTTGTTGGTTGACACATGTGGAGGTTCCGTGTTGATAACTTCTAATACGGTGCCGTTTGGTGTTTAAATTGCTTTTTACTTTTTTTTTATTTTATATATTATAAAAATAAAATTTATATAAATGAATAATACTTTATAATCACATTTAAAATATTAAAAAACTAAAAATTATTATTTATTGTTAATTATTAATATTGATTTGTTAACCAGATGTCATTATTTGGTTTAATTTATTTAAAAATAAGAAGAAAAATTAATGAATTTATAAAAAAAAATTATTATATATAATAAAAATAATAAAGGTAGATTTGATTGAGAAGTCGAACTGTTATAATTTTTTTAAAAGTTTTATATATTTAGATAGTTTTATATTATTAAAATATATTATCAGATTATTAATAATTAGTAGATTAATTGAATGAAATATAAAATATTTTAAGTAATTTTAAAAACAAATATTAATATTATAAAAGAATTAAAAATTATCTTATAATAGATTTTTTATAATTTTATGTAAATTAATTATTTATAAATCAAATATTTGTCAGATTAATACGGGTTTTAAGGTTTTTGTTTTATTTTATTTGTATTTTTGCTTGTTTGTGTTTGCGACATCGAAACGCGGTTCAACTTCAAGGAATGTTTGTCATGGAATAATCCATTTAATTATTCCAAGAGAATAATTTTGTTTATCTTTTATATTTTTCAAGTTTCAATACAAGTATTCCTTCCTATTTTTGGGACTAATAATTTAATTTAAAATTTAAAGTATAAAATGTAAAATATAAATTTATACTTTCCTTTCAAATTTAAAGTATAAATTTATACTTCAATAGAGTGGGAATTATTTTTCCCACTTTCAATATTGTTGTAAAATTTTATTTTATAAAAGTAAACATGGAAATATATAAGATTTTAATTCAATTTTTTTATCAAAATATTACTTTTATAAATGAACACTTAAATATTTAATTAATTTAAAATCCCTTAATTACCTATTTAAGTTTTTAAAAAATACATAAATTTTCCCACTTAGTGCAAGTACCAAAAAAAAGTATATAAATTCTAAAACAAGAAACTAATAATTGTCCTTGCATATAATCTAGAATTAAACTAAAATGTAAACCAATAAAAAATAAAAATATAAAAAAACATTAATAATGGATCAATTTGTTTAACTATTTAAATTTCATTTAATTATTTTACATGTACACACTTTTTATAAAATCAAAATTATTTTCTTCCTTTAAAAAATGGATTAAGCCATGCTCCTAGAACAGAGTAATCATTGTGTTGGGAGACCTAAAGTTGGTAATTTCAAAACACTAGATTTTGGTTTTTGACCGATTGACAAACTGTACCCCGATGTCGGTCGGTCCATGTCCATATCCTCTCTCCACGGGCGAATTTTAAACCGCACTCGCCATTTACCACACGTTGATGTAGTTTATTCACTCCAACTCTTCTATTTTTTCCGCTACCATGACGTAATTAATATTATTCAAAAATTATTTAATAGATAGCTTGGCGCAAATTGATAAAAATATTGATGATTTTTTTTAATATATTAATTTTTTAAAATTATTTTTTATTTTATTGATGTTTCTACAGTGATTTTAAAGTCGAATTTAAAAAAATCCGACTATGAATAGTAATTTAAAAAAAAAACGGTATTGTAGCAAGACAGATCCTATTGAAACCGATTTCAGTTAGAGACAGGCAGACAGTTGCACTTGCGTTGTGCACAATTGCACCTTCTTCAATTATTTTATTATTATTTTTAATTTATTATTCATAGACGGATTCAATTTAATCCGTCTTTAAAATCATTGTAAAAACATCAATAAAATAAAAAATAATTTTTAAAAATCAATATGTTAGAAAATATATTCTTTCATCAATATTTTTGTCAAATTACCAATAGGTTGGGTAAGGATGTTTATTTTGTTAATTACATCAATGATTGAATTAAATTAAACTAAATTTAATTAATTAATTTTAATTGTTAATCAGGTTATAATTTATTTAAAAATTATTAATTAAATTGAGTAAAGTTTAGTTAGTTTTGTCACTTCAGATTAACCATTTTTTTTACAAATTCTAATTTAGTTTATATTAGGTTAATTTGAGTATTTTCTTCATTTGATTTGAAAATTAGTTGAATCTTGAAAAATTAATGATTTTTGTTTTTAAGATAAAAATATTTTTTTATTTATTTTTGATTTAACCGATTCGATCTATCAAATCATTCTGTTTTCCAACGTATTTGTGAATGCATAAAGTCATTTCGACTCCTTTATAAATAAAAAGGATGCTAATGTATGTTTGATACAGTAAGATATATTATAGTCTCAAATAAATAATTTATATTTAAATTTTAAAAATATTCAATCAAAGATATCAATAAACTTTGAATATAAATTCTAAAACATATATAAAAGATAAAAAATATTTAATTATTTTATCCATAAAGTATGTACATTACAAAAGATTAATAATATGTATAAACATATAATAAATTATACAGTATTAATCTTTAAAAAAATTACTACATAGTTGTGACTTATCATGTCATCTATGATCTCATCCAATGAAACTCATACATTTAATGACATGTAGAGAAATTTATTTTGAAAGAGATAAAACTTTACATAAATACGTATATTTTTTTTTTAAACAATAATATTTAATACTAAAATTTTAAAGTATGTATAATTTTTTTAATATATTTTTTAATTATTAATATTTAATTTAATAGAAAATTTTAATACTTAGTTCTTGAGAATTGATTCAACTTTTTCTGTCCCGCTTTGAGATAAAGCGAAAGCCCAGAGAAAAGCAAGAAACATAAAAGAAAGTGAGAATGAAGAGGACAAAACAACAAAGGTTCTCAAAACCTCCATGGATTCAAACTCCTTCAAAAGGAATAGGGATTGTGGGTTTCTTCTCTCTTCACCATCTACTTAATTAAAACAGGTCTTCAAATCTCAGTTTTTCTGTTCATAAACTGAAAGTTTTTTACTCAAAGAGCAAGTGAAAACGAAACGAAAAAAAAAGGAGATAAGAGAAAGCTTACAAGTGTTCACTCCTCCACTACCGCCGCCGCCGCTACCACCACGTCTTTCTTCGTTTGTCATTAGTTGTTTGTTTGGTTATCAAATATTGAAAGGGACATGAACCGAGGAGTGTTGCAGAGCTCACCAGTGCAGCAGATGATGGCAGCCGGAAACCCTAACTGGTGGAACATCAACACCATGCGTCCACCGCCACCGCCGAACCATATACAACAACAACAACAACCTTCTGCGACTGCTTTCTTCCCTCAATTCACACCAACTTCTTCTTCCTCTTCCTCCTCCAATTCACTTCATATTCCTTCTTGGGACGAACTTGATAACCAGGAGCTTCCTCACTCATGGAGCCAACTACTCTTGTATGTAATAATATTGTACTGATGCATGTTTTTTCATTGTCTTAATCTCGTGTTATAAATGTTTTATTTCCAGGGGTGGATTAATGGGTGAAGAAGAAGCATTACGCCATGTGAAGCAAGAAAACCCAGTAAGTGCAGCAGGAAGCTATGTGTATGGACATGCAAGTGAAGGTTTTCATCATCATCAGGCAAATAAACCAGACCCAGCTGCTTGGTCTCATCAAATAATGACTGCCGCTTCTGCTGTTTCATCATCCCCCAAGTCATGTGCTACGAGTTTCAGCACCAGTACTAATATGTTGAAATTTTCTGGCAATAAAGCTGATGCAAGGCAGTCATTCCCAGATCGGTCTTCTGATGTAAGTGGAAAACATTAAAGAAACCAAATAATTTCAAAGATGTTTGTTATATCTCCGCCTCGAATCCCCCGGCCACCATTCCTCGGCTTCCAAAGCCTGAAAAACCTTCTTTGAAACCTCCCAAGACTCTTCCGGAGGAACCTGTTATATCTTCCATTAGGTAAATATAGTTCTCCGACTTGACTACTGTCAAATCCAACAACTAATTCTATTACCAGACAGCCAAGTCTATCCTTGCCGAGCAATCAATAGTCGTTAATCCTAGACTTGACACGTACCAGACCTCGAATGTTATGTCCATGGATACCTAGACCACTGTTCGCTGTCTTGCCTGCTTTACTCTTTACTTCTCTTTCATCATCTCTGACCTCCAACTGGAACTCTCCGCTCAAAATTAGAAAGGATGAAACACCTAAAAATTACCATCATCTCATTTTCATAATTTAGGGTTTTCAAATCTGTTTCAAGCCATATTAAATTCATGGTCTTTCATATTTGTTGATGTTATTAGTTTTCTGAACCTGTCGGGGCTCTCATAGATTGTCTTTTTGTTTTTTGTAGTGTAATGGCAGCGCTACTGGTGGAGCAATGAAGAAAGCTAGGGTTCAATCTTCTGCAAACCAATCCAGCTTCAAGGTAATGTGCAGAAAAAGGAAAATCCAGTAAAAATATTGACTTAACCTTTCAGCCTTCCGTCCAGAGATTCAAATACCGGTTTGCCAGCGGCGGCTATATAGGCTATAGCAGTAGCTGTACCGTTCGGAATTGTTAACTTGAAAATCCAATAACATTTCTTATGTCCGCCGATAAAATACAGCAACTGAAAACGTGACTGCTCTGCTCTTATCTCTGTCATATTCTTTCACCGCATAAACACAAACTGCACGCACACTCATACAAGATACCCTTGAAACCAGAAAACAAACACACACTCGTCCATTGTCTGGTACAAAGTTTGTCCTTCTGTTCTTGTCCATTTCTTCACAGACGATGATTCGTTTAGCCTTCCTCTAGATCTCTTTCTTTTTCATATATGTGAAGGGAATTAATTAATCAACTTTGTATGTATTAACAGGTGAGGAAGGAGAAATTAGGGGACAGAATTACAGCCCTTCACCAGCTTGTTTCTCCATTTGGGAAGGTAATATATCCAAGATTTTATTACCATCTTTACCGTGTAATTTTTTTTTTTAATATTATAGTGATATACGTGCATAAAAAAGACATTAAAGGTAAGTGGTCTGTTGTGTTTTCATGACTTTTGCAGACTGACACAGCTTCTGTCTTGTTAGAAGCTATTGGGTACATCAGATTCCTTCAGAGTCAAATTGAGGTAAATTTCAGACAACCATGAAACTCACAAAGAACATTAACTCAAAACCACAGATTTAAAATAGAGGTAACAATTTTAACAGTATCTGTTATATAACTGTATAAATACTGTTTGAAACTGCAAGCCTGTGATGATTTTAACAGTTATGTCTAGAATAGTCATTGTTATTAAAATAATCCGTACACTAATATCCTTAATAATTATAATAACATCCGTTATATTCGTAACTACCAAAAACACGATTACATTTGCGTTTTAAATCCTTTCACCACACTCTTAAAAAAATTCCTAAATTCTATACTTTTACCTTCTCTTTGACTGTAGGCTCTTAGCTTACCGTACTTGGGCAATGGACAAGGAAACACAAGGCAGCAACAATCTGTAAGAACATACCTAGCTAGATTCTTAGATTTCTATGTTTTTCTTTGCATGTCTGCATGAAAATATACATATACATATATATATATATATATATATATGTTTCTGAGTTATTGGTGTGGTATTAATTGCTTAATGATTACACTGATGCTGTTTGTTATCAGGTTCAAGGGGAGAGAAGCTGTATATTTCCTGAAGATCCTGGTCAGGTAAATAAGCTTTATTGGATCTACTACATGCCCTCACCTTTACTTTTTATTAAAATATTTTTTATATTTAATTAATCATATTCTTTTGATATACGTGTAAAAAATATACAAATTTATATATTTATTTTTTAAAAATAATTATATATATTTTTTTAATTTTAAAACTTTAAATTCGAACCCTAAGTTTGACAAATGAATTTTAAAAAATTGCTAATACATTTTTTTTTTAATTTGTGTAGCTGTTGAATGAAAACTCCTTGAAGAGGAAAGGTGGTCCTGATCAACAGGTAATTCTTGACAAATAAAATTAATATATGTATTTAAATTTCTTAATATTTCCATTTTTTTAAATCACATACCTCATAATAAAAATCGAAATAAAAATGTTATTTTCTCATATATATTTTTATATAGGAATTTCGTGAAGAACCAAAGGACCTGAAGAGTAGAGGGCTATGTTTGGTTCCTGTGTCATACACACTTCATGTCGGCAGTGACAACGGCGCCGACTACTGGGCTCCGGCATTCGGCGGCGGGTTCTGATACAAGGCTTATAATCGTTGGGGAAAAAGGGTCATCACGCTTTTAAACAAGTGTAGGAGTAGAGAAATTCGTAGTTTTCGTGATAAAAAGATATAACATCACGGGCAGTCATTCTGAAAAATATAAAAGATTGAGTGTTCATGATGTTATAAAAAAATATTTTCTTTTTAACTATTTGCAGATGATTTGTGTGTTTGAATTAAGTGTTTAGTATGGTTATTTGGATGATTTAGTCTCGAATTTGTTTAATGTTTTTTATTTATATTCGATACATCGTGAATTTATAATTTTTATTTAGTATTGGTGAGGATGATACAATTAGTTGATTTAGTGAGATAGATATTAAATTTCGTTGGAGGTTTTGAATATTGTAAATAGAGTAAATTGAATTCTATAATATATTTTTATACTATTTGATCCGGATTAATAAATTAATAGATTATATACTGACGATGATGTAAAAACGTAACTTCATTTTTAATAATAAACTATTTTTATAACCATCGATAGATATAATATATACTTATTAATTAATTTATTTATTTAAATTGAGTGTTATAAAGACCTATTACAGGAGAGACCCTAATTTAATTTATCCCATTCATAATATTAAGACTCAAACAATATATATTTCATATTAAATTTTGAGTTTGATCCTTAAAAAATAATATATCACCTGTAAATTATATTATAAAAAATATTTTTTTGTTATATCTAAAATCTCAATGATTGGATATTTGGTATTTATCGAGTGAGTCGATTATAACTTAAATAATATTTAATTTGATTCAAAAATTATTTAATTCGTGTTTCACTTGATATTCGATTAATTTAATAAAATTTTACTTGATGTATGCTCGTTGAAAAATTATTACTCTATTCATTGATGATTAAATTCGTAAAATTTTTTACTTTATTTTAAAAATATATATTTAACTTAAATTAATAAAAATCTTAAATTAACTTAAGTCTAACGATAATCGAGTTTTGATGGAATCCAGTACTGGAAAGCTGTTAGCAACCCCTTCTTCAAATCTATATCCAAATTAGAATGGTCGTATATATTTTTATTCTTTGATTTTATCTAAAAGATTAATTTGTAGGCACTTAATTTATTGAAGTAATTAACAGAATCAAAATCCCTTTTCCACCGATTCCTTCATCCAAAATGAAATCAAATAGGTTAGAGAAGATGAATCCCACAGTTTCTTTCGTGGATAAAATAAAAGGGTACGTTAATGACTTCATTAAAGGCCGTGATCACTCGTCTCGCCGAAATCCGGTAATACATAATCCATTTCTATCTGTTATTTTATGAGCATTTTCTTCTTCTGTTTATTGATTCTGTGTTTTTTGTTTTGAAGATTGAAATCTTGAAGAGGCTACAACGAGAATCATTTTCAGACCTGATGAAGCTCCGAGAACGACAAGACAGAGTCGAACGTTTACTTTCGTTTTACAAATCGTCAAAGGAAAATGCATTCCAAGGATCAAATACCCTTTTGAGAGGGGAAGTTGATTTTCTGGCAGCCGTATTGTTAACGTCCAATATTGACGATGGGCACGGGCGGGCGGGAATCAGAACTAGGGCCGATTCCAAGTTTCGATTCGAAACGACCGTTGGTGATAAAGATACCTTCGGGGTTGAATTCATGGCTAATCAGAAGAGGATTGAAGATAACAATGGCGATGTATATGGAACTCCACTAACGCTGTCTAAGTTGTTTTATAAAGGAAATACTGGTGATTGGTTTTCTGCCATGGTGATTCCATTCGGAGCTCAGTTTAGAGATTTGGATGTTTCCTCGGAAACTTACCTTCAGGTAACTAATCCGTTTATTATCGGTTTCGAAAGCATTGAGATATCTTATAGGAGCTAGTGTTTTGAGAAATTGTTTAGGGTTAGATTCAATAATTGACATGAACTTTTAGTTATTTTCCTGAAATGGAATTTGTTTGTTGTCTAGGATGAAAAGGGCCTCACTGATTTATCATTTGGGCCACCTATGTTGCACCAACGTAGCGGAGGTGCAATTGGGGTGGCGGTGAGAAGGTCGAATATCATTGCGTCGTTCACTCAATCGGTCTGTGGAATGGGAAATGAGCATTGCTTTAGTACTTTTGGACAAGTTGTTTGTCAACTTCCGATGAGATCGAAACTCTCACTTTTAGGCCTTCACCGAGGGCCTAAATTGGCAAGTGGTAATTTCCGCCTTGGAGCCGTTGCGGTTCCGCCTGGATTTTCTAGACACATTGAAGATTCTGGTACAGTAACTGAGGCACCTCTTCCACCTTTGACAACAAACACCCCTGATGGATCTATTGCCCTGAAGCTGGAGTCCGAACTTGATGAATACCAAAGACTCGGAGGTTGGATCGAGATTAAACAAGCAAATCCTAGAGTTGTACAATGGGCTGTTAATTTGTCAGATTCTTCTGAAGATGTATTTGGTTGGGGTGTGAGTGTTGGGGGGATGGTTGAAGGTCCCAGAAGTTTGGATCACCATCAGATTGAATCCTATGTGAAACTTAACCTGCGTAAGAGATTTAGCTTGAAGCCAGGTATCGCTTATGTAGTAGATGGAAATTCCCGAACCCTGGCCCTTGCACTACGATCTAACTGTTTCTTTTAATTACCACTTTCTCTGAAAGGTGAAAGTTTCTGAATTTTGTGGGAAGTCCATTGTTTCAGGGAAGTTCAATTTTTTGTTAGGTATATAGGTTGCAGTATCTATTTTTAGCCATACTTCATTCTTTCATGAAATTCTTCATAAGTTAAATTTTGCAAATTTGTTGCAGCAATTGCATTTTCTAGTCTTATAGAGAAGAATGTGCTTTACTTGATATACTCCATATTACTTGATATACTCCATAATCTCTTGCCTTTTTCAGGTTTTCTGTATTACTGTAACAAGACATCTAGGAAATTGCAATTGTGATCATTCAAACATTTATTATCTTGCTCCTTATTGTTATCGAAATGTTCAAGTCTGTAGAAACAAACATATCATTCTTTGTTTTTTTCATCAACCATGTTTTTATTTCATACTTGTTCCTTGGGGTTTTCCATGTCCTTTCATACTTGGACCTGGTTTATGTAATATCATCTTTCTCATCAGTTGCTGTTTGGTAGAAGAAGATATACAGGTTTATGTTCAGAAGTTTACCTTTATTTATATGATCTGAAGGATCGAATCTGTCTCAAAAGTCTTAATAATGTGCTTAGGAGTTAGGAACTACTTTAGGGTAATGCAGATTTCTATAGCATCAATTTGTTGGCGACAGTTATTATATGCAATCTCACATGCTTTATCAGAAAATCGAAAAGCTCTGGTTGAACATTACCAGCCATCATCATGAAGATATATTTCCAGGTACTATGTTTTCACTTTACCATTTTGCTTCAATTATGTTTTAATATCGATATTGGTCACTGCTGATGCTTAACACCTAAAAATGTATAACAAAGTTATATGCCTCTGGAACCAAACTAGCTGTTCCTGTTATAGTTGTTTAGTTTTTACAGGAGCTGCTGGCACAAAGCCTTGTTGCTTGACCGTGCCCCAATTGTTTTCCCAATCCTAATGAGCCATAAACTACAGGGTTCTCCCGGAAAAACTTACATATTTATATACCATGATATATTCATCTTCAAGACAATGCCTAGTGAAACATGTTTTATCTTCACTCTTCAACAGATTACCACTGGTACTCATTCTGTTTTGTATTTTCATGTTCTCAGTGTTGGTTTACTAGCTTTCCCTAATCACCTAACTTGATCACCTAACTTGCCACCATACGGGATTCCGACAGATGAGACTACACTACCCTAAAGGTTAAAAGCTGAATGCAGCAATGGATAATAAACAAAGGTATGGAACCTTGTTTAGCCCCAACATTTAAATGTTTTGGTGACAAAATTGAGCACCCTAATATTTTTATGGTTCTTGAAGTTCTATTTCTAGCAAAACAAATTCTTCAAGTATCTTTCTGAGAATTATTCAAAGGTAGGTGGAAAAAAGGTTGAGATTCATCGACGTGGAGGAGAGTTTGCTAATGCCATTAATGGCATCCAGCAAACCCTGCCTTCAAACATAAATGCATCAACACAAAGTTCACAGTCCCCAAAAAAATTGAACCTTTTTTGCAGGAAAAGGTTGAAAACTTGACGACCAAGAAAGATAGATTTTTTTTTCTTACACATTTTTTTGTTGCAGACTTGAGTAAAAAACACCTGGGAAAGAAAGAAGGGAAATGGGGATTAGGGTCAAGCACAGAAAGAAGCATGGTGGGGACTAGGGGGAATTGCAGAAAGGGTTATTTAATGGTGACATCATGTCCTCTGTAATAAAATAAAAGGTAAAATACACCGTTCATCACTTAACTATCTTCTTGTTTCTATTTTGGTCATTCAACTTTCAAAATTCTCTGTTTAATAATTAAATTTTATACATTGAACAATTTTTATTACTCATGAATATTTTATTATTATTTTAGAATGGCATAATATTTTTTATTATTATTTAATAAGAATAATTAAAAAAATAAATCTTACGTCAATCATTCACCATTCATCACTATTGCTGAAGATCGTAGACGATCGTTCGACCTTATATTTCATCGATTATTTTATCTCACTCTTTTATAAGTCCGAACTTGATTTTTATTTTACCGAAAAATATTCTAAAACCTACGAAAATAAGATCAAAAGTGATAAAATTGAAACGTTTATATCGTGATTTGTGACTTTCAAGATATTTTTCGGTGAAATAACTATCAAATTTGAAATTAATGTGTTGAAATAAGTCGTTCAGTATAATTTGGGGTCAAACGGTCATCGATTTTAAAGGCCGACAGTGATGACAAATGATGATGATTATTTTAAATATTTTTGAAATTTAATAATAATAAAATATTATTTTATTATATTCATTTAAAATTATTTTTATATTTAATAATATTAAAACTTTAAGAATAATAATAAAATATTCATGAGTGATTGAAAAGGTTTAATATATAAAATTTAATTATTAAATAAAAATTTTCTAAAGTTAAACTATCAAAATAAAAATGAAAAAAAATTGAGTTATAAACTAAATATTATATTTTCAAATAAATAAAATTGAATGAATTCAACGGTCGCATTCATTTGGAAAAACTGTTTTAAAATCTGGATGTATTAAAGAAACCATTTTCACACAACTGTCATTCATTTTGTCCTTTTATTTGGAGCATAGATGTAGAAAAGGGGTAAATCACACCATTAGTCATTAAACTATTATAGTTTTTCCACTTTGGTCACTGATTTTATTTTGGTGGGAAAATCATTTTATCCCCAAACTTTATAGATTCATTTTTAGGCTCATTGATGAAAACCTTCGCTTCGACTTTATCACCAAAATATCATCATTAAATAAATTATTTATCATTTTGACTCTCATTTAAAATTATTTTTTTGCTCAGCAAGTGAACTTGTCAGGTTAGTATTGTGTTCCTAGATTCTCTAGTCTCTTATGGCCCGAAGATCAATTTAGTTTCGAATAAAAATCGTTAATTATTTTTGGTGTTTCTTTTTATGTTTTACGCTAAAAATTAGAGTTCGGATTTAAGAAATTGTAGGTATATAATGTACTTTTAAGGTTTAGAGCTTATGCTTTGAGATTTAGAATTTAATTTTTGTCATTTAGATTCAACACTTCCAAGTCGTAACATCCTCTAAAAAAATTTATTGATTGTTCGATAAATAACACTTCAAAGAATTAATACGATGGAATCGAAAATCACATAAAATGTTATTAGCAGTTGAAATTATATGGGGAAAATTTGCCTTAATGGCAATTAATATGAGTGTATGTTTATTCCTTAGCAAGTGTAATAAATAATGTGTCCATAAGTGCCCTTTGACTACAGTAGTACTACAGTCAACAGATGATTACTTCTCTCATAAGCCTTTCCCATTTGTAATAAATATACCCTTTTTTTACATCTCTCATCTTCTAAAGCACACTTTCCCCCTCTGTTTATATATCTACATCTATATATATACACATTGTTGCTTAGCTGAAGAAGTACTATTTGTGAAAAAGTTGGAAGCTTTGAGAAGATGAGTACTTCAAGGTTCATTAAATGTGTTACTGTTGGAGATGGAGCTGTTGGGAAAACATGTATGCTCATATGTTACACCAACAACAAGTTCCCCACTGTAAGAATTTTTTTTTACATTCAAGTTATTTCACTTTCCTGGGTTTTTTAAACTAAAAGGGTCTTGTTCTTGCAAAAATATGTCAGGATTATATACCAACAGTGTTTGACAATTTCAGTGCCAATGTGGCTGTAGATGGGAGCATTGTTAACTTGGGTTTATGGGATACTGCAGGTATTGTTTTTGAAGTTTTGAGTTGTTCCTTGATGTTTGGTTGGAGGGAAAATCTGGGTTTTTTCTGATGTTTTTGATTTCTGATTTGGTTTCTCCATTGTTATGTGATTTAAAAAAGGCCAAGAAGATTACAGCAGGTTAAGGCCACTGAGTTACAGAGGTGCAGACATATTTATCTTGGCTTTCTCATTAATTAGCAGAGCAAGCTATGAAAATGTTCTCAAGAAGGTAAAAAAAGAAAGATAAAAAAACCCTTTTTAAAATGTTTTTTTTAGATCATGTTTGAAAGAAGTGGATTTTTCATTTGAGTTCACAGTGGATGCCTGAACTACGTCGTTTTGCTCCGAATGTTCCGATTGTTCTTGTCGGAACAAAGCTAGGTAGGCGAGTATTCGAGAACATGTTCGTTTAATAATGTTTCACTTATGTTTGAATGCCAATAATGTGTTTTTTCCCCTACATAAATCAGATCTTCGGGAAGACAGGGCATATCTTGCTGATCAAATGGGGCATGGTATTATAACATCTGCTCAGGCATGCTTCATCACAACAACTTTATTATGTGCTGTTTTATGGTTACGGTTTCTACTACGGTAGCGAACGAAAACACAACTGCAATCGCAATTTAAAATAGCTTATTCGTATATAAATGGTTATGCAGGGAGAAGAACTGCGGAGACAAATCGGTGCCGCAGCTTATATCGAATGCAGCTCCAAGACTCAACAGGTGAAAATCTGATGTCTTTCATAATCATGGCTCGTAAATACACTACTTTCGTAATTTTAACGGTATACAATCGCGATCTTTGTTGTGTCGGATCAGAATGTGAAAGCCGCTTTTGATACTGCAATCAAGGTTGTTCTTCAACCTCCGAGGAGGAAGGAGGTGGTGGTGAGGAAGAAACGGCAGTGCCGCCGGAGATCCGGGTGCTCCATCAAGTAAGTGTAGTCCATTCCTTTCTGCAATTCTGGTTTCATGTCATATCTCTTGTAGTGCACACTATTTAGTTGTTTTGTACCATTGTAACATTATGTTACCTAGCAATGTTACTACTCGGATTCGAGAGATAATGTCATATCTAATACTTATGTTTGAATATATCGGACATCGATTAGTGACATGTTTTACTACCTTATCATACAAATCGATCTATTTGCAGGAGTTTGATCTGCGGAGGAAGATATGATGCTTAAATTCGGACACGGTGGTTGTCAAAAAATGTTGCGAATTTCGTATTATGCTTTTAATGGGATGTAAGAATGATGGAGGGAATTGTTCATTCCCTCATGTATTTATTGCTTTTAAATCTGTTTCGTGTGTGTATTCTGCTGAAATATTAACTTGAAGTCTTCGTCTATTGTGTAGGATCTTATTTTACCATATTTGTTTGTGAAAAATATTCAGTTGAGTTCAGTTTTTTTGTCGGTTCGATCGATTTAATCGGTTATTTCCGGAGTTAACTGGTTAACTAACTGAGCTCCGACAAGGGAGAGCAATCAGCTTGTCGTGCTCAAATATACAATTACTAGAAGTTTGATTTGTTAGTTTATGTAATTAATACGTAAATTCAAATGAAAAATTCTACAACGAGCATTTAATGTTAAATTATTTTTTAATTTGTTTAATATTGATTAAATAACATATTTTAAAAGAGTTCATTGCATTACTCCTCTCTAAGTTATAACTCATGTTAAATTGATTCTTAAAATTTTAGACGTTTTAATTTTATAAAAAAAATAATATAGAATACAAATTGAATTTATGAAAATATTTTTTTTAAATATTACTCATGTTTTATGTACGATAGACTTAAATATATACATTCTTAACTTATTTTTTAATTAGTTTAATGTTGATTAAGTGATATATTTTAAATGAATTAGTTATAATATTTGTCTCTAATTATAGCTCATATAAAATGACTTATAAATTTTAAAACGTTTTGATATTAATTTGAAGTTATGTCTTTTATTTTAAATTAGATTCTAAATTTTGAGCATTTAAATTTTATTATAAATTATAATTTTTATTTTAAATTAATCATTATTTTTTTTAATATTATAGATTTAATATTAAATTATTAATATTTATTAATTATATTATATGCTAATAAAATCATAATAAAAATTGTTAATTGACATGTAAAAGTTGATATGTATTATATAATAATATGATAATGTAAATAATAATTTAAATTTATAATTTAGACATTTAGAAATATAAAATTTAATTTAAAATAAAAATTATAATTTGAGAATGAGATTAAAATATTCGAGAGTTTCAGGTCATGAGTGATATTTTAAAATAATAATGCGTAGATATAAGAGGGTATCTACAACAAATCAAAAGGGAAAACATTAGGGCAAAAACAGTGAGAGACAAAAATATGGGGTCTAGAGACAAGGACCAAACGATCTCGCATCATCGCCCACACCTTACCAGCCTTGTCGTGCGGCCACCGGTCAGCGATGAAGCTGATGGCCATGGCGGTGGAGGAGGCCGTGGAGGTGGTAGCGATTACGAGCCTGGAGAACTGCGCCGTGACCCGCCTCATAATTCTCGTCCTGATCGATACAACGATGGACCTGGTTCGTTTTTCTTTTCTTTTTCTTTGTTAATTTGATATTTTGATTTCGTGTTTACTCTTGTATTTGTTTCTGTGTTTTATTTATTATATACCGATCTGGGATTAAAATTACTTTTTCCCCCTCGATTTTCCTATTTAATTGGAGAAAAATGAATCTTGTGATTTGAAATTCAATACCTGGATGAAAGGGACAATGTATTGAGCGATAAAGTTTTGGAGCTCTAAAAAGGCATTCACAAACTTAAGTAATTAATTGAATGGCAATTCCAATCGGTTTATATACTATTTGTGCTAATTGAGGAGCTAGTAGATGATTAATAAGCTACTAAGTGAATTTAGAGGCGTTAAGAAGAGTATGATCTATGTTTTCTTCCTTATGCTGCTTGTTGAACATGTGGATTTAATAATTTTGTAGAGTATCAAGTTATGAACGAATTATGCTGTTGTGTGTTACAGCTGTGAGTGTTGCCTGCAAGAACTTGGGTCTTTACGAAGGCATGTTGGTTTGAGTGCAATCTTGGATCATTATTATTGGGGTTAATTGTTTTTTGTTAAGGATTAATGTTTTGTGCCAAATGCCTTGTATGTGTGTTGGGTATATGATGAATCAACTTGTGGTGCTGCCACTATATAGAAGATATTGCATATAGGTTGTCAGATTGGATGTGAATTTGAATTTTGAAGATAGTGATATGGGGTTGGGGTTGGTAGTGTATCATGTTTGACTTCGAATGCTAATTTAAAGGCAATTTAAGAGGTTGCACTTATGTTTTTGAAGATAGTTGCAAAGCATGATCTGGGATTGGAATGGGGCATCTCCAAATGGTTGAGAATTATCAAGTTTGGGTCTGCTCAATGGTAAGGTTGGTCTCTTGGCTGGAAAAACTAGTGTAGTTGGTGGCTTCGTATGCATGGATGGAAGACAGTATTGAGATCTAAATTCTGTTGGCAGGAGTGGAGCTCTGTCACCCCTGGACTTTTTCGGTTTTGTTAATTTATGGAAGTGCACGATAATGGGGGTATCTCCCTACTGATAATGAAACACCTGGTTTGGAGTTTTTCTTTGTTTATATGTGACTTTTGTAATACATTTTCTTTTTTCTCTGGGAGGGCTAAACAAGTTTAGGTTAGATGGTTTAGAATAAAAAAAATTATGGTATTCTTTTACGTGTGAATAGGGTAAAGCAGAATATCCTTCATGAGCTATGTTCTGTGTTCTTGATGCATCTCCTCTGTAATGTGGTTCTTAGGGGGGATGTTATGCTGGTGGAAAAAATTACTGGAAATATAAGTATCGCCCTTGGGGATGGCAGAACACTGTTGGTTTCTACATTCTACCTTCAAGTCGTGTAACTCGGGTTTGGGTGGTGTTCCGTGCTGCTGAAAGGTGGAACCTTCCGAAACAGTGTGCTCGGACAAGCTAGTCAGAAGAGAATAAAATGTAGTGGCTGTTGACCTACTGTTTAATTTTATTTCCACATGGATGGATATTCTTTGGTGGTTTACCCCCTTTAGTGTTGTGTTGTTGCCTGCACTGCTGCTCTTAACTAAGGTGATTTGGTTTAGGGTTTTGGTTGTAATTCTGGTGGTTAACAGTTCTTTCTTTTGGATTATAACCTACTAGATATATTTAAAATTTAGGATTTGCATGCTGCAGACGTGGATGCTGTTCTTTTCCTACTAAAACAACTTTGGTTTCTCCTTATGATTCTGGGGTTGATAGATCAGATATTAGGTTGAAAAAAATCCATCTTTTCTTACCGAGGACAATGATCTGTTGTAATGTTTGTTGGGTACTGCTAACTCTCATTGGTTTTGACATTCTTGTTACCTCTGCATCATGTACTGGTAAACTGCTGTGTCTGAAAGTGACAAGGACATCTCACATTTAAAACAAGAATTTCCTTCTATTCCGGATTTTTCTTTCTGATCTCATCATGGGGAGATCTTGATGGCAACCGTCCTTGGAAACCTAATTTGATTGGTCACCTGGACATCATGTTCCATAATATTGCACTTATTTAATTGAACTCTGCTCATCTATAGGCGTTATTGGCTTTTTCCAGGACCTAGAATTCGTGCAAGTTCTAGCTCTCCTGTACGTCGTAGGGATGCAGATCATCGTTATGGTTCCAATTTTGATCGCTTAGGTGGGCCACCAAGAAATCGTGATATTGGTAACGGGAGGGATTCTGGCAGATATCGTGATTCTTCACCTCGTTATGGTCGAGGACCAACTGGTGGCAGCTCACACACAAGCAGAGGTTCTGATGGGACTGCTGCCCCTTTCAGAGGCGAGGGAATGGCTAGAAATAATCCTAATGTACGTCCAAGGGAGGGAGACTGGATATGCCCTAATCCCTCGTAAGATTTTAACCTTCATGATATGCATTTCTTCATTTTAAAATATTTATGCTGCTTGATTTGCATTTTCTTATGCGTATTCACGTTTGAAGAATCTCACATTACATTTTATTGTATACTGGTCATTTCTCAGATGTCGAAATTTAAACTTTTCAAGGAGAGAGTACTGTAACAATTGCAAGAGATTTCGCTATGCACCTGTAAAAAGTCCTCGTGATGGCTACCATGGTTCTCCTCCTTGGGATGCTCCTTCCAGGCCCTTTCCTGGTTCTCCCACCCAACTATTGCCACCTCGCATGAATATGAACGGCTTTAGATCTCCTCCTCGGGGTTGGGCAAGGGAGGGTCCTAGAGACTTTGGACCTGGTGGTCCACCACCACCAATACCTCTCAGACATGAAGGCAGGTTTTCTGATCATAGCATACGTAGGGATCGATTGGATTATCTAGACAATGACTACAGGGAAAGGAATCGATTTGACAGGCCAATGCCTCCTATAGATTGGGGACATAGAGACCGTGGAAGGGATTACATCTTGAATGAAAGAAAAGGGTATGGTATTGGTAGGCGACCACCACCTCCACCTCCACCACCGCCTCCAGCTCTTTCTCTCCGTGATAGATGGCATCATGATGCGAGACCAAGGAGCAGATCACCAATAAGGGGTGCACCTCCGCTCAAAGAATATCGTCGAGACATGTACTTGGAACGAGGAAGAGAGGATCGACATGGTGGTGTGGGACGGGACAGAACTGGAAACACATATTAATGAATTCCCAATATTTGGTTTAGCTGGAGTCTGTATGAGATTTAAAACCGACATAAGTGGTGATTGATGTTTGTGTTCTTGCTATTGTTGTTGGGCAATGGAATTTTGGTGTGTGGTGGACCCTTTACATGGCTATTCATGGAATCAATTTTCCTTCATATTTATTTTGTATTTATACAATTTATTATTTTTTAAAGAAGGGTAAAACATGTTATCGATGAATCACAATAGTCACTCATTAACTCTATTTACATTGACACACCTTAACTCAAGGTGATTGTGTGCTTGGAACTGACTGGTGCTCTGCTTAATTTCTACCATTATCGATAAATTTATCGGTTTTCTGCCTCAACCATAGCTTTAGCTCAGTACAGTATAAACTGCAACAAAAGAAAAACGAAGAACGACTTTTACAGTTGTTCGTGGAGTATGAGGCTTAGAATCCTTTCCAAGAGAAAGAGTTGATTAATGGGTTATTAGGTGAGTATTGAAAAAACATGTGGGAATTATTTCTTGTATTTAGGTGCCCATTTGCCCATCCATTTTTCCTGGGATTCTTTCATAGCAGGGAGTTGCCACAACCAATTGATGTGTTTTCTTTCAGTTTTTTAACGAGGTCATATTTTAAGAACAAGGAAGGGGTTTCGGATGTTCGGAATTAAATCCGAACTTGTTGAATGCAACTTCTTTTAAGAATGTTACATGAACCAACTAAGAAGTTCATGTGTTCGGAGGGGTCAAATTACCTAACATCAAAAGGCATGAAACTATTGGGGAACACTTGATTTTGTGTAATGGTTAATCCTGTGTAAATTAGAGGTTTATTGGTACAACAAAAGTATAGAGGCTTGGACTAGTTCAAGTGAACAAAAATTCTTTACCCTTTAGGGTGTTTCTATCTGTCTCAACACTAAAAAAATTAAACCCTAAATTCTAAACCCTATACCCTAACCTTAAATCTTAAACTTACACTGTGATTCAAACTTTTTTAATATTAAGGCATAGATAAAGACACCGAAAATAGATATAGGGTTTCTGCTCAGTTCAAAGGGCCTTTTTCTAGTTTAGCCTACTAAATAGCACGAGAAACATTCTCAGCAGGTAGCTGATGATCAAACTTTCAAGCCATCAAGATAGACTTCTGGTATATAAATTATGAAGATTAATATATTTAAAGCGCTTCACATGCAAATGGAATGTTTTAACACTTTATTATTATTATTATTATTATTATTATTATAACACTTACTTTTATCCAAACACTGCCGTTATTATGTCCGGCTTACAGCTTTGAGTTTGATTTCTGAGATGGTGTTGCCTCTTCTGCTGCAATACTCTGCAAAAAGAAGAATGTCAATATATATATAATGTCACAGATGATCACATTATTTATTCATATGACCACTCTCTGTGCATAAAATTGTGCAAAATTTTCGAACAGATTCGATGTTAAATTATGTCTTCCGAGTATACAATCTTATGTATTCAATGAATAAATATATATTTGGAGTTTAACCTAAGGATGAGAGATTTTAGTTCTTACCAGTGGCATGCCTTTCAGGGCTCTTTCTTCCAAATATCTCGATGGTTTGAAGAAGCTCCCATACATTTCAGACCATTTCTTGAGACTTGAATAGATACGGTTCGACCCAACTGTATCTGCCCAGAACATGATACCACCACTGCAACCGAAAGTGATTGATTTCATTGGATGAGGAAATTAAACCGAAAGTGATGTTTTCGTAAGAAAGCAAGTTCATTTTAGTAGTGAATCTGGCATACGGTTTATTAGGAAATACATATTCATAATAGATAGATAATAGAAACCACAACAGCTGACTGCAGATCTTATAGCAGTTGAAAATGGAACCACTAAATTCTCCAGACATTAGAGTTCAAGTTTGCAGAGTCTAAAAATTGTTGGTGAAGTAGTTACCGGTAAGATGGGAAGCTCATTCCTAGTACAGATGCAACATCGAGGTCCGATGCTCGAGCAACAACACCCTCGTCCAAAACACGGCATGCCTCGTTAATCGTTGGAAACAATACCATCTCGGTAATTTCTTCATCTGTAACTGATATAGGCTGTCAAATGAAATCAGAACAGAATATATATCAGCGAAACAATGGAAGATATAGAGTATTTTTTGTTCTTAAGCTCATAGTCGCATAGAATGCTTCCAGCTGAGGAATGAACCCTCAACTGTTCAAATTTTCATGCCATTAAACTTGGGGGGTGGGGTCAAATAAGAGTCTAAATACCTTTCCACCAGGCATAATATTCATAAGCTTTCTAGATTCATCGACAATAGGTAGTACTGAAAGATCAGGTATTGGCTTGCTCCCCTTTTTGTGAATATAAAACCCTTTCCCGTTGCTTTTGCCTAAAACACCATAAAAACACCAATGATTCAAAATGCTAGAAACGAGTTTTTCTAACGTAACCCGGGTTGGCGGAATCGAAATTATTACAAAAATTATAAGAATTTCGGTATTAATTGTTCGGTATGCACCGAAATTCTTATAATTTTGAAAATTTTAATTTTTTTAAGAAATTTGGTATATATCAAAAGATACCGGAATTCTTACGGTTTTTGTAACATTTTCGATTCCGCCTTATTTTAAGGTGTCTCATCCTAGAACTTCCGGCTAGACAACAGAAAAGGTATTAAAAACATGAATTGGAAGCAGAACTAAAATCCCATTTTACCATTTCGTCCGTCTTTCAACATAAGTTCACTCAGTGTAGACTTAAATATTCGATCAGGGAATGCATTTGCATATTCTTTCCCAGCTGCCTTGCCTAATCTATATCCGCCCAAGTCTTGAAGCCTGCAAGTATTGCAATTGAAAAACATATTATCACTATCCATTCCGAAGGCATTTCTAAATGGATTGATCTGCAAATAGAGGCATAACATATAATGATTATCTATGAAACAATACACACATCAAACTTGAAAGTCATAGAATGATTTGGGATTAGGAAGAAACACACTGGAATGGACCCAAAGGAAAGCCAAACTTTCTGATCACACTGTCAACTCTGAACAAGTCCACACCAAGATGCACCAGAAGTTGTGGAGCTTGCATATAGGGGAAGAATGTTCGATTAACAGCAAAGCCGGTGCAGTTACGTACCACAATCGGAACTTTCTTTATTATTTTCCCAACTGTTAGGAGATCAAGAATAACTTGTGGTGAAGTTTTCTCTGTTCGTATAATCTCCAAGAGAGGCATTATATGAGCAGGACTGTTCATCAGAGAAGGAGAAAAAAACAAGCCATTCAGATAAACAAAGTGGTCAAAATTTCGATAATAAAAACATTTTAGCGTGGATCCAACAAAATATAGTTCATTTCAGTAAATAACAGCATATGTTTACTCTAAACCAGATGATGGCAATGATAAGGCAAACCAGAGAGAAATTCATGTTAAAACAATTCATTTATGTTAAACCAGAGAGAAACACGTTAGCTTACAAACAGAACAAGTTTTGCAACCTGAAAAAATGAGCCCCAATGATACGATCTTGGGAGTTGGTCTTTTCTCCAATTACATTAAGGTCAATGGTGGATGTATTTGTAGCCAAAATGCAAGAAGAAGAGCAGACCTTCTCGAGCTCGCTAAATATATCTTGTTTCAATGGAACATCCTCAATAACTGCCTGCAAGAGGAATAGATTAAGTAATCAACTTCAACCAGTACAGATAGTTTAAATTCTCTGAACATCAATTAGTTCGTCTTTATTTGAACTCAATTTCAGGATTGATCATGTTCTGTAAAAAGATTGATGGTGCCAGGTTGTTTATGCTACTTGTGAAGCTAAATCCTATGTGGATCGGCTTGCAGCTTGCTGGAAATGCTAGAGGACATCACTTATGTTTTTCTTATTCACAATCTTATTCTTGATAGCTTGAAGGCTCTGGTCAACAACGGCTGCATAGGAAAGTAAGTACCTAGTTCCAAATTGGAGTGAACTACACCCCTTCTATAGACTAAGACCAGAAAATTCCTTGCTACTTGGACACAAGTATAACTGTTGGGAACTAGTATTTGGTCTGACAAGGGCACTTCCAATTTTTCTAAGTTTTTACAAATACATGCTTTAGAAGGGTCATATTGACATATCCCTGACCAAATATGCATTGGATATGGGTGTCAGATAATTATACTTCAGGTTAAATGAAGAGCCAGAACAACATAGGAAACTTCTGTTAGACAAACTAGAGATATCTTCTGATACAGCAATTTACCAGAAGAGACGAAAACAACCAAGATTTAGAGGTGGTAAATTTAAACAACTTGATGACAAAACTCCCTACCTCTATGACCATATCCAGTTCCTTAAATTCTGAATAGTTGGAAACTCCTTTGAGCATAAGAAGGGCTTTTCTGGCCATATCGCGTGTCACTTTTCCTCTAATTACTAAGCCCTCAATATTTGCTGCAACCAAAAAAAGAAAAATACACATGTAACACTTGTCTTTGACACATATTTAGACATGCATATGTATGTGGTATGATTCATGATAAATTCAAGTCATAATACCATATTTCAGTATTTCAACCCTCCAACAAACCTTTTGTCAATATTAAAATTGAAATAGAAGCATTTCTTTAAAACATTATTATCCATAAAAGACCAAATAATGTATCAACGGAATAGCCACCTTCTACTGATTTCATTCCTTTTTGAAGGTATTCAGAGTTGATTTCCTTGAGAAAAACAGTTATGTTGCTGAGGATAAGAGATGTAGCTATTCCCGAGCCCATTATGCCTCCACCAATGATACCAACTTTCTTTACATGCTTCGGTTTGAGATCTACGTCAGTAATGTTTGGAACCTGAAGAAGAAGAAGCAACTATTCATGGAAAACATAGAACTCCAGGAATATTACAAATTTTCACTAGTTCATTTTATATATAAATGGATGCCCTACACTGCAGAAGGATGATAATACATCAAGGACAGTGGTTTTAGGATTCACTCAAACCAGCATTCAACCCTAAATCACTGCAAGATGGAATCAAAGAGACCGGCGATTCTAAGAATCATTAGTTACCTTTGCTGTAGCACGTTGGGAGAAAAAAAGATGAATAAGAGCTTTTGTAGTGTTTGACTGGACTAGCTCTTTTGACACTGAGGTCTCCTGTTACAATAAGAGTGCATATGAATATATTACAATCCAGTATGTCGCAAGCAAATTAACTAGAAAGATCATACGAGATGAAATAAAGAAAACTGAAACGTAAGACATCTAATAAAGCTGTCTCTGAACTTAACAAAATGTAGAGGGAATAAACATTCTCGCTAAGATGGTCAGCTTGTAGTTATTAGCATTAAGAAACATCATAAGATGTTGATGTATCATTTTCAGCAAATAAAAAGGCTCTAAACAGAAATACCTTTAGAAGGCCTTTAAATCCTCCGTGGAGAATACCCTCCTCAACTACATCAAGGCATGCAAGGTGCTGAGGCATATTCGGATTGGCTTGTTTTCTAGCAGCGCTTAACAACCCCTGTGCTTCCGACAGGGATCCTATTTTGTCAGTTCTATGGAGTGAACGCACCCATGCTTTACGTCTATCGGCAATTTCTAAAGCGAATAATTGAGAGGCTCTCACTAACTCTTCAGAGGGTGCTATGTCATCAATAAGACCTAGCAACTTTCCTTCTTCAGACAATATAGGTTTGGAAAACTGTAAAGAGATTATATTTGTATTGAATTAGATTTAACGGCAAAGAAAATCGGCTAGACAAATTATTTAACCGTATAAAATTAATTCAGGGAAAGAAGCATGGATGTCAAAGTATATAACCTGGTTAGGTAATTTTATTAAAAGGAAAAGATGGTGGTTTGTCCTGCCAAAGCTTACTTGCAGCAGTGAGTTTTATAATCAATCTATCAGAACCATTGAGCAAAATAAAATCTAGTGGGAATGAGTGATAGTTCCAATATTTTATCATTTAAAGAAATTATGCATCAGAATTAAAGATATTCTTCAAGCCTAGAACTGAAGGTTCAAACCAATCCAATCATCCAGAAACATGACTGCATGATACCTCTAACCAAGCAAAAGAAATCAATGATATGAAACTAGCAAATCAAGACCATGAGTTTTCTAATATGATGATCAATCACCATAATGTCGCTGCTCTACCAGTAACAGTCTTACCAGCATCATTTCAACAGCTTTTGATATCCCAACAAGCCTTGGAAGACGTTGTGTACCTTCAAATACAACCATATTATAGATACAGTGCTAGTTTGAAAGAACTCTATACAAGCAGCCATACCTCCAAGCCCAGGAATCACCCCAAGTGTCAACTCAGGCAAGCCTAATTGTGTTTTTGGAGCAGCAATACGAGCATGACAACCCTGTATGAGACTCCAATAGAATCATACAATTCTGCTGTGGTCCAACAAGCAGTGTCTAACAAAAGAAGTTAATTACAGCAGAAAATACAAACCATTGCCAATTCTAAGCCACCTCCAAGAGCCAATCCTTCAACAGCTGCAACAACAGGCTTCTTGCAATCTAGATTATGGAAGACCAACATTGTCAGAATCAAGATTACTTTAGATCAACTTTGGCTAATTACAACTAATCAATTTACCCTCATTCCTGAAAATGTCTTGCGGGTATTGTTAAGGATATTAAGTAATCAAGTCAGTGGTTAAAACCCTGGCAGGTTCTATCAGTTTATTCCATATTCCTTAGCTGACGATTTTAGAAAGTTTTGGCATTATCTCTGAAATGATGTTTTTAGAAAATTACATTCAGGAAATCATTAAGACTACAGCCAAGTAAGAACCTTCTATAGTGTTGACAATGAGATCAATTGATGCACTTGGTTCATCCGAAGTATCACCTGTCATGCCAACACCATCCATGCATGCTTTAGTACTTTCAGAAAATATACAAAACATGTAAAAAAAACATGACTGAAAAGGTGACAACCAAGTCCAACAATCAAGAAGAACTCGTACCGCTTGGTTTCTTAAAAGCATTGATGTCAAACCCCCCTGAAAACCTTCCACCCTTACCTGCAATTCTCGTAAAAATGTAAAGAAACAGCAAGAAATCTTCAGTACTAAAAACAACTTTTAACACGATGTCAAACAATCGAAAACTATAACACATAACTAAAATTTAAACTCAAAATCCTCTTAGGTAGGCTTTTAATCAAGTAATCCTTCATAAATCGCGAATAAACAATAAACTAATAACCAATTATGAATTCTTCAGCTAAAAAAGAATATTCACCGGGATCAAACTCCAAAACTCACCGGTTAATACAATCGCTTTGACATCACTTCTCCTAGTAGCCTCACCGAATTTCTCCTTCAATCCCGCTATCACTGTATACAATCAAAAAAAAAATAACAAAGAAAACAGATAGAATCGAGTTCTTAGTTAAGTGCAAGGATTGTTGAAGCTTACTTGCAGCGTTTATGATATTCAAGGGAGGATTATAGATGTAAATGACGGCGACACCGTGGTTTCCGACCTCCATTGTCACTGTCATTTCCAAAACTCTTTCTCTGCTTTCAATTTTCTTGCTTGTGCTTCCAAATCTGGTCAAGGAGTATAAATAAAACGCTTGAGCTCGTGGAAAAGGACTGGGCTATAGATCTGGCAGGTAGAGGCTAGAGCAGGAAGTAGAGAGGAATGGATCCACCATTAATACTTTAATAACGTTTTAATACAAGTAAGAGGTTGGTTCCAGCCACTACTATATAGCTCCAACTCCCAAGAACAACAAAGCCCTCTATACTTGCACTTAAAAAAAAGTACGAACCATATTGCTTTAAAGAACGGTTGTTGTTAGATAACGGATTTTACGTTTCCCGTCAAAGCAAGCATGTGCCAGTCTTGTTAACAAACAACTGAGATTTCCCCCCCACCCCACCCCACTCGTAATAATTGGCGCATGCAAGGATCGTGAGAGGAATTAGGTGGAAACATTTCGGAGATTACGGCATATTACCTGGCACTGGCAGGGATTTTATGTGGTTTTGTTCTGAAATTAAGAGGGGAAGGCCTGTGGGTTGGATTGTTGGTAGGGTCTAGCGTTCAAGCCCTTTTTATTGCCTTTGTCATTGATTTTATGTGGGTTGGAGCGTGGTATACCCTACTCAAAAAACTCGTCAATTATTTGAAAATATAATATATTAAATTTGTTTTAATAAATGAACTAAATTCATTGGATAATATATTATTATTTTATAAATGAGACGAGACAAATTGTGAACTATTAAAGTCTAAATAGATCAAAACTTAATTAATACTTAATTCGATTAGATAGAATTTAAACTCGAATGTAATTTGAATTATGAACAAATTAAATCGAGTTCAACTCTACTCGAATTTAGCTCAATTCAACTCATTTACATTTGTAAGCTCAATTTATCACTAAAATACTTTATTTATTAAACAACTAAATTAATATTATAATCACGTCAAATTATATAATAAAAATATATTTTTAATTAAAATTTTAAAACCACCAGCAAAGCAGGGTATAAGTTATATTTTTAAACAGTCTAAAGATTAATATAAATTAATATATATTTAATTTTTTGATAATATATATATATATATTATTGATAAAATACTTATAGATTCATAAATTATATTTTAAACCGATCGAAATTAATAATATTATATGTTATTTTTTTTATTTCTCACATTATTTCTCTTGAACCTAACCTATTTTTTTTATGTATACCTAATAAAGAGCATTTGTCGCATTAGTAGTCCACTAATCTTTGTCTTTTCCTCGTCTATTTAAGTCTTTCGTGATTTATAAATCAGTTAATTTAATTATTAATAATTAAAATAGTATTTAAAAGATATACTTTTGATTTTACGTTTCAAATTACCTTTATCATTGAGGTCGTAAACGTCTGTTAATTCACGATGTTTATTAAAACAAAAGTTAATTTTTTTATCGTAAATAAATTTTTATTCGAAACATAAAATTAAAAAAAATAACGCTCATTCAACGTTAAATCTTGGCGTATTTGTTTCTTTGGAATAATTATAAATTTAACCCTCCGGTTGTTGACTGCAACTATATACATCATAATAGTGACATTTTTATAATTTATTTCAAGAGGGACTTCATTTTAAAAATGAAATCGATTGTCCAAAACATAATTCTAAAATAAATAAAAAAATAAAAATTGATTAGATTTGATCCATTATTACTGTTTTAATGATTAATTAATTAATGGTACGAATAAAATAAATGAAATTTAATTGTATATGATGTATGATTGAGTAAAGGACTTAGATAGCAATTATTTTATATCCATCTTGGTGGGTGTCTCATTCCTTTATTTATTTATTTATTTATTTCCCTTCGACAACTTTTATGGGGGAATTTGCGATTAGGTGTTTGCTTTAAAATATTTGTATATTTGTCCAAATAAATTATTTGATTTTGACATGTGGGACTTTTTAATTAAATAGCTTATTAGAATTCGACATGACGTGTTTCGTTTCGAACTTTTTTTAATTTATAATTAGGGGCAGAGTGAATTCTAAAATATAATCTCAACCATTTGACATTGATTGTTCAATCATTTTACTGTAATTACCGGTGTGCGAATATATAATTTCTAGGAACAACTGTTTCATTAACTATTTGGGTTAGAAAGCTCGTGCCTAATGAATTGATTTAAATGATACTTATTTTGATATTTAAAATCAAGCCCAGATTTTGTGAGGATGGACCAGTGAGAGCATGGGCTGTTGAATTTCTTCCTATTGCTTTTGCACCCACCACCCATGGCGTAATTACCCAATCCTGGGTCAACTCAAGCCCAACTCGTTTCCATTTCCCGCCACAATCCGTTAATAGACACTTCCTGGAAAAAGGAATCGCGCGAAGACACTGTCAAACCAAAATCAAGCTTAAGAAAATGGCGTCTTCTTCTTGGAAGGCAATCTCTAGGTTATCATCTCGGTTACAGTCTCCAACAGTCCAATTCTGCAGATCAACAGGACTTCACTCACTTCTCTCCGTTCCTCTTCTCATTGTTCAGCTACTCGCCTTTCTCGCATCTCTTGGAGAGATTTTAATCTTTGAATCTTCCATTTTGAACGATTAGAATTTGTTTAAATATTATTATTATTTTCAAATAAATAAGGTTACCTTTGGAGATGAGTAGTACATTGCCGATGGTGCCTTTTCACAGTGCTATAGCTTCGGCACGATTGATATCGAGCTTGGCTTCGGGGTCTCAGACTTGGAGTTTAGTTCCTCGAGGTTTGTTAACTTATTTTAATTTATTTAGGGTTCTTTCAATTTGATTCTTTTAATGTGTAATCTTCTTATTGGATTTCTCTGATTGATACTTTTTTGTGGTTGATAAAACAATTACTATCGTGCATGCTATATAAGACATTGAAACATTGAAATGAAGGTTTCTGCTGCACCTTTTGCTGCTATAATTTTAAACAAGAAGAAACTTTGAAGATTAAACGTAAGGCACTTATGTGTTCTATCTGAATTTTGGGTTTGATTTTGTTACCGTCTTGTTGATATACATTGAAGCGTTCCGGCATGAATTCCGTTATCGGTATTGATCTTCCCAATGTTTGAATTGCAGATATCTCAATGCCTTTATGACATGAAAGTATCCTTTTGCTATGGAGTTGATTGGGTTTTTCATTTTTTTCCCTGATGAAGAGAATGGATAGGGTTCATGTTGCCATTTCCTTTTCCCCTGATTTTAGTGGCACAACATTTTATAGTTCACCTGGTATCTTTAAGGAACACTCATGGCAGTCGAGATTGATTTATGCTTTGGGTTTGGTTCCTTCTGTTATACTTTATTTTTCTTCCTGTAGATTTCTCGACATGGATGAGCTTTTATATGATCATGGTGAAGTGTTATGCATTTAATCGTTACAACTAGAGGTTACCATTTTCTGTTGCTTTTAGTAATCTCCTTGTCACATGTTTTACAGACTATTTCCTCATGGCATTTTTCAGATAATCTGAAAGTTAGAACGTGAAAGTGAAATGGATGTCGGCATATATCGAAACTGTAGTAAAGCTAAGCAGTCCATTTGCAGCCATAACATTTAGCATATGATCTCCATATCATGCTAACATTTAGTTTAGTCATCATTTGTTGATTACATTCACTGCTTTTCAATTGACAGTGATTCTTTTTATTTTTCAACGAAATCGATATTACTGATTGGTGAAGATCATGTTCACATTCAGATGCTATTATAGTCTTTCACACTTGCATCTCGTCATCTCCCCTGTAATATCATTGGTTTGGGTCATTGTGTTACTTTAAAAGGATCTTTTTTATGCAGCTTATTGATCGCAGCGAAGGCATATAATTGAATGCTGTATTGAATTTTATTTTAAACTGCTAGTTTAAGTGAATTTTCTTATTCTTTCCTGACTATGTGCTTGAGAATTCGTTTGATTCATTCTTAGTGAATTGAGTTTTGCCTGTTTGAGTAACGCAAGCTTGATTTAGTTTCCCGGTGCCTTACTGTTTGCACTACCGTCGGACTGACTTGTTAATGGATGGCAATTAGATGCAACAGTCCATGAAAGAAAGTATTAGATAAGAGTTTAGAAACAACTTCTCTGGTATCACTTTGTTTATTCCCCTAATTGCACAGTTTATCACAATTTCTGGTCAATGTATGAAAAAGAAAATTTGGGTTTGTGATTCCATTTCTGAAATTCGCGGCCTTGTGTACATTGAAAATCTATTTCTATGAAAGAAATCAGTTCATCCATTATGGAAACTAGGTTTTGCTGGTTATATCTGTTAAAAAGCCTTCAATCTCCGTTATCATTTGTCTGCAATCTTGATAACTCAGGTGGATAAGTATATGGCCAAACAGGTAGCATTTATTCCAACAGTTCAACTCCACAATCCCAAGCCTCGACCGGCCATGTCGAGGCTCGAGGCTCTTTCCGGGACTGGTGGAGAAGCCATGCATGTATGATCATGATTCATGATGTGTTCCCGATATTTATTCATGGCTCAACTAGAGCCAATTATATTCATGACTTTTAACTCTTGTGACATATGACTCTTATCATGTTAAATTAAAGTTACGATAGAATTAAAATTGGACATTGAAAGGTGTTTTAAAATTTAAATAATTCAAAAAAAATTGACTATAAAAATCTATATAACAAATAATCATAAATCTTATTGGGACCAATTTATGATATTAATCATAAATCTATATAACAAATAATCATAAATCTTATACTACCAAACTAATTATTATTTTATTAATTATACAGAAAAAAAAGTCTAAATTCAGTTTTCAGTTACTACTTACTAGTGGTGCATGAGTCATGACCACTACTTTGTTATGAATGGGACCCCACATATCCACGTCAGACTGCACGCCTTTCGCCGCGTAAGCATTTCTTGGACCGACTAAAACATTTCAAAATAAATAAAGGAAATTAAATTAAAAAAAAATCATTTTTATTTTATAAAATCTAATTCGTATTAATTGATTGGTCGGATATCAGTGTTTAAACATAAATTAATTAATTAATAAATAAAGGGAAAAAAGGGTTACGGAAAATAATCCAAAAAACCATGGTAAACAGTGAAAAGCACTTGGAAAGAGCAACAACGCCCACAGCACTTCACGGTGTTTAAGACCGCCCGCTGCTTCAACAAACCAACCAAACAGTCTCGGCTTATAAAAATGAATCTGAAACATCCATTTTAATCCCCCTTCTCTGATTCTCTGCTCATTCTCCATCGTACTTTTAGACCTCAGCAAAGAGAGAAGAAATCTTCGACGTTTCTCTTCGAAACCAATGGATTCAGTGTTTGCCGCCATTGTTCAAGCTCCCGAAGATCCTCTTTGTTTGATTTGTTCGTGAATTATAATAGCGATGTACTTTACTTAAGTTTGATTCAATCCTCTTCGTTGCTGTGATTTGGAAGATTTGCAGTTTCATTTTAGATTCGTTGTTTTTTCATTTAGAAAACAAATAGACGGAGCTTCGTTTGATTGATTGATGTTTCATTCATTTGAATTTTTATTTGAACAAATAGGTTACAGATGCTTTTTGAACATTTGCAGTTTCGCTTTAGTTCCTTTTTTTTTTTTCATTTAGAAAACAAATAGACGAATCTTCGTTTGATTGATTGATGTTTCATTCATTTTTTTTATTATTTCGAATATTTTATTTGAATAAATAGGTTACAGTTGCTTATAACAAAGATCAAAGCCCGGTCAAGTTGAATTTGGGCGTTGGTGCTTACAGAACCGAGGTATTGTAATTTTTCTTCTCCCTTGTTAAAAATCAGCTTGATAATGTATATATAATTGATCTACCTGTCTTCTTCTTGATGTTGAATCAGTTGATCTGTTTGTGCCTAACAGGAAGGAAAACCTCTGGTTCTAAATGTTGTTCGGAAAGCAGAACAGCTTCTTGTTAATGACCAGTAAGTTGTTCAAACCATTATGTTTTTCATGCCTTCTGTGAATTTGTTGATCATGGTTTATGTGTTTTCAGGTCGAGAGTCAAGGAGTATCTTCCTATTGTTGGTCTTGCAGAGTTCAATAAGTTGAGTGCTAAGCTCATTCTTGGCGATGACAGGTAAAGGAAGGAAGAAACAGGAAGATAAAAATAAAGAAAAAATGGAAGTGTTTTAAAAAACAGTCAATTGAAACATTTTATATTTTAGTGTAGCTTCCCGTTTTTATCGTATTCTCTTGATAACTTATTGGATGTTTTTTGTTTGCTTGCTTTGGAGTAGTCCTGCTATTCAAGAGAACAGAGTGGCTACTGCTCAGTGCTTGTCTGGTACTGGTTCTTTGAGGGTTGGGGCTGAGTTTTTAGCAAAGCATTACAACGAAGTAAAGTGCACATTCCTTCTGTTTTTTAATTTGTATTTGAGTAAGTTATATTGCTTGAAGAGAAAAAAATGTAATGCTTATATTGCCCTTCTTTTGTTTGCCAGCGTACTATTTACATTCCACAGCCATCATGGGGAAACCATTTGAAAGTTTTCACGATGGCTGGGTTATCTGTGAAGACTTATACCTACTATGATCCAACAACCCGTGGGCTTAATTTCCAAGGTCTGAGTTAATGGTTCTATCAATTGGTTATGTTGTGAATGAGTTGATGCTGCTAATAAGTTAATTAGATTAACAAATTCTTGGAGAGACAATTGATGTCTTCATTTATTACATTTTTCAATAGTCATTGCCTTTTTTTGGTGCATTGAGGATGGAAACATGCTTATACGATACATGATCTAGGGTTAAGTACTCTACATATAGCTTCGTGCAAAAATATGTGGTTGCCATTTTATTGCCAGTTTTTGGTTTCAAATTCATTTACCAAGGCTTTCTATGATATTTGGAGCCAAAATCTTGTTTTGATATACTGATAAAAGTAATGGCAAAATTTTGGGAAACAGGCTTGCTAGAAGATCTTGGCGCTGCACCAGCTGGAGCTGTAGTGCTTCTTCATGCCTGTGCCCATAACCCAACAGGTGTTGATCCAACTGTTGAACAATGGGAGCAGATCCGGCAGTTGATAAGATCCAAAGGGCTATTGCCTTTCTTTGACAGTGCTTACCAAGTAATTGTCTGATGTTATGAACTTATGGTTAAAGCTCTCTGTGGGGCGTGATAATGTTAGAATGCTGTTTAGTGTATTCCTTATATGCTAATCTTATTGTTTTCAGAGGTTATAGAATGGTTATTTTACAAACACTTGAATTTTGACATCCAGGGATTTGCAAGTGGTAGCTTAGATGCAGATGCACAACCTGTCCGCATGTTTGTTGCAGATGGTGGGGAATGCTTTATAGCTCAAAGTTACGCAAAAAACATGGGACTTTATGGGGAGCGTGTTGGTGCTCTCAGCATTGTAAGATTCTAGACATATAAATCTTGAGTAAATTTCTTTCATGGAATAATATCAATAACAAAAATAATTTTATAGGTCTGTAAGGCGGCTGATGTTGCAAGTAGGGTTGAGAGCCAGTTGAAGCTTGTGATTAGGCCTATGTATTCCAATCCACCACTTCATGGTGCCTCAATTGCTTCCACCATCCTGAAAAATAGGTAGGTAACTTCTTTGCGTAACCAAACTATCTGTATTTTAGACTTGTCAGGTGACAGAAACTAGTTGTATTGGAAAATTTTCAGAAATGCAATGATTGCAATGGCTTGTCTTAGTGTTAAAGATTGAAGAAAAGTTAATCTTAGGATTCTATAGAGAATTTCATTACTTCCCAAGCCAAAGTGACATTAATCAGGGTAGGAAAACATTTATTGGTCTGTTTGGTTGTAATTTTTCATCTATGATTTTCTTGTTGGACTTTGACTGAGGTAATCACTCAAATGAAGTGAATTCACTTGACTTCATGTTTTTTGTTTTAAACTTGTTTTAATTCTATTTTATTTTGCAGTGATATGTATAATGAGTGGAAAGTTGAATTGAAAGCAATGGCAGACCGAATTATTAGCATGCGGAAACAACTGTTTGATGCTTTATCTGCTAAAGGTTTTGTTTAATTCTTTCTTTCAATGGTCTATACATATCTCTACTCATTTTTTGTTTACCGGTAGCCAAGTTTGGTATGTACGAGTCAATTAACAAAAACCCTGTTTGTTGTTCTTGGGATTTGGGCTCTGCTGACCTTTATATATTATTGACGAGAAATTTCTGTGTTCCTTTCTAGTATTCTTTACTGTGTATGGATCTCTGGTGTATTCCATAAAATCAGAAACTAAAACATGTTTCTATCTCCTTTCTTACAGGTACCCCTGGTGACTGGAGTCACATTATCAAGCAGATTGGAATGTTTACTTTCACAGGATTGAACAGTGATCAAGTTGCCTTCGTGACCAAAGAGTATCACATTTACATGACATCTGACGGGTAAACAGATCCATTTCATTTTTATTTGAACATCTTCTATTGAAGATTCTCCTCCCAATACTCTCGTATGTGTCGTTATAAGATCGTACATGCCAATGCGATGAATGTGAATATCAATCTGCTATGATGAGGTTGTTCCTCTTTATTATACAAGAAGCTAAATAATGGTTCAATATCTCAAAGACCGTTGCCTGCTAATATCAATCTGCAACAAGCTAAATAATGGTTCAACATCTCTTTATTTTGCAGGAGGATTAGTATGGCGGGCCTTAGCTCCAGTACCGTCCCGCATCTTGCCGATGCTATACATGCTGCAGTCACCCATTCCTCTTAGGAAGCTAACAGCTTCATTATGTACCCATTCTACCAAGTGCTTTTTGGCTTTTCGCTCCATCTTTGTCATGACTGTTGTTTTTTCTCCCAACTGCGGAAGGAAATATGATTTTCCATAATAATTGCTAGTTCGGGATTCGAACCAGATTTTTTGATATTTTGATTTCAATGCTATACATCTCCTTTTGACATTTTGTGATGTGTTGATTTCAAATATGATTCCGTACCTGAATTTTAATGTGTACCTATGTTTCATTTTTACTCCCAATTATGAACTTGAAGAATGTCCTCGATTCTCGACGTCACAGAGAAAGCCAAGCCTTCGAGTACCCTGGAATAGCTCTCCAGGATAGCCGGTCCAACATCCTGCAGGAAAAAAAGTTCATCAACAATCTCAGAATGTAATTCGGGAAAAGATTAAGAACATGTTTTTGATTATATATAACCCTGTTTTCTTGGATCTTTGTTATGTCAAGTGAAGATTGTGGAAGTCCAGGAAAATGCTGCTTCAGTATGAGCGAATCAGTCGACAACTCTGTGTTCAGTCTACCCCATGGAGATGGAGGCCTTCCATCTTTCTGGACCATTTTTCCATTTCCAAATCACTATCGATGCTTCGATCCTGTTCTTAAAGTCGACAACTCTGTGTTCGGTTGAGAAGGAACTGCACCGGATCAAAGTACTCCACCATGATGCTTTTATAGATCGAATCACTGAGTCTCTCTTCCATTCCACATCAAACATGATAGAGCACAGTCAGTTGCAGCTTGATTAGGCTCCGGGTAACATGTTAGTACTAGACTGATCGAATCACTGAGGATCTTGTTCTCTTACTGTAATATGTATTTTTTTGACGAGTTCTTATTTGATAAAAAACTGTGGGCTCAACTTGTTGTAAGTCAAGTGTCAAAATTGTCTGCCATCAACCATGTTTAATTTATGACCAAAATCTATTCAAAATTAAAGTCCAAACCTAACAAGCTACTGAATTAATTACTACACATTTGGATATCTGACCAAAATTCATAATGCCCCTGCAATCTCATTTACCATATGCGCCTCTGGTATTTCCGGAAACCGGTAATTTCTCCATGGTCAATGTCGTATTTGGTACATATACTTCGGTAAGATGTTTGATTTAGTACCTGTTCTTCTAAAGAATTGTATATTATATATGTTTTAATATACCAGAATAATTGCATAAAAATATTTATTCATATTTTTTAAACGCTTTGACAATACACGTTATCAACTCTAAAATAGGTGGTTAAAGCTCTTAATTAACATCATTTATTGTTTTATGTTGTTCATTCAGAAGCCCGAATGAGTAAAATTCACTTTTTTCCTAAATAAAAATAATAATAATAAGTTTTGTATTAGTATCATCTTAATTCTTACCGGATCAAATGAAAATAAATATATTTTAAAAAAAGATTTGAGAATCCACCAATTAGACAATAACATCAAAAATCAATGTTTAAATAAAAATATTTTTTTTAAAATATTTAAATTCAATTTTTTGGGAAGATTATGATTCTCTTTTCTAATTAAAACATTCTATAGGTTTAAAAATGGGTATATTTTAATTGAGACATTCCCCTGCATTTGTTTTTTTCTGAAAAGTTTTTAGTCCTATAGTATCATCTTATGTCGTTGATTATTTATCTAAAATTTTAAAAAATATATATTTATTTTAAATTTTTAATAATTTAATTTTTTTTTCTTATTGATTTGATTGAAAATTCGGCTTGACTTTTAGTGTCTGAGGATCGGTTAAATTTAAAATAAAAAATGATTTCAAAGGTTACAATTTTGCACTAATTCATACATATTAGTATGGATTAAATAGATCGAAATATATCAAAGATTCAGACCAACAAAAATAATTTGAAATTTTAATGGAACTGATGTCTTAATTATATTAACAAAAAATATATTGGAAAATCCTACGATGGGCATCAAACACTGTTGAACATCACTAATGTTGAATATTATTAAATTATTTAATAAAAATTTAAAATCTCAAAGAATCAGTATGTAATTAATAAAAGAGTGATAAACTTAATATATAATTAATAATTGTATGATTAATCCTTTAAATTTTTATTTTTTATAAATTAATTTAATAATATTCAACGATGTTCAACATTAACGATGTTCAACAGTGTTCGACGCCGGTTATAGACTAATCCTTAAAATAAATAAAAATGAAAAATTTCCAAAAATAATCATGGTCAGACGCAATTCAACAATTTTAGAATTTTTTATCGTTTAAAGTTATTTTTTTACATTTTTGATTTTTTAATTTTAAAAAAATAATTATTTAAATAATTGAATGAAAATATAGTTTAATATTTATTAGTCCAAATACTGTGTCCTCAATCACATTTTACAACACTGCAAAATAAATGCCATGTGCATGTGATCCATGTCCTATCGAAGGAGGAAATTGTGATGTGACCGATTTTATTCTTAAATAAAAATATTTAAAATATATTCTTCTTCCTTATGATTTGAATTATTGGCCATGTGAAGAGGTACAGGAAACATATTACCAACACTAAAAAATACAATTAAATTAAATCGAATCAAAACTTTAAATAATATTTAAACGTTTAATTTTATTTAAAAAATATTAAACTCTAAAATCTTGAGGATATATTAGCATAGAAAGAAGACCATTTAAAGGATTATTTTAATTTGTGTCATCATACATACATATATGCATGCATGCATACATAATATTAAATTAATTAACACTTTAATTAATAATATATGTTTTTAGTTAAAAATAATTAATAATATATAATTGTTAAAAAAATATTATTATTATTATTATTATTATTATTATTTCAATTTCAAAAGTGTTAGATTCCTTTTTGAATTGTGTTCCATTTATTTTGTTATTTAGCCATTTGTTTCTTTTTTCCCTGAGAATTTTGAAAATTAAAAAAATAAAGAAAATGTTAATTAGTTTATATTATTACCCACAAGTAAACAAAAAATTGTGTCAGTCAAATCCAAAGTGATTGGGAGAAATTATATCATGGGTCAGTCCTACCACGTCATCTATGAGACCGACCAATAAAAACTAGTCACTCATTATTTTTTAATTTTTCAAGTGAAAAATCAATTGAAAAAAAATATGATATGGAAAGATTAGTAATTTTTACTGGTCGGTCCCATGGACACGTGGTGAGACTGACCCATGATATAATTTTTCGTGATTGGGGTTCAAATAGTAATAAGATTTGAAATTCTGAGCAGGAATTAAAATTTATTTATAAAATATTTAATTTATTAATTAGTTAATTTATAGTATATATTATAAAAAATTAATATAAAATATTTTTTTAATTTAATTTATTTTATTTACAACATCAAAATCAAAATTAATAAAAAATTTCATATTTTTGTTAACCCTAATAAATTACAGGTCTGTGGTATATTTAACCCTAAAAAATAATTACAACTCGTACCAAATCCCAATTTAAAAATGGAAAATGCTAAGAACAGTTACTGAGGAAGACGAAACAGTAGTTTGCCAAGAAAGCTTGCGTTTACTGTTAACTGTCCTTTCCCTCTCGTTATGCTGTCCAACAGATTGCCTTTTTGTTTGTCTTCTTTTTTTTATTCCCTTTCATTTCTGCAACACGCGATCGATAAATTTATAACCAAAAGTTCCACCGCCATGAAATCACGCCGCTCAACAAGCTGACTCTTTGAACCATCTCATTTTCTTCTTTGTTCCATTAAACTAATCAGATAAAGCTTGATTTTTTCTTTGATTTTGGAAGCAAAAACTGAACCCCATTCAGTTTCTTACTCTCCTTCATTGCTTTAACAACAAACTCAATGCTCCTCTATGCTTTGGATCTGAATCTATGCTCTCTCACTTGCAGAAAAAAGGTCAGCATTACCAGATTTTAATGTCTTGGGTCTTTGTTTTTTCCCTTTTTAATGCATTTTATTGTCTGGGTCTTCTTTGTTCTGTCTTCTTCTGGAAAATGAGAGAAAATTGAGTTGATTTGTTCATGAAAGATGTCATTTTTGGTTTTAGTTTTAAGGATCTATTTGGTATGGAAGATAATTCAGTAGCTAAAGTTTGAAACATTCCTAATGGAAATGGAGTTTTGTTTTTCCCCCCTTCGTTTTTAATGGCATTTGCTTTTGTTTATTTGGGACGGCAGCAAGTGATTAAGGATGTTGTTTATGGTGTTTTCATTTGAACCAGAGCTGAACAATTGTTGCTGTTGTCTGATTCGGACAATCTTTGATAAAGACTGAATATTATAATATCAAAAGCAGGTAAGAAATCATCTCATAAAAAATCTAATTTAGTATTGGTGGTTTTGTTTTTTTGAGTATTTGTAATTTTGTATGTACCTGACAGTATAAAATGGTTTGGATAAACAGAATATGCCTCAAGACGGCCTAAGATCAGTTGTTTACAGATCGTTTGTTATGTGTGATGATCCAAAGGGAGTTGTTGAATCCGCAACGATTTCGAAGAAGGTGGAGCATAAGAACAAAGTCCGAGTATCGAGTAAGACCGAAAGAGAAGTAACGGTATCTAACAGTGCCATGGAAGAGCTTCGTAGCTCATCTTCATGCCAGCTGTTGGAGGTTTCCAGAGGAGCTCACAAGCTGAACCAGGTGATCGACTCGTGGTCGAGAGGAGGGATTTGGTGTGATCAGCATTCGAAAGATATAGCAAAAGATCTGTTGAAAGGAGCTCTCGAATTGCAGGATTCTTTGCATGTGCTAGGAAAGTTGCAAGAAGCATCTCATTTGGCTAGGTTGAAGAAGAAAGAGAAGGGAATATATGATAAGGTGAAAAATGATCAATTGTTTCGGAGAGTGAATTCGAGTCCAGTCGGAGAGCAGAATTCTCAGAAGGGAGTTCAGGATCCACGCCTTTCTGCTGGTATTTCTTCAAGAGATTGCATTGACGAGCTCAGGGAAGTGATTAGAGATAGCTTAGCTAGGCAAAATCTATTGCCAAACATAAATGCTGAAGAAAAGAGATGCTTCAGTTCAAGATATCCGGATTTAGCTTCAGATATCCCGTCCACAAGCTTGAGCCAATCTTCGTCTTTTCAAACTGAAAACTTTACTTCCATGGATTCATCTGTCTGCTCGGTAGCTGAAGAGAAGAAGGAAAGAGGCCCGAGTTTGATCGCAAAGCTTATGGGCCTAGAAGAAATGCCTTCAAAATCATTGCAGACACATTCCCAGAAAGATGTGGAGAAAAAGAAGATTTTCAGTCAACAAAGACCGACCTTTGAAATTGATACTCCGAGAGTACTGAAATCTCAATTTGTTGAACGGACAGAATATCCGGAGAAGACACTGAAGGATGTCCTAGAGAGCATGCATTTTAAAGGGCTTCTTAAAAACAACTCCATCAAAGAGACTAAGCCTGATTCCTATCAATCAAGTGACTTCTTTTCCGGAAACAGGTTGATTAACAGTCCACCTATTGTACTCATCAAACCTCAGCATAATTCACATTTGCAACCACAGGAAAAGTTTTTACCATTGTTTCAGGAGGAGGGAAGCTCTAGCACCGAAACAATGCTCAGAAAGCCGAAAGTAAAAGAGGATTTTCCTTCCAAACTAGTAGACTCCAATAATAGAGGTTTGAACTTCAGTAAAACGAGCAGAAGAGTGGAAGCAAAAGAAACTCCAGTGAAGAGACATGACCAGCAGGAAGGTGGAAAGGATGGTCAAAGAAATGAGATTAGACCAGTGAAAAAGGAAGTGAAGATTAAACAAAACCTTCCTACTAAGGCGAAAAGTTCGGGTTCTATAACTCAGCCATCTGTGAAGAAAGTGGCAACTGCGAAGAGCATCAACATGATACCAAAGCCTATGATAAGCAGCAGGAAACCAGTTGACAAGGAGGCTGGAAAAGCAAAGAATCTATCAAGGTCTAAAGATCAAGCCAAGGTTTCCCCTAGAAATCCCAGTAAGCCTGAGAATGCATCAAATGTTACAAAATCTAAAATTTCCCATCAACCAAGTGCGACTGCAAAGTCCAACTCTGTTCGCAGACCACAAAATACAGTTCGAGGCCCCATTGATGTGAAGAAGAGTTCAACCAAAAAGGCTGTGAGCAAGCCTACTGTAACTAAAATAACTGTGAGTCCTTTAAGTTTACTTTCTGCTGTTACAATTCTAATTTCATTATCATGTTGACATCCGAGATTTAGAACATATTTACTACATGTATTAAGCTATGAAAATAGTGTCCAATGTTATTAAATGTGGTTTATCTTCTGTGCAGACTGAAAAGTTAGAAGTCAAAAGAGATAAGGTTGTTTTGGAAGGGAGGAAGAGTGATCTTGTATCAGAAAATGATACTGTTTTGGAAGAAATAAAGATTGATCTTGCATCAAACGGTGATACTGTTTTGGAAGAAAAGAGGATTGATCTTGCATCTGAAAATGATGTTGTTTTGGAAGAAAAGAGGATTGATCTTGTATCCGAAAATGATGTTGTTTTGGAAGAAAAGATAATTGATCTTGCATCAAATGTTGATACTGTTTTGGAAGGAAAGGGATTTGATCCTGAACCGGAATATGATACTGTTGTCGAAGGATATAGCACTGAAACCACAGATCAACTTCCTACAGAAGAGGGGACAGAACACACTGATATTCTGATTGAAGGTAACATCCTTTGTGGCTGAAATTTTATTAAATCTCAGTATTGATATTAGCCAGATGCCATTTGTTCACATTAGAGTATGGAGATACATATAGACACATTTCTGATGTAATTGCATATTCAATGTCTGTCATATTTAAATATTACATGCTGGAATTTGTTGTTTCTCTCTTCAAATGCCGATACTTCCTCCTTGGAGTCGACAACATAGATTCCAAAACCTACTGTCTGTCGTATTGTGATTCTTGACTTTTAACTCAGATTAACTTGCCTTGAAAAAAAAAACTTAATGATCAAAATGGAGATGCTGACTACTTTTTCTTTGACCCTGTTTCTCTTATAGAGCACAGCTGTAAGAGTTCTGTTTGTGATGTCACTCTGGTTACCCTCGATGATCAAAGCAGCAGAAAATTTATTGGAGACATTGATGATGACTCCGTCACTTTGATCGGAACAGAGAATGTAAACTTCATGACAGGGACCGGTCTAAAGGCATTGCTATTGAGCAATCCAGCTTTAAATGCTGACACACGACTTTCCTTGGATTGTGCAAATGAAATTGTTCAACGGAACAGCCATCCCGATTCTCAAATGATCCACTCTCCCTGGTCAAGCCTGGTAGGAAATGCCAAAAGGCACATCTCCATAGATCATTTGTTAAAGGAAACTTGCAATGGTATCGAAGCTCTGAGAAGCTATACTGAACTTGCCGGCGAAAACTACCCCAACGACAGCCTTTACGCAATGCTGGAAAGAGATATAAACCACAGTGAAGCATTGAGTGGAATATGGGACTTGGGTTGGAAGAAAGGATTCTCAGTGGATGACACAATACAAGCAGTGGAAGATATAGAGAAGCAACTATTAAGAGGATTAATTGCAGAGATTTGTGCATAAATTTTGCTTTTTTAACAACTTGTTAAAATGGTTCATCAGATCTGCAGATTCAAGAGCTTCAACAGACCAGTGATGCAGCAGCCAGCAATAAAGGAGGCAGAGTTGAAAGCGTTGGCCATTTTCTCCCATTCAAAATCATAGATTCCTTGTAACTGAAACCATGTAAATAACCGAAGTTTTATTTTTAATGTATGAATCAAATAAATCATATATTTTGGCCTAAAACTTGTTCATACCGAGTATATACACTCGGTCAACATTAGACCTCCATGTGTCAAGCTTAAATTTCAAAAGGGCACGGCAAGTTGGCAACCATTTCTGAAAGTTTGCCAATTGCCATAAACCTATAAGCAGCAGCCTTGCTGAAAATGACAACCAACCAAAAACTCAACCAATTTCATAATAAAAATAGTTTACATTACAGTACTCCTTTCAAGAACATTGCAAACAAGCATAAAGAGACATTTGAGCAGCAGAGTTTATCAATTTGAACATAACTCTTGGCAGCAGTAGAAGCATTCATCAAGCTTATTACCCTTTAGGCTTTATACATATATACCAGCAGACAAAATATAGCTGGTTTTTTTTTATGGCAGAGCTCTGCCCTAAGAAGATGAACCCTTGAAAATAAGGAAATTGAGAGTCCCCAAAGCAAAATACACAAAAGTCCCTTTTGTATGAGTGAAGAAACACCCAAAGTTTGAACCCACCACACATTGCCATCCACCTCCATATTTCTTGTCAAATTCCTGCAACTTTGTTTTTTTAATACTAAATCATTTCATATAACAGCAAAAGAGAAAAAAGGGTATTGAAAAGCAAGACCTTTTTTATGTGAGCAGCAATGGAGATGCAATCATAAACATCATAGAGATCAAGAGCTTGAGAAGCAGAATCCATGGCTTGGGTCTGCATCTTCTGTGGCATATCAGTTTCTTTTATCAAAGCTTTGCCTTCCAACATCTCTTCAGCTACTTTTGCTTTTGATTTTGCAAAGTGAAAAGTAAAACCAGAAGCTCAATCAGTTATCTAGGAGAAAGAACATTATTGCGTATGAATTATACGACTTTTAAGATGGTGGCACGTACTTCAACCCCATTTTTAATTTGTCAGATTCTTCGAAATTATATCTAATTTAAGAATCTAATCTAAAGTGACGCAGATTTGTAGGACAAGTCGAGTTGGATTCTAGTGGAAGTGAGAAATTTCCCTTTCATCCATCTATCTTTCCTTCTTTCTTTCAATGTCAAGCAAGAGTCTAGAGTGAGTGATACATATCACATAATATCATTAAAATAATATATTATTAAATATCATTAATTATTTTAATATTTTTAAATAACTATTAAAAAAAATTAAAGATTCAACTTGTAATTAGTTAGTATATTTTTAAATAAAATTAAAATAAATTATTCTATAAATATCTTCATCATCTATTGTCTTACCAAATTAAATAAAATTACATATTTTTATTTTTTATATAATATTTTTTATGAATTAAATTTTATAAATCATATCATCTTCCTTGTATCCTATATATTTATTCTAATATTTAAAAAATCAATAAAAAAATACTCTAAAACTTAACCCACAAAATCAAAAGTGACAAGTAAAATAATTAATTTTACTATATTAAATGCTCTAAAATTAACCCTTTCTGGGACTACTGAATGTTCTTAGTATCTAAGAATGTAAATCGAAATATGGAATATAGAAATAAGACTAAAATTAACAGTAGCCTTTCTTGTCTGGCTTACCTGATACAAACCATGTGTATATAAACACTGTAGGCAAAGCCACATTGAATTACCTACACAAAAACGATTGTATAATCCAATGATCCAATAAATATGAAAGTATGTGTTGAAGAACAGCTTCTTCAATATCTACAGCCTTTTTCAAGTCACCGGCTTTTCCGAAATCCGAGCTCTGATGTGTCAGAAAGTTCAAGGAACACCATATGATGTATCCGGACAACCATCAGCAAACTCTTATCAGTTTATGAACACCAATTTACATGAATTTATAAACTGCCCTTGCATCCTATAATCCCTGCTTGTTGTTAACTGGTTCTGGCATATAATCCCTGGTTGCATCCGGAAAACACTTGCTCGAGTGAGGTGTGCGGATGATGAGTCGTATTTCTTCAATACCATTTGGCTTGTTTTTGCACTAGATGATCCATTTTGTTTGGTCATGGCTACACCAGGTATCTGCAAAACATTAGAATGAGAAGCACTTGGGTGTTGTTTCTTGTACATCTTCTCCAAACCCTCGGCCGGTAGCTCGTCTTCATTATTCGATGCAACTCCTTGATCTACACGTTTTATAATTCTTCTTGCTTCGGTTAGTAAACCGATTGCACGCCATGCATCTGCAACAAGCTGTATGGTGCTCCTCTCGGCGGAGATACCCTTCTCTTCCATAACCTGCAGGAGTTCTTCTGCTTTCCAAGGCTGTTTTGCTTCTCCATATCCCCATATCAAAGTTTCAAAAGTAGTCAAATTGGGGGAGACGCCGGTTTTGCACATTTTCTCATAAACTCTGGCTGCATGCTCCATTTTCCCGGCAGTGCACCAGCCACTGATGATGGTGGTGAAGATTACTACATTTGGATGCAGACCGAATTTGCTCATGGATTCAAGAAGTGACTCGGCCTCTCCTGGCTCCCTGGCACGAATATAACCTTTAGCCAGGATGCTAAAGGAATGGACGTCGGGTTCTATGCCAGCCTTGACCATGTCATCAAAGATCTCCTCACATTTGTCCATCAGCCCTGCTGAGCTCCATGCATTCATAATCGTACTAAATGTTATAACATCTGGTTTGACCCCGAATTCTTCCATCAGTGTCAATGCCTGGCAAAGTTTGCTTCTAGTAAGCAAATGATTAACACGAAATATGATAGAAGTGGTAATTTACAGAAAAAAGTAAGCACAAGAATTAATGCTGAAACTCACTTCATCAACTCCGTCGGTATCTGTAGCATCGAGAAAACCTTTTATCAGAGAGTTGAAAACAACCAGATTTGGCTTCACTCCTAGCTCCTTCATCCTGTACACGAACCTCAATGCTTCCGTCATATTACCTTCCTTACAATATCCGGTCACAATGATACCACAAGTACGCACATTGGGAGCCACTTTGTTGTTTTGCATCTCGAATATCATCTGTTCTGCCCTACAAGTTTCCCTGGTCTCGGCATAGGCTCTTGCTATGGTATTGTAAGTGACAACATCGGGATGCATACCGGTCGCCACCATTCTATACACCACGTTCCATGCTTCTTTTATGTTCAACTTGTTGCACCATGCCCTGATTAGGATATTATATGTTCTATCATTCGGTTGCACATTTTCTCCCAACAACATCAACTCTAGTAATTTAGATGATTCTTCGGCCTTGCCTATATTTCCATATCCTTTCATAAGGGTATTGAAAGTACTGGTCGTAGGCTTGCATCCGCTCTGCTTCATTTTCTGAAAGATTTTCATGGCTTCTTTCACATTCCCAGACTCTGAAAAGGCATTGATCATAGCATTGAAGATAATCGAATCGGGCTTCAAACCATTCTCTTCCACTTCGGACAAAAGCGGAATGATGGATTTGTATCGTTTCTGGCGGGTTAATGCTGACACAAGAGCCGTGTAGGTCACGAGGGTTGGTTTATGTCCTTCTTCCACTAAGCTGTTGAAAATAAACTGAGCTTCTTGAGGTTTCCTCTTCTCGATCAGAACATTCATTAGTTTTGTTCTTGCACGCACAGTCCGACAACCATTGTTTCCCGAGCAAACAACACATTTCGATATAACTTCGGAATCTGCAGAATCTGTACTTGCATGTGACTGTTCATTCTCATGTACATGTGATACCTGTTACATATACAGCTATCATTATTTGATCATTACCATACAAATAACGAGCATGTGTTCATATAAGTAGGCATAAATACAAGGAAAAACAGAAAAACAGTCAAACAACAATACCGCAACTGCCGAAGCTTTAACCGGCTTCTTGATCATGATTGTTCCCTCCTGATGCATAACCATGGGAATGGACCTCCTCTTCGCCATACCATCCAAAGCTTCTTCGCCGCTCTTCACCATCTAATAAACCGGCACCTAACTTTTTGTTAGATTGGAGATATAATCATTTGCAGGCCATCTGTGGGAGGCGAGGAACTTGTTTTCGGACTCGATTTCCCCTGCTTAAAGATTGCACCTGAAGAACCTGTCCTAAATAGAACCAGATAGGAATGGAGCAAAATCAAAACATTATGATCATGCAAAAAAAAAAAGTTACAACAATGAAATTTAGATCCACAGGAGAAGATTCTTAAGTGAAGCAACATATCTTATGCAGAAAATTATTCTCGGAAGACTCACCTTGCACAGTTAGGTGTGCAATGTGAGTCGGTTCGGATTTCGGATTAGACAAGAGAAAGCCTGAGCAACCAAAAAAGCAATAGATAAAAAATCCCAAGTAGAAAACACCCAATTCAAAAGTCTATAGTGATTCATGTTTTAACCAAGAGATTGCAGCATCTATCAGTCCATTAACAATCATATACAAAAAAAAAGAACAAAATCTAAATAAACAGATTAAAATGCAATTCACCATACATCAACACAAGCAAATTAAGACCAAGAGACAGACCAAATACTGAAACTAAAACTAAAACCTGCAAGTGTTTACACAGACCAAGAACCTAAATTGAAACACACAAACAAAACATTTCCAGGAAGTGCTGGTCATACCTCTAGGCTCTAGAGAAGAAATGGTTTCTTATTTTGCATGGCCAAGAAGAGTTGAGATAGATTTCCAGAGTTTTTTTTTAAACATGAAAGGTGCCAATGGAGTTGAAATAGGGAAAGAAGTGTGTTGGAGTGTTATGGGGAATGGGTGAGTGGTGATTGTGTTTTAAACATCCAACACAGATTCTTATCCACAAAATACTATCACAAACAGATTCTCTGCATATCTGTCAAATTTTTGTTGCCACTTGTGACTTTGTACATTATTTGTGGAATCATAAGCTGCCACGATAGCTTTTGCTCCAATGATCAACAATTTGTAAACTATTTTTAATTTTGATTGACATAAAATTTTAGGAGAAATTTGGAACAATTTTTTCCACTTCTCTTAATTAACTCAGCTATTTTTGAGGAGCTCTCTGATATTAAAACTCACTAATTCAGATACAAATCCAACAAGTTTTTTCTTTTCTTTCTTTCACCTGTTTTATGGATGAATATGAGTGAATTATAAAGTCAGCAAGGTTCGTTGCCGCCAAAGTTGCAATGGATGGCCTTATCTTTGGCCCCTTTGACTTGTTTGTGTTTTCCATTTATATGGGGTTTTGAGCCAGCAAAAATGCTGCTCAAGTGAAGGAAGACGTGAAGAGAGATTTCCTACCGGCCTTGATTTTGGAAGGTGGCATATGGCCGATCGTCAGGTTGCAAATTTTCGATATGTTCCGGTGAGATACCAACTCCTTTATGTCAATATCTTCTGCTTGTTAGACAATGCCTTTTTGTCATGGTTGGGACAACAGAAGGATGCTTCCTGGAAGCAGAAGTTTACTTCTTTTACCTCAATGAAAGAACAGGGAGGCCAAGGCAAATTGTGATTATTTTTTTTTCACTTTTTACTGATAAGAGTCTCAAGTGTACAACAAAATATTCATGTACTGTTGAAAGAATTAATGAACCCCAAAATGTGGACTGGTATCTACCAATATGGATTCTGTGTTTTGAGATGATGCTTGAGCCTCAGTTTGGCATTGAGCAGACCAAAACTGATATCAACATTGAAACAACAAATGAAAGAATCGAGCAAACTGTATCCATCATTTACTTTTTATGTGAAATCACTAAAAAAATACAAATCAAAGAAAACCCTTGTCTAAAAATTAGAGGGGGTTGAAATTTTGTGTTGTCTCTATGAAAAAACAAGCCAATTCGAGTTCATATAGTATGTATATGTAAAAGAAGGGAGGATGGGAACTTTACAATGTAGCAATGAGGTATGTTGGGTCACGAGGTTGAATTTATGTTGTTTTTCTTTAACTTCAGCATCTCCATTTCGTGGGTGATTTGGCCTTCGTTGCTTGAGCCGGAAGGGTATAATCCGTATTCGCTGGTGGGTTCACTGAACTCGTTACTAGCAGCATATTCCTCTGTGGCTGTGCCCATGGTCGTCCTCCTGAACCTTTTCATGTCATCAGTGTACTGGCTTGTATCATATTCGGAGCTATCGTAAGAGCTGTAGACACTGCTTTGTCCGGGTTTCATACCTTCATTGAGATCGGACAATGATGCATCTCCTTCTAAAGCACGGACAATCTGCTCAGTTACAGTTTTGGTTAGTCTACTTGTTTAAAGCACCATACGGTCAAATACAAAGCACAACAATTAACATCTTAATACTCGGAAAAGGCATTTGACGGTAATTTTGCTAGACCAATTACCTGGCTCATACGTGGTCGACATCTTGCCGAATGTCGAACACAAGCAGCAGCACAAGCAACCATGCGAGTCATCTCATTGTGGTTATATTCCTTCTGTAACTTAGGATCAGCCAGACTATCAAAGTTTCCATCATCCAAAGCTTGTGTGAGCAATGGCCTAGCCTGCAATGCCAAATCAGATTTACTTAATAAAGAATCGATGAAACTAAATCCAGAATGCGGAATGGAACTGGTTCAGAGACAGGATACGCAGAAGACATTATGCATGCTTGTGAGTGATTGCATGGACAATCATAAACCAAAATTAATATAACTAACCCACTCAACCAAACTGTCTTCCATGTAAGACGAGCCGACAGGTCTGTGTCCAGTAATCAATTCCAACAGCATTACCCCGAAAGAGAAAACGTCTGATTTGTCTGTGAGCTTTCCACTTGAAGCATACTCGGGAGCCAAATACCTGGAGAGAGTGAGAATTAAGTAAATTGAAAACAACAGGCAAAATTTTTAATCATCTATCATATGTACAAAGAAAAAAGAAAGCAGAGGTCTTCGTACCCAAAAGTACCCATCACCCTAGTAGAGACATGAGTGTTAAAATCTGAAGAAAACTTTGCCAGTCCGAAATCAGCAACCTGAAAACAACATTTTTGTCCATCATCTCAATGACAGTAGTGGGAGGAAAACATACAGATTTGGGCGACCAGAAATACCTAGATGAATTAACTCAGAAAGAACAATGCCTGCATTTTGGTTGCATTTGTTCGGATTTCGTTTATTTTTCAAGTGCTTAAAAGTGTTAAGAAGGTAGAACGAAATCAATACCTTAGCCTCAAACTTGTAATCCAAGAGAATATTAGCGGCCTTAATATCACGATGAATGATCTTAGGATGACCTGAAAACATTGATAATGGTTAATAATAAGATGCTAAAATCCTAAAATCAGAGCAAGCATGCAAGGGAGCGAGTGGAAATAGCATACAATCCTCATGAAGATATGCCAGTCCTTTCGCAGATCCTAGAGCAATTCGCATCCTAGTAGGCCAATCCACTGTAAGTCGACCCTTTCCTGGAATCAGCAGTGTATTAGATCACTTTACCAGATGAATCGAACAATGCTAAAACAAGTATTACCATCTGCAACTTAAAAGTATCTTACCATGCAAGTGAAACTCCAAAGAGTTGTTCGGAACAAACTCATAAACAAGCATTCTTGTTGTCCCAGAGATGCAGTATCCTACCAATGACACGAGATGTTTGTGATGAACACGGCTAATAATCTCAACTTCTGCCTGAAACTCTCTGTCCCCTTGTCCACTTCCGGCCTTCAGTTGTTTGACTGCTACTCGTTTCCCATTCGGGAGAAATCCTCTGTGAACAAACCCGAAACCACCTTGTCCAAGAAGATTTGCATCTGAGAAGCAATCAGTTGCCCTTGCTAATTCATCATAGGTAAATGTGCTCTTCGAGAAACCTAAGGCAAGACCAGGTGAGGGCGGTGGAAGTGAGGCTTCGGAACCTAAATAATTAGATCCAGAACCTCCACTGCTGCTCAGGAAAGGTTGGGGTGGTGGCTGCGTCGGCATTGGCTGAGGCCGCCATGCCGTAACTGGTGGAGGAGTGGGATTTGGAGGTGCTGCAGTGGATTGATTCACAGGTGGTGGTGGAGGATTTTGTTGCCGCAAATACTGCTGCCCTTCATATGGATCTTCTGGCGGGAGAAAGAGGCACATGCAAAAGCAGAAACATCAATGTATACCAAAAAGAAAAGAAAAACTCCAAATTTATGATTCAAATATCTTATATGGATCAATCTTCAAAACTGTCAAGGAAATCCCATTTCTAAACGGTTAAGAATTTCAGATTTTTAATGGAAAACGAAAAAAACATTTTTCTGTTTAAAAAGATTAACAAAACTGGGGGGAGGGGAAGATCTGACCTTTAGGATCAGAAGGTGGCGGGGGAGGGACGTAGTAAATTTCATCATCTGTTCTTCTTCTTTTTCTTCTTCTTCTACTACTCTTCTTACAACATATACACAACAAACACAACAGCAACAATATCGCCACACCCCCAATTGCTATCGCGACCACCGTTCCCGTCGTAACCTCGATGCCGAATTCTGATGGCGGCGCCGAAGGACGAGATGGAGTCCCAGAGTCCCTTGAAGGCGGTGGCAGCGATGGAGTCCGCGGAGTCAATGTACGAGGAGGCGGAGGGGAAGAGCTGGAGGATAATGGTGGTGGCGGGGATGTAGATGATGATGGCAGAGGAGATGGAGTGGAGGAAGCAGGAGGGGATGGGGTTGTCGAAGGTGGAGGAGCTGATGGGGTGGCGGGTGGCGGAGGGGAAGTAGAATTTGTCGAAGGTGATGATTTCGGAGCCGGAGAAGCCACTGGTGATGGAGATGACGACATTATACTCTCCAAAAATCCCAGAAAACAAAACTAAAAACCAGAATCTTTATGGGTTTTGATCAGAAAAAAAAAGATTAAATCTTTAGGAAGTTTTTTTAAGAGACAACTGGGTTTGGAAGTAAATGAATGGATTTGATTAGTGTTGTAACGTTTTTATTAAAAAAAAAGCAGCAGCAGTATTACTTGGCAGTTATTTTTCAACCTGGCGGGAAACAGCAGATGGCCACCGCCCTTCGCAGCTGCGTGGTGGTGGGATTCCGGCGGCTACCCGTGTGTTTTACCTTATTGTCCAGCGGTCGTGGAGCACTCAAATCCGACGAAATTCCATTTCATCACTACAAACTATCACCGAATAAGAGATTCAATGTTATTTAATTAAAGATTTGGAATTTAAATTTGAATGTTGTCAATGACACAGATATGACTATTAAAATCTAACGGCTGTTAAGGAAATAAATCATTGTGGTCAAAGATTATCTAAATTTTAATGTCAGCTTTTTACTATCCATATAAATAGAACATAGAAAGTAGTAAAATATTTTCTTCCCATTTCAACTCATTTTCCATAAATCATAATATTTTCTTCCCATTTCTCTTTATTTTCTCTATAATTAGAGATTGACAGAGTTATTACTTTAAAAAAATATACTAATCATCATCAAATGTGTTCAATGAATTCATTTTGAACATTTTAAAAATACATGCCAAGATGTTAACCCCTCCAATGCAAGAAGGCTTAACTATGAGCATATAATTTTTCATAAAATAATCATACAATCACTTAATTTGTGTATAGTATAAGACACCATTGATGAATTCTTTTAACTGTTAGATATATGCATGTCCTGAGAGGTTGCAGACTGCAGGTGAAAAACCAACCATACAATGGCGGTTTAGTGTTTAGAATCCTATCGTATCAATTCTACGAGCACATGCATCATAATTGGCTCCTTGACTCGAACAATGTTAATACGGTAGTAGCTTTGGGGTTAGGACTGAGAAGTCTCAGGTGCCGGGAAAGGTGCTGCTTGTGCTAGAAAGGATAATGAAGGCGCAAACAACTGAAAGTGAGAACACAGACACCCAAGTGTTTTCTGTGTACATATCCATTGCGTCTGTGATTGAGAAACGCGTACGGTTTTCAGCCCAGTTTCGAATTCGGTCTGCTTCTGCTGCATATAAGGCCCTACCCTGCATATACACAGATTTGCCTTGAATTTTAGAGGAAATGGGAAAGAGGGAGTGGATCAAATGTCCCAACAGTTTGGATTCATGCAAAAGATGGCTTTAAAGCCGGAAACCAGGATTACAGCAGACTTCGAGAAGGAGCCTGTGTTTGGTGTAACCATAAAATGGAAGTTTCATCAATAATAGGTGATTTAATTTTTTTCTGCCAAAGAATCAATAGTACCTGTTCATCAAACCAGCGACCTTGTCGGAGCCAGGCAGTGACTAAAGCTAGTAATATTCGAGGTGGTGTCAAGTAGTTGATGGCCTTCCCAGTCCCCTTCACAACCCGCAATCGTGGAACTAGACTTCTAGCAACGGTTTCAGGAAGCTCACAGATGATGTTAAACATTTGCTTATTCTTTAAGGTCGAGCCACTGCAAAAGAGCAAAACAAATATATCGAACAATTTATCAAGTTTACCAATCATGCAAAAAAAAAAGGCAGCGAGCCTCTCATCACTTGATAAAAATTGGAGCAGTCATGTCTCTCGTGTTTACAATGTCGAATACAAAATCAAATAGGTACAAAAATAGTTTGATGAGCTGAGAAAGCCACACACCTTAAGAGCAGATCAGTAAGGACCATGCCGGGAGATGCAGTATGGATTCCAACTTTAGAACGTTTGCACTCCTTCAGAAGTGATACATGAAGCTGCCGAAGACCACACTTAGTCGAACCATATCTGGAAGTTTCAGAAGATAAATCCGATTAATCATCACTCTTAACTAATATAACAAGTTCAAAACATCACAATTTTTTTATGTAACGACAACTTACACAGCAGTCAAAGGAGTGCTAGATCCCCCAGAACCTGCTCCATCCATGTTAAAAATGTGGCCAACCTTTGGCTGGTTTTTCATGATGCGCATAGCTTCCCGAGTGCAGAGAATAGAACCAATAAGATTTGTTGAGACGATCTATCACATAATTAGATGGTCAGATAAAAGCTACTGCCATTTTGTTTAACCATATGAATTGAACTAAAAGATGAATACTCAAGTAACTTCCATAACATATCAAAATACCTGTCTAATATCTTCATCGCTGAACTGTAGCAGCGGTCTAAAACCTTTGTTAGCGCCAGCATTATTTACCTGTCAATAGAAACCCAAACTAGAATCACAGAGTGCATCATATTTTGCACATGAGTAATGTTACACATCAAGGTCTCATAAACAGGATTGGAAATGGTATTAGGAGAAATTTTCTTCGCAGTTCAAGAACATACTACAGGCGATTCTATTACGCTTCTTAAGGTTAAGAGTCGAGAATACTTCAGCTGAATACTTACCCAAATGTCAACTGACCCAAGTTCATGGATGGCGAAGTTGGCTAATTTTTCAACATCACTAGGATCACAAACATCGCATGCTATGCCGACCACTTTTGCTCTTCCCAGATTCTTACTAAATGAACCACCTGCAGTCATACCTTCCTTGAGGTTTTCCTCAAGTTCTTTGACAGTCACACGAACAGACTCGGGACTGCGTTCACAAGACCCAGTGAGGATAAGATGTGAGAACATTACTGATGAGTATTCCATGTAACGTATCATAAACTAGGGATGCTTCCGTACTCCACCTGCGAGAAGTAACAACCACACGATCTCCAGAAAGAAGAAATTCTCGAGCAAGTGCTTTTCCCAGTCCCCTTGTGCTACATTAGGCCAGTTCAAAACACAAAATCACAACAGAAAACATAACTTCTCTGTATAAAATTTTGTTTTTACCTAATTAAATTGTACCTTCCTGTTATAACAACATTTCTTGGACCGGCTCGACAGTGTTCATCTAGAACCATATTAGCACCAATCATGGTTCCAATTATAACCCCTCCAAGCCAGCTATACCAAATCAAGGCATTCATCTGACTGTCTCCACCTACAGAATCAAACATCAATCCATGAATATGCATCTAAATATATCCCCAACAAAGTATACAACCATGCAAATTGGCTAACCTGACAACTGAAAACCAGTCAAGAGTATAACTCCAGTACTCATCATGGTCACTATATATCTTCCTATTTGCAGAGAAATCTGGTTCATAAGCGAAACAGAAAGGTTCAATTCAGAAATTACATAGAACAAACACCGAAAGGGAGCTAAAAACAGAGAAATCCAATTAATGAAACACAATTTACAATTATATATAACTCACCGAAGAGAAAATTCCCTCAACTTTAGCTACAGCTTTTTCATATTCATCTTGAGATTGAGAACCGAATTTACTAACCCCAAAAACTGCAGATTTCAGAGATTTCCAAAACCCATCTCCTGTTTCCAACTTCACTTCATTTTCCATCAAAACCCCATGTTTTCCCTCACTTTCCATCTCTTTCTCTTCCACTTGTTCCCCTCCATCGTCTCCCCTAAACGACCGAAACCTTTGAATGTACACCCCACAAGTGTTTCTCGTTATAACGGGGAACCGTAGAAAAAGACCCCGTTTAATCCAGTTCCGCCGTTGTTCCTTGAAAGAAAACGGTCGGTCTTTCTGGAAAGTACGTAAGTGAAGCTTAGCCACTGCAGCCATTTTTTACAGAGATTGAAACTAAAAGGAAAAGAAAAGAAAATCGAATCTTTAAACAGTACTTCTTCTTCTTCTCCAACTTTATTGGCAAGAAAAGAATTAAAAAGAACCTTCCTTCTGTACAATTATATGATGATTTCAAGCGAAATAAAATACTGGGGAGAGATAACTTTGAAGCTGGAGGCAGAGGAGCGTGATGACCACACGTTCAGCAACCTAATCCTCTGTCCTTTATGGCGACACGTGGCGTTATGGGTCGGTATTTTCGTTGTCGTGTTCGTTGGAAGGAAGGTGATGTTTTTCCGCCTTGTATTTTCAGGCTTTCATTATTTTAATATTATTATGTTGTGCGATTCGACGTGTAAAAAATGGAGGAGTCTATCCCTGCGTTTAACATCACTACTGATAAACACCGCTGAACACTATTCAATTAATTAATAAAAATTAAAATTTTAAGGACTAAACATATAATTTTAAATTATTTAAAATAAAATTTTAAATGAATTATATATATTATATTTTAATTTTTAAATAATTTATTTAAATTATTTTTAATTTAAAAATAAAAAATATCAAACTTAAAACCCTAAACTCAAGGTAAAAATACTAAACATTAAACCTTAAAATCCAAAACCCTAAATCATAAACTCTAAATCCTAAAACAATAAAACCCTAAACCATAAAATCTAGAAATATAACCATAACCTAAACCTTAAAATAGAAAAGTTGAAACTCTAAAAAGTATAAACCTGAAACCCAAAATTAGTTTAAGATATAGATATAGGCGTTTTTAGTAATTTTAGGGTTTAGATTTAGTGTTTATGGTTTATGGTTATAGGGTTTTATATTTTAAGTTTTAGATTTAAGGTTTTGAGATTTTATATTTTAGGGTTTAGAGTTTAATGCTTATTGATTTAGGTTTATGGTTTTGGTTTTAAAGTTTAGAGTTTAAGATTTTTTATTTTTTAAAATTAATTTAAATTAGTATTTTATTAATTATTTAAAACATAAAATAATCTATATAGAAAGTAATTTAATAAAAATATTTTAAATAATTTATAATTACATATTAAGTCTTTAAATTTTTTAATCTTTATTAATTAGTTTAATAATATTCAGCGGTGTTCAACATTAACGGTGTTCAACGGTGTTCGACGCCCGTTGTAGAATTTTCGATAAAAAATAAATAAATTATTTAATTCATGATTATCTTTCAAAGAAAACTAATGGTGATTCAACTTTTTCATTCATAATTTTTTAAAATATATTTTAAATTTCTGGTAATCCAACCTTTTCAAATATTTTAATAAACTTATAAAATAAGATATTATAATTTTAAATAATAATAATAATAATAAAGGCATATCTTTAGACTTTAGTCATAGCACGTTTAAAACGAGTAAAGAACACTAATCCTAGAAGATGAACTTGTACAAGCAACTGCATTAGCTAGCATATCTCAAACCAAATCCTTAAAATTATATTTTTGTTTACTGATATAGACATGGACAAAAATAATAATTTCAGACAGCAAAAAACTGACCCATACAATTACCAAACGTGTAACATGTTTTTTTTTCATGTAATAATTATTACCCCACCAGGCACCACATACCTATTAACCTATATATCTTTTGTTGATTACCTTCGTGTTTCAGAGTTTTATTTAGATTAATTAAAATAATTTATATATTTTGAAGAATAAGTCTTTCAGTGAAATTTTTATACATATAATCTTAAATTTAAAATTTATTTAGATAATATTTAATTGTTTATCAGGTAAACCAATCATATAGATATATACATAATATGTTTAAAATAAATATAATTTAGATTTAGATAGATTTTGTTAATAAAACAAAAAAATGATAATAGATAAAATTTATCAATTTGATTTAAATCTAGATAAGTGTATAATTAAATTGATTTAATTTAAATAGGATGTTTAATGTTTTTATATTTTATTTCTATATGAAGTGTGGGTATAATTAATTCATTACTGTATAAATACATGGATAAATACAAACACAGCTATCTAACGAGGGTGTAAATCATTTATCTCTTTTTTATATTTTCTTTTATATCTTCGCTTTAAATTAAAAGGTATAAAATTTAAAGTTTAAGATATAAAAAATAAGAGTTAAGTTTTAAAATTTAATTTTTTAAAAAATTTTCAAAAGAGGTATAAAAGAAAGTATGGAAAAAAGGCAGAAAATTTTTACCGATGCCCAATTGAGAATCCAGACAAAATCCAACTGTGTCATTTGAATTTTGATCCCATTTATAGACATGGCTGTGTTAAATTATAAACATGTTCTTTGTTTGGGGGATTAAAGATTTTTGGCTAATTGATTTTTCCAGTCATGAAATTCACTTCTCCTCAGGAAACGGACAAACTGCAGGACCATTATCATCCGCTTCCCGGTTCTGATCCCAAACATGTTGGAACTGGGTTCAACAAATATGTTCTTGCAGCCGCCATTCTTGCCTCAACGAATTCGGTTCTACTCGGATATGGTGAGAACCTGTTTTAAATCAATGTTTCTCGATATTTATATGAACAGTAATTTTCAACCCATGTTTTTGTTTGATTTTTCAGATATTGGGGTGATGAGTGGAGCGGTGTTATATATCAAGGATGATCTCAAGATCAGTTCGACACAACAGGAGATCTTGGTTGGTTGCTTGAATCTATGTTCCCTAATCGGTTCACTCGCCGCCGGCAAAAATTCTGACAGCACCGGCCGTCGTTTTACGATAGTCTTGGCGTCGGCTACGTTCTTTATCGGAGCGATTTTAATGGGGTTGGCACCGTCTTTCCCTTTCCTCATGGCAGGGAGAGTGGTGGCCGGGATCGGTGTTGGCTATTCTCTTATGATTGGTCCTGTCTACACCGCGGAGATCTCCCCGGCGATGAGTCGTGGCTTCCTCTCTTCGCTGCCGGAAGTTTTCATTAATGTGGGGATTCTATTAGGCTATGTTTCGAACTTTGCATTGTCTGCTCTGCCTCCGCCGTTGAATTGGAGACTAATGCTAGGCCTAGCAGCATTGCCGGCCAGTGCGGTTGCGTTAGGGGTCATTGTAATGCCTGAATCCCCTCGTTGGCTCGTTATGAAAGGCCGAGTCGTCGAGGCCAGACATGTATTGATTGAAACATCGGATTCCGAAGCAGAAGCCGATAGGAGACTCGTCGAGATGTTGAATGCTGCCGAAGCATCGGAACGAGAACCGCCTTCTAGTAGCTCGAAATGGCATGGCCAAGGGGTATGTAATGAATTGTTATGTCCAAGTAGTTCGATTCGGCGAATCCTCATCGCCGCAGTCGGTGTGAACTTCTTCATGCAAGCATCCGGCAATGACGCGATCGTGTATTACAGCCCTCAAATATTCAAAGATGCGGGGATCAACAATCGGAAACAACAATTCGGCGTTACAATCATCATGGGAATCGTCAAAACATTCTTCGTTTTCATATCGGCTCTTTTCTTGGACCATTACGGTAGGCGCCCCCTGTTGTTGTTGGGTACAACAGGGATAGCTATTTCATTAGCCTGTTTAGGCCTCGGCTCGAAATACCTCCAGCAATGCCATGACAAGCCAGTATGGGCCATTGCCTTGTGTGTTGTTGCAGTGTGTGCCGATTTCTCATTCTTCTCGATCGGACTCGGACCGATCACTTGGGTCTATTCTTCGGAGATATTTCCGATGAGATTACGTGCCCAAGGTTCGAGTCTGGCAATATCAGTTAATAGGATAGTTAGTGGGATTGTGTCTATGACATTTTTAAGTATTTCTGATAAGATCACGTTCGGTGGAACGTTTTTCGTACTTTCCGGCATCATGGTTGTCGGTACTGTCTTCTTCTACTTGTTTTTGCCTGAAACGAAAGGCAAGAGCTTGGAGGAGATTGAATCTCTTTTTAAGGATCAAACTCCTGAAACATTGGAACAATAATAAAGTTGTTTCCTAATCCTGATGTTGTTGGATTTGTAATTTAGTTCCAAAAGAATACCACAGTGTTTGGTAAAGTCAAAACATCCTGTCCTGATATCAATTACTAAGGTTTGATTTGTGTACAGTGAGATGTGACCACGAGACTTGATTAGGCTAATCAAAATAGTGATAACTGTTGTGTAAAACCCCAATACAAGAAGTGCTAAATACACTTATCTATACAGGAGTAATATTTTAAAAATATATATATTAATCAAAATATTAAATATTTATATGTTGAAAACTTATTTTATTTAAATGTAATTATATATATTTTTGAAAACATGCTCTAAATTTATGTATTATTTATGAAAAATTAATACATGGGTAGTATAAAGTTTAATTGACATATCTTTTAAGTTTAGGAATTAAAAATCTAATTTAAAATATATTATCGATAAAGTGATTAAATTCGGATATATTGTTGACAAAGTAATTCATGGTCATGGAATTGTTAAGGTGGTGCTTTTGTTGCCGCTAAAATGTGATTTCTATATTAATTGAATAATAATTTATATAATTATATATTTTTTATTAAATTAAATAAGAATCGATTATATTTAAAATCGAATAAATAAAAATATTTTTTACAATATTATCCTTAAAAACTGATCTGTGTGTCACCACCATCTACTTATCTTACACATTCGATTAAGGTTATTACTATGAGACGATAATTAAAATACAAAAGATCTTATCATATAATTTTAAATTTTAAATCATAAATCATAAAATTTAATCTCTTCCATAATTTGAATTTCAAACGCAACACAAAATTCCTCGGCAGTTGATTTTATTTTTTCAAATTTCCTACTTTATTTAAAAAATTGGTTGATTTCACATTTACTTGAAACCGGCATTAATTTCCCTTCTTCTAACAACTCCACAAGTTATTAAAATATGTATATCATTTAAGTTTCGGAAAAAATCTTATTTGGTACCTCATTTTTGTTTTGTTTATGTTTTAGTACCTCACTTATTTTTCGACAAAATGATACATAATGTTAAGTTTTGATTTTATCTTATTAAGAGTCAAAAAATATATTAATTTTTAACGTTAAAGTATCTAAATAAAAACTAAACGTAACAATATATGTTTTTTTTAAAGAAAAAGATACAAAATATATAATTTTTTCTTAATTTTTTGGGTGTCTAAATTCGAGTTTTACCATAGATAAATGTTATGAGTAAATTATTAATGTTTATATTTATATATTATAATAATTAATTATAATTATACATATGTATTTAAATTTTTTAAAAATTAATGTTTAGCAGAACTAATTTACTCAATTTAATTATAGTCATTTTATTTTAAAGAAAAGAAGGTTTAAATTAGTTTCTTTCTTAATCTAGTTAATAATAACAAAGCTTTGCTAAAATGTTGAAATTGATGGTATAGCCTTCACTGTACTTGAAATTCAAAAAGTAATTAAACTTTTAGTTGGAATAGAGAATTTAAAAGTTTTTAAAAAGGTCATAAAAGAGTTAGGCGGGGTTGGTTTAAAATTTTTTAAATATATCTATCCGTATTTAATTTATTGATTGATTAATTTAAATTAAATATTACAAAGATTTAATATATAGACATGGCTCTCAACATTGATATTTTTTAAAAATTAAGTTAATTATAAATTCTCTCTTCCACTTTCGATCTTTTATATTTTAACTCTAACTTGGTTCTTGTAATCTATCCTTGAACTTTGGTCCCCGTTAGAATATGAACTTGGTTATCTTTTCCAACTTGGTCCATGAACTTTTTCCATTCTCAACTTTTACCTACTTGGTCCTTGAACTTGGATTTCGTTAAGGACTAAAAAGTGATGGAATCCAAATTTAGGGACTAATCTAAGAATAATGCTAAGTTTAAGGACTAAATATTGAGTCTTGACTTCAAAAAAGTAATTAAAAAAGTCTTCCCTCTAATCCTAAATTTCCACAAATAAGGACAAAGAAATGGACGAAAGTGAACAGCAGAAAATATCAATCATACAACTCAGTGTGTATATATATATATATATGTAAGATCTCCTTGTTGGTTTCACAGACTGCCACTTCCCTTGAAAAAAGAAAATTCCTTGTTCCTGGAGATGGAAAATCGATTCAAGCTCCGAATCTTTCGCATATTCCGGTCATCGTTTAGCTCCTGCCGGACACGGAACGTCTCCGACGTCGTTGAAAAAGTTGTTTACGCAACGGAAAACCACAACAAGTTCCTATCGGTAAAGCCATTGTCGACACCTCCTAAGCATCAATCTTTACCTTCCGATTGTAAACCCGGATTCCCTTTTCAATCCACCCGAGAACAAGAAGCAGTCAATCTCGGTTCTATAACGGCTGCTCCTCCTAGAGAAACTCTCCCACGGCGGCGTAAAGTCTCGGTCAATGCTCCTCCTCCTGTTTCGCCTATATCGCATCTGAACCTCTTCTCCGACTGTAAAGACTTCGGTTTCTACGAGAAAAAGAAGAGCTCGGCCACAAACAAGAAGAACAGAAAAAGGGTTTACGTCAAACGCAATAATACGTCGTTTGACTCCATGTTCTTAAGCTCATCTTCTCATCAAAGTATAAATTACGGTGGCCGTGGCCGTGGGTGGTGGTGGTTTAGCAGCGAAGACGAAACCGAGACTCTTTTCTCTTCAATGACTCTCTCATCATCAGAGTTAGTCCGACATCAACGTCCTGATCACCGGAGAAAGCGCAACGCTCGCTGGAGAAGAACCAAGAGCGGGAATAAAGTAAAAAACAGCTTTGCGGTGGTGAAAATTTCCGACGATCCCTACACTGATTTCAGAGCATCAATGGTGGAGATGATCGTTGAGAGAGACATATTTGAAGCTAAAGAATTGGAGCAGCTGTTGCAGTGTTTCTTGTCGTTGAACTCGCACCACCATCATAGGATGATTGTGGAGGTTTTTACCGAGATTTGCAACACGTTGTTCTCTAACTGGTCTTAAAATGTAGAACGACAGGAACAAGAAGCAAACTGCAACTTTTTACAGAGATCTGTTTTTTCTTTAATTTCATTGCATGTCCTGAGAAACTTAGCTGCAGTTGTAGTTTTTCGTTTAGATTTTTAAGGTTCTAAGTTGTGACTCTTAATTAACGTTGTTAATCAGATAAACTTTGATCCATATATGTTATCCATATTCCACACATTTTGTGTTTTTATCGAGAATTTAAATTACGGTAATATTTAAATTCTTGCATCGATCAATCATGGTGAAACTTTGCAAAATAAAACAACCATAGCATATGTTGTCAATTAATTCAATACAAGAAATTCAGTTTTGTTCTCTTACAGAGATAAAGACACTAGAAAAAACCAACATATCTCACCTATCATGAATCAAATCCAATTTTGGTTATATAATAAATATCTTTCGTGTAATCATGAATTCAATGTCTCTAAAACAAAATATCGAATTTAAAATATACGGAGAAAGAATTTATCTTTTAAAATAAAATCAATTCGTCAACAATCTTTAGAGCAGATGGTTAAAATTCTCAGTTCACACAATTTCTTTCTCATAAGATGTGGTTTATAACCCATTAGGATTAAATTTTTCCTTCCTCATCCTCTAAATAGAAATTGTTCAAAAATAAAATCAGTCTGATTTAAAGCTATGTCCTTAGTTTTTGTTTTTTATTGTTCGTCCATTGGGATTGAAAGCTATGTAACAATGTAAACATAACGTAAGATCTAGGAAAATAATTTTGGTAGATTTGGAAGTTAGAATAATTCATGGCATAACGATATTGAAATGTATAAATATATAAAGGTATAAAATTTTAATTTAACGGGACAAGATCTTAGATTTTTATACTAAATTAAAAATTCGAATATTAATATTATAAATAAAAAAATTAGATCATGAAGGTTGGTTCATATTGTGCTTCTACAATACTTGATCTAGAGTAATTAGACCAATGAATCAAATATTGATGGGTAAACATTTTTTTATAAAAATAATATCATATTTTATTAAAAAAAAAGTAAACATATAATTTGATGTTATTGTCAAACCTAAGAAAAGGCAAACACATCCAAAATAAAAATAAAAGTCTTAAAATATGCTACATATCCTAACAAATATATCTTTTAAGAAAAAAAATTATATATCGTATCGTCCTTTTAAAATATAACCTGTGGGTTTGGGTTTTTGTTTCTTCCGTGATAAATGGACTTAGCAACAAATTCAAATTCTAAAGCCCCAAATATTGAGACCCAGATAGCAATCATTTCTTGGCCCAACAAATTCAATTCTACTCCGATTCATTTTACGATTAAATATTTTAATCGATTAATTCAAATTAAATATTATAAAAATTTAATTTAATTAAACATATTATAACTTGGAATTAAAACTATAATTTTAAATAACTTAAATTTTACAATAAAAAGAATTGTGATGGTGGCTAGTAATTAAGGACTTCTTTATTTTTGGTATATGCAATTGTCAAAATTTTTATATAATTATCGGTATCTGATTTATTAATCAATTAAATTATATCAAATTTTATAGAGGTTTATTTAGGTTCAATCCTTCAAACTTAATTTATTATCACTATCAATAAATCAAATACTGATATAATAAATCTAGGATTTATATTCAATACATTACGTAAAAACTAAAAGATTTTACAAATGTTTTGGTTGTAGGATTTAATGATTTAATTTAGGATTTAGTGTCTATACATTTATGTTTAAGAGTTTAGAATCTAGTGTTTAAAAGTTAAAGTTAGGTTTTAAGATAACATGGAGAAGGATTAATTTAGGTTTAACCTATAACCCTAAATTATATCCGTAACCCAAACCCCCAAAATCTTACACCTTAAACTAAATCTTTAAACCCTAATACAAAATAATTGTGAAAACTTTTAATTTACACTGGTAGTGTAAGAAATAATTACCCATAAATCTATTATTTAAAATAAAACTTCAAATAACATATTAATATGTTATGACATCTACTAATTGATCTTGTGACTAAATAAACTTATATGATTATATCTTGTATAAATTTAAATTTTAATGGGTATATAATACTTCTCGATTTAATTCAAAAATAATTAGTCATTATTTTATTACCCGTAACCCATTTACTCTACAAACCATAGTTATTGCACCCAAATTTACCTAGACGATATATGTTACTACTTTTAATCTAGTGAACTATTCTAATTGCAAGAGTAATTTTTTTAAGGAAATGCAATTATATAAAGAATCTTTTTATCCGAAACCCATTCATCCATTAGCTGGATCCCAATCTCAAAACCCTACTTTCTCATGAAAAATTAAAGGGAAATGAAAACACAAATGAAAGATGGAAATGGGAACCTTTAAGACATGGAATCCGAAATGTTACAAAGGATTTTCTTCTTTATAATTACCACCTTTTTCCCCTGCCAAGAGTACAGTAATATTGGAATATGTCTCTAAAGTAAACTGGTAAAAGCTAGTGGTAAATATTGTATTACAACTATCTACCTTTTATTAGGTTGATGGTTCAATTTTTTTTTTATAAAAGAATATGTTTACCTTTTTTCTACGTATCTTTAAAAATGAATAGTTATTTGAAAGTTACGCAAAAATGAATGAATATCATTAAATGGATCATGTGTGACGTGATGAGCCGAGTTCATTTAATAATTTCTCATGTTTTGTTTTCACAATGAAATGGAAAGTATATTTCTTTCATCTTTTTTTTTTCTGTTTTGCCTTATTAATCTAACAAAGATGAGATTCGATTAGGAGCCTACATGAGATTCCGACGATAAGGTAAGAAGGACAAGTTTGCACTAAAAAGATCGAAACAGGTGATGATGATGGTGATCAAATGGGATACACAAGTCTCTTATCTTTAAGCAATCAAATTAGTAACATTCGTACATGGTCTCCCCCAGCCCCATGCATGTTCACTTGCAATAGAAAGAGAACGATAAGGGAACAAGCTTTTCTCTCAAATGTCTCTCTCACCACTTATGAAATACATGTGTCCATGTAGTTTATTATACGGGAAGATATTATTAATATAAAATGGCTCAATAACGCCAGACGCCGATAACGAATCGTGATTACAAACAAATAGATGCATTGTGTGTTTTAGAGACGGAGGAGACGATACACATATATATAAATTGACTTATCTGATCAAGATTTATTAAATTTTGGTGATTAGATATCGGGATTTGAATCTACGACTAAGGTCATGGAACATTGAACCATTCATGAGCATACAGTAGCAGTATTTAAGTTGAAAGTTCATATCAGTATTAGTGAATAGTGATAGCTACTTTGGTTGGCTACTAACCCATATAAAATTTTATATTATAAGGTCCCCTCTAACCTCTCTAGGTTTATCCCTGCTTATGCCCTATATAGGCACGAGTAAGAGCTGCATGATCACATGGCAGTATCGAAAATTAAATAAAGGAGAGGTTTTGCCAAGAGGAAAGTGCAGACTATCACTTTTTTTTCTGGGAACCCCATATAACATGTGGAATACTGGGACATGGTCTAATGATTGAGGAAGACAAGTTGCAAGTGGTGGTCCCTTGGGGGCGTATATGTATACAAGGACCTCATCTATGAGTATATATATATATTAACGGTGAAAATAATTTTTTTATAAATATCTTAATTTTAAGGGTTTATAGATCTAATTTAGAGTTAAAATTTAAAGGCTTATAAGTTTAGAACTTAGGGTTAAGTATCTACGATACTATTAATAAACACTGAAACCTAAACCTCTAAAATTTTAATCCTAAATTATTTCCTAAAACTAATGGAATTAGGAAACCTTTTGTTTTCACTGTCGGTATATGGTAATTAAAACCTGAATTCCTAATTTTATTGTCCTAGTTAAAACCTAAATTATAACCCTAAACTCTAAATTTCATTCACGAACTTTAAATTTTATATCCTATACTAAAACCCTAAACTTAAATCTAAACCTTAAATTTTAAATCTTAAAATTAATACAATCGTAAAATCAAAATATTTTCACTGGGTTAATAATGCCGATGGAAATAGAAACCAGATAGATATGGGGGAACCAAGTCCATCACAAAATTCCTTCACCTCCTCCGACTCCTGATCATCTATACACTCACCTACTGCTTCTGACGAGTCATGATCTGCTATAATACTTTTTCCGCAGCAGCCGATCGCGCCTGCATGTCTTGGCCCTTTCACCTGCGAAATAAAGTGCATGCACAATCAAAAGTAAAACTTATATATATGCATGTATACACAAAGATCATGTCAGCCTATCATACAAATGTACAACATAATTATACAAACGTGAATATCTAGTAGTTCAGTCTGGGAAAAGATTTGGGGCAAGGAGAGGCTTAGTAACACTTTTTTTCTCTTTTGCTTTATTTACTTTTGTACACTCAAGGGACACAACCCTAAGATTCAGGTATAAATATCTTTCGAACGTACCCTTGAATCTCATAAGTTTGTTTAGTAGCGTTGGTCCTTTTTGGTGTTTTTATTTAGGTTCTAACACTAAAAAAAATTTAGTTGTTAAGATTTAGGATTTAAAAATTAAATTTAGAGTGTAGGGTTTAATTTTTAGGGTTGAAATATAGATAGAGATATTAAAAAGAGACAAAGAATTTTTGTACGAGAGAATCGTCTCACCTTCTTATATTTTTTTAGAAGTTTGATTAGTTGGAAATAACATAAGATCAAAGTGGTATATAAGATATTACTTTAAAGATAGATTGACCCCCACTTGACCTTGTGAAAAGTTTAGCCAAGACCCTTTTCTTTTAACCTTTATACAAGATTTTATATTAAGGTTGCAGATTTTTATACTTTATAAAATTATATATACGAAAATTTAAAAATTTCAAAAGTACGAGATTAGATCATTAAATATGAAATAAAAATAAAAATTTTAAAATACATAAGAATTTGAGATTTTCAAGAGTACAACCGTCCCGACACTCTTCGGTGCATGCCTGCCCTCCCTTTATTTTTTGAACTAGACCCGAGAGATGGTGATGATTGATGAGTGGTGAATAGTGAATACATTGTGTTGCTTGGCAAAGTGGCAAATCAAAGAGTGAGATTGTGCATTTAATCACAATAATGGGAAATGGTCCTTTAGGATGGGAAAAAGGGAAATAGAACTACGAGGGTTACTGCTACTGCTACTGCTACTGCTACTGCTACTGCTACTGCCATGCATAAATTATAGGACCACGAAGCCATTAAAGCAGTTAAAATCCACCGCTGCAATATTTAGTTTTAGATGGTCCAAATCCCACGGGACAACATGTGCGCCATGTGTACGTGACCTCATGGGCTTAGGGTCCGGCGAGTGACTCGTTCCGGTCGTTACTTATACGCTCTACCGGTACATGTCCTCTGGACCATGAAAGCTGCTTATGCTCTACCTGGTCACGGCTAGCAAGCTGCTTATGCTCTACCTGGTCGTTGCTAATACCGTATGGGTCGATAGAGTTGTGTGATTCAAATTTTTATTCCGAAAGACGCAAACTACTTATAATGTCTTATTCGTCATAGTAAAAGTTCTTATCATAAGTCTGTGATTTTTTTTGTTTGAACACTTACATCTTTATCGTCGTCGGCTCACCGTCGTCGCTCTAACCACAATGGTATGGTTGATTTACTTTATGACCAGTTTATTGGTTCTGAAACCTTAACTATTCAGTGGCTACTAATTGTTATGCCAAGGAACTTCATTCCCTAACTGACAGTTGAATAATCTGTGTCCTAAAAGAATTCATTCACCTAAAACCAGTCAATTAAAGCCAACATAAAGACAGACCAAACCATATAAAGACAAACTATCCAAAGCATATTAAAAGAGTCGGTAGAGAAATAGAAAAAGATGGAATTATATTAATGGAGAGATTTGATTATATTCGATGGGGCAGCAGCCAGCAGGTAATAATGAGTATGGCTTGGTCACTGGTCCTAAAACGGATTTTACAAGTAGCTAGGAAGACTCGGATGTCTTCCAAATTAAACTCGAAATTTGAGAGAGTATAGATAAAATTATTAGACCCAAAAATAAGGGTGCAAATCGTCTATCTCTTTTTTATGTCTTTATTTATGCTCCATTTTAAATTAGAGGTTTAGGGTTTAGGGTTTTAAAAGTTAGGGGTTTTGGTTAGGGTTTAGAGAATTAGGGATAGAGTGTATTTCTTAGGGTGTAGGGTTTAGGGTTTAAAATTCAATTTAAAAAAAAATCAAAGAAGACACGAAAAAAAGGTATGATTTTTGTTCTAAAAATAGACTTGGTAAAAATACGTCATGGACTTGAACTCTATCACCATTTAATACTCGAACCTGATTTATGCATAAAAAGAATGTTAATCTCATGCTAGATCCGACCTGAATATGGGTATAAATCGTCTGCCTCTTCCACGTGCTTCTATGTATGCTTCTACTTCAAATTAAAGAGTTTAGGGTTTAGGATTTTAGGTTATGGGTTTGGTGAGAGTTTAAGGAATTAGGAATAGGATATATTTTTAGGGTATAGGGTTTAAGATGTAAGATATAAAAAATAAGAGTTATGGTTTAAAATTCAATTTTTAAAAAAATTTCAAAGCATAAAAAAGAGGCATAAAAAAGAGGTAGAAGATTTTTACTCCCCGAATATACATAAACACCTCATCTTGATAGAGTAAAAATTCTCTACCTTTTTTTCATGTTTCCTTTGAAATTTCTTTAAAAAAATAAATTTTAAACTCTAACCCATATTTTTTATATCCTAAATTCTAAACCCTACACCCTAAAAGATACACACTACCCCTAATTTTATAAATCCTAACTTAAAACCCTAATCTAACCCTTTAATTTAAAGTGGAGGCATAAATAAAAACATGAGAAAGAGATAGACTATTTGCACCCATATCGAAAGCCTATACTTTTTTCTTTTCTTCTCAGACAAATGATTGTTATAAATACAGCAAAGACCTAGCCAATAGTTGACATGGAAAAATCTGTGGTGAAAAGTGCATGGAGTGTGCATAGATAATGGCTGGTTGGTCCAGCTTTTTTTTAATTATCATGTATACACTTGTGAAGATATATTAAATCAAATGAAAATCAAATTTAACAGTTAAATAAGTATTAAAAATCATTATGAAAAGCCTTGAATATAACATTTAACACATATTTAATTTAAAATACAGTTCAAATATTTATTTAAAATATAATATAATATAATATTTATTTAACGATTAAGTTTCGAATTAAATAAAAGCAAGTGTAACTTTTTATAATCTTTAAATGTAATTTATTATTCTTTTTGTATTTCCCCTATATTTTCTGAGTCCCTCTTTCTTTTGAATAAATAACATTCATATTTATACCCTGTGGTCCTTTTAGATATAGATGTTCTAGCAATCACCAAAGGGTAACTATTCAATATTCATACAGTACAAATCATTTGTGTGGTACACAAATTTATGATCACTGTGTATTTTTAAAATATATATTTAAAAAGTTATAATATCTTGATTATATAAGAAAATATTGAATTATAATAAGAAAATTAAATAATACATGAAAAGTTTATTACATAAACTATCAACTTTTTGACTACAGATATAAAATAATGGCAGACCAACACTTTACTATGGAAAACTGGGGATATTCACAAGATATTCACAAAGATGAAGATCAATATTTTCCTTCTAAAAACCCTTGCAAAAAGCCTAGCTATCTAGCTAACTTAGTTAACAAAAACCCCCTTCAAACAAAGCTAACATTCGGCATTTTTTCGGTCCGGAAGTTTTAGTGTTCGATAGTAATACGAATCGGGTAAATTTGTACTGCTAAACTTTCCATTGAAGTGCAATGTCATCGGCTATCTTTTTTGCGTCGAAAGAGGCACCCAACAAGCCACGCTTTGTAAACCCTACGGCATACAGTCCGCATTCACCTTTCCATCCATTCGGGAATGGCTCCCGGGGCATACCATCTTTCTCTGAAAAGAAATCTTTTTCCTAATCAGCAAACAAAAGAAAATGAAGTTAAAACATCGATGGGTTCAGTTGGTTGAGTACTCGTTAATCTTACGACAAAAATCAAGATTCGAGTATATTTACTTTTAACCATTGTGGTACATTGCTTTTGTAACCGGTGGCCAAGATGATGGCATCGAAATTCTCCTTTGTCCCATCTACAAATTCTATGGCATGGTATGATATTCGCTTTATTCCGGGGTAAACCTAACATTGCATAAACAAGTTAGCTTTAATCTAATATATATGATTAAAATGTATGTTATTGGGAGGGAAATCACCTTAATGTGTCCACTCCTGATCTTGGCCAGTGTCCCGATATCTAGAACGGGTGTTTTGCCGGATCGGCCTTTGAGCTTGAGAGGGCCGATCTTGGGACGATGGAGACCGAGCTTCTTTGTGTCTCCGAGCATAAAACGTGACATAAGAAGTAAAAGCCGGTCGACGAGGCATACCGGGAACCACTTGAGCAACCACATGGACAATCCGAAAGTTGATGTGCCTAGAATCTCATGAGGCAAGATGTGCACCTGCAATCAAAGTGCAAAGGAAGAAAAGGCCTTTTAAAAGAGGAAAAAAGTGTTTCTAAAGATGTATAAAGATGAGAGGATAAATTTAGCCCACACACCCTCACATATGTGTCTCCTTCCTCTGGGGATTATATATATACATATATGTATTTATCTTTTTGGAATCAGATCGACGTAACAATGCTCGTAAAAAGATATTGTGTGGGTTCGAATCTCGACAATTATCATATATAAAATTCTGGGCTTCCGAGCATTGTTACGCATGCAACAAGATTCCAAGAAACTGATGTACCATGCTTCCTGATAATAATAATTTTTGCATGCTAAATACGATAATAATGAACGGATAGAAAGATAAATAGATAGATCAAAAACAGGCTTACCGAGCCTCTAACGGCGAGTGATGGACGAGCATCGCAGTTGCAGAGATCCAAGGAGACCTCCATACCCGAGTTCCCACACCCGACCACCAAAACATCTTTCCCTCGGAACATCCGGCCGCTTTTGTACGAGCTCGAGTGAAGTATAGGCCCACCGAAATCATCCATTCCATCAATCTTCGGCACCACTTCATCAGCATTCTCCCCCGTCGCCACGATCAAGTACCTCGACACATACTCAGTCTCCTCCTCTTTCAGCCCTGACGTCTTAACCCGCCAAACCCCGCATCGGTGATCGAATTCCGCACTCACCACCGTTCTATTGAAAACCGGTTCTAGACCAAAATGTTCCTTGTACGACTCCAAATAAGCCACAAACTGTTTCTTCGTCGGATAAGTCGGGAAACTATCGGGGAACGGCAGAAAGGGCAGCTGACAGAACTGCTTCGGAAGATGAAGACGAAGACGATCGTAGGTTTTAAGCTTCCACAGCGAAGCGATACAGTTTTCCCGTTCGAGGATCAAACTAGGTATGCCTCTTTGTTTCAGACAAGCCGCGGTGGCTAGACCCGAAGGTCCGGCACCGATAATAACTGGACATGGCACCCATACACACTTGGACACCACCATAGCCATACTGATCTTGTTAAAAGGGTCATGGACTCTTTTCCCTTCAACTTCTTTGCTACAGTCCATGAAATAACAAAAACGAAAACAAAACAAAACCCAACAATTAAGAACTTAAATCATCTTGTATGGTTGACGATGGAACCGAACCGAGGTTCTGTCTGCATAAATATATGTATGAGTTGGTGAGTGAAGTACGAAACGTAAATAAAAAGGAAAAAGAGTTCTAACTAACATCAACCAACACTAACAAGAAGAAGCAACTAAACGATATCAGTGTTGATTTGCACTACTCAAGGAATGCAGGTCAACCGGTGTCTAGAATCTTGATTTTTTTTCGAGTATTTTCGGGAAAAGCAATCTGAAGGGGAGGTGTGCTTTAGTTTGAAGCTTTGCTCTCTAACATGGTCCTACACACACTTTGGTTCCTTTCCAAGAGAATCTATAAAGAACCCTATACAACGAGAGCATACATACATACACACGTATATATACACATTATTGAAAGAAGCACGGGGTGTTCAATCGAGTTGAGTTGAGTCGACTTGAATATGAAAAGTGATCAACTAATTACTAGAAATTTTGAATTATTCAAATTTATATTTCATAATTTAAACTTTAATTTTTTGAAAAAATCGAGTCAAGTCTAATTTATAAATTATGAGTTAGTTTTTCGCCTCGAGTCGAGTCAATTTTTTTTATCAAGTTTTACTCACCCCTGATTGAAAGAACTTCCGACGTAGCTAAGGTTGACCATTGGATCAAGTCGAGTAAAAATGTTTCAGGTTAGTAATCAAGTTGATGAGTCTTATTTTATAACCAAAATCTTATTTTTCTGAATCAAATCAAGTTATTCGAATTTTTATTCAAATTTAATTATATTTTTAATACTATAACACTAATTGAATCATATTTAAATAATGTTTTATAATTCTATACGATATATATAAATATTTTATATTAATTACGGTCTAAAATATATATCGATATTATGTTTCTTAACATTGCTATCTTCAAATTTTAAATTTAAATTCTTTTTAAAAATAACAACTTTAATTACATCCCACACTACTTACCCATCGTTTTACGTATTTTAATTCTATCTATTCTAAGAATTGAAATTCATCTTTCCTTCTTCCAGTTGTTGATTTTGATATTTTTCATGTTTATCTTATTATACAAGATTTTAGCATGCATTCGATCGGACTGACTGCGCCGAACAGATTAAATGGTCCAAAAAGAGGACCGGTCGTTGTTTTCGACTGAGGAAAACATCAAGACAGAACAAAATAACTAGAGCGACCGGTGGATTTGGATTGAAAACAATTTCTAGCGTTGAATTAGGGTATAAAAATGTGTGTTTAGGGAATAAATACTAAATTAGGTTAGTGTAAGATACAATAGATTCATTGATTTTTATGACGTAAAATATTTTATACATAATGACTATATTTATCTAATTTTTCGACCCCAATGTAATTAAATATCAAATTTATTTGTGCATTATAATAATTAATTATGATTATAGTTAAATATTTATATTAATTTTAATTAAAATTTTGTTTGTACATCGTATTCATTGATCCTGATTTTTATATATATATTGATGTAGTAATTATGTATCAAATACAAACTTTTTTATTATCATTTAAATTTTTTGAATCTAAGATGAATACTTAGATGTAGGGATAGATATTCAGTTAAGTTAAAATTTTAGAGTCGAGATGAAAAATTATATTTTATAACTCAAATTTTATTTAAAAAAATTATATTGAATTGACCAAATCATATAAAATACACATATTTTTCTATATTGAATATATATATAATATATATATATATACATAAGAAAAAATTGAAAGATATAACTTCAACTTTAAAACTAAACCAATAATTACTAAAAGTTTTATGTTATTTGAATTTTTATTTAATAATCTAAGTTTTATTTATTTTTTTTTAAATTGAGTCTAGTCAAATAATTTAATTTTTTAAGTCGAGTTTTATCCACTTGAGTTAGATGACATGGTTTTATCTTTTTTTACTAATCCTAATTCTAATTTGTTCGACTCAAAATCGATCAAACGAATTATCAATCTTATTATTCGTTTTCTGAATTAATTGGTTAAAATAATATAAAATATTGTGTCTGTTCTTAAAAGTGACTTCCACCAAAGGTAAAATCTCTTCCATCTCCATAGTTTTTGAGAATCCCTTTCTCCTCCACATATCTATTCAGTATCTTTGAGATACCAATTAGATCCCTTTCTCCAACAGTTTATCTGATTAAGCATGCAGTAAAAGAGATGTCATGCTTTCCTTTTTTTGCATGCTTTTCAATATCATGCGCACAAATTATGGATCTGTAAGACAACATGTAACAGTCAGTCTGAACAGAAATCTGCTGGGGTTTATATTAAAAATTTAGGGTTAGGGGGTTTCTCTACCAATCATCTCGGCTTTGTGAACTAGTCCAGAGGACTTTCAACTCCTTCAAGATAAGTTTGCGAAGTGTTGTCCGTTCTGTAGACGGTCGGATCCGAACCATGTTGTCTTAGGTTGGCTCGGACACTTCTAAATCACTAAAAGTTTCATAAAGGAGCGTCTCAGATCCCTGATGATCCGAGTGAAATGGGAGCATGCATGATGACTTTAACTCACGACCTACAGATTCTATGACACCATTCTGTAACTATGTTTCGTAGTTCCAAGTGTTTGGGGGTTAGACAGCATGGACGACAACCTTAATTAGGGGGTACAAGAAACTCAAAAGTTTCTTATAAAAAATAAATAAAATTAACACAGTTTTAAATGACATCATTTAAAAGAAAACTGGCATTTAGTGTTTGTTCCGCTTTAAAAAAGTCATTCATACAAATTTTAAATCATGATATTCCAAATTAAATTTTATAGTTTAAACAAGTTTTAGATTCGAGACGTATATATAGAAAATCTCTACTAAAAACTCACCCACTAAAGTTAGGTGTGGATACGGGTTGGATCGGATTAGTCAGGGTGATACCCTGAAAACCGGAAGAGCAATAAAAAAAATAGATATTCAAATTTTTGGATATTAGATTTTTAGATTTAATCAAATATTCAAATATTCGAAATTATGACTTGATTTAAGTGTTCTTTTAAATTTGGTCATCCTTTCATAAAAACTTTGAGTTTTCGAATATAAAAATTAACAAACTATTAATAACAAATATTGAAAAAAATAAGACCTTGATAAATCGATTGGTTCTATAGCCATCCCTAGCCATTACGAGTAGCCTACCCAGTACCCACTGCTGTGTTTTTTTCTAATGTTTCTAAAGGGACATCAGCAGTTGACTGACTGATGATAATATTCTCTCCCTGGCCTCCATGAATATCTGTACCATGTGCATTGTTACACAGTCAACTTTCAGAAACATAAAACTTATAAACCTTTCTTTTTCATTGTTCCCAAATGAGTCTGGGTTTAGTCCATGGAAGGAGAGGATTGTAGACCATCGGTAGTGGACAGGACCAGGTTCCACCCAGGGGTAGGTAACATGACATGGAGTCAGAATCTAACCTCCACTTTCTATGTCATGTTAGAAGAGGATGTAAGAGAGATGAGGTCTGGTGGAACATCATGTGGGTTCAGCTCGAGGAAAGCTTATAAATTTTTTTGTAATATATATAAGCATAAATAAACAATGATTTCTAATACCACCTGATTCGAATGCACTTTAGGATGTGCATCAAATCGCAGACCACACTGTTGACTTTCTAAACGAGATTGCTATCATTTTATGTACTAAATTGACACTGAAAAACCTATTTGTAAAACATCATCTATTTTTCCTACCAGACAGGTCCAAGTTACAAAGGGAAACAACTAACAAGACACATGCAAAGCAGCATCCCCTCTTGTCCATCAGAATATTATCGTTAATCCATATCTTTCTTTAAAAAGCAACTCCACCTATACTCAAGTCCTACTCTGCTTACATTTCCCAGGAAATCTGTATATATCTGGGAATTTTTTTCTAATTTAGTTCCTAGAATATGCCATACATCTTAATGCAGAAATATCAGCAGATGAAGTATATTCTCTTTGTGAAGATTACAGCTTTTTTGCACCATGTGAGATGCAGAAGTAGTCGTAGCAGTTCAGATGTAGTCTAATAGAGGGATAAAGAGATTTTGGAGATCAGTCTGATGATGGTTAATTTTAAGCTCTTCAAACTTATTTGCTCATATTTATTTAGGGTATGGGTTATAAATTTACTATAATATATTTTCTTTCCCTTGGAATTCTCTACCTTTATATCCCCTAAGTAGGATTAAGATAGATAGATACTGAAATTGTTTATTTTTTAATTAAATATTAATATTTAATTTATTACTCAATTAATTTAAATTAAATAATAAAAAATTTATTGTGGGAATAATCCTCGTAACACAATTATTCAATTCACAATGTAAAAATTCAAACACTTTATCTTACTAATAATATCTTGTAACTTTTCCCGTTAAAGTAACCAATGGTCGATAAATTGTTATTATTTATTTATTTTTTAAATCAATTACAGTAATTATGATAGTGTTTGTTCTAGAGTATACTCTTAATCATTGGACATTAATCGCACAATTAGGGATGGGCACGGAACCCGAACCCGACGGGTTCGGGTTTAGGGTGAAAAAAATCTGACCCGACCCGGGACTAATAGTGTAATTTTCCCATATATATTTTAGGGATATTTGCAATAATGATCCCTCTTTATATATATTTTATACAATTAGATCACTAAAATTAATTTTTTTCAATTAGGTCACTAAATTAAATAATTTTACAATTAGATCTCTAAATTTTATTTTTTTTAAATTTAGTCCCTAAAATTTTAATTTTTTTAATGATTCGGGTCGGGTCGGGTCGAATTTTAAAGCTTAAAAATCGGGTCGGGTCGAATTTTAAAGCTTAAAAATTGGGTCGGGTCGGGTTGGATTTTTTCACCCTAAACCCGGGTCGGGTCGGGTGGAGGGTGTGATTTTTCGGGTCGGGTGCGGGTGGGCCGAAAATCCGACCCGACCCGTGCCCATCCCTACGCACAATCATTGTATTAGATTACTAGTGCTCGAATTCGTAACCTCCAAAAACAACCGAGACAAGATAGTTTAAACTGCCATTATTATTTTGTTATAAATGGAGAAACATTCGTTATGCAAATGGATATAGGTTTTAATAGAAAATGGAAATTAAAAATAAATGTATCCAATCCTCACACGAAAAAAAATTCAAACATTTCATTATTCCTTTCGTGAGTCATAATAGAGGTGAAGCTTAAGTTGGTTTGATTAAAAAAATATTATTAAATTTAGTTTAACTTGATTTATTATTTTTTAAAATATTTATAGATATATTTTATTAAAGTTTTAAAAAATAATATATAAAAATATATTTAAGAAAAAATAATATATTTTGAAGTCCACAAATAATATAATATATTTTTTAAATTATACAAGTTCAGGAAATTTTAAGTATTTAATCATGATAACAAGTTAATAATACTAAGACATACTAGTGTATATGGAATATATATAATTATTTCGAGTATGTTCACAAACTTTTTGAATTGGAGTACGAACCCTTTAGCCCAAGTGGTTAAAGGAATGATTGTTGTCCTTAGAGGTTACGGGTTCGATCAAATGTCAAATGGTAGAGATTATATTCTAGAACATATACAATTGTAATCACTATTAGCTAATTCAAAAAAAAAAAACTTTTTGAACCGGACTTAAATCAACTAAACATAAATTTAAATCAAATTTATTTAAATTAAATTTTAATCGAATTAAACTCGAATAACTTACGAGTAGATGATCCTCATTATCAGCCATAGACACAACAATCCAAGAAACAATGAGAAAATGAAACCAGATTTACATATTCAATAAGCCAGGAGTTGGGCCCGGGTCGCTTCTAAAGATGGGTTCGGAAAGAAAACCGGATGCTTTTCCAATAAAAACGAAGAAAACATAACTGGATCATTAAAAAAATGCCTTTGGACCCAGCAAAGCGGATGATGGTCAGATCAACGTTATTGGGTCGCATAATTTTATGTTATTCTTTTGAATATTTTAATACGATTATAAAGTAATATTATATTCAGTTTTAAATTTGGATAAATTCAATCTCATATAAAAACTATATTATATAAATATGGGTCATTTAAAGAAAATATATTAACGAATCTAAAAATATTTTTTAGAATTAGAACAGATACTATTGTAATCACTACTAGCTTATTCAAAAAAAAAATAGAATTGATATAATTTAAGAGTAAATTCGTCATTAATAATATATCAATCTTATTATTAGAATCATTCATTGAGTTATAATTTTATAATCCTTATTTTATGAATTTATTGGGTTATTATTAAAACTATGAAATCATAATGATTTTTTTCATTAACAAACATAATGTTGGAAGCTTAAACACCATCACATTTAATCATTTTTATACCAACATTTTAACCCTCTTTTTTTAACAAATTTTATGATAATAATAATTAAATTGTTGTAACTAAACGTGGGATTTTTCTAACCACAACCTTTGAAACATAAAATATTTTGTCTGAAACGACAATTAACCCTAAATGCTAAATGCATGGTCCTTATCTGATACAAATCCAACCACACACACCCAAACTCCCCTCTACCAATCAGAACTCGACAAGAACACACTGACAGAAAGGGTTGCTAGTTCGGCGGTCCCCTCCCAAAGAGATTATTGGTCGAATCCAATTCACTATGTTATTTATGTTCTAAATAATTAAAATTGTTTATTATTAAATAATTATTTAATAACTATTCATCAACTAATTATATATAAAAAAAGTGATAATTCATCTTAAAAAATTTAAATAAACAATTTTAATTACTTACGATAATAAATAACATGATAAACATGATTTATCTAATAATTTTTTTCTCTAAAAAGATGAAAATAATAATAATTATATTAATAAAATAAAAAGAGTCTTGAGATGCCAATTGGACGACCCATTGCCTTTCCATTATTGACAAAATGGTGGGACCCACTTTCTCTATTCTCTCAGCCCGAAAAGCACAAAAATTAGTTGGGTCCCACGTGATCCATCCCTCGCGATTTATGTCGTCATTCGGAGAAATTATTTTGTAATCTGTTTTACCACATTATTCTGAACTTTAATTACTAAAAGGTAATCAATTAATTTTTATTATATTTTTCAAGTTATATTTTAAAAGTAAATTTTCATTTTTTATTATCATTTAAATAGATAATATGTGATTAAATAAGAATTTATTAAAAAAATAATATAAAAAATAAAAATTAATTAATTATTTTTAATAATTAAACATCATAAATGACGTAAAAAATTATTTTTTTAACAAAGATTTTAATTAAGATAAATTATATAATATATTATCAGTTTTGAAAAAATATTGTGATTTTTATCGACGGTTTTCTTTTACATTCACATGCTCCATGTGATTATTGGGAACCGAGACAGCGAGGAATTCCATTGTTCGTTTAAGCCACGCGCCAAGTGCGTGATGATGGAATAGTATGTGACAAATGTGACGGACTAATTGGTCATAGCTCATAGCACAAGACCTCGGGTACAGGTGGCTAGGGGACGACCTGCACACATAATATATTTTTTAATAGTTTAATTTTATCATCAAATTATCATTTATATCATATTAATGTTTTATGTCAATTAAAAAAATATAATAAATTTATCAACATAAGATATAATTAGCATATATTAATAATTTAATAATAAAATTAAAATATTTTAAAAAATTGAGGACCAACAGAATGAGAGTCATAATTTGAAGACGAAACTAAATAATTAACTTTGGGACTAATTTAAATCAAAATTCATTATTTGAGGATGAAATTAAAATATTTAATAATTTAAGGTCTAATTTAAAACAAGTGTTATAGTTTAGGATCATGTGGTGTAATTAACTATAATCTCTATGTATAGATTGCCACTCATAACATTTTCAAGGGATAAAATAATTTGTATGATCCCTGAATTTAATAATTATTTTTAACTTAATCTTTAATGTTTTAGTCTACATTAATTTTTAAATTTGGTGATTTTTTATTCTTTGACGTCGTAAATCTGATTAATTTATTTTTATTATTTTTAATAAAAGTTTATTACAAACAAATTAATTCCCAAAGTAAGGTACAATAGGTTAATTAAGTTCAGTCGAGTTAAGAGAATCGAATTTTTAGATTATATATGTAACAATTGAATTAAAAAGATTGTCACTATAATAGATTTTATTTGACTTAAAAATTTACTCTTTTACAAGGACTAAATAATAAATTTACCATTTAAAAGGTTAAAATATAATTTTTTTATATATTTATAATTTTATTTTTTAATAAAATATATGTAACTTTACATTTTTAGATGTTAAAACTCTTGTCGGCCGCTGACTTTCCACTCTTATTATAAGATAAGGTTTTATATTAACTTATAATTAAATTATATTTTATATATACAAAACCTAAAATAAGATAAAATAAAATATAAACGCAAAATCTAAAACTAACAACAAAAATCAAATATATTAAAAAGATAGAATCCACGATATATCTTGTGAAGCTACTAACTAAAAGCCACCCTCTAATAGTGAAAATGGATAAGGCGGTCGTGGACGCGCCTCCATCCATGGCGAAGTCATTTCTCCGAAATAATCTACCTGCCCGTTCACACTACTCGTTGCCGGCGAATTCACTCCTATGCCGTTTCCAATCACAGTTGGAGCCACCATCACCGCCGGCAATTGGCTTGTTACTGTGGCGCAACCATAGTTAATCAGTTGTATATCCTGATCAGGCGACGGCGACGATTGATAACTCGACTGACAGAACCCGGTTTCCGGGGACGAAATGAATCCCGGGTGTCCATCTTCTTCCTCCTCGGATTTCACCGAGTTGTTATTAGAGACGGTGATGTTTGAAGATGGTGAATAGGAGGAGTTCGGCATCATCGTCAACCTTCGCTTCTTGTCCGCGTTGAACTTCCGCGTCCGTTCCTTCTCGAGCATCATCCGGGGAAGCAAATCGGGATCTTCGACGACTTTTTTGAGGAACGCAATCATCTGTTCCGGCCGTCTCTCGGTGGCTACCAAACGCTTGTTCATCCCTTGCAGCTCTTGTTCCAACGACTTCTGCTCCACTTTTAGCCGCGCAATTTCCGTCACTATTTCTTCGTCGTCTAATTCCCCAGCCCTCACTTGCATGTAAGGACTCTTATTATGCTTCCTCCTCACTATATTCTTCAATAAATGCTTTTGCCCTCTAAGAAACCATTCGTTCGCGAACTCCCACTTATCCGGATCCACCTTCTTGAAACCCTAAACACAAACAATCAATATAAGAGTCGTCACTAAAAATCAAATAAAACTCATCATATTTTTTTATTATCCTCTTGTTCTGACCTTAAATTCGAGACTTACTTAAGCGATATTAAACTATTTATTACTTGAGCCGATCTTGTCTCTAACAAAACTCGTTCACTAACGTAGAAAACAGGTTTATGCATATAGGTTATTGACTTACATAAGTATTAAGCTGGCGAATGAAGCTAGAGAAATTGTTGTGCTTGAAGTAAACAGGCAAGATCCTTTGAGAGAACTCCAAAGGGTTGACAACTATGAAACTGTTGTTACCTTTACCCCAAGTGATCAAACTATCAGTCATCGGATCAGTGACCATTTGATAAGTTTTAGCGACGAATGGCGCGACGATATTAGGACAACCGTTTGCCTCCATTTCATCAAAAAGACAGAAAAGGTGGCTTTCTTTAGAGACCATTGAGAGACCAAGTGAAGGGGAAATGGCTGAGCTGGGTTTGGGTAGAACTAGAACCGTGGTGTATAATTTATAAAGGGTTTGACGAATTTACGGTGACGGGAAAAGGGACAAGATGGGTGACCCACGTCACGTTGCTCTGGTTTAATCGTCTTTTTCTGTCCAGATAGGTTTAGATATTTTTGAGTGTAGTGCACGCGCCAGCGTCTGGGAGGTAGAGATTTTGTTGGGTCTGTGCTTTAGTAGTAGTGACGTGGTCCCCTTGTGGATATAAACAATTGTCGCTAAATTATCATTATTTATATTAAATGAAAGCACGCGCTGAGAAATAGCGAGTGGGAAACGACTCCCAGATTTAGTGAACAGAGATTAAAAAAAAGGATCGAGTCCGAGTCTTGAGTGGGTCGGTTGGGTGGGTGAGTTCTGGCATCCGGTTTACTTTGTTTTTTGTTGGTACCAAAGACAAAGCGTGGTTGGCTCTCCTGCGTTGGCTAGGTTGAGGAGTTGTCGATTCCCCATTGGTTGGGGACCCAGGCAGAACATTTTTTTATTACTTTTGTATTGTTGGTTGTCCAGTAGGGAGCACATGGGAATACTCCCAAATCCATGCTTGTCGACATTTTGTATTTTTAAAATATATAAGTGAATTTATTATATGATTTTATATGTATATAAAAAAATTAAAACAAAATGAAATATATGTTTTCAATAGGAAATGTCACATATATATATATATATATTTATAATTTATGGTAGTAATTAAGGTGTGATCAAATCTTAAAGGCACCTTTAAATCACAAACATTATTATTTTGTCCCATTTTGTCAGCAATTTATAGTTTTTTCATGCAATCCTATAATTAGGTAGGTTTTTACGTTCACATATCACAATAAAAAATTTCAAATACATAGGAATTTCAAGAGTGTACGAAAGATTAATTTATTTTTATAATAAATATATAGTAAAATAAATAAATATTTATTAATTTATTGTGTAGGTGACGAACCAGCTTTTGAATAAAAATGAGTTTAATAAAACCCAAAATCCATACGTTGCTTCCTCATTTGCTTTATCATTAATTCAGAAATAATATTTTTTTATACGATGGATCCTACTGCACAAATACCTTATGTGAACAAATTAATGATAATTTCAACACCTACCTAAAATCTAAATATGCAAATCCACTATCAAATCTATGACCAGATTTGTTACAAATTAAGTAAACAACGTCAATATTATTATTTTTATATATAAATACTGTACGGTTATATTTTAATACATAAATTATGTAAATAATTATTATAAAATTTTTCTTTAAAATTTAGTTTCTAAAACCTAAAACCTAATCCTAAATCATATATTTTAAACGCCACTCTTAAACTTTGAATTAACATTATAAACCTTAAATTTGTATATCAATTTTTTTTAATATTATACGTGCATGGCGAAAATATAAGAGTTGGGGAGAGGTATTTTTTATTATTATTTTACCTTTCTCCCTTATTATATAAAAAAATAATTCATTTATGAATTTATTCCTCATTTCAAACATTTATATTTTGCCCTCTACTTCGAATTTTAACTTCGTCCATGCATACGCGTAATACTGCCCAGGATTTAATTCTTGATCATTTATTTTGACCGAATTTTTTCTCCTGAAGATCATGTAATGAAAAGATTGATATTAATGAAGCGTGTTCTAGCTAATATTAATCACCCTGTTAATTAGGATTAAGACAGTTTTGTTGTCTCACTATCAGAAACCAGAAGAAACCTTTGAACTGTTGGTGATAGATTATTTATCAGCTAACCGTGATTGGTTGGTTGGAAAATCTGGATTTGGATTCTTTTTCTTAGGGTCTAAGTTTGATGAACAACTCAAAAGCAAAAGCTTTACTTGATATTGGATTAGAAAAGTAATTAATATCTACAAACACTGTTGTTTAATATGTAATTAAATTATAAACAAATTCACGAGTTTTGATTTCACTACAACACATTAAAAAACATCCGACTTAGATATGTAATAATACAAATAGATGGTTGGTTGGTTTCTACACTGTCATTATCAAGCACTCCTTGCCTGGTGGGTAATCGTGATTTACTTGAGATTTGTGGGACATAAGGCAGATTGTACATCGAATAAATACAATAAACAATGTAACGAATATCAATCAGTTTCGGGTCAAGACAAATCGTCACGTTTGATCTAGGGATGTAAAGTTATTAAATTCATTATTTAATAGAGTAATAAAACATAAACATAAAAAAATAATTTTTTTGTGTAAAACACACAAAAAAAGAATTACGGGAAGAGAAAGAAGGAATAAAATCTTAATCTCTTCTATCTATTTATAGAGATAAGATAAAAGTTTCTAAAGAAAACCTATATAAAAAGAAACTATGTCCAAAGCAAGTTTTTTATTCTTCAACATATCTAAAAATACTAGAGGGAAATTTTAGACATTTATTTTTAGGATCATTTTTTTTAAAAGATTACGATCAGTTTATTATAATAATACTAATTCGAAAAATATCTAATTTTAAATTTTAATTTAATAATATTAAGACTTAATAACCTATTTTTGTCTTTAAATCATTGACATTCATCATTTGTTTTCTTTTGGTTGGCTTTGGACACATGGCGAAACACTTGCAATTTCCCATCTGGGCCTCTTGGGTTCTGCCACTCTGCATTGCCATATGAATCCAAAAATAGTACTTCAAATTGGGACACCAGGCACCAGCTTTCCAAATATTGAAAGAAACCAGGCAGATAGGCCCATGCATATGTCATCAAACAAATGCAAACCTGTAGTTGTAAAGCTTAAATGATAATGGAAGGGCTGAAAATGATTTGTCAGACCATTATTTTGTATGTGCTGAAAATAGTACTGTTAGAATCACTTTATTGTTTCCATTGATTTTTCAGACAAATTGTGTCACCCACGTGATTAATCTTACTTTTAAACAAATCCAATGAAATTTTGTATTGAGACATCACAGTTAGAATTATGAAGTTGTAAATAGAGTATGTTGGGTCAAGAGAGTTATTTTCATACCCAACTTTCTTATATTTTTATGTAGTGTAGTATAAATTCAAATGTAACACCAGTTATTCGAAAGGATAGAAAAATGGAGGAAGAAATAAGACTGCACTCACCATTCACTCGACACGATAGGCACCAGGAAGAAATCATCGAACCAAATGCTGGTCCGAATTCACACAACGAGTCCCGGGTCAAACCCCACAATGTTATCAGTATGTTTCATTCACCCTTTTTCTGCAAGTAAAATCAATGTCCAGAAGATACCAAGACATTGTACTCGTTTAATCGTTTTTGAAACTGAGCCAAGCGAGTCTGCAGTTGTAAAATTCCTGCAGCCTTCTGGGAAAGAAGGGTATTTAACTTAGAGATGTAGACATCCAGCTGATAGCCTGGTTGGTCGGCTTCAACTAGTAGATTCATTTCCTACAGGAATAAAGAAAATATTTCGGTTAATTCAGTTCGGTCAGTGACTGAATTAGCCATTTGAACATCACTACGAGTAACAGTAGGAATGGAATTTACCTCCCTAACAATCTCCATCGTCTCCTCAACTTGCCTACGATGGGCAGATACAAGATCTTCCTCTTCCTATAGACAAGTAATACAGATTATGTTTTATAACTGAGTGGGAAAAATAAATTCAGGTGTCCACATTTTGATTGATGTTTACCTTCAACAGGGCACTCAAATCGTCATCTGAATGAGAATTGTTGTCATCAAAGGTTGACAGATCCGCACGCTTTGTCGAAACTTTGGTCTTCGGTTTCTCTTCCAAAGGCATTTGGTAAGTCTGTTCATATGTCTCCTGGTAGTAATCAAAATCATCATCGGCCATGTCATTTGGTAGGTGTGAATGCGGTACAATCAGATTTCCTTCTCTCCTTCCACTAGGAACACGATTGACTTTAGAAGATGGATCTCTTTGAATCGGTTTGGAGCACCCAAATTTGTTCTTCTCGAAAGGAACATCAGTTATATTATCCTCAAATGCATCTGCCGGCAAATATGAAGCCAAGGACAATGTAGTTGACTCCCTAAGATTTGAAGATGAAGATACTGTTTCTTTCTTGAAGTTGTTCCCTTTCGATAGGCTCTTCACCCTGGAATGCAAGTATCCATAGTATTATGGAATCAAAATTTGTAACTTATGAAATTCTAATTTTTAATTACAGAACCGAGTCGCATACCTATCAGCATATCTGAGTGTATTCAGGGTATGTTCACATGATCCTGAGCTCGGTGAAATGCACGATATCATAACAGTACGAGAGTCTCCAACAAATGAATCTCTAAGAACTTCAGTCAGCTTACTTCCTCTGAAAGGAATGTGACCTTGGTCATTGTCAAGAGCTCTGATGCATTCTTTTAAAGCAAGTAAACTTTTATTAATTTCAGCACCTTCCATTCTGTCGAAATACAAAATCAGCTTGTTATGACAAGAACACATTCTAAATAATGGTAGTCGGAGCATCCCGAATTACTCATTGCTTGGGAGAAGTAAAATCCCTGTTTATCTAAATAAAATTACCTCGTCTGTTTGTCATTGTCAGTTGTATCTGCACCACGCTCACTTCCAGCAAGATCTATGAAGGAAAGCTTCCCCACAAGTCGAGCAGGCTTATTTTCACTGCCATCAGCTGATCTCTTGATGGCAAGCTGAAGAATACCATGTGACCTCGAGGATTCCTCGTTTGCGCCTGTTGTGCCAGTGCTTCTTGTTGCATTTCCTCTCTCAATTAATTCCTTGATTGTTTGAACATCTAATACCTTGTACTCTTGTAGGCCAACAATGCAGACCTGTTGTTTCCCATCTTCTCTCATGCACAGCTTTCTGCCAAAAGCATCAAATCTAATCAGAGAACTATAAACTCGGAGGCAATTTGTGAAGGTTTCCATTTGGAAAGAACTTACTTCCGATCATTAAGGAGATCAAAGACTTTTCCCCCATAAATCTCAAAGAAACTGACAAAGAGTTGGAAGCCATGATTCCGGTATGTATGGTACATTAATCTTAAAATATCTTGAGATGCTTTTAGAGGCAGTGGCTGCATGGTATATGTCTTTCCACTTCCTATGAAAAAAACATAAGATAACTAAAGATTTCAACAGAGGTCAAAATGACCTATACAAGGTGTATTTGAATCCACACAAAAAATACACATTTGAAGGGCGGAAATTTGAACTAATTAAAAAATTTCATAATCTGAAACAGCCCTTCCTATATGCATACATACACATCACCCAAATGATAGCTCTAGTGCTTTTTGATTTTCATTTTAATCCAGCTTATGTGACAACTCAAAACACAATATACAGAGAGACAACAAAAAGTCAAAAACCATATCTCAAGACACCAAAGCATAATTACTGGTAATAGAATCTAAAAGCCGTATTATTATAGCATCCACAAAATTTCAAATTTTGGATAAAATCAATTACCTGTTTGTCCATAGGCAAAACAAGTTGCTTTTGTTCGATTGAAGATCAGTGGAACTATTGGCTCCACCGTCTCAGAGTACACCTACAGCAATAGAAAATGAAATCTAGTCAGATTAGCTGAATGACATGCTAAAGATTATGCACTTCCTGTCATATACTCACGTCTTCATTGCTAACATCTTCGTTCAGCACAGCATCAAAAAGAAATTCATGCTTCTCAACATATTCTGTCAGGTCAACCTGCAGGTATCAATCATTAGTAACCAACACAAGACTGTTACTAGGTAACATATATGATAAACCAAGGAAGATGTAAACATCTTCATCCAACATGACACCAAAATGAAAATCATGTTTCTACTTGCAGGTAACAATCATTAGACCTCATGCAAAAGACTGCCGCTAGGCCATACATAAATAACCATAAAAGATGTGAAGTGTTACAGCCGGTGATGATTATCATCAATAACTGATGCTTTGTAGTCGCTCTGGATTTTCTATTAAAAAACCAAGGAAAATAACAATTAACTTTCTTTGATTCAAATTTTAAACAGTAATCTATCAAAAATCCCATAATAGCTCATGATTGATGTTTCAAAAGGTAGAGTTAGTACCTGCACCAAGAAATAAAACCAAAATTTTACATCATAATACAGCTGAAGGGAAAAAGAAAAACCCTGTTAGCAGCTCACCTTTAGTTTTTTTTCATGAACCACTAGGGCATTGGAAAAGGAATTTGACCCTATAGTGATAACATCTTCCTCTTTCTTTGCTATTTCCTTTTTGTTCAATGGTCTCTTGCGCACCTACATTGGAAGTTGTTATGAGCTAATTTTAAAAATCACAAGACAAAAGCTAGCAAGAGTTTACGGTTTTCATAGCCAACTTCAACAGTCTATATTTGCTCCCATTGGGCATTTGCTATTGGTCAGAGGTAAAGATTATCATAATCTATAGCATATGTCACTAACATTTATTGACTGTGAAAAGCATGGATCTTTATCTTAATGTCTCAACCAAATGATTCAATTGTCTTTACAACTTTTAACATTTGTGAGATCTTTAATTCATCACTCAGACGATATTAAGGTCCTCAAAATCAAGCAGTGCATTGATGGACCAATCCAGTACAGTAACCATTCAAAACATTGAAATTTACATTGTGTACATAAAACCAACTAAAGCATTAAAGTAGCATACCACAACTTTAATCTTGGCAACACTATTAGCTCTTTCTTTATCTAGTGAGATGCTTTTAAGAACATTATTCTCAGCATTTCTGCGTGGTCTGTTCGGGAGTTTGTCGATAGCTAGGTACTGTTCAAAATCATCAAAAGTTTTACCACGAACAGGTTTCTGAAGCCCGTACCCTTCATATACATTAGGATCCTGCAACTACAGGGGGGAAATGCACTGGTAAATTTATTATCCACTAAAGAAAAGCAGTTTTCAACAGATAGAGAATTACTAAATGCCACCAATTATCAATAATAAAAAATCAATTTCGTCGGTCCCTCACTTTCAAAGTATGCTATAAAAAAATGCAGCTATCTAATTATCGATTAAATCACTTGATTTACCTGAGGATCAAGTCAAATATAACCAGTTCACCATAGAACAAAACTTATCATTACCTAGCATTTAATATTTTTATCTAAACACAACTAACTAATCTAGCATTCATGCGTGAGAAGAAAACAGGGAAGCTTTAATCTAGTTGAAGAAATATAGTAAAACCTCCGGAAGCAGCTCAGTATCAAATGAATGCAGATCAAGTAAGCCAGGGCTCAAATCACTGGGCGAAACATATTCCTCGTTGTTCTTCAACGAACAAACCGATGGCGTCCCCGTGTCCGGCGACTTCCTGTTCATTCTTACCCCTCCATATAATCCGAACTCCTAACCAAACAGAAAAAATAATAATAATAGCAATTACAATAGATAAGAAAAACGTCTTTGAAACAAGAAAAATAAATGTAAACGAGAGAGAGGAAAGATTTAAGACCTGAGAGGAATGGATATTGGAGGACTGAAGCCATTTACTGTTAAACGAAGCGTCGAGTAAGTTATCGGAATATTGACGTTGATGATGCGCCGTCGAATTAGATCGCGCCATCTGTCTCCCTACCACGTTCATTCTCCGTCGCCGGCCGTACAACAAATTCGCAAAGCTTCTTCAACTAAAGCTTTACAATACAAAATCCAAAAGGCAACAGAAAAGAAATAATGAATATGAAGAGAGCAAGGTAAAGCGAACGGAAGAGTAGAGACGAACAAGTAAAATACAAGTGATGACGGATTATTTTTTAAACTTTCCTTTTATTCCTCATTAAAATTTCAAACCAACAGTTCTATCTAAATTTGAATATTTTTAAAATTTTCAAAGGCGCCTCTACCGAGGAGGAGCGGCGCGTGCTGAAGACGATGTATGAAAGGACGGGTGGGTGGGGTTCGCGCGTGTGTCGTTTTTTGATACCACTGACTTTTGGTGCAATGACGATGTACATTGTTTTTCTAAAGCTTGACCATAAAATAAGGGTTTTAAACTTTAAATTATATTTTTACTAATAGATATTTTTTGAATAAAATAGATATATAATATTTTATTATTATTAATTTAAATGTTTAATTATTAATGATCGTTTGAAAAATATATTGATGAATTAAAATATAACATGGCAATTTTGATTTTAAAATTTTATTTAATTTTCAAAAAATTTAAATTAAAAAATCATAAAAACAATATTATATTTTAAAATTCCTAACTCTCAAAATTCTATTTTTAAATTGAATTGATTCCACCATCATGTTAAACCTCAACATTCCCATCGTCCAACTATTACAACCGTTTATTTTTATTGTATTATCATTAAAAATCGACTGATATCGGTAAAACATCAAATGAATGATTCAAGTGATTTATGACAAGAACTATTACTAAACGAATAATATCTTGGTCGTTCAATGAGTAAAGAATGTTTTATTTTGTCACATTGACATGATTAATGTTGACGTGATTAAGAATTATTCAAGAATATTTAAAAAATTTAGAATTTTTTGTAAATTTTTATTTTTTTAAATAAAATAAAACATGAAGCGTGTTATATTTACATTCGTTAATAAAATTTTAAAAATATCACTAATATTTAGACATCTAAAATGATAACGAAAAAAATGTTAGATACTAATTTTAATCAAAAAAAATTGAAATTAATTTTATAGTCAAGCCTCTTATAATATGTATTCAGATTCAAAATTTTAAAAATAATATTATTAAAAAAAAACCTTTAATATAAATTATAAAATAAATATATATTTTATTAGAAAATATTTTACAAAATATGACAACGTTCATGAATCAACGCGTGTAAACAATCATGCGTGGTATGTCCGCTTTATTTTGTCCTTGTTTGCTGGTCCAGGGAGCGGCCTAAGCCGCGCCATGTTGGGTTTGGTAAAGTGTCAAATGGGAGACTTAAAAGGTTGAAAACCAAAAACACATTTGAAAAAGGTTCTCCCGCCTGTTCAAAAGTAAAATCACCAAAAAGTTATTTTCTGAAGCAGAGAAAAGGCCAAACAGTCAGATCCAAACCAAGATCTCCGAAGTACGAGAAGAACAAAATAAGTCGGAGTAACAGAGGAGGATGCCATGAAAGTTTATACTCAAAAGCCATGTTTTCCTCATTGATTTATCTTCTATTTCACCACCACAAATATAATAGACAAGCTTTTGACTATACAGCACGGTCAATGACTGAGAAATATGCCAAGGCTGGAGCTGGAGAAAGCAGTTATAGCAATCAATGCACTGAAACTAAAGCAGAATCAACGCTGGTATTAGGCTATTAGCAGTTGTTTTGCATGCTTTTTTAATGTTTTATTTGTATTGGATTCTTTATTCTTCACGCTTCTTTTAGTTGCAGGTGGAAGTTCAAGGATTGGACCAAGAACCAAACCATGGTGCTCATGAGTTTAATCCAAGCCATAGAAGATCACATGGTATTAGCCAGAAGTTGTCACTTGAGTCTACCATCTCAAACAAGAAAAAAGATGATGATCGGAAGGTGCCGAATCACGGCTCATCTCTCTCGGTACCGATAATTCAGATGGAAAGTAAGCGAAAACGGGAGATGGAAAATGATGTGTTGAATGAATACAGCTTGAACCATGAGAAAGTTAATAGCAGTGGGAGGAAATCGTCTTCGAAAACATCTGATCAATGCAATGACGACTTCGATAGCAAGGAGGATGGGGACCCAAATTACTTACCATCACTCTACCAACATCAAACTTCTTCAGGGCCATTATTCTCTCAGGCTAACAGCAACCAACAACATGGTCAAGATGAAGATGGTAATGCAGGGAACAGCAGCACAAAGATCAACTCAAAGCTTTGTCAAAGCCAGAAACAACCATTCGGGTCTATGGAGCCAATGCAAACACGTGAAAACACGAAATTGCTCGGGACAGTTGAAGAGACTTGTGTCGAAAGAACCGAAAACATCTCTGCAAATAGAAAACCTGAAAGGCTCAGTTCCGTAGGCAAGAAGCGTTCACTAGGATTGAAAGGCTCATCACATCGACAACAAGTGGTTAACAAAGAGAATGTGATGCCAATCCATAGCTTGCCGCATTCAAACCCCGAAACTCGAAAAATCGGGCTCAGTCGTAAGCTATGTCTAGTTCCTTCAAACCAACAAATGCAACCGGACTCGGAATCTAACCAGAAGAAGCAGTCTCATCAAGTTGTTCAAAGTATGCAAACTGACGTGGAGAAAGAAGAACCTTCAATATCTGAAAAGGTAGTTGTTTTAGATAGTTAAGAAATCGAGGGAGAAGAGAAGAGTGCCCCACTGAGGACGAGAATGCCACTAGCAGCACGGAAGCGCCTTGGGAAGTGGAGGATTTAAGGCTCGAATATTTTTTTTATATAGTAGGATTCGAATCTATATAATATAAAACAACATAAACATTATCTCAATGCTCGAATCAAAATAGTTGTATAGTTTTCCGATCCATTAACAATTCTATAGTTTCTTGTTCTTTGGTATGTTTGAAATTTGAATAGATGCTTCCTTGAAACTTTTAAGACTTGCTCAATGACATGTATCATGGATTCATGGTTTATGGCTCATGGTTGTATGTACATGGTAATTCGCATAGGTTAGTTTGGATAAACTCTTCCCTTCCCTTTATAAAAAAGAAATCAAATTATTCATAATTTAGTTAGTTATTTTTTAAAATATAAATATAAATAATTATTTAATATCATTATTTTTTTCATTTACCGTTCATTGAGTTTGTTTAATTTAAGATTTAAAATTTTAAATATATACGATAAAATATAAAAAATACACAGATTATACATCGAAATATAAAATTTGAGTGGTCCTTGAGGACTTAGGAGGGTTGCGTTTAGTTGTAGACAGACTCTGTTTCTTCCACCCGGGGAAGCTGTAGCCACTAAAAGCCATGTCATCATTCATTTGCATCTCCTTATCGCCGCCTTCCAGAACCCTAGCGCCACCGTTCTCCGCCAGCTCTTATTCTTTCACTACCCGCATCGTCTTTACGCTCTCTATCGGCCGGAAACGGACGATGAGAATGAGACATCATGTGGTTTGTATGGCTCCCGAGGAAGAGAAATTGACTCGCCGGAATCCCCTCGATTTCCCCATCGTAAGTTCTTTTTAAACCCTATAAAGGGGAGTGAATTTCAAGTATTTTGTAGTAGGGAAAACCCCAAATTACTGATGCTATTTGTGTTCAGCTTTTGAGAACAAAAAACAGTTTTTTTGGCTGTTTGATTAATGGGTGCTGGCAGTCTGGCTTTAGCTTTAGATAATTCGATGTTTTTCTTGGTTTATGTTGCAGGAGTGGGAGAGGCCAAAACCTGGGCGTAGACCTGATATATTTCCTAAATTCAGCCCTATGAAAACACCATTACCACCGCCAATGCCCTATGATCCTCCGGAAGAAGAGGAAGAAGAGGAAGAAAAGAAAGAGGAAGAGGAGGAAGATCCGGAAAAGGAAGAAGAACCCGAGAAACCCGAGAAACAATCATGATAAACAAAAATAGTTTGGATTTTGCTTATGCACTTATTATGCTGAGTTGAGTTGATAAACACTAGTTTGAATTATGCTGATTTAGTGAAAGTTAGGTCTAAGTGCCTATTGTTTTTGTAGTATAACAAGTCACAAGTCTTTTTGAAATGGAATGCAATAGTTTCTTTCGGATACTCTGATCTTAGCTGCGGTTTTCATGCTTGTTTGTTCCGGATAAATTATTCGAGTGCAGTATAAGGGTTAGGTCTTCTTAGATGAAAACGAAAAGGGGTTTTGATTGTTAGTTATCTTGGTGTGAGAAATAGTGGATTTGGCATTGTGAAGCTGCTTCTCATGCATCTATGATTTGAAATTTTGATATCCTCTAGAGTCTCTACTCTCTTGAATTTATAAATCGCATTGTAGAAATACGATACAGTTTGATTTTATATTAAACATGTACTATGTACATAACTACGTACATGATTATGTAGAAATTTTAGAGGAAAAAATCATAATCTCTATCTTCTATTATGGATATATATACGATGTGTACCGAAAGGGGCTTGATTTGCTTCCAGGAAATGTTACCCTATTTTCTGTTTTTATAGAATGTGCAGGTTCTTTTGTCCCTTTTAGAAATAAAACATCATTTGTAGGTTCCGACGAGGAAGAACTCACTTGTGTACACGTCAAGATCAAGCAACCTGAATGCAGCTCCAAACTACATTTTGAGGGCATGCTTCCAGCAATTCATTCTTGAGTTCGAGAAGATCACCTTGTTTCCACAAACCTCATGGATGCTGCCATTTTCATCAACTCAAAATGTAAGTATTCCGGGTAATCTGCAGTTATGTTTAAACTTTAAAGTTATCTTGTTAGCCTACTTGATGAATTTGGCAGGCAGGCAGCAACAGTGTGTGTTTTTCTTGCTCTGCTAACAATCTTTAACATTAGTACTCCGAAACTGAAGACAACGGATTTTGCAGATAAAATCCCATCAGTTGCATCCTCTGGCGACATAATCTGATACATAGCCATTTAATACTAGTTAGAACTTATAAGATGCATGTAGTGGCGATTAAGGCTTTAGTTGAGATCCTGAATGCTGTCTCAAAACTTACCCTGTTAATATCGGCTCTGGACTCATTTTGGCGTAAACTTCTTGCCATTCATGAGGGCTCATATACTGAGAAACTAATGGAAGAAATAGTTATTTTGTTCCAAGCTGATACTATTTCTTCCATTAGTTTCTCTCAATTTGCAGCATTCATATTGAGTTGGAACAACCTCGACTCTATCAGTAATTGCAGTAATATCAGTAATTGCAGTAAAGTGATTGAGTGATCAATGTCAAATGGTTGAGATTATTTTCTAGAATAGTATTACTGTAATCATTATTGACTAAATCAATATATATATTAAACATTAATCAATTATAGATAAAATACAAAAGATATTTATATCATTATCGTTTGAAAAAAATAATTTCAATTTTTTCAACTCAATGCTCACATAAGTCAAATTTTGTTATAATCAATAATTATAGCTTGAAATTGACTCTTGTAAAATTCAAATCAATACAAAAAGATTCACGTGATCAGTGAAGCATTTGACTACACGTAGATCGAGTTCATCTTTCATCGATTTAATTCAAATAAATTTTAATTTTTTTTTGATTTTTTGATTTTTCAAATTTAAAATTTATTTAAATAATATAAAATTATTTATCATTTAAACTAATTGATTATTTAAGTAAAAAATCCTATATCAATATATTCAGTTAAAACTGTCGATAACGTCCGTTGGATTTTCCTTGTACAGTGACTGACAAATTGGAAATTTTTGTCTTAAAAGTCGCCAAAAAAATTATCATCAATTAGTTAATGAACTTTAATTATTATGCGATACAGCTCATCTGATTCCTTCTAATCCTGTGAGAAAATGAAAATACCATCCCACCCTCCATCTCTGCCACCCACTGATTTCAATTCTCATCCAACGATCAAAATCCATCCAATCTCACCCCTTTATCCGCACCGAATCAGGCCCATTTCTATTTCCCTAAACTACCCTCTTAACGTTTCAATGATCGATCGGTCGAGAATCGAGAGTCCTTTCATTAATCGGAAATAGAAAGGGTGCGATCGTAAAATCAATATGGCGACATGTTTTTAGCTCCCTGCTGGAAAAAACCTGTAAATATGAAAAAAAGGAATATTGTCTGAGAAACGGCACTGAAGAAAGCTTTAAGCAAAGAGCCTTTTTAACGCCTTCTTTAATGGCAGATCTCTCGTTTTATTGATTTACATTTTGAGTTTACGGTCTCATTTTTTTGAGTTACCTGAGTTGAATCGTTCTGATCGGAGATGCTGGACGGAATCCTAGGCCGTGGTTTTGCCTCTAAATGGTTTCTATTTTCTCTTCGAATAAAAGCATTGTTTCCTTTTTCATATTTTTGAAAATTAAATCTATGAGATTTTTCTTCTATTGCAGTAAGTCATTGATAAAGCTGATCAAGAGTCGGATCGAGGTCGTAAGGAGGAAGAAGACTGCGACGCTTAAGTTTCTGAAGAAAGATGTAGCTGATCTGCTCGCTAATGGCCTTGATATTAATGCTTATGGAAGGGTAATTTCTTTTGAAATATTGTTATTTCTATTTTTAGTCCTTTATAAAAAGATTCTAGAATCATTCATAACGGAATACTAAGGTTTCAATTTCAAGCTTGCATGTGTAATTTTGTGCCGACTTTTTTTTTTGAATATTTAAACATCTTAAGCTTTGTTTGGATATGAAACAGGTAGAAGGATACATTGCTGAATTGGTCCTTTCATCTTGCTACGATTTTGTCGAGAGCTGCTGCGATTTCGTGTCAAAGCATGCTTCACTTCTGCAAAAACTGAGGTATGTGAAGCTGTATATGTCTATCCCCTTTTGGTAGAATTTGTGTTTATATTATTTAAAATGAATGAGGATGGAATTGAAAACGAAGAAGTCTGAATAAGGTTAGACTTAGCATTCAACAACGGCGCAAAAGTAACAAGAATTTCTGATCGATCTGGTTTCCTTTAAGGCTACTTTGTATGGTAATAATTTCATCCATTGCACTGAAATGATGGATAAGTTTGCCAACTTTTGTTTCTAATACAATGTTATTACTTATTATTACATATTGTATGTTAGCTAACCTTAAAATGTATCCTAATACGATTCAATAGCGAATCCAACTATGGATAGAAACTGTAACTTTCAAGACTGGCTAAATGTAAACTCCAAGACATATTTTCATGAACTGCTTATGACTTATTTTATTGCGTGACTGCTGCACCTCGAATTGTGATAGCCTTTTCCTCTGTTAGTGCATACACGACTAGCCTGTGGCCTCTCGTGTAGGCTTTTCTACAGGCATATTATCTTCGGAAATATCAGGATAGGGGGGGGGATTGTATGTTATGAAAATGAGTGGCCCTTATATTGCCAATTCTCATCTGGGTAGTGCTGCCATCTCTTTTGGAATTAGTTGGCAATAACATTAAACTTGCATGCGAGCCATATTCTGCTGCAATCTGTAATAGTATCCATATATTACACGTTATATATACTTTTAACGTGTGGTTGATGTAGATGGTAATTACTGAGGGGATGCTGAATGCAAGGTTTAGTGTCATTATTCTTTCTGGATCACGTTCTTATTTTTCCAAATAGACTTATTAGTAACACATTTATATGTTTCTAATGACAAGAAAAAAGTTGCTAATCTTCTTCAATCAATGTGCAGAGATTGTCCTGAAGATTGCAGGGAAGCTGTCTCATCTCTAATGTTTGCAGCTGCAAGATTCTCTGATTTGCCAGAGTTGCGTGATCTCAGGCAAATATTTCATGAAAGATATGGAAATTCCCTGGAGTTGTTTGTCAATAAACAGGTAATTTCCGTAGATCTGCTCCAAAAGAGATTAATTTGTGGTTTTGTCTGTGTTTTTCTTTGACCGACGTTATAAAATTTGATGATAGCTTGTCGAGAATTCTGCTTCAAATTCTTTCACAATGGAGAAGAAAGTCAAGGTAATGCATGATATAGCATCAGAGTTTTCTATAAAATGGGACTCTGAAGCTTTTAAGCGAAGAATGTCTAAACCTTCTGTGATTCCACAGGTATGCTTCTTGTGTTTCATCTTTACTTCTTACGTATTCTCATTGAGCTTATCCGAGCTTATCCGAACTGTATCCTCACAGTGGAACTATTCATCTCCGGCATTGTTATACAGGACCAACCTAAAATTTTAAAACCAAATGATGGAAGAAGCGCTAATCCACGAGAGGAGAAATTTAAAGTTTCATCTAAAGAAAAACTCGAAGTGAGTAATGCTGGGCACAAATTGGGCAACTACAAGGAGGATAATGCATCAAGAAGGGATGAGATTGTCCTTCCGCTTAAACAGGAATTCATTGTTGATGGGTACCTTCCGCATCATCGTAGGGAACAAGCTACTTTGAGGAAGGAAACTCGAGACATTCCATTACAGCTAAAACAAGAAGTATCTGCCGGTAAGCTTGACTATTGGAATGGGAAGGATGATGTTGCCTTGAAAACAGGAAGATCAAGCAGTTTTTCGCATGTGAAAAGAACGGAAAGAGCTGATGTTGGAGCCAAACTACAAGATAGTAGGCAGAGTAGTACAACTAGAAGAGATGAGAGAAAGCCAGAGCAAAGTCCTAGTTATGCAGATCCTTGGTCAAAGAGTGATAAAGACCAGTCCGCCGCTGATAACTATGGTCACCAGTATGGTTTTACAAATTCAACGAGAAAAACTCATAAGGAAGATGAACCCAAGTGTAAGGCCCACATTAATAGTTCCATACCCCCTCCTTATGTTAAACCCAGTACCAAACCGAAGGATCACAGGCATGCTGATGCTGATGTAGGATCATCACTTGCTGCTTCCGCTGATCGTTCAACCCGTAACAGGGCATATCAAGAAGGGTTATATCATCCTGATAAAGAGGGGTATGATCGTGATAAAGATTATTACTATAATCCTGATGGAACTGATGCTCCTATACCAAGACGAAGATCATCTAGAAGGCGACATAAATCATCTTCTAGTCATTCTGAAGTCGATAATGCCGAAGATGTCGAATCTGCAAGGAGTAGAAGACCGAGAAGCAGGAGAAAAGAGGACTCGAGACAAGGTCTACAAATTTTATTCGACGACGAGCAGCATAAAGATGATGATGAGGAGAGGATAATTGACAAACTGTTGATACATTATAGTAAAAAGCCACCATCCGGTGCAGAGGGAATGATAAGAAGAAAGTCTAAAAGTCGTCATGCACATCATAGGGGTAGTGATGCTGGTGATCGCGATGCTCCTCGGAAATCAAGCAGGGATCAATCTGATGATACACCTGAGACCATTTCCCGTCCCACACGATCGGTATCTCTCCCTCCTGCACAAACCGCCGAATCGGAGGGAACCAAAGTGTATGCTCGTGCCGCCTCCTTTCAGCCAGATAGGTCGAATGCAGCCCAGCATGTGCATCCAAAGTTACCGGATTATGACGATTTGGCAGCTCATTTCGCAGCAATGAAAGGGAGATAGAGCTTTAAACCATAATGAACCATTCTTTTTTACTAACCACTTCCATTATTCGCTTAGCTCAGTGCTGTAATTAAGTACCCTGCGTATTGCTTATATGTAACACTGTCAAGAGCTTCCATACATTTTAGTACTTTCTCTTCTGATATGTTCTGTCATCCACTAATGGCTGAGAGATGAGAATTGAGAAGGGAAAATGAGACCATTTTTTGCTGTTTTTTTAACTGTTTCAAGTCCTTTGTAGCCAGAGAAAAGTCATGATGATGATGCATCAAGCTTATATTGCAGTTACTGAAATGACCACTTTGACCATCCTAAAACACTTCATTTACATTCCCGAGGTCCCAAGTTTCAAGATTCCTCTACAATCTACTCTGGTTAAATTCTTATATTAGTCCTTATAATATGCATGATTATTTTCTATATATACATTTGAGTTTTATTGTTTTTAACTCAAATTAAAATAGTAGTTAAACTTGTTAGGACCAATAACCATACCTATGTTATAGGTTTAAGTTACAATCTTCAATTTAATCATTTTAATGCAATATCATTGTAGGTCGTAAGAAAAATTTAAGTTCAAAAGTAAACATATTAAAGATTAAATAAATTATAGATCTGCTAATTAATTAAGTGATTAAGAATATTCATATAATTTTACCGAATATAAGTTCGGGTTATAACATTTGTTTAGGATATATAAATACTTCTCTAGTTAGTAAAAATATTAAGCAAATTAAAATATATAAACAAAATCCAGAAACTATAAGGACTAATGACACAATTAAACCATCCACTCCCTAATTCGCATTAAAGGACTCCTCAGTTTCCCGCCAAAATAAAGCTGTTATTACCCTTTATTTACTGTCATTTTTTCACTTCCCAGTTCCCACCATTCAAACAACAAGACAGTGGGGTTAGGAAAGTAAAAAAGAAAGAAAAAAACAATGAAGGGGGCATCCAAAGTTATCATGGGTGCAACACTAGTAATGGTTGCTACCCTCGCCATTGTTTTAGCTCTAATCCTAGTGTTACTAGCCGAGCTCTACTGTTCCCTCTTACTCCGCCGCCGCAGAAATCAGCTCAAACTCCCCAACACCGACACCGAGACGACCCCCACACCCACCACCATCAGTGAATCAACAACAACCAGTCCCCTTAGTAGCTTTTATGCACAAGGAGTTCTTCATGCACCTACTGCCTTCCTGTTCCCTGCAGCAACACTACCTAACATGATGGTTGAAAAAGATAACAAGCTCACTTTCCTCCACCGTGTTATCGAACTCCATGACCGAGAATCGAACATGAAGCCTCATAGGATCGGGATATTGTTTCCGACATCTCCATCAACTTCCATTGCAGCCTCTCCTAGCAATGCCGAGGAAACATCGGTTCAAGGTTGCAGTGGTAGTTCAGGTTCCGGGGTGGAGGATTTGGTTTATATATCGAATCCGATTTACGACAACGAAGCAGCGCCGGATACTCCGTTCGAGACACCGGATACATCGCCTTCGCGTTTAGAGAACAGCGGTTCGTCAGGGGAGGACGAGCATGAGAAGGGTTGTTTTGTAATCTATTCACCTCCTCCGTTGAGTCCAATGAAGAAGCTCCCGGCAAAGTCTGTTTTTGTCCCTCTTACAGATGTCGGGTCTTTAGCCACCTCGGCTAGCGATTCGAATTGTAACAATGGTGTTTCATCTTCTTCGTCAAGCTCTCCATGCACTTCACCTTCATGGTGATCTCAGCTATATTTAACCTATTTCATTCATAGTTATGTGGTCGAAATTTAATGTTATGATTTCTTTTCTTCTGCTTCTCCACCTTTACCAAAGATTCCCAACACTGCGTCATTGTTAACTGGAATTTCTATGTTTTGTTCACGTCTTTTCACTTTGTTGGACATGTTTTTTTTTCTGTCACTGTGTTTTTTCAAAGTTGTTTGACTGCACAAAAGGAAAGCTTTTTCTTTTTCTGGGTTTGTTCTTTAGGAGGGAATTGAATACTGCATGTGATATAGAGCAAACAGACAACCAGTATCGAAGAACCAACAGATAAACCCAAGAAATTTAAAAGCTAGAATAATGGATAACATTTTCAGTGCCTTTTCTATACTTCAACATTAAAATATTAATATTTTATTTTATTTTTTATTTGATTATTTTTCTTAATTATTTTACAAAACATATACACAGATAATTAAATTTAAATCATTTTAAAATAAATATCATTGGCATTGGCGGTACGTGGTTTCCTTCCTTCCCATTTCCAATGCCCCCCCCCCCCCCCCCCTCACATGCCCAACAGTTTTCCCATTGATTTATATTATTTTCTCCAGAAACCAAACATAGATTCCCTGAAACAACAACAGCAGGGGAAAAAGACACACGACTCTATCAGCATCAGCATCACGACATGCAAAATGGACATACAGCATCACTAAAAAACATAAAACCTAACGCAACCTCGGATCTAGTTATGTCGATATTAGAACCCGACTCGATCCGAACTTAAATGGATTACATGTAACTATCAAACATGGGGAGACGTGAGATAGATCAGATGGGTGCGTGATTCAAGAGGAAAGAGATGTGGATGAGGTTGTTAGTCTCAACCCCACACGGTGCCATCATCCACTACCCTTTGTTACCTATGGTTAAGATAAAAAGACAAAACATAGATTAAAAAAAACAGACACTGGGAATCATCATCACCTTAAGGGATCCAATGGTTTTGTCTTGTTTTAAACTTTCAATCTTTACACACTATCCTAAAGAGTGAACATTTCAGTTTTTCTTTTACCTTTCTTCTCTATATAACCCAGCCCTAAATATCGCTTCTTCAACTTTGCACCTTCAATTGCCTTTCTCTCCTGTTTGTCAAAACCATGGCCTCCCATGGAAACAGTACACCAACCACCTCCCCCAAAGACATCAACGCAGCCAATTCCAGCAAAGGAGCGCAATGTTTGTGCTCTCCGACGACTCATCAGGGATCGTTTCGATGCAGGTTTCATCGGTCGACATCGTCGTCATGGAAGATGAAGCGATCCAAATCCATGCCTGCCAATAATGCTTCGGTCGTTTCTTTTGCTCCAAAGTCTGTTGAGTCTACGTAATCCCAAGATTAGGTATTAAAATGCTATGTTATATACGTATGATTGTGCTGGGTTGTCTGTATTTTCCTTGGTATGTAGGTACGTATGTGTGTGTAATCAACCTTCAAAGTTTAATTTTAATTTTTTTTACTTATATTATCTTAGTTTAATTTTAACTCGGATAAACTTGTATATATTTAAAGATTATATTACTCGAATTAAGTTATCTAAAAGAAACAAACCACCTCCACTACTGAAAATATGGATAATTATAGTAAATGTCATTTATCACAATATATATTATTATTTATATTTATCGTAATGTACCATTAATTGTTTTAATTAATTTTAAAATTTTAAGGATTCGATGTATTATTATTTTTTTAGGAAAAAGAAAAAACTTTAATCTGAAGTGTAATATGAGATCTATTTTTTAAAATTTTATTTAAAAAAAAGATAATAGCACTTTTGATTTTAAAATTTTAAAACTAATTAAAATAATTAATGATATATTATAATATATATATAAATAGCGATATATTATGATAAATGATATTTATTATAAAATTATTCTTAAAACCACTCAATAATTTTATTTTTATAATAAGTTTTGACCCAAATAAAATTTGGACACAGAGCCGAATTCTAACACTTAAAGATTCATAATCTTAGATTTTGTCAACGAGTTTCATATGAGTTAATTAAATTATAAAATATTTTTTAAATAAAAAGATAAATTATATTTTAAGATAAATATTAAGATCTAAATCTATATAAGTTGGAATAATGTGATTATCTTTAATTACTACTAATTAATAAAATCTCTTAAATTATACGATTTTAATTTAAAATACTAACAATTAATTGATTTAGTAAAATAAAAATTTAAAATTTTTAAATAAATTTAAAATTCAGATTCTAATATTATAAATAAAAAAAATTAACTTAAAAGTATCACCCGTAATAGAATAAAATATTTAAACTTTATAAAATGAAACTCATAATTGGTATATATGTACACAATTGGTAAATATATTGGCCCATCTTACGTGTAAACGTTACAAAAGCTAAAACGACAACGTAGTACAACAAAGTAGCGTCCACTTCTGGCTTTTGTCCACACCCAATAAAAAAAAAAAACCACCGCCGAAACTGACCACGATTGAACAGGAGCGAAAATGTCGAAACAGGATTTACGAGAATCGTCCGTACCCTACACCCGTCTCCCTCCAAACCCTAACCAACAAAACGTCGTCGTTTTACCCGTCTATTACCACCCCCCTCACGATAACTTCCGTTGTCTCCGCCGTTGCCTCGCGATTTCCACCGTCGTCGTCCTCTTCTCGGCCGCGGTGTTCTTCCTTTACCCTTCCGATCCAGCTCTCGAACTTGCCCGACTCAAGCTCAACCACGTAGGAGTCCACTCGTCGCCCAAACTCACCCTCGATCTCTCCTTTTCGTTGACAATCAGGGTCCATAATAGGGATTTCTTTTCTCTGGATTACGATAAGCTTGTCGTTTCGGTTGGGTATCGAGGGAGGGAGCTCGGAGTGGTGAGCTCGGCAGGAGGGCGCGTGAGAGCGAGAGGGAGCTCGTACGTGAACGCCACGCTCGTTTTGGATGGGCTTGAGGTTGTTCATGATGTGATTTATTTACTTTCCGATTGGGCTAAAGGGGTTATTCCCTTTGATACGAATACTAAAGTTGATGGAGATCTTGGCCTTTTTCTCTTTAAATTTCCCCTCAAGGTGAAGCCTTTAATTCCTCAATTTTGATTCTGCGAACCTGCATTCAATTTTAAGGTTTATTAGGTATTTAGGTTTGAAGAGTATAATTTTATGATACAAAGTTCAAACATTTCCCCATTTTAGGATCTGGGTTTTATTCTGCTTTGGCTACTGAATTTTAGTTAATGATGCACATAGCTGTTTGAAAGAACCCTGGATAAATCCCCCCAAATTACTAGTATTTCATGATTAGATTGAACATGATCGTCCTTTAATAACACGCTTTGTGGGTCCACTGGAATCATTGGACAGATTTTCCTTAGTTACAGTTATGTTCTAAATTCAGTAACATCTTATTAATGGATTATTTAGAGAAAAGAGGTAATGCTTGTTTTTTTTATTATCATTGTTGGTGGGGGATGAGTTGTCCACTTTGTTTCATTACTAATGGCTTGGTTTTGATGTTGTTGTCTTTGATTTGAATAGATTTATGTTGTTTTGAACTTGATAAAGTTGTCTCTCTGTAAGACTGTAACTAATATCTCTAGAAAAGAACAATAATTACTTGTTACAAAAGCTGAAGCCTGGACAAAGCCTTTAATGAAAATCATCAAGAGAGAAATTATATTTCCTAGTGAAAATGGTTTGTCAGTAAAGATTAAAAGATTCTGATGGTTGCCGTATTTCGTAGAGCTGTGTCTAAAGGTATAACTTATAAGCATGAGTGTATAAAATTTAGGCCATATCGATTAATGCTTGTTTTTGGCTTTGTGCTGTGAAAAGAATGAAGATACCTCTGAAACTCTAGTGCTCAGTTGAGCTTAATCATAAATGTATAAGGGCTTTTATGTTTTAGTGAACAACAGAAGATGCAGAGTAAAAAACTTCATCTTTTTTTTTTTTGCGGAGGTAGCGGCTTTGTAGGTGGATTAAGTTCGATAATTTAATGGCGTAATGCTACAGCCTACAAACAAGTTTGGTCGATAGATTGACCAAATATAATGCTAACAATTAGTGCTTCCATGTTTCCCGTTACTTTTTATTACAATTCTATTCTATGATTCTTTAGCCTCAGTCTATAGATACATGATGTTTATAATCGCACAATCGTGACCATATAAGCATTCTTATTGGAAATCTTTCCATAAGCATTATACATACAACTTTAGTATGCGTTGAATATTTAGTTGAAAATACAAAGTCTTCAAGGCCCCCGAAAATGTCTATTAGTAGTGAATGGAGATGGTCCATAAGACCATAACCCACCTCCCCTCTTTTTCTGTTCTGAGGATTGATGTTTGGTAGCTTTGTACTCTATATTTAATATTTGCTTATTCTCAGGAATTTTCTTTGACTTTTTTTAGTTGTTTTATATACATCTACTCACCATCACCAAATGAGAATGCTTTGTGCTTCAACCATCTTTAATTTTGGTATCTATGATGTTTCAGGGAAAAGTATCATGCGAGGTGTATGTGAATACAAGTAACCAGACGATTGTTCGTCGGGACTGCTATGCTAAGGTGAGGATCAACTTTTTGTTATTCCACTTCCACTACTGTCAATGTTCTAGATCTGTAAATCACAGTGCTAGGATATATACTAACTCAAAGGATATACGGTATTGCTTGATAAAGCTTGTATGCACAAAACCTGTACTAATGTTCCATGAGACCTAACCATTATGATTTTGAAATTTGCCCTTTGACGTTAGATTGCTAACATAAACAATAATCTAGTTGTCATATAGTCAATGTTGACTTGATTCGCTGTTGTACTATTGACCCCGCCATTAGCATCATGCAAAAATAGTTTCTAATCATTTTCTTTTCTGTTTGTAAAGTGGGAAAAAGAAGGTCGGGTAGAGCATTGACCCGTGGTTTTTTATTCTGTATGAAATAGAACTTGTATAATATGGAAAAACAATACCTCTTAGCCTTGAATCCCTCGATATTCTTCCTTTGTACCTTGCTAAGACCAATTTTGCTTCCTTGTGATCTTATACGAAAAAGTCTTTCTTCAATACCTGAATGACCATTTTTTTAATGAAAAATTCATTTCACTGATAATCCTATAAATATATTGGCTTGTGATTTGCAGTAATGTGGTGGACGGTGCACCAATATACATTTTGGGGAAGAGGATGTACTAGAAGTGGGAAACAGATGCGGATGCTTCCATGATTTGGTTCCTCATTGGTTATACATTACATGTGGATGTAAATAATCATTGTTCAGTTATCGAATAAGGTACTGTGGAGTTGGACCCCAAAGTAATTCTTTAGCTTGCTCAGCAAGTAAGTGCATAAAACTAGGAATCGTAAACTCATGATTGGATGATATACAAGTTTTTTTTTTCTTTTTTCTGTAGCTTGCTTTCTGATAGTATTATATTGAGATGCAATTGAATTTGAGTTTTTCTGCGAGTGAATTTAGATTCCAGCTTTGCACAGATAGATTATTCTACTGTTCTGCGGTTAGTTTCCTTCCAGTTGAATCAGGGTAATAAGTGTTGGATGAAATCTGAAGTATTTTAGATTTTTACAGTTTTCTTTCATTCCGTCCGTTTTACATTTACAATACAGAGAAGGGGATGATAATATCAGGATTTGACCCCCCGATTATTGAAGTGTCGATAAGAAAGCTTCGACCACTGGCCAAAGAGATGAAGGGTTGGGGTTTAGCAATAACGGGACAAGAAACTGAATTCACAAGAAGAGAAAACAAAGAACAAATGTATGAAAGGGAAGCCATATGGAATAATATAGTTCAAACCTTTGGTTCCATTATATATTACCAGGCACACTCGTTAGTAGTGCAGTCATTTCTTGCCAATGAATCGATCACCCCACACATATTCCGCATGGTGATGCCTACATCGAAACGACCCCAGGTCCTTTGGGGGTGAGCACAGACATTTCACTGAACCAGTGGATCCATCAATCTCTCTGGCTACATGCCGATACCTGCAAAATAATCCTCCTATGTTGCACCAGCACCCCCCGCTTGCCACCACAAGGATCATTGGTACAACACATTTGTTTTCCCGTTCACTCTGATTATTATTACGTATGAACAGAGCTCGTACAGCAAAACATTAGTGTGCGAGTGAAATTACATATAAAGGGCAAGGAACAAGGCATAAAGCAGTGTTTTTTGATGGATTCCATAAAGCCTTGTTCTTTAATCTTAAAAAGCTTCCAGTGAGTAGAACGATTGTTACCCACCAATCACTGTGATTCCCCGGTTCAAAATCAGTGCTGCCAGCCATGAGCCACGTCCTTTTGTGGCCATGGAGTGGGTAGCTTGTGTTAGACGCTGGGTAAAAGAAAAGAGTGACGACTGTGGAAAATGTAAAATGAAGAGATTACTTTATATAGAAACTTCCTAGTCCGATCCTCGTTAAAAACAACGTTTATCTTGTTGGGTTTCATCGTCACGGGAATCAGGCTAGTCTCACAACCCACGTTTGTCGATCTTTCTTTCTTCAACGTAGCCGCCAACCGAGCTGACCACCACGCGTTCGAAAAAATGTCAATATCACTATATCAGTTTCCACTTTCCAGGAAAGTGCCTACCCCCTACCCCTACCCCCACTGATATAAATACCATCAAATCCCTCAAAATTTCACCATCGTAACCACACCCAGATTCTCTTCAACCGTTAATTCGGAGAGGAAAAAGCCCAGATAACTCTCTTGTTTTCGTATCATTTGAGAAAACTTTGTTGGGTTTTAATATCTATCAGTTGAAGATGAGTTCAACGAAGTTTCATGTTGTTCTCGCGGCCATTGTGTTAGCGCTGGTGCAGTTAAGTTACGGGCAAGTCCTGGGTTCTTCGCCGGCACCTGCTCCGTCCAGCTTTGGTACCACGCTTGATCAAGGGATTGCTTACTTTCTCCTTTTACTTGCCCTGGCAATTACGTACCTCATCCATTGATTTCATCGAGTATTTCTTATTCATTTTTGAATGTACCGCATATTACCTATATTAATGATACATTTTGTTATTATTTATAAGGTAAACTATTTAAATGGCCACTATAATATGAATTTAATTGCAATTTGGTCATCATATTTTTTTAAAGTAATTAAGCCATACTACTAAAATAGACTCAATACGGTTTTACCGATAAGGTGAATTGATAATTAAAAAAGAGTATGATTATACATTTAATCCATACTATTCATACATTTTTAATTTAATTTTAATTTTAAATAAAAATAAATTAATTATTTAATTATATAGTGACACATGTAAATACTTTATTGGAGGATTTTAATTATTTATATTTAATTTAATAAATTTATTTTTCTTCTCTAATAGATAATTATATAGTGACACGTATTATTTTAAATCAAACAATCTTACTCGAAGGAACTCAAACCCGTAACCATAATTTTAATATATTATCTTATTACCTTCACCTCCAATATATTTATCAAGAATTACAATAAATATTGCCATGATGTTTTTATTAAAAAAATAAAGTAAAAATATAAAAAATATCACTCATCCATTCAAAATATTATTTAATATCAATTTTATAAATAAATACTTAAATAACATATTTAAATAACAAACTTTTATTTAGTTTATTATAATATTATTATTGTAACAATATGGTAGTTTTTTCTTTTTAATTTTTAATACTTTGTTTTGATTAATTTGAACAGTACAATATAACTAATTTTTAATAAATAAATTAATAGATGAATTAATATCAATTAATAAATGATTTTTTAATAAATTATATATATAATTTAATGAATTTTTAATATTCAAAATTTACTTAAACTATATATTAAACTGATATATAAAAATTAATTTTTTAATCCTCCCAAAACGCCTAAAACTTGTTAAGAGATGACTCGAGTTCACGATGGAAAACAAATATGAACCAATGAGATCCTTCCACGTGATTCCCTACGTAGGTAAGTCCTCGTCCAGGTCCCCTTGCCCTCCTTTCTGCCATAGACTCACTCACCGTCATTTCTCGCTTTCCATTTATTTATTTATATATATATTTTTTGGTTTAATTTTCCATCGCATTAATCTTTTCTCGATTGAACTCTTCGGCATTTTTGTTTGTTAATGCACCAAACTGTTTTTTAAAGCACGTGGTTGCTTTACCTTCATTTCAATTTCATCTTCTAAGTTCTTATAAAAAGGTAATGTATCACATATCCCTCCCTGTTATCTGTTTGTCTGTTGGCTTTATTGAAACAGCGGCAATAAACAAAAATATCCAGTAAAAGAAGCGATTCAGTTTGAGAGCTTTGGGTATGTATGGTTTGTTTCTTTAGTACCTTCTTTATGGCAATCGGTTTGTGGGTATTGATTATTTTTTAAAAAAGTTGATTTTTTGGTGATGGGGGTCAGTTTATTTGGATGATCGTTTGGTTTGAGTGCCCAGATTGATATTCTTGGTATGATCAGGTTGTTGTTTAGAGCCGATGCTGAAATTTCTTGAAGTTTTGAACTTTTTCAAGAAATGAACCTGATTTATATACTATTTATTAAATATTTGGTTTGTGGATGATATGCTATGTTTTTGTTTGGAACTGATTTGGATTCAGATTTGAGAAATTGTTTTTTTTTCCTCCCTAGTTAAGGATCGATGAGAATTTTAAGCTTTTATTACGATGATCATCAGAGTGTGGGTTTTGCTGCTTGGATGAATCTGATATTGAAGTGCATTCATACTTCGATGATGGTTTACACTTAGTTTTTGAATTTATAAGCATGCAATCTAACTATGGTTGTTTATAACTTGAGGTCCGATGTATAATTGTTGAAGTAGGATTTTTTAGGTTGCTATAAAATTGAAATGGATTATGGATTGTACTAGTGTATGCTATGAATTCCCATTTTGTGGGGTTGTTGTTTCTTATTTGTTAATGTTAAACGGTATGATTATCCATTTAAACAAATGTGACTTCCTTTGTGTGGATATGATATATTATGGTGGGAGATTTGGAGATTTTAGCCGGAGGATGTGTTGATTTAGTAACATATCATGAATAGTGGTTTAATTGGAGGAGGTTTCTTTTCTTTCTTTTTTTGCATGGGAAAAGAATGCCAGATTTGAGAGGTGGAACTCGACGATCAAAAAGGATCAATGATAATCAGGAGATCCCTGCTGTCGTAGCTCCAATTGCTCAACGTGACGCTGGTAATAACCGTTTTTGGTTTTATCTTAAAATCATTTATGTTTCGAACATATCCAATTTACCTTTTTTGCCTTTTGTTTCCTTGTATAATATGATTCATTGTTCAGCTACTAGAGGTAGAGGTAGAGGGCGCAGAGTTATGAATCAGGATGACAATGCCAAGCTTGTTGGCCCTGGTGCCTGTGGCAGGGGTGGCGCAGGAATAAACTTGCCTGTGAGGCCTGTAATTGAGAAACCTGCAGAAAAATTGGTTGCTTTTGAGGAAGAAGGAAGCACCAGTCCACTTCCTGAAAGGGTATGATTCTTCTCTGTTATTAATCTGAATTCTGAGCCCAATAATTTCCTTTCGTTTTAATCAATGAAAATGGAGGAGCATCTCATGTCAGGGGACGGGGATGTCAAATGGTTTGAAATAAATCACCGGACTGGTCTAAGCAACCACTTTAAGTATTCCAACCTCCCCTAATAAAGAAAAATATGTGGCATGTGTAACTTTCTTTCTGATCATGTATGATGTGATAAGTATTTATGGTCATATCATACCATTTAACTTATATTTTTGTCTTCAAATTTCATGTGCCGAACCTTTTCATGTGATTCATACCAATATTCTATCTACTTCTCTTTTGGCAGGTACAGCTTGGAAACTCTCCTGTGTACAAGTTAGATAGAAAGCTGGGTAAAGGGGGTTTTGGACAGGTATATGTTGGAAGAAGGATCTCTGGTGGAATAGGGTGCACTGGGGTAGATGCCTTTGAGGTTGCTTTGAAACTTGAAACTCTTCTGAACCTAAACAAAATTCACATTAAACTGTTGCTAATATCATTATCCTGCTTCGTTTTGCAGGTTGCTTTGAAACTTGAGCATCGAAATGGTAAGGGATGCAGTTCTGGTCCTCCGTTTGAATGGCAAGTGTACAGGTATACCGGATTTCATTCTTGCAGTCATTTGAATTTCCAAATTTTTATGACCTGATTTGTTTTTTTTTTCTTTTCTCGAATACACCATTCAGCGCTCTTAATGGTTGTTATGGACTTCCTTTGGTTCATTACAAAGGTCAACTGGGAGGCTACTACATTCTTGTAAGTTTCATTAGTAAAGAATTTCAAATCCACTGTTGTATTTCCGAGAAAGGGAAAACTTTAAGGTCCTTATTGATGTTTCTGTGAATTTTGTGAATCTAGATCATGGATATGCTAGGTCCAAGCTTATGGGATGTTTGGAACTCGAACAACCAGATGTAAGAAATTATTATTCTCCCTTTCTCCTCTTTGGGATTATCCTCGTTTTCCCTAGAATTTTATGTTTTGAATTTTTAACTAACTTTGTTGCTGCTATATCGTGTTTTGTATTTTGGTATAGGCTGACAGAAGAGATGGTCGCTTGTATAGCAGTGGAAGCAATATCAATTCTTGAGCAGCTTCATCAGAAAGGGTACTTTGAAATTGTTGCATTTCCATCCCCCCGCTCAATTCTTTTACTCTGGTGTATATTGTTCACATTTTTTCCCTCCACTTCAGTTATGTACATGGAGATGTTAAGCCCGAGAATTTTTTGCTTGGTCCACCTGGGACCGTAAATGAGAAGAAGTTGTATCTAATTGATCTTGGTTTGGGTATAGCTGCTTTCCCTTTACTAATTAGAGATGCTTTGCTATTTTATTTTATTTTGGAATGGCCTGAAATGCTTGGTTCTTTTCAGCTTCAAGATGGAAGGAAACGGTTTCTGGACGTCATGTTGATTATGACCAAAGGCCTGATGTGTTTAGGTAATGGTCTCCAAGTGCTGAGGCTGCTTATGTTATGTTATGAACATGAACAGTTTCCTGAGAACCTATTTATTTATAATTTCTAAAGTGATTTGTTTTTTGACTTTCTTTATTTTAGCGAGCATAATTTTGCTGCGTAGTTGCTTGTTCATACTTCAGAGTTCAGACCGACGAAGGAAATATTTTGAACATTTACTTTTCTGTTTTAAAACATTTATTATTTTGTTCATTTTAGGGGGACTGTACGTTATGCGAGTGTGCACGCTCATTTGGGTAGGACTGGGAGTCGAAGGGATGACCTTGAGTCATTGGCTTATACACTAATATTTCTACTTAGAGGGAAACTTCCTTGGCAAGGTTATATTGTAAGTTTATTCAACTCTTACACTTTGTATTTCCAATGAGAATAGCTCAATTGTTATCTCCTGTTATTAATGTGTTGTGGTTTGATTTGCCATGGGACTGCAGGGTGAGAACAAAGGATTTCTTGTTTGTAAGAAAAAGATGGCAACTTCTCCCGAGATGCTTTGTTACTTGTGTCCTCCACCTTTTCAACAGTTTCTCGAGATTGTGACAAATATGAAATTTGATGAAGAGCCAAATTACTCGAAGCTCGTTTCCCTTTTTCATAATAGCATAAATTTCAGTTCACCTTTTCTCCCTATCCTAATTGATGGTGCTATTAAGGTTGTTGCCTAGGATTTTAACTTGTTCCAATGCCTTATCTTAAACAAAAAGTACTTTTTTTTTATAAAAAAAATGTTGATAATTATCAATGCACCAGGTGGGTCAAAAAAGGGGAAGATTAGTTGCCGAGTTGGAAGACAGTGAGCCGCTTAAGAAGAAACTCCGACTAGGATCTCCTGCTTGTCAGTGGATCTCGGTCTATAATTCCAGACCTGCGATGAAGCAGAGGTGAAAGTCTGCTTCAAAGTCTAAGATTTTTTGGACTGTGTCTACATTCAAGTGTTTGTCTGCATCATATGCTTCACGGCTAATATGAATGGGGTAATCACCTTATGGAGATGTAAAAGTAACTAGGGTCCCAATGCTAAATTTTCCCGCTATATAAAGTGGTAAAATTTCTTGGCATCCGATGACTTTGGAATCGAATCCCCAATTGATAGAGAAACTCCATTAGGTAGCTAGCCAAACACCCCCCAAAAAATTGAAAAATGAAAAAAGGGTCATGAGTGACAGCCAACTGCAGCTGCATCTTTTCAGAATATATAGTTCCTGCCATTTTTAGTATTGGATTCTTCTTCCTTTGTTATAAAAAATTCATAATACTCTCTGCAGATATCACTACAATGTTATGGATTCAAGACTCTACCAGCATGTGGAGAAGGGGAAGGAAGATGGTTTGTATATTAGCTGTGTAGCTTCGTCATTGAACCTGTGGGCCATTGTTATGGATGCAGGGACCGGTTTCACATCTCAAGTTTATGAGTTATGGCCGGTCTTTTTGCATAAGGTAGTAATCACTGATTCTCTGTTGTCAGATTTTCGGTTTCGTCTAATTAGATATGTCATAGGCAGTTTATTACTTACTGATTATATGATCAGGAGTGGATAATGGAACAGTGGGACAAGAATTACTACATCACTTCGGTTGCTGGTGCTAGCAACGGCAGTGCACTCGTCGTCATGTCAAAGGGTAAAATTGTGTTTGCCTTGTTTTTTTATTCAAGTACTATGATCACCAGATAAATTATCCAAAATGATAGATTGTTTCATGGGAGTTTAAGTTCATATGTTTAGTGTGGTGAGTTATGCCAAACTGATAAGGCAGTCATGGGTATCGTGTTGACCGATCACTTCACACGAACTTAATTCGGCGGTTGACATTAGTGCTGATATTGCTTCATCCTTATTTCTTCTAAAGGTACACCCTACACGCAACAGTCTTACAAAGTTTGCGATGTATTTCCTTTCAAGTGGATTAATAAGAAGTGGAAAGAAGGCTTTTCCGTGACCTCAATGACCACTGCGGGGAACAAATGGGGCATTGTCATGTCCCGTAATGCAGGCTATCCTAGTCAGGTTGTCCAATTCCAGCCTAATAATACACTCGATTATATTATACTGTAGAAATCATTTATAATATTTTTTTTTTATTTTTTAACTAGGTTGTTGAACTCGATTTCCTTTATCCAAGTGAGGGGATTCATAGAAGATGGGAAAAAGGATATCGGATTACCTCAGCAGCTGCTACAGATGACCAAGCTGCATTCATACTTGGTGCGCCCAAGAGAAAATCGCAGGAATTGATGCAAGAAACTTTGCGTACATCTGCTTTTCCTAGTACCCATGTAAAGGTAATGTAGTTTGCAGGATCTTTCTTCCTTAAGGGTGCATATTATCATATATAGTTCCATCACTATCTTTAACGATTGAAGCGGGCTCGGTGATCTGTGTTGTATTATCTCATACCAGCCTATCATTCTTGCTATTATCTGTTTTTCAGGATAAATGGTTGAAAAATCTGTACATTTCATCCATCTGCTATGGAAGGACGGTTTCGTGAGCTTTTGGTATTTAGAAGATGAAACTACAGATACAAGTCGAAGGCAGGTAAACTATTCTGGTTTATCCATGTTTTCTCCATCAAATCGTCATCCGGTTTATGTTGAAATTAAGAACCATTCTTCTGATATTTCACATAAGTCGCTCGCCTGGATGTGTTTTGACATTTTAACATACATCGTCATTTGAATAGATATTTGCTCATCACTTGCCATTCTGTAGTCTACACCGTACCGAGTTTTTTGCACGGCATTCGCCGCCTCGTAGCTTTGAAACAGGCAGAGTAAGTATGGTATTTTCTTGAGACAATGCAATGCTTTTTGAGACCCTGTCTAGTTTGTCAAATTCCCCAAAAACAATGGAGGAATGTAAAGAATCATACTTAGAGACAGTATTTAGCTTAACAATGTGGGATTCCCAGCCTATAAAACTTGTAATTTTGCCCCTCAGTAACTATTCTCACCTTCTCAAATCCATCCTACTTGGCACTTTCTTATTTGTAGTTCATCTTCTTTTCTTGTTTGATTCCGGGTTACTACTATAATAAGCAGTGGCGGAACTCAACATCAATTGTTGAGGGGGTATTTTGTAAAAAATAAACTTAAGAGGGTCTAAAAACTGAATTTTATAATTTTTAAGGGTTAGTAATTGTATTATCTCCATGATTAATATTTTGTGGGGGACCTGGCCCTTCATAGTTTAGTTACACCCGTAATGGTTAAGTTTTGATTTGTATGGAATATAAATTTTGTGATGGGAAGGAGGGGACATGTATTCGGGAGGGTAGGTTGTCTTTTTTATATTATTATAAGGTTTAAATAAAAATAAGTGATTAAATTATATATTTTTTAATTTTAAGTATTTAAAGTTTTAATCGTTATTATTTTAGTAGGTGTTTAGTAGGTAATTATTGTTAAAGAAAATTATTAATTAATAAAAACTGTCGTGTTTTTTAATTGATAATTTTTAATAATTTAATTTTTTAAACAATATTAAAATTCTAATGTTCTATTTTTAAAAATTAATAAACGACGTGTCAATTGAACATGTTATATAAGTATAAAATAATGATTTAATTGATATATTATTCATCAATCTTCTATAATGATATTTAAAAATGATTGTCTGAGTTCGACGATCGAAATAATAAAATTGATAATGACCAACGACGATAACAATAAGAAATTAAAATAATAAACCTAGTTATTTAATTTTTTAATAATAATATTAACTCTCTAATTTTAATTCAAAATCATCTTCTTTAAACTATCGTAATATTTCACATTTGGGTTGATTGCTGCATATAATCTCATCTATTATGCACTTTAAATGATAAAAAAAAACTCTTAATTTTCATTTTCCGAATAAGTTATTTTCCTACATCATTTTTTTAATTTGAAAATAGTGTAAGTCGGGGTGTGCATTCGGTTCGATTAATTCGGTTAATCGATCAAATCGAAATTATTTCGGTTAATTCGGCCCGTTAATTTTTGGTAAATTCGATTAACGCTTATTTTTTTATAATTCGGTTAATTCGGTTCAAAATCAATTAATTAATTGAATTAACCGAAATTATATATATTAAATATTAAATATTAAATATATTATATATATTTATTTTTAGTCATTTAACTTTTAAAATATTATAAAATATTCATTAAATTTTTTTATATTATAAAATGGTCACTAAATTTTGTATTAAATTAGTATAAAATAAAAGTTTAGTGACTAAAAAATTATTTTAGTTTAATTTAGTGACCTATTATATAATTTAACCAAAATTTATAATAAATTTCGATTAATTCGGCTAATTAACCAAAATAATTTCAGTTCGGTTAATTTGATTAAAGAGAATCTGATTCGATTAACGGTTAAGATTTTAAAAATTTTGGTTAATTCAATTTTAGTTAATTCGATTCGGTCACCGATCGAATTAACCGAATGTTGAACCCTAAATGTAAGATTTATTTTTAACCCAAAATAATGACATTTAATCACGTAATTAAGAGGAGTAAAAAAAAGAACGGCTTTGACGTCTAACGAGACGTAGCGTGGGACCAAATCCAAATAGCTTTGGCAGGGCAGGTTGATAGGGTAATTAAAACTCAAGTCCATTAAAAATGATCAATTTTTTTTTTTATTATTTAAATTTTTTAAATAAAATCATAGTTGTTTAAATTAGATTTTAAAAATTAAATAAAATTTAAATTATAAAATAAAACTTTGAATAATTTTTAATAATAGTGTATAATTTCAAGTTTAAATTGATTCTTTTAATTCTTTTTGATGTATGTTTATCACGTATGAAAAAATATTTATGTATATTATACGTGATTATAGAGAATGATTTAAATTAAAACTAATTAGTATTATAATATTATAAATGTTTATAATTAGATTTGAACATAAACTCAAATAATTTAACTCGATTTTACCTAAACTTTATAAACTAGTTTAAAAAAATATAAAAAAATTTTAAATTATACATAAAATTCATCAACTTAATTTATATAAAATATTTTTAACTCGATTCCATTGAATATTCACGTCAATTAATCCCGAAAGCTATAGCAATTACAGCATGCATTGAATGGAATATCTACGAGTAGCTGTGGCGAACGAGTCGTATTTTAAATTAGAATTTAATTAACATAATTATAATTATAATATTTTCCAAAATTATAAATTTACTAATATATGAAAATTACTTTTCTAGTGTAACAGACTAAGCATGTTTTGATACATTAGTATTTTATGTACAGAATTATCTTTTAATATAATTTTATTAATTATAAAATTTAAATATTATTTAAAATATATGTATTAATCTCATTCATTTGGAAAATTTAATTATTTAAATTATATACGAGAGAATATGTTTTACTTCAAAAAGCATGAGATCAACCAATTAAATGCATTCATTTAATTAATTTTTTACCTAATTTTTTTATTAAGTGAATTTTTATTTTTCTTTCAGAAATAAAGTGAATCTTTATTTAATTTAATTTAATTTACGGTAAATATTAATAAAGATACACTTAGTAAAAAAATTAAATAAAAAATTAAATAAATATTTTCGATTGATTGATTGATTTCACGGATGATGATGTGACGAGAACAACTCACAATATAATTTCTCCAAATTTAAGTTGTTTAAATAAAATTAATAAAACAATTTTTCGTTTTAATAGATTAATCGATTGTAATAGTCTCACTATTTAATTTTTGCCTAACTACCTTGGGTTCGAGACCAAACATAAAAGTTATGAAGAAAAATAAATAATTATATTGAATACTTTTTAACACTTTAAATCAAAATATTTTTTTAGATATTTTTTATTATAGTTTATGGTAATATTTATTATATTTATCATATAAAAAAATAAACATATGACATAAAGATTTAAAAAATAAGTGATTTGTATTTAAAATTTTAATAAAAAGTCTATTGTTAAAAAACTTTAATAAAAAGAAAAAAACATATAAAATTATTTAATGTTAAATTCATAATATATTAAATATTTTTAAAATTTAGGTTGATATAAAATATACTTGGTTTAGTAATTTATAAAAAATAAGAAAACCTGATAAACTTTGAATTTTATATTAGAATAAATTTGATATAATATATACTCATATTAAAATAAATATAATTATATAAATCATTTAAATTAAAATTAATTAATATTGTAAATATTTATTAGTATTAAACTTAAATAAAAACTTCTAAAAAAATAAACTCTAAGTCATAGTTTTATAATAAATGAGAAAGATAATCCCAATCTAATTAACTTGTATTAAAAAAATTGGAACTCTTGTCCTTTTGTAGCTAAATAAATTATTGAGGCCATGGGCGACTGATAAATATATATATGGCCTCTTTGTTCATCTACGTAAAGCCAAACTACCAGAAAAACCAGAGGGAAACAGAGAGATAGCTAAGGAATGGCGAATCATAGCACTGAATCTTCCTTCAAGATTCCGCCTGTAAAATTCACTAAGCTCTTCATCAATGGAGAATTCGTCGATTCTGTTTCAGGTATCTTTGTTTTTCCATTGAAAAACGAACGAATCTGCTTGTGCAGTTGTGCTTGCCGTTTTTGTTCGGTGATTCTCTTTTTCGTTGTTTGTTTTTGGATTTTTATGATTTCGTGTTTGAATAAGAAGCATGTGTGATTATGTTGTTGTTATTTACCAGGGAAAACGTTCGACACGTTTGATCCGAGAACAGGCGAAGTGATCACAAAGGTTTCCCTCGGCGATGCAGAGGACATTGATTTGGCTGTTAAGGCGGCGCGTCACGCCTTCGACTACGGCCATTGGCCTCGCATGTCCGGCGCAGTAAGTTTTACGGTTTACATTTTTAGTAAGATTTTTTGCTATTTGATCATCACATTTAGTTTGATTATTTCAAATCTGAGTCGAATCATTTTATTCACAGAGTTTAAATCCAAAGCTTTAGTTGAAGATTTTGAACTTTTTACCATTAGAATTTGTTTTTTCGCTGGATCAGAAACATGTTTGTTCTCTACTCTTATATTAGCATGTTTAGTTTATTAAAGATGACTGTTTAGTTTATTAGTCTATTATTTACTGAATACGCTGGATCAGAAATAATTTCTTGTATGCCACTTATGGCTCATGAATCAACGCCACCAAAGGACAAAATTGCACAATCTCGAATAATCAAGCACTGATACGCAATTATTTCCATTAATTAATGGGTGTAACTGAAAGAGTCTATTATCTACACGCCTCTGGTTTCTGTTGATCTGAAGTCAATGGTATATAAATCTTATATTTAATGCATTTTATATCCATGTTTTAGGTGAATAATTCAATTAGCCACTGTGTTAGTAAATTCTCTTTTGTTCATCCTTTTGAATTCAATTAGCCACTGTGTTAGTAAATTATTTCCATTAATTAATGGGTGTAATTGAAAGAGTCTATTATCTACACGCCTCTGGTTTCTGTTGATCTGAAGTCAATGGTATATAAATCTTATATTTAATGCATTTTATATCCATGTTTTAGGTGAATAATTCAATTAGCCACTGTGTTAGCAAATTCTCTTTTGTTCATCCTTTTGAATTCTATATTTTAGGACCGAGGAATGATACTGTTGAAGTTTGCGAATTTAATCGAAGAAAATGCAGAAGAAATAGCTGCATTAGATGCCGTTAATGGAGGCAAGTTGTTTATTCTTTGCAAGTTTATGGACATCGCCGGAGCAACAATGGCATTGCGTTACTATGCCGGTGCTGCCGATAAAATTCATGGAACAGTATTGAAACTGTCCAAGGGACTTCAGGGCTACACTCTCAAGGAACCTATTGGAGTTGTAGGAAGTATAATTCCTTGGAATTTCCCCACTCTCGTCTTCTTCATGAAGACAGCCCCGGCATTAGCCGCTGGCTGCACCATTATCCTCAAACCTGCCGAGCAGACTCCTCTTTCGGCCCTTTACTATGCTCACCTTGCCAAGCTGGTAATCGACGATAAGATCATTTTTTTTTACATTTTAATGTAGCATCTATGTCTCGGTTTTTTTATTTGTTTTGTGTCTGAAAACAGGCTGGTATCCCTGATGGTGTGCTCAATGTAGTGAATGGATATGGACATACTGCTGGAGCTGCCATTAGCTCTCATATGGACATTGACAAAGTAAGATTTTGATTTAATTTTTCCATAGGAAGTTTGCATCGACGAACAACATTATCTTACCTTGTTTGGTTTTCCAGGTGGCGTTTACCGGGTCGACGGAAGTCGGACGTAAGATAATGATGGCAGCAGCAGCTAGTAATCTAAAGCCAGTGTCACTTGAATTAGGAGGCAAATCACCTTTGTTAATATTCGATGATGCTGATATCGACCAGGCTGCAGATATTGTTTTCAAAGGCACGTTTTTCAACAAAGTAAGTGTTTTTGTACAATCAACCCTCGATCCAGCTTTGGCATTGCAATTTAAACATACTAAAACCATTGCTATTCGATCCAATTCGCAGGGAGAAGTTTGTGTGGCGAGTTCTCGTGTTTTTGTTCAAGAAGGAATTTATGAAAAACTGGAGAAGAAATTGATAGAGAAGGCAAAAGCAACGGTTGTTGGTGACCCTTTTGACCCTAAAGTTCATCAGGGACCCCAAGTAAGCCTAACTTATTTGCAGTCCCTTCACTATTGAACACTGAAATATTCTGATTAATGCAATGATCAATGTGTTTCCATATGGTATTTTAGACCGATAAGAAGCAATTTGAGAAGATTTTATCATACATCGAGCAAGGAAAGAAAGAAGGGGCTACGTTGTTAACCGGTGGCAACCGTATCAGCCAGAAGGGATACTACATCGAGCCGACGATATTCACCGATGTTAAGGTAATACAACCTTAAAACAACAATATTTCAATTTCCAAACCAATGACAATCCTGTTGTTGTAACAGGACGACATGACCATAGCCAAAGAAGAAATATTCGGACCAGTATTGTCATTAATGAAGTTCAAGTAAGCAGTGTCTTAACTTTTAAACTTCAATTCTTATATTGACAATGAACCAAGACCATATGATTTTTGAGATTTTACTTTTCCAGAACAATTGAAGAAGCAATCAAGAGAGCCAACAACACAACCTATGGCTTGGCAGCTGGGATTATAACCAAGAACCTGAACGTCGCCAACACGGTATCGAGATCGATCCGTGCCGGCATCATTTGGATCAATTGTTACACTGCACTTGATGTGGACTGCCCTTATGGTGGGTACAAGATGAGTGGATTCGGGAGAGATTATGGTTTGGAGGCTCTTGACCAGTATCTTCAACTCAAATCTGTCGTAACCCCTGTTATGGATTCTCCCTGGCACTAGGCCTCATGCGCGTAAATGGGATTATAGGAACATAAATAATGCTTTTGTTATTTAGGTACATCAGCCAACATTATGTTTTTAGTGTTATTTAAAATATTTTACTTGATAATATATTTTTAAACTATAATTCTATACATGGGCCTTTTGTGTCGTTAACCCATTAATTTCTTTTTTTAAAACAAAAAATCTGTTAATTATTTAAATAAGTGATAGGCTCATTTAATAATTTTTTCTAAACTTGCCTTTGCCTTGAAGTTAACCCCCAAGTTGATATTATAATTCCCTTTCCCTCCCTGGCTCCCACAATCATTACACAAGTTCACTACACCAAGGCAAAATTATCACCTTAAACCACTCTCTTTGACCCCACAACTATCTTCTAATTTCTTGCTCTCAAATGAACACTTCTACTTAATAATACCAAACCGACCATCCCTATAGACGAAGAAATTATATCATAAATAAATTTTATCAGGTTATTTTTGGACCAATCATTAAAAATCATCAATTTCATCATTTTTTATGTTATATTTTTCTAAGTGAATCTCCACTCATATTCAGGGACGAAGCTATTAATGAGTGAGGGGTCGAAGAAATTTTTTTTCACTATTGTCTTCCTATTTAAATTCTTTTAATTTTTTATGAATTTATCCCCTACTTTTAAATATTTATGTTTTGCACCCTCAACCCCAAATATTGGCTCCGTCCCTGCTCATATTTACTGTTAATTCATTTTAAAAACAGTTTTTTCAAGTAAAGATTCACTTGAGAAAAAATGACATAAAAAAATTGATGAAATGGATGATTTTTAGTGTTTGGTCCTATGAACACGTATTAAGACTTACCCATAATATAATTTCTTAGCTCCAAAACAAAAGCCATTAATTCCTCCAAAAGCACATATTATACATTTATATTTGTTGAGAAAATATCAAGATTCCTTCCCAATTTCTCACTTTCTTGTGATGAAAAGCATATAAAACAATATCCAAGAGGGCCAGAAACTTATTCAATCATGATGAATTTTCACGCAAGCAAAATAGCAACATTGATTAACCTCTATACAAATCCCAGCATTCACTTTAGATAGTCTAATAGTGCATACAACAATGGCTAGAAGAACATCACAAGTTCTTCAGTCCATTTACCTGATGAACACAATTGAGATCTTTAGAGAATCCATTAGGCTAATCCTTCTTCACCCTACTCATTTCCATTCCATCTCTGTCTTCCTCTTCTCGCCGATTCCGGCTTCTCTTTTCTTCTCGTATTTTCTTGTCAATCGGTTCCCCGAAATACCTCCCTTGACTATGACATTGATTGATCGTTTTATCGGATACCGTCTACCGAATCTCCCTTCGAAAACGATTGTTCACATTGTCATTTGCATCCCTTCTTTGATTACATTCTCTCTTCTCGGTCGAGCTGCTACAATCCAAGCTGTGTCGGACAGTTACAGCGGCATAAACCTTGATGGAAGAAGGTTATTAATGAGAAGTGGTACGGCTTGGATTAAGCTTCTCCACACAAGATCATGGGAACTCATCATCATACTAGGCCTGTTCGGAGCAATGTCTGTCGGTTTCGGAATCTGCTCGGTTGCGATCGGATTCTGGGGTATCCTAGCACTCCTAGGGATACCCTTTTGCTTGATTTTTGCACATGTAACGGTGGTGGGGAACATGGCTCATGTCATATCTGTATTGGAGAGTGAATGTTCAGGACTCGGTTCACTATGGAAAGCTAAGAATCTGATGGAAGGCAGACGAGAAACAGGATTGTTGATGGCTTTGTTGAGCAACATTGGATTGAGACTGATCGAGTTCTTGTTTGAGTTGAGACTTTGCAGGGGCATGTGTGTGTGGGAAATCCCTGTGTTGATATCAATGTATTCTTCTGTTCTTGTTCTTGAAACTGTCATGAATGTTGTCTTATATCATGCATGTAAATCTTGAGAAATAAAAAGACTAGTTTTCTTTAAATGGATATTTGTTCTTGAAAAGTATGAATGAGATTTAAACTTCATTATGGACATTACGTGTAAATATTTATTTTTAATATAATTATCGGTATTTTAATCGATTAATTTTGCTATGACTTAGAATGGAAATATAGAAATTGCAGAAGAAAAAAGGATTTCAAAGGAGAAGAGTATATAGATTTAAGAAAAAAAAGAGTGTTTTTACATCAATGATCAGCTAACTTTTCTATTGATTGCTAGACTCATATACTATTCCAAGGACACTGTTTTATTCATTCACACGTGTCGGAATTTCCCATTTTACAGCAACGGTAATGACAGCTGCTGTTTCTCCAGCTCAGCCTTTGCCAGCTCTCTTAGTCCTTGCTGCAGACAGGTTGGTTCCTCTCTCCCTGTCTCTGGTTCTTTGTCTGTTTCTTCATTAACCAAAACGGCACCTTTACTTTTAACTTGGATTTCATATGTTGTTTTTCCCGCTCTTCGGCCTCTCATTGTGACAATACCCCCTGCTTCAGTTGAACCTTGTCCCCAAGGTTCAAATTCAGGAAATTGGGACTGAAGTACTGAAAAGTCTTTCCAAGTTGCATTCTCAGGTCCTACATTCTCCCACTGAATGAGGAGTTGAGTTACTGCACGATTGTCTTTCTTTACCATACGTTTGTCTAGGGTTTTGAGGGGGTAGACTTTCAAAATGCCATCCTCGGTTACTTCTGGTGGGTCGATTGAAGTAGTAGTAGTGTTGCCAATTTTTTTCTTCAAGAGGCTAACATGAAATACATTATGTATTTTTGCAGAGGGGGGAAGCAATAGTTGGTAAGCAACCTTGTCGATTCTCTTGGTGATGGGATAAGGGCCATAATATCGAGCTGTGAGTTTGAGGTTTGTTCGGAGAGCAACTGATGTTTGCCGGTAAGGTTGTAATTTCAGGTAAACCAAATCACCTTCCTGAAATTCTCTTTCTGTTCTTTTTAAATCAGCATATTGCTTCATTCTAGTCTGTGCTTTACTGAGATTCTCTTGCAACATCTTCTTAATTGTCTCCCTTGCTGCTGTGATATCTGCAACTGATTGTACTGGAGAATCGATTTGCCAAGCCATAGTATTAGGTTTATACCCATATAACGCCTCAAATGGTGTTGTGCCCAATGCTGAATGAAAACTGGTGTTGTACCACCATTCAGCTTGGGAGAGCCACTGTGCCCATTTCTTTGGTTGTAAAAAACAAAATCCTCGCAAATATTGCTCGAGGCACTGGTCAGCCTCTCAGTTTGACCATCAGTTTCCGGATGGTAAGCTGTGTTGAACCATGGTTGAGTTCCCAGATAAGTCATTAGTTCCTTCCAAAAGCTACTGGTGAAAAGTTTGTCTCTGTCCGAGATTACAGCTTTAGGACATCCATGAAGCTTTAAGACCTGATCCAAATAAGCAGTAGCTACTGTGGAAGCTGTGTAAGGATGCTGTAATGGAATAAAGTGTCCATATTTAGTGAATTTGTCAATCACCACTAGGATAGAGTTAAACTTCTTGGACTGAGGTAACCCATCAATGAAGTCCATTGAGATAATCTCCCATGCTTGGGTAGGTATTGGGATGGGCTGTAAGAGACCTGGCTTAGAGACATGTTCTACCTTAGTTCTCTGGCAAATATCACATTGCTGCACATGTTGTTGCACTTGTGATTTGAGACCCTTCCAATAGAAATAAGAATGGATTCGAAAATATGTTGCCTGAATTCCAGAATGTCCCCCCCATAGGAGAATCATGTAGTTGAGTCAGAATATGATGTCTTAAAAGGCCATTTGTGCCAATATAAACTTTCTGTTTGTGTCTGAGAATACCAGAAGAGAGTGTCCAATTTGGTTTGGCCTCCTTGGATACTGTTAAAGCAGTGATGAGATCTGTTGCAAGTTCATCCCCCTTGTAACTATCCTCGACCTCCTTTACCCAAAATAGAATAATCTTAGTTGTAGCTAGCTGAAATAACTCAGAATCCTTTCGAGAAAGAGCATCTGCGACAATGTTGTGTTTTCCTTTTCTGTATTGAATTAAGTAGTCTAGCCCCAGGAGTTTGGACAATCCCTTCTTTTGGATTGTAGTTGTAAGCTTTTGCTCCAAAAGATGTTTCAAGGGCTCGTGATCAGTTTTAATAATGAATTGGTTCCCTTCAAGGTAATGTCGCCATTTTGTGACAGCCATTAGAATGGCTATGTACTCTCTTTCATACACCGAGAGGTCTGCATGTTTAGGACCTAGAGCTTTACTGAGGAATGCCACTGGTCGACCTTGTTGGGAAAGTACTGCACCAATCCCTCTAGAGCTTGCATCAGTTTTCAGATAAAAAGTTTTGGTGAAGTCTGACAGTGCTAAAAGAGGGGCTTTACACATTGCCTCCTTGAGCTGAATAAAAGAATCAACAGCCTCTTTTTTCCATTGAAAGTTATCTTTCTTCAGCATGTTTGTCAAGGGTCTACTCATGGAGCCATAGTGTCTTATAAATCGCCTATAGTAGCCTGTCAAACCTAAAAAGCCTCTGAAAGCCTTCAAAGTTTTAGGCAAGGGCCAGGATTTCATAGCTTCCACCTTAGAGGGGTCAGTGGCTACTCCCTCCTTAGAAATTATGTACCCCAAGTATTCAACCTGCTACTGACCAAAAAAAACACTTGCTCTTCTTGGCAAATAATTGGTTAGCTTGCAGGATATTCAAAACTGTTTCTAGTGTGAAGCATGGTTAGATAAACTCTTGCTGTAAATTAAAATGTCATCAAAGAAGACAAGGACAAACCTTCTGAGATAGGGTCCAAACAAAGAGTTCATTAAGGATTGAAATGTTGCAGATGCATTTGTTAACCCAAATGGCATCACCTTGAATTCATAGTGGCCATGGTGGGTCCTAAAAGTTGTATTCTCAATGTCTGCTTCTTTGACTCTTATTTGCCAATAACCTGACCTAAGATCGATCTTGAAAATTTTTTTTGCCCCTGCTAGCTCATCTAGTAGATCCTCAACTATAGGAATAGAAAATTGATTCTTCACTGTTAGGGCATTCAGTCTTCTATAATCAATACATAGTCTCCAGGATCCATTTTTTTCTTTACAAATAGGCAAGGAGATGCAAAGGGACTCTTGCTTGTCCTGATAATTGAGGCAACAAGCATTTCAGATATCTGTCTTTCCACTTCTGTTTTTTGTAAGTGGGGAAATCTGTAAGGTCTCAAGTTCACTGGTTGGCATCCCCTTTGGTTCTTGAAAAACTTCTGAGAATTTATCTAAAATTGGCTGCAATTGAGGTTCTACAGCATATTCAGTTTCCATACTACTTAACAGGTACATTTCTCCACACACTTCAGCATCTTTCACTGTCAGTTTCTGTAGCTTGTCACCAAAAATAATCTTCAGTATAGCTTGTTTCTGGCCACCCTTCAATGTAATTTCTTGACCATCTTTCAAAAATTTTAATGTCATCTGTTGAAAGTCCACACTGATTGGACTGTATCTTCGCATCCAGTCCACTCCTAGGACTATATCACTGCCTCTCATTTGTAGTACTCTAAAGTCATGCTCAAATTGATGTCCTTGCATTTTTCATTTTAGTTGTTTGGCCTTTGCACTGCTGTACAACTTTTCTCCATTTGCAACTGTAATCACCAAGGGATTAGTTGGTATCACTTCTATCCCTTCCTTAGCCCATCTTGGATTGATGAAACTATGAGTGCTTCCACTGTCAATCAATATGCTCACTGGCCTCCCTCTGATGAATCCCTGGATTCTTAAAGTGCTGTGACCAACATTGTCTGTCAAGGCATTTATAGATATCTCTAAGCCTTCATTTTTATTAAGTTCAGTTTCTTCTATTTGCTTCTTCTTTCTGCTCTTCAGGTTCATCTATTTCCTCCTCTTCCTCCATCATATTGAGCTGCTTTGTCTTGCATTGCTGACCTAGGATAAATTTGTCCCCACACTTGAAACAGAGGTTGTTGGCACGCCTGTACTCAATCAAGGTTTGTTTGGTGGTGTTTTGTGGAGGGTTCTTTTGGGGTATGGTTGTTGTTGGAGACCATTGTTTGGTGTTTGCAAACTGAGTGTTGTAGGTAAGTATTTTTGGCTTATTTCTCTTTACTTCAATTTTCATGGACAACTCATGTAACTTAGCAATTCTATAGGCTTCATTCAACTCCCTGGGCTGATGAACTTTCACTCTGTATCTTAGTTCCTCCTTTAGACCACTTAGGAAGCTTGAAACAAAATAAGGTTCATCTAAGTAGGGATTTTGTAAGATGACATAAGGTTTTAGCTCTTCAAACCTACCCTGGTATTCCTCCACTGTGGATCTTTGACTTATTTTATTGAATTCCTCCACTACATCGGCATAAGTTCTATCTGTAAACCTGTGACACAAGTCAGCTGTAAACTCAGGCCAAGTTATCTTGTGCTTCTGTAAGATGTAGCCATCGAACCAAACCTCTGCTTTGCCTTCTAGGTGCAAAGAAACCAGATCCATTTTCTGTTCTTCTGGTATACTCAAAAATGTGAAGTACTTTTGACATTTCTTAATCCAACCCCTTGGATTCGTGCCATCAAACAAAGGTAATTCCAGTTTGGGTCTAAAGGTAGTACCTTTATTATTTCCCATGGTCAGGGCTGACATTTTTGTCTGGAATTCTTCTCCTTTAAGAGGTTCATCCATTTTCATTTTAAGTTTTGTTTGCTGAGAGATGGTGTGAGTTAGCTTGGAAGCTAACAATCCTGGTTCACTGGGTTTATAAGAGTACCTCTCTCGTTCATCCAAAATAGTCACCACTGTGGGGGCTCTGCTACTGGTTCCTGCTTGCCAATTTCCACCATTTATAGGTCTATCAGTAGCTCCTGGACTAGAGTCTCTTTCTTTTCCTCTCACAGCTGCTAAAATTTGTTTCAGGTACCCTTGTGTAGTGTCCATCCTATTTTTCAGATTTGTTATCCTTGCTGTAGAAGAGTCATGTAGTTTAGTCCACCATTTAGGAACATTTTCTTCATCCTCCAAGCTGGTCAGCCTATCTTGAATAGCTGTTAAAGCTTTTTGAATGCTCGTAAGGTCACTGGAGTCAGATATTTTCGATTGACTTTTAATTTTTCTCAATTTGAGGGATCTTTAATGGCTCTGGATACCAATTGTTATGACTTAGAATGTAAATATAGAAATTGCAGAAGAAAAAAGGATTTCAGAGGAGAAGAGTATATAGATTTAAGAAAAAAAAGAGTGTTTTAACATCAATGATCAGTTAATTTTTCTATTGATTGCTAGACTCATATACTATTCCAAGGACATTGTTTTATTCATTTATACGTGTCAGAATTTCCTATTTTACAGCAACGGTAATGATAGCTGTTGTTTTTCCAGTTCAGTCTTTACCAGCTCTTTTGGTCCTTGTTGCAAATAGGTTGATTCCTCTCTCCCTGTCTCTTTGTCTGTTTTTTCATTAATCAAAACGGCACCGTTATTTTTAACTTGGATTTCAGATGTTGTTTTTCCCGCTCTTCGGCCTCTCATTGTGACAAATTTAGATGAATAATATGATCAATGGAGGAAACGTGCTTACTCTAAAGTCTAATCTTTCATGTGACCGTGGGAGCTTTGAATGCAAACACGAAGAAGTTACGCTGGTTTGCATGTCATTGTTTTTAATGCCGTAGCAACTAGCAAGCGGTGAAGCAATTACCCTACCCAACTAATTCCAGTCTGATATTTTGCTTTATATATGGCAGGAAGGAGGAGAGTCCCTTGCTCAGTGAAGGAAACAACAAGTATGGAGTTGAAATTAATAATGGGTGGGAATAAGTTGACGACGTGGGTTGCTTTATGGATTTGTTTGGCGGTGGGATTAGGATATAACTGCGTGGCCGTGGAGGAGAAGAAGAAGCCGGAATGGTTTTTTGATGGTAACCCAACATGGGGAGTAGGTGGTGGGTTTAATGGCGGAAACAGGTGGGGGTTTGGACATTCGTTTAGCTTCGGTAAAGGAGTGGGATTCAGCTTTGGTTTCGGACGTCCTGATGGAGATGGAATCGGTGTCGGAGGTGGTGGTGGTGGTGGTGGTGGAGGAGGAGGCGGGATAGGGGGAGGGTTTGGCAAGGGAATAGGAGGAGGCTTTGGTGGCGGTGGTGGCGGTGGAGGAGGAGGAGGCGGGATAGGGGGAGGGTTTGGCAAGGGAATAGGAGGAGGCTTTGGTGGCGGTGGCGGTGGCGGTGGTGGATCAATTGGAGGCGTGGGCCATGAATCCCGTGTTGAAGAGAACAAAACATAGTCAAACCACTCGAGGCTTCCTTTTCTTTGCTTACCGCTGCCTCAATATTCTTAATAATATCGTATCAATAATATCGAGTCTATAATTTGTATTTGTGTTCCAATAAGAATAATGTATTTTATCTACTTAATATTTTATTATAATAATAAACGGTCGAAGCTTATAATGTTTAATTTAGAACAGTCATGTTTTAACATCCCTTTGTATAATATATATTATTACAAGATTAAAGATATATATATTATTTTATAATTATTTTAAAATATTAATATAATAATATAATTTTATTTTAATCAATTAAATAAAAAAAGTTTGTAAAATAACCAGTAAAGTATATTTTATTTTCATTTTGATCAGCAATAATAAATTTTGTTAATGACATATATTAACATACTATCACGTATTACTTTTTAATTGGATGAAAATAAAATTAAAGTGTCAAATTCTAGTCCTCCCTTGCATGCAGTTGCACTTTTTTAGAAAAATTAAAAAGCCAAAAAAAATAATTTTTAAAAAGTATTATTTTTCAAATCAAGTTAAAAAAACACTTTTAACCTAAAAAATTAGTGTTTTAAATTGATTTTTTCCTCAAATTACTTTTGATTCTGAAATACTTTTCAAAAGTAATACAGAACGGAACCTTAATCATCTTCTTCATTACTATAAACAGCTCACAATCCATTGATACTGACATGTTCTATTGATTCAATGGTTCAGCCTGTGTCCAACAGTTTCTTCGATGACAGACCAGGATATTTTTCAACTTTGGATCTGTCAAAGCAAGAACAAGTTAGGGAAAAACTCGTAACCTCGAATTGTGTTGAGAAAGATGCAGAGAAAAGGACTCTGGTGATGGAATCGGAAACTCCGGGTACTTGGCACGAAGAAGTGCGGACATCTTTTGAAGACTTATCGTAACCGAAGAAAAAATATATCATCGGGATATTCGAGCAGGAAAACGTAAGGTCTTGCTAAGTCATCGACGTGCACCATCGATGTGTTTAGAAAATATTTTAAAAAAAAATACTGAATCCAAAATCTTCAAAAATTTATCTCATTATCAATAATATTACAATGAAAAGGCAGAAATTGTGACCGCAAAATACATCATATCTGAAAGAATAACGTTTTGTAGCCAACACACAGATCACTCATTGAAATTAAAAATATCATATCTGAAAGGAAAAAGATAATAATAATAATAATAATAATGAACGATCCCCGCAAGCTTTAACTGCAGTACCATTTCTAAATATGAGCTTGACCGAGCTCGGTTTCTGTTTCCATCTCTTTTATGAGCATCAAACTAATTATCTATGGCCAAATATGGAGAACGCATCCTTGAACAGGGAAACGAACAATTTTAGAAGAATTTACAGGATGCTTGACTCAAGGGGTTCGGGATGCTTTTCTTGTTTATTTATGTTCAGCCAAATGGGTTGCCCCCAACGGCAGCAAAAGGCTGTGGGGGAGCTGGTGCAGGAAATCTGCCGGACACCTGTTGATCGGTATTCACAAAACCAAAAGATGTTTCATTGCCGATGCTGCAAATTTGATGGCTGCAAAGCGTAGAACAATTCATGGATTAGGAATACGATAAATTTCTACCAGATAGCACTTGGCAACTTGAGGCAGTCAGTAAACCAGATGATCGATGCCACAACATAAAACAGAAGAATAATTTAAACATAAATGGACATTGTATCGGCTTGAACACTAAAATCATGAAACATTTAAAAACAACATGGGGGACATGTGCACACAGAAACACGTGCAAAGAAGAGAGGGAGAAGACAACGAGGTGAATACATACTAAGATGTCTGACCATGCGTGAAATTCTGAGTACTGTAGCGTTTCTCACTCGATCCCCCTTATAGTTAAGTTAAATCTTTAAAAGGATAAGAAATGAATTACCTGGAAGGTGCCAAGTTATTCGGTAATTGTGCTCCTACATGAGGCCCTGTAAATTTTTGAAGACTCGGTATATCAATAGAACAAAAAAAAAAAAGATTAAAACAAAAAACGAGGGGGAATTAAAAAGCCTTACATTGCGGCACAGAGGATGCATGAGGTAAAGATTGGGGTGACATCCATGCTGATGGTGGGGTACCAAGGCTAGAAGTAGGCACTGGGCCAGAAGGAGGTGGCACATTTGATAAGGCACCTTGTAACGAAGCCATTGAAGGGAACTGCATCAGAAGGAAAAATACATAAGATTGTAAAACACCATATAGCACAAGTCCTGGATAAGTTCAAAACGAAACGGCTTTGCATTCAGATTTCAAAAAGAGAGTAGGTTGGGAAGCGGTTATTAGACAAAATCATCATGAATCCAAAATTAACATCCAAATTTGCACTCAATAGGCACTTCATCATCAAGTTTGACAAATATAAGATCCAGCTAAGCCATTTATGATCTACAAAATCAAACTAACATCTAAGTTTCTGCACAGGCTTGGCCAAAACAGTCAACCTTAGCATCGAGAAATTAGACACAATCCTGTTCTCTCTCTCTCTGTCTATGTGTATATATTATATATATTAAGAAACAAAGATTTGAATTCTAGACAGATGTCATAAGGTTATGACAATCCTTAAACCCAAAAGGACCAAGTCATTCATTGACCAGAAGTGACTAAATAGTTCAAAAGATGTGAATAACATACTGTTTGAGTTTGAATCGGAGGTGCTTCACCACCAAAATCAAATGGGTTCATTGACCTTGATGACTGTGGAAATGAAGACAATGGCTGCAACAAAAACAAAATGTGTAGAACTATAAGTGATACATCAAGTAACTAAGCATGCAGTTCAGAAGGAATGAATTCATGAAGCAAATTGCACTTATGACATGGCAGTACCACTCCAGTATTATATTGCATTGTGAACCCCATCCCATATGGCGGGCTAGATTGCCACGGTCCAGCTCCAGCAGCAGGATAGGAAGGATAGGTTAAAGCAAATAGATCCTGCAAAAACCAAAAAGCTAACACAATAAGAAATACTCACAAGAATAAACTAAAATCCCCTTTGTCTAAAAGGATATTACCGCTGGTAGTTCCTTTCTTCCACTTTCTTTTGTTTCTGTAGGAGGAAGCTGTGATGCAACAGTAGAGGTGGCATCATGGGTGGGTTTTGAAACAGCTTGAGGTATTTGAGCAACTGATGCAGTCAAAGGCCCCGGCATATTCTGGGAAGGAGCAAAATTCCATGGCTGCCAATTAGGTGCAAGAGGAAGTTAGGTGAACAAAGAGTTGATCGTCTATATTATACCACAATACTAGAAGCTAGAAAATACTTCCAACCTGATTGGCTGAAGCTCCATCGACGGGTGGAATAAATTGGTGGGCGGTAGACTGACCACCAGCTGCAGAGAAAAAAGTTTGTTGCTGCTGCATATTAGGCCATTGTCCAGCATTATAAACACCAACCTGGGAAATGCCGCTGCCGACAGGCATTGTAGGTGTTAATCCAGGGGCAGCTGTCAAGGCACCACTGGGAAGCAGCGCTGAGAAGTTGCTAACTGGTGCAACTGCAGGAGTGACAGAGCCAAAGGGTAACGTTTGGACACTGCTATAAGTTCCTGATTGATCACCAGGTGCAGATGCTGGAACTGACAATTGAGAAAGAACAGAGTCCAGGGTGTTCACATTTGAAGGAGCCTGAGAAACATTTGTCTGAGAAGCAAAATCAAAAGAGGCCCAATTCTGGTCATTGGTAGAACTTGTTGGCTGTAGCACGGATTGAGCTACAGTTGTTTGTTGCGTCTGAGTAACTGTAGAAGCTACTGAAGGTTCAGGATCAGCATCAAAATCAATTAAGCTCGCAGTCATCTCCAACTTAACTTCTGCTGGATTCCCGCTGCTAGACCCCAAGCTGCTAGAAGATGCAGTTCTCTACAAAAGTAATACCGCAGTAAGTCTGTTTCCATTCTCTTTACCATAACAAAAGTAAAAACAATTTTCTTCATGAAATAACGAAGAGAAAATCTTAATAAACAACCACACTGTTCACAATTCATGGTTTTTGGACCGCAATTATTTATTTTTGGTATAATTGGCAACCAAATTATACCAATATTCAAATTAAAATACACATAAATGGGGGAAAGACTAGAGAGAGAGTCAAACCATAAACAACTTTATTTAGCTTAAGAGTTTATATTAACATGATTAACATAACAAAGTGATGGTGCACCAAAGAACCATGGTATTATAATCAAATTGACCATAACTCAGAATAACTTGGAAATTATCATTATTAGAGGCATGGAATTTCAATCACTAGGAATATAATACAGCCAGTCCTACACACACCACGTTGAGGTCCCAATAAAAAGGTAGGTCAAAGTAATGAAAATCAAAGAGAACAGATGACACTCCAACAGGATAAGAGCTACCAAATCCAATTAAGAGTATGAGAAATAGAACAAGTACACTTGCAGAAAGGAGAAGTAAATTTAAAAAGGAATAGAAACTGTGCCCAGTGATTAGTAGTGGTAAATGGCACCACAAGAACTAAAGGCTTTCCAAACGAAATTAAAAGTGCACAACTCTAAGACAAATAAGTTGTTTTTAAGTAGGAGAGGAATGAAAAGCTTATCTTTTTGCAGGATTTGAACACAAAGAACGAAGGTTTGTGAACATTGCAAATTAAACCAAAACAATATTGTCTATAACATTAAACTATTTTTACAAGTACTAAGCAGAAACTACCTGTGTCTGAGGGCCATCAATAGTTCTACTTCCATTTGCTTTGGGGGGCTCACTTATACGAAGAGGCACGACATTTTCACCCAAAATTTCTCTCACAGGACGAGCCACAGGGGAACTGGAATTGGATGACTCTATATCTCTTGGTCGCTCAGGTGACCTACCTTCCAACTTTAGATCTCCATCAGATACTCTACGATCTTCAGGTTTCCTCCCATTACCAAATCTATCTTCTCGGCGCCAGTCATTGACAATTTCATGACGAGCAGGACTTTTCCGGTAATCGCTATATTGTCGACTTTCTTGATCATATCCAGGACTTCGCCTTTCATCAGAGCCATATCTCGAATATCTGTCATCATTTCTTCCTCCTGGACTGGACCTTTCATTGTAGTGGCCTTCATATGGTGGACTTCTGGACCCTCCCCTATATCCATCTGCCCTATTCTCATAGATGTCTTCCTTGTCACCCTGCATAGTGAAAAGTCAAAAAATCATAACACATCACTCTTCTGTTGAATGGAGAAAAAAAAACTCTTCTGCTGAAAATGCGAATTTCAATAGTATAAGAAATCCCTCCAGCAGAAGCAAGAACCCTATCATATAATTTCATCTCATAACATATCTCAAACTTCATAACAGATTGACATTCAACGAAAAATAAGAACAGGTTGTATCTTACCATCTTTCCTCTTGGAGGCTTATCATAATTTCTCCCACCACTAAATCTTCTATCCTCGTAGACATGCTTAATGAAGTCACGAAGCCTCTCAACGTTACTGACAACAGAAATTTTAACTCAGAAAGATGGTAACTAATGAAAACAAAACCAAAAGATTGTATTTTTGAGTGGTAACCTGCTGTCAGGAACAGAATTACGTTGTGGATCCCATTCTTTAAAATAGAGTTCTTTTGCACGCTGCAAATAAGAGAAAAGAACAAGTCATGATGACAAATTTGTACATTGGAATGAATGGAAAACAATATACATGAAAGAAATCTTTCCCTTTTACTCTTTGTCAAGAGAGGGAGAGAGAAGGTTAATATTTACCTGATTTCCCCCTTCTTGAAGAGCAGCAACCTCTTGAGAAGTGAATTTAGCCATAGATACAGATTTAACTCTGTGTGTGAACTCCCGACTGGAAACAATTAACACCAGTAGCTAATTTTAGAAAATCTATTGACGTCTGACTATCATCAAAGATAATGTCTTAGATATAAGCTAATTCACAGCTGATGCATCAAGAAAACTTAACATGCCATAAAATTTGAACACTTACTGTATTCCACTGCAGGTGGCGCAAACAAATGTCCAGAAACTTGTGCAAACATATTGAGGACCCTGTTCAGTTGACAATTAGCAAATAGTAACACACTGACAAAGAAAGTATAAGCACTCCAAAATTTAGACATTATAGAGAAAATCAAATTCAATTTAGCATAAGGAAAATGCTGCAAAAACATATTTCAACATCAAAATTACCAGAAGGCAACAATTAAGGAGGATATTCAAACAAATATTTATGGAACAATTAAAACTTCCCAAGAGGTTTAATAGTAAAGATTCCAAAAATATGAAAACTTTAATCCAGTTTTCTGCTTGTGAAAAATCTATTAGTATTGAAACACATACAACCTGTCTAACTAGACATAAGTACCAACCTTAGCAAACCCAGCTTGTTTTCTTTTATTTTTCAAAATTTAATGGTTGATCTTCCATTAATGCAGTGAAATAAATATTGAAGCATCAGTAATATACCATAAATATAAAAAAAAATGGACCACATGCATTATTGATTTCACCAACATCACTGTTGCAAACCAGCAAAGGATTCAAAGTCTACATATAGTATATCAATAACTAAATCTGAACCAGTTATTTGATGAACAACTCCCAAAGTTACATTCCATCTATCTACAGAATGATACAACAGCACACTTATCAAGTCCACAATAATGGGATCAAAACAAAAACAAGAAAACCATACCAGACTGTTGCAGTTAATACATCTACGATTCTCCGGCTGTTTGAGCAGACCCCGAATTATTCTCTCATTCCTCTCGTCTTCCTTTACTCGAGTCGCCATCCCACCGTTCCTATATCAAAATAAGCAAAGGCGAAACTAGAAAATTAACAAAAAAGATAGAAGTCAGTCGACATGAATTTTCTCCAAATCATCATTAATCAACAAAAAATCTAATCCAATTAACTCCAAATTTGCTTATTCGACATTACAACCATTTCCATAAAAATCGAGTGCAAATTAGATTCCCTACATGAAAAGCAAAATTAAAAAACCTAAACCACAAACCTTTAGTTTTCCCCTACTAAACCAACATTTCGCTGCTAAATTGCTAATACGCAAGAAAAGAAAACGAAGCAAATAACCAGAGCAACAGATCTGAACAGTCAAAGCACTATAACAATAGAAAACAGCAGAAATTGGTTAAAAAGGGGAAATGAGAAGAAAGGACTTACCGGGAATCAAAGAGAAAAAGGAATTGTTTCAAACTTTTGCGCGTAAATGCTTTCTAATCAATGAATTCCGATCCAACGTCTACAATATTATGATGATGTAAAATAACAGAGCAATAAAACTGGATTCAGTATATAAATATATTATATTATAGATCTTTGAAAGAGAGGGGGTAGCTTCGCTGCTACAGCTAAGAACTAAGCAGAAATAATAAAATAAATGGCAGCTTTACTGATTATATATAATATATATTTCCCTAAAAAAATACTAATTTAATAGAGCATTTAGGACGAGAAAGAAATTTTGGTCTCTTCAAAAAAAATTCAATTTTCAAATTTTACAATTGACGGAAAATTTAAAAAAAAAATCTTCTAATTTAATTTTTTATTTATAATATTAAGATTTAAATTTTTATCAATAATTAATATTAAGTTAATCTATTATAAATTTATTTAAATTATTTTTTAATTATAAGCAATGACAGATCTACATGTGAAATAAGATAGACTCGTACTCGTCCTAAATTTTTAAAAATTTACATATTTATCTTTAATTTTTTATAATATTTATGATTTGTGTCTACCCTAAAATTTTAAAAATCACATATATATTTAAATATATTTCTGGATCTGCTACTGAATTTATAATATTAAATTTTAATTAATTTTTATATAAATAAATATATTTTATAATTATTTTTTTTTAAATAATTATATAGGATTGTCAGCTTATAGATAATGAAAATATGAAGCATTTGTGAATTCATTGACCATGGTGACTGAATTTTGAATATTATTTTCGCTATTTTTTTATTTTAATGCTGATATTTAAACGCTGAACAATGGAGACTTCTAGAATACGAGATAGAGAAAATTAGGTGGATTTTTTCTTTTCTTTTTTTTCATTTTTTGTTGGCACCAAAACAGTCTACATTATTATATAATAATTATTTAATATGAACGAAATTGTGTCCTTTTAAAGTAGAATTGAAGAATACATGCAAGGTTGTTAATACGGTTTTAGAATATAAAATAATATATCATCGTCTGTTGTTTGGTTTATATTTAATTTTATTTATTCTATTATTAAAATTATTATTCGAATATAAAATAATATATCATCGTCTGTTGTTAATACGGTTTTAGAATATAAAATAATATATCATCGTCTGTTGTTTGGTTTATATTTAATTTTATTTATTCTATTATTAAAATTATTATTCGATTTATTTAAAATTGATAATAGCAGTCGAATAGTGCTTTACTCTAAAGGCGTGAATTAATTCAACAACGTATATTTTAGTTTATTTTAATTTTGAAAATAAAAAACTTAATATATTATGTTTTAAGTAATTTATGAGTTTTTTAAAACGATTATCGAATAATTCGATTTAACTCGTTAAAAACTTAAGTTAAATAAATTTTATTAAAATAAAATTTAATTAAATTATATTCGAATAACTCGTAATTTATCGGCGAAAAAGTTACAAATAGTGTCGTTGCTCTTGTAGACCATTTTCTAATTGAACATTATGATATTTGACGAGTCAGAATGTGTTTAATCAATTAGATGCGCATGCTTTAGTTAATTAAAGGGATAATATATCTTTAATATGATATTATACTAATTTTAGCAATCTATACAACTTTTCTATAAGTTCCTTGGCTTGCCGATTTGCGAAAGTCATTTTAAAAGAAAATATTTTGATAGAAAAGGTTATATAACTTTTTAATTTTAAAATTGAAAGATTTAAAGATTTAGTATATAAGGTATATAATTTAAAATTTATAGAAGGATTTAATTTTGATTGATATTTAAAGAGATTATAAGATTTTTTGATGAATTTATTCGATAAAAAGAACAGAAAAAAGGTAGCTTGGTGATATTTTTGGTTGAAGAATCTGTCGAACAATGTTAAAAAACAACGACGAATTTTTTTGATATACCAATAATAATTATCAGATTAACTTAGAATCGAACTATATCAATTTTTACTTAAATAAAATTTTTTTACCGTTTAAATAGACTAATAACTACTCTTTTCAATTTTCATCGTATAATCAACCTTTTGTTGAAACTTTAAATTATTATTTTTTTTTTCGGAAAGAAAATTTTAACACGGTTTTCAGCGAAATCAATATTAATTAAAAATTAATGTTCTGAAATACATGTTTTAAAAGTTTAATGATCAAAGTGAAATAATCCTTAAAGTTCAGTGATTACTTAGGTATTTAACCCTAAATAATATTAAACATTTGATTAGTCCCTTTCCGCAAAAGGAAAGATCATGATCCAACGGCTGTAAACGTCCAACGATTGTAATTGGATCATTTTATTTATTTCCCAACAAACACCTAAAATCATAATAAAATAGCCTACGGATGAGAAACGATAAATCACGCGCTAACACAGGAGTGGTTAAATCACACTCATCAAATAGTAAAATAAGGAAATTCTGTGGGTCAATCTCCAAAATAACCTCAGTTTTTAAAATTCTTTAAAATAACACCTAAAAGTCTATATTTTTGGTACTAGCACTATTACAAATAACTTTTAGGCATGACAACTCGATAAAAACCGACCAATTTTGACCTGATCTAATCAGATAGGGATGAATTTTTAATTAAAAAAATCAAGTTTAAGATAAAAATTTATAACCCAATCCAATATATTTATTTATATATAGTATATATTTTTGTCGGATTTGTTCAATTTTTTATTAAAATATCAGTATCGAATCAAAGATACAATATATTAAGTTCAAATCAGATCTGTTCAGAGTCTATGTGAGATTTCAATTTTCGAATCAGAATTAGGGGGACTAAACACCCATCCTACCCTACTCTATTTTCATCCTAATAAATTTGTCATTCGCAAAAAAACAAAAACAAAAACAAAAACAAATAATACTAATCACACGCTAATTATTAAATTAAAACATATTTTTTAAATAATAATTTATTCAATTTTACCGTACATAAACAATGAGTTTACTAATACTAATAAAAAAATATAAAATTTTTAGTACTATTTTTAAGAATTAAAAAAGAAGGAGCTATTTTTGGAGATTCGCTCAAAATTCTGTTGCACGTACTTTTTAGTTTTTCTGCGCCACCAGAGGTCAAGCACCCAATCTTGCCTTTTCAATTGAACCAACAAATCAAACGCGCTCTCGCTCAACGCGTGAGTCTCCCTCTTTAAAACTTTTTTAGCGTCAAAACGTTAGCAACTCGGACAAGCTTCTCTCTTTCTCTTCAAAATCCAACAAACACGAAGAGAAAGAGTCTCCTCTCTTTTATTCCCATTTATTTTCTTCCGTTGGTTTCAAAGCTATATTTTTAGGGTTTTGGCGTCGTTAAAACCCTAAATTACTCCCCCAATCATAGTTATACGAAGGTAGTTTATAAACCTCTTAGATCTGTTTTTCTCTTTCATTTTTTGAATTTTCTCAGATCCGTTCTTGTTTTAGTTTTTGGCTCTGCTCTGCTTCCTTTCGGTTCTGTTGATTTAGTTCGTTTGTATGCACGCATAGCAGCTTTAAGTTACGATCTTTTCTTTACCCTGCACTTGATTTTTATTAATTTTGAATTATTATTTCGTTTTTATTTGATTTTTATCCGTTAATTTAGTGCTAAATTCACAGGCATTGCTGTTATTTTGCTATTCAAACGAGATTTTCCTTCTGAATTTTAGTTCTGATTTATTTAGTCTCTTCCTATAGAGTGTTTCATGTTGTAAAGCAATCAAATTTTGTTTTTAGTTTCACATTGGAGCTTGGAAATGTAGTGGAAAAGCTTAAAAGTTAAATATCTTTTGTTGGGCTCGGAAAAAGCTGGAAAAAGTTTTGTTTTAGCCCATGGACTCTGCTTTAATTAACAAAAATGTAATTTTGTGTTTGGAGTGAAGTTTTTAATTTGCTTATTTGCTATTTATTGTAGTCTAATTTTGGTTTGATTTGTGTGTTGCATTAAAATTTAAATAAATAATGGGATTTTCTTCCAAACATAGATTGGAGGAAAGATTTTATTACTCTTTTTTTAGTTTCATTAATGATGGATTGATGAGGAGATTAGGATTGTGTTTTTTTGTCTTTTGGTATTTAAGGAATTAGTCTAGTATTGGTAACTCACTGGTATGCTGAATATTGAAATTGATTAATTTTGATAGGGGGAGCTAAGCTTAGCGGGTTTCAACATTTCAATTATGGATTTAGAAGATAAACATCTTGCTAAAGGTATAATTTTCGTATTTGCTCTATGTTTATTCTATAACTTGATGTTTTTATTTCTTTTTCTGTTGCTTACGTAATCCGTGTTCTTAGAAGAGATTTTTTTTGTCGAAGATGAGTAATAAGATAGTTATATCACTCTCTTCATTTTGTAGTGCTTTTTCTGTTGTTTGAAGTACCAAAATAAATGGCTTTAAACCTTGAGAACATATACTTTAAATATCTGGGATTAGAAGGTTCTATAAAGTTTTTACTTGATTATAATAGATGAAGGCTGATGAAATGGTTTGTATGCAATGGAGAACACTACAAACCATCTTCAAAGTATATGCAATCCCCACTATTCTCCCTGGCCTCATGTTTCCATTTTCTTTGAAGCAAATTTTTGCATGGGTGTGTCTTGCAGGGTGAATGAAGGCTATGATTAATCCTATCTGGTTATTCGGTAAAAGTAATCACGTATACAGTAAGTTACAGTGGGTGGTATCATGTTCAGTCACTTGATTATGCTGCTTCCCAATAATCACATGAAAGTTATTTTTTTATTTAATTTAAAGTTTGATGGTATACATACGTACAAGGATTCTTTTTCATCACTGGTGTTTACAAGTAATATGCTTACAGCTTTCTCTATGATCACTGATCAAGTTACTAATCTGACTCTTTCGATAATCCGAACTTGTCTGAACCATTGACTGCCTTTATATATCTTTAGATGATCTGATCCAGTCCAATAAAAACCTGGTTCAAATAGATTTTTTTTTTTTAATTTCCTTTATGGAGCATATAAATATAAGGGATTCTCTTGAATCCTATTTGTATTGGATAACTTGACTCAGGCTGCTTTGCAAACCTCTGCTGCAGCCTGCGCCGTGGATGTACTTCCGGAGTGAAATTCTTACAATTTGTTTCCTTTTCTCCTTATTTCCGTTGTAAAGAAGGATCTTGTGTCTATCAGGTACCTCTTGGGCATTTTTATTTGGAGCGAATGATTGCCTGTCTTTTTCTTTAATTCATGATACAATTAGCTGTTATGCATTTTTCATTTCGATTATGTTTTTGTTTAGAAAACATGAGCCTTTTGCTGTCATCTTTTTAAAGAAATATAATTCTTTTCTTTATCTGTTTTTATTTAAAAAAAACGTAAGCTGTTTTTTGTTTCATATTATCAGATATTTTAATGTATGCACAAACCATTCTAAAATTCCTAGTAAATTCTAGGAACATCTATTTCACTTGATGCTATTCTATATTCCTTTTTTATTGCACTGCAGAATGACCTTTACCTTTAAGATCTGATATGCCCCAGTTACATGCAGATAATTATAGCATGGGTCTTAAATATTTGAATTTGGATTATTCATCTGAGAAATCTTTTATAAAAGAATGGACCGTAATTTTTTGTTTTCACCAGATTTCTTCCTCATTTAATCTTTTAGTAGAAATAGGATGCATTGCATCTCATCAAGGATACATATATTTATGTGCTAATTCTCAATGAAATTGTAGGAGTAAATAAAACTAGAGCATCCAACAGCCTAGTCTGACTGTTTTCATTCTCATTATTGTTCCTTTTGTTTCTAGTTATTTTAGCATTCAATTTATTGTTACTACTGGAATTTGTTATGAATTTAGATACAAATGCCTTATACTTTCATAGTTTGTTTAGTTCTTGTAGTTGTTGTATTGATGTTAATGTGATCTTTTATCACTTTTTTTTTCTTTCATTTTTTTGCAGTTTGATTTATTGATCTTGCGGTTAAATTTTGCTTTTGTATGGACATTTGTCTTTCTAATTGGCAATTTTTTATAGCAAATTTAGATAATTGTGTTAAAGACTCCAACTTTTATAATGACTTTTTCCCATAATGCAAGTCTTTTGAAAGAGCACAGTTGTGAGAGTTACACACGTTAAGGGGTTGAGACTAAGACCAAAATGTATATAATCTAATGGTTGCCACAAATCTCTGGCTACTTAATAATGAAAAAAGAGACTCATAAATGGGGGTTCGCTGGGAACAAGAGGGAGTTATGTTTCATTCCTATCGACATGAAAGACAAAAGCTCAGCTTCTTTAACTACTCAATTTATCCACAATATCAGTACCTTTTCTTCTGTAAATTGTCTTTGAATGTTCCAAGGTGGGGTATCTTTTTCCTTTTCTTAATACCTTGGTTTAGTTCCTACTAAGTCTTTTCAACATCATCAATCATTTTCTCATGTTTATTTTCTCCATGCAGTTTCTGGCTTACAAAGTCTTTCTTCAAGCGTGCTAAGCACCCCAGAGAAAAATGGTCATTTAGATGATGCTTCAAGAAGTCCAGAACTCCTACAAGAGTTCCTGAAATCTGGTCCAATAAAGGAGCTTCTTCGAACCTGTTCTCATAAAGTTGAGAAAAATTCAGCTTCCTCAAAGAGCAAAATGACTGACGCATTAAAGTTGTGTAACAAACCAATAAAAAAGTCAGAGTTAAGAAAGGCCTCATCCAGTGCCAACAGTCAGCCTTCCTCTAGGAAACAAACCAGAAAAGGGGAGAACCCTATGAGGGTGCTTCCAGGTTCTGAGCAGCCTTCGGATCATGGAATTTCTAACTCATGGACATGTAAAAATTCTGCTTGCAAAGCTGTTCTGTCCATAGACGACACATTTTGCAAGAGATGCTCATGTTGTATCTGCCACTTATTTGATGACAACAAGGATCCCAGTCTTTGGTTGGTATGCACCTCTGAATCTGGTGAGGAGGATTTTTGTGGAATGTCATGTCATATTGAGTGTGCGCTTCTACGTGAGAAGGTGGGGGTTGTTGATCTTGGCCAATTAATGCAGCTGGATGGCAGCTATTGTTGTGCTTCTTGTGGTAAAGTTTCAGGTATACTTGGGTAAGTCATTGGCTTGAAGCTCATGCTGCATTCAACTTGCTGGGTTTTGTTCTCTCTCTAGCTATAAAATATACTTTTATTTGCTTAGAAGTTATACAAGTAATGTTTCAATTGGTTGACATCTTAATTTGTTTAAAGAATTTGTGGTTTCCATGTTTATCGGTGTCAGTTTTTTGCTAGAAATTTGATGTTGGAAACTGATTCAACCTAATGAATCAGGTCATAGAGAATAGGTTTTTCAGCTTAGGTTAACACGCTCATGTGGTTTGCTTGCTCCTGGCAGATGTTGGAAGAAGCAGCTAAGTATAGCTAAGGATGCTCGACGCCTGGATGTACTTTGTTATAGAATATACTTGAGTTACAGACTCCTAAATAAAACTTCTCGCTTTAAAGAGTTGCACGAGTTTGTGAAAGATGCAAAGGCCAAACTTGAAACAGAAGTAGGCCCTGTGAATGGCGTTTCTGCCAAAATGGAACGGGGACTTGTCAGCAGGCTTTCTGTTGCTGGTGATATACATAAACTATGCTCTCTTGCAATTAAAAAAGCAGATGAATGGCTCACAACCATTAACACTAACCCAAAGTGCCAAGGTTAGAACCTGCAGTGGCTTCTTTGATTTCTTATTGGTTATTTTGAAGTTAGCTATATGAGTAACAGTTTCTTTTCATATATGGGCAGATTCACGTCCTGCTGCTTGCAGGTTTCTATTTGAAGAAGTAACATCCTCATCTGTTGTGATTATTCTAATTGAACTGGCTACTGCATCATCTGATGAAATTGAAGGCTATAAGCTCTGGTATTTCAAGAGTAGAGACAAGACACATACAAAAGAACCGATCTGTGTCTTTCCAAGAACTCAGAGAAGGATTTCTATAGCTAATCTGCAGCCTTGTACCGAGTACACCTTTCGTATTGTTTCTTATACTGAAGCAGGTGACTTGGGTCATTCTGAAGCTAAATGCTTTACCAGGAGTGTAGAGATAATTCATAAGAATCCTATCATGAATCACAAGAAGGATAATGCTCTTACTGAAGGAAGTTCTTCAGGTTCAAAGGTGCTAACAACAGATGGTTCATCTGTATTTAAGGTTCGAGACCTTGGAAAGATCCTGAGTCTTGCTTGCGCTCAAGAGCAAGGCTGCTTTGAAGGGTTTTGCAGCACTGATATAGACAAATGCCGTGAAGCAAGCAAAATTTTTAAGCCTGAAACTCGAGAACATGATCATATGGCACCTGTTTCACGTGAGCTTGACTTAAAAGTTGTCTCCATCCCAGATCTTAACGAAGAACTTACTCCTCCATTTGAATCCTCCAGGGACGAAGATAATGGTTGCACTTTAGGACAGGCCGTGGAGGCAGATGACGATGCTGCTTCACATGAAATAGAGAAGAATGGGTTGACAAGATCACATGGTAGTGGTGATTCCCTGACCTGTACTAACAGAACAACAGGGGAAGTGCCTGCTGTTGATTCCCATATGGAATTGTGCAGGAAAAGAGCAGCAAACTCAAATGAAGAGGCACATGATTGTGATAGCACTCTAATAAATGGGTCACCATTTCGAATATCCAATTACTCTACTTCCTTGGATGAGAATTTCGAGTCCTGTGTGAAGATAATCAGATGGCTAGAACGTGAGGGTCATATTAACCAGGAATTCAGATTGAAATTTCTAACATGGTTTAGCTTGAGGTCAACGGAGCAGGAACGTAGGGTGGTCAACACATACATTCAAACCCTGATTGATGATCCAAGTAGCTTGGCAGGGCAGTTGGTTGACTCATTTTCAGATATCATATCTAGCAAGAGGACACGTAATGGATTCTGTAGTAAGCTGTGGCACTGAATTACTGCAGGGCATTCTAAACTACAGGGTTCCGAAGATTGTTATTCTTTTTTCTCGCGATAAACTCACCCCTGATTGTTCCACCAACTTTGCATAGCTATTTCTCCTTAGATTTGGCTCGCAGAATTGCTAGCAAGACTCCCACTTTAGTTAAAGCAGAACCTTGGACGTACCTGAGGTTTCATCTTTTTAGAAGCATTTTTCATTTCCCAAAACATCTTAGTTACATTTGAAGCAGTAGACAGTTCATTATGGGGAGAAATATTTATGTATGGATGCTTTTATTTTTACCTTCTATAATTTGAAGAAGGGTATATGAATTAATCTCGATTTTCATTTGATTTACAATGTATGATGGAAAAAGAGGGAAATAGAAACAGGGCAACACTGGGAAATTTTCTTTTGGACCTTTGGCAGTTCAATGCATGGATGAACAACTTGAAAACAATGTCATTTCTGGTCTAGAAAGATTAGTTTTTGAACCTATAAATGTCATTTTGTTGTGCAGACAACTGAAACATACACAAGGCTGGACTGTCACCGTTCACTAACTTCTTGTACTTCCGTTTTTGCTGCTAACACCAGGAAAAAGAAAGGTTGAATATCTTCGCTTTGCTTTCACTTATGGAATGTCTTCCATGAACTACTAGCTGCTGCTTTCAGCCTCAGCAACTGTAAATGTTTGATATTGGTAACACATAAACCGGTACAATTTTTAGCGGCTTCGAAAATTGCAACCGAGGAAGATTCAACTCTTACAATTTATACTCTCTTGCTTTAAAATCGAGAATGTGCAGCGCTTTGTTCTCTTTTATGTGTCTATCAACCATTTATTTGACATTTTATGGCTCAATGGATTATCAAACGTCAATTTGTCTCTTTCTAATCAAATTCTATTATGTTTTCTTAAGCACTAAAACAGAATGCATTAAATGTGCTGCAGATCCTTGTTGATTTCTGTTTTAATTTTGGCAGCCTTCTGCTTGCGGTGACAGTGGAATGCTTCCGAGTGACGGATGATCCATTTTAGAACCTTGCAGTATACGTCAGGCAACAATGCGCCAAGATTCATCAGCAAGGTACACCCATGCCCCTTTTTCTTCTGGTATTCCTTTCCGTTGCACTCGATAATTATAAATGCTCCTTTGGCATACTGCAACATTAAGACAGAATGACCTTTCCCCAACGGGTGGTAAATGGTTCATTGATTGTATGTAGACCTTTCTGATTGATAACGATGAAACCATTGCCGGTTTCGTTGTTTTCTCGGGGTGGGGGTGGGGGTAGGGGGTATGAGCGCCACTAGAAAAAAAAAGGCTTATACTTTCATGTTTGCCTAACAAATCATTGCCACCATATGGTTTTTTGCTTTGTTGGTTTGCTGCTTTTGTCATTTAGGACCAGAACTTAAGAAAATCCATATAGTTTTGTTTCCTTGACAAAGTAGATTAATCAATCCAAGATCCTTTGTTTAGACAACTCCACCAATGATTTGTAGCCTTGTAGGTACCTGAAATGTTCCTTTCTAGCAATCTAAATGCAATTCTAGCCATTTGACTTTTGATCCAAACAAAAACATTGTTTACTTTGTAACAAGAAAAAAAAATGATCTAGACGAGTCCTACATATATGTTTGTGTCAGATAAATACTCGTGTCTGACACCCCGACTCCAAGTCACATAGGAAAGTAAACTTTCATGTTTTCGGTTTAACTTTGAGTACAAACTGATTGGTTGGCAAAGTTCAACTCGTATAAAGCATGAGTTGAGCATTCTCAGTTGAAGAATGGCCTCCATTGACATATGGAAAAACCATATCTCAACACTGAGCTCGACTCGATATGTGTTGGTGCAGTCAGATAAGATGGTACATTAAACATGTAAGAGTTTAGCACAGGTTGACTAGTCTGGTGCAATAAATGACAGATACTATTACTGTGGTCATATGCGTTTAGGAAGACAGTTGAATATTGGCAGCATTAAAAACGTTAGGAACCGTCTTTTTAATGCGTGCAAAACGACTTGTTTTGTTTTAGGGATATGCATATCAGGAACCGTCCTATTAATGACCCATTTCCCTTTGTATGTCTCTCTTTATTTCTACTTTTATTTATCCTTTTGGCTTTAAATCTGTACTTGTATTTATCATTTATAACATTCCTAAAAGTTCTATAAAAATTTGAAAATATTTTTAAAAATTCTATAAGTGTCACATTATAGGATTATAGTTTATCATGTGATAATAATATCTAAAAAAATTATGAAAAACTTGAAAAATAAAAAGTAGATGAACATCCTTGGTCATAAATACTTTCCCTTTATTGCAGATAGAGACCCAATGAGAATCCTCTAGCAATTGTCAAATGGGGATTTGGTTTTCCCATCTGGCTCCAGTCTAGGATGATGTTTTCTTGGTTAAAGCAAAGATTAATCTCGTCGAGTCGGATAAAATTATAAAAAATAAAATTATTTTTTATATTGTTGTGTTTTTAATAATTTAAGTTCGAAACCTCGGTTAGCCTGTAACAATCCTGCTTGGTGTTGTGGTGGGCTCTTGTTTATTTATTTATGTATAGTTTGTAAAACAAAGACAGAACAAGATCTAAAGAATCAAAAGGGGTCTGAAAACAGCAGAATCATGGATGTTTTCTTGTCTTGAGAGTGCATGAAACACCACAAATTAAGGACACAATAAAAAACATTAAAGGGTAGGTGAGAAGATGAGAGACAGCCATGTAGGAAAATCTAAAAATATTGAAATTGAAGGCATAAAAGGACCAAGCAAAAGGATGGGCATAACAGAGCAAAGCAAGGCTGTAATAACATTACCTTCTCTCAAGGGCTCCTTTTAAATGGGACCCTTCATGCTTGTTTCTCTTGCGGTCTTGGTTGCCTATACACATATTTTTCTGTTTTGTATGAATTTGAATCCATATATTTTTATAATCGTATTAGTTTTAAGGGTTTTTAAAATTTGGGGTCTAGGGATATAGTTTAGAATTTAAAATTTGTGGTTAAAATGTTGAATTTAGGGTTAACATTTAAAGACTGAGGTTTAAGTTTATAGTAATTTGTTAGAGATTTAGATTTTTAATATATAAACCCTAAATCGTTAATGTTGAACATCGTTGAACGTTATTAAATTAATTTTTAAAGAATAAAAATCTAAAGGACTAATCATATAATTATTAATTATATGTTGAGTTTATCACTCTTTTATTAATTATGTATTGAGTCCTTGAGATTTTAAATTTTTATTAATTAATTTATTAGTGTTCAACAATAGCGTTCAACAGTGTTTGATGCCCGTTATAGAATTTTTCTTATAATATTACACATTCCTCCTTTAAACTATAAACCATAAATCATAGATACTAAACCTTATAACTTAAACTTTTGAATATAAATTTTAAATCTTAAATTTAATAAGCTTGAGTATTATTTTTTCCCCTTATTTTATATCTTCCAATAAAATTCCTTATCCCATGTTTTGAAAATATCATATTTTTATATGCTTTACTTTTATCCAATGTTGTCCTCACACATAACCCAAAATCCCTTGCCCTTAATTTAGGGGATTCTAATTTACTCCTTTTTGTATCTTATATTTGTACCTATTTTGGGGTTTTTTGTCATTATTGCATCACCTTGATGTAGCCAATACTTATAATTATAGCATTGATGCGTATGCTATGTGAGTATGACTGGGGAAAATGTTAAATCATATATTAAAATTAAAAAATATATTTTTTAATAAATAAAATTGTATTACATTTTTATTAATAAAATTCTCTCATACACGAATTTAATTAAAAAATATAATAAATAATATTTTATTTGACAAATAGGTTGTAGGATACTAGAATCACTTTCACATGATTTAAACCCCAAATTTTTATTTTAAAAAATATTATGTTATTTTTATATAAAATTATGTCTCACCCCCATTGATTATGTCACCAACATAATTAGTTGGTTGGTCATTTTCCATTCTTAATACACAATATATTTTGTACACAAATTTAAGGGTTTTCAATGGGCATGGGAATGTGATTGATTGGACATAGGAGAATAATATCTTACAATATTAACTAACGAAATAAAAAACAAAATATTAATGCAAATAAAAGTAATTATTTAAATATGTAAAATTATATATAACAACACTTAATTTATTAGTAAAAGTCTATCTTTATAATTTTTTTTAATTTTTAAATTTAAAAATTTAATGAACTTTTATTTCTCTCCGCGTTAGTTTCTAACCCTATCCCTATACTATAATACACACTTTAAAATGAACATTATTTTTTTTATTGAGACCCTTTGTTAGGTATAATTGGATCCACTCGACAAAATTTTTTTTGTTCTTTCAATAATCGATTGGTTTAATAAGATAACATATTAAATCTTTCGAATAATATAAAAAAATTAAATTTTAATGTTATAAATAAAATATATTAAATTTAAAAAATTATTATAAATATCTATTATAAAATTACTATTTTAATCAAAATTATTTTATACACAATATTAAAATTTAAAATTTTAATCTTATTTAAAAATCTAATATGGTTGTTAGTCTAATTTAATGGAGGTGTGAGGTGGGACTAGGAGAACGTGGGTGGGACAGAGCCAGTCTTAATAATGAGAGAAAAAAGGTAGGTTTTGGACTTATCTCTCCATAATTAATAGTATTTATATAAAAAATCCCAAAGTCCAAACACAGAAGACGACAAACGTCACCTTTTTGGGTGTCGTAACTACTAAACTAATCTCCCCTGTCCTGTCTCATGTCCTGTCTTCTTCTGTCTCATCCTTTTCTGTGCGGTCCCATTCCTTGACCCTACCCAGGCGGCAGATGCCATACTACACTACACAATCTTAATTAGATTTATATAAAAATTGAAATACATTTTTTTCTAAAAAAAATATGAGTACTTTAGTTAGGTGTATTTTTAATATATATAAATCCACAAACCTTGTTTTCTAATTTAATAGAAATATGATTTAACTTGTTTTTTTTATTATTTTATTTAAAAAATTATACTTTTCTCTAATATATTTTTATTAAGTGTCTCTTATTTAATACAATTGAATTTATTGTGATTGTAATAAATAAAATATTATGTGTTCTTATGGACAACCTTATCTCCTCGATGAATCTTAGCCTTTCGAAAACTGAAAGCTCAAATTCTTTCCGCCCCCTGTTTTGTTTTCATCGGAAAAATCTTGGCAGAAATCTAAAGAAAATATAACCCAATGGGACATTTTCCATGATTTCATTTAAATATTTTTTGTTCGATTTTATATATTGATAAAAACATTGTTCAAAACCTCTAAAAAAACTCTACGTAATAATAAAAAAAATCTAATCGAACTCAAATTCGAATCCGAAACCAAGATAAAACACCCACTCTTTTCCCTATATAACCAAACTCAGACCAGCAGCAGACAACACCAAAAAACAGCTTTATAACTCCCTCTCCTTTTTTCTGTCTATTTCATTTTTCATCTGTCTGTCGAAAGATGGTGGCACTAGAAACGAACCCCAGAGCAGCCATGAACGCGAGAATAGTCGGGAGTGGCAGCGAGACCATGGTGTTGGCGCACGGTTTCGGGGGAGACCAATCTGTGTGGGACAAAGTCCTGCCTTGCTTGACACAACATTACCAGGTTGTGGTCTTCGACTGGACATTTTCCGGCGCTGTAAAAGACCCGAATCTCTTCGATCCTTCTAAATACGCTTCATACAACGCCTTTGCCGACGACTTGATCGCTCTCATGGACGAGCTCCACTTGAAACCATCGGTCTTTGTCGGTCACTCCATGTCGGGTATGATCGGTTGCATTGCTTCCATTAAAAGACCTCAGCTTTTCACCAAGCTCGTTCTTGTCGCAGCTTCTCCTAGGTAATTTCCTTCTCCTTTCTTTTCTTGAGAAAAAAAAAAACCGAACTCCTGACATACGTTATTATTTCATATGTATTCTTAATTTTTTTATAATAAATATGAACGTACATGTATATAATGATTTGTTAAAACTAGTATTTTCTTTTTAATCATTTAATTTTTATACTAAATTAATATTATATATTCATAGTTTTATTGATTGATTTTTGATCTTTGTAGGTACATTAACATAGATGACTACGAAGGTGGATTTGACGAAGCCGGGATTGCTGGTATCATATCGAACATCGAATCCAACTACGAAAACTGGACATCAATTTTTCCGACTCTCGTCGTCAATAATTCGGACCCGGCCTCAGTCGAACACATGAGAAATAGCTTGAAGAGCATGAGGCGTGAATTTGCTGCTCCTTTGGCGAAAATGGTGTTTCATAGCGACGAAAGGGACATCCTCGACAAGGTTATTACGCCATGCACCATCATTCAGACCACAAATGACATTGTCGTGCCCGGTTCAGTTGGCTACTACATGCAGAAGAAGATCAAAGGGAAATCGACGGTGGAGATGGTCAACACCAATGGTCATTTCCCTCACTTGACTGCACATCTTGAGCTCCTTGCTTTGCTTGGCAGAGTTTTAGGGTTTGAAATTTGATAAAAAAAATAAAAATAAAAAAGGGGTAAGGTTAGAAATAAATTCTATGGTAATTGGGATATATGCTTATTTTATAGCTTAACATGTTTATGTGGAGTTGGCCTTTTGTAGAGTTTTTATTGGTAATATTAGTTTGGTTTTTATTGTAGTTTTTATTGCATTTTTTATTTTTATACTTAGGAAATTATTGATGTTGTCATAAATTAATTATGTATTATAAAAGTTAATATCGTTGTTGTTGCTGTTGTAATATTTAAAGGATTATATCAGATTTAATCGCTTAAATATATAATTATTTTTAGGATGAGTCTATAACGGGCGTCGAACACTGTTAAACATCACTAACGTTGAACACCGTTGAACACTATTAAATCGATTAGTAAAAATTAAAAATCTTAGGGACTAAATATATAATTAATAATTATTTAAAATAAAATTTTAATTAAATTATTTTTATATGGAAAACTATAAGGATAGTCACCTAATTATCATTTTTTTTTTGTATTGGTCACTCAATTATTTTTTTTGTCAAAACTGCCACTAATGTTTCATTTTGTTAATTATTTTTCGTAGATTGTGACATGAAAAAGTTTAATAACAATTTTAGTCCCTAAAATTACTATATTATACCAGTTTAATCATAACAAAAAATAACTCATCAAATATTTTGACTAAACACCAAATTTTTCATATTTTTTAAAACAAGATTGATATAAACTTTCTGAATTTTCTTTCGACTCTTTATCTACTCTATGGATGAAATTTGAAACTTCGACATTCACGAGTCTTAGGAAAACAGAGATCCTTACAACGAACAAGATCTTGATCCAATTCAAAGTGTATTAGAAGAGTAGATCAATCCAACACTACTGTTGCTGAAGAAGAAAATTCATCAAACAATCAGTTTGTATTATTGTAAGATTTAAAAAAATGATTTTTCGGCTTTTTTCTTTTAATTTGGATAATCGATTACTTCGAAACAAATTTGATTTCAAGCATGAACAAACAAGAAATCACTCCAATTAGTTGTCTTAATTTTCTACCTATCAAACTGTGAAACCATGATAATTCCTGCACATCAAACATTTAACGAAGAGTAGTATCACAGAGGATTAAAAATGGAAAAAATTAAGGTATAATTCAAATATTTGATGAGTGACTTTTCATTAGGATTAAAATAATATAATATAATAATTTTAGTCCCTAAAATTATTATTAAATTATGTCATGTCTTAAATTTCGTTAAATATTTAGCGGCTGGTGATCAAAACGATAACGAAATAAAATATTAGCGACGGTTTTAACAAAAAAAATAATTGGTTGACCAAAATAAGAAAAGAGTAATAGTTGGGTGACCACCCTCATAGTTTTTCTTATGAAAAATAATTTAATTAAGTTGTATTTTTTTGTGTGTATAATAAAATATTGATTTAAATTAGGTCTTGTTCGTGTATAAAATAAAGAGACTATTTATTCCGATAAAAAATATTAATATATTCTCAAAAGTTCTGTATTTGATGTGTTGATGGTGTATAATTTTATATACGGATGATTATGACACGTCATTTAAAAAAACCAAACAAATTTAAATTAAAAGTTTTATGATGATGTATAGTCATCTAATACTCTAATTTATTAATTATATATACATATTATATATTATCAATGTATAAATATATATATATATTAAAATGATTTTGAGTGTAATAAATATATAGAAGCTTAAATAAGATTTTACAAAATTATTTTATTAATATATTGTAACATCAAATAAAACAAGGATTCAATTGAATAATACATGAACGGATTTACAATCACAATCTATATAATCGAACTAATTGTTCGAAATAATAAAAAATAATAATATATTTGATAATCAATAAATATATTTGTGAATAATTAAATATATTAAACATAAAATAAATTGTAATTATTCCTATATAGTAACACCGTCTGAATATATTAGTATAAAAATAGTTCGTACTATTTAAGGTTGGGAGATAGGTTTATGTCGTAGACCGGGTTAGTATATTTGATTTGGGTTGGTTCGGCTGGTAACGTAATGAGCTACGGATATGAAAATTTGGGTCTAAAATAGTATAGTTGGTTTAGAATTAGGCTCGGTATTTGGGCTATGTAAATGGATATTAATATATATTTAAATTTTTGGTTTATTTTGAATTATATATTTAGAATTTTTTTTATAATATTGAAGTAATAGATATTAAGCTATATCATTAAGATTTTTAATAAAGTTAAGATCGTTTTTGCAGGAGGCTCATCAGATCATAGTAATTCAATTGGTGTTCTTCGACTCATACAAGCCAAAATGTCAACGACCTCATTTGCTTCACGTTGAATATAGTTACAAAGATAGTCCCAAAAGTTTTAACATTATTTGTCTTTACTGTAATCTTACGATGTCTTAGATACTAAACATGATGTAAAAATTTATGTATTGTTCAAAACTCAGACGCCAAAATAAAACACATTTAAATATTCTTTGAGAATTCAAAAATTCATTTATTATTACTGTTTCGCAAAACATCATCCACTGTTGTTGTACCATCACCCGAGCGTACAGCCCCATCAATATTTCCTTTTAACCACCTAACTTTGGGACGTTTCCATTTAGTCGCTTGCACGACCCAATCTATACCGGTCCCATTGACCTGACCCCAACACCTCAGGTCTGTGTGTTCTTTCCGGACGGAACCGCTAAATCCGGTGCCGGTGGAGCAACATTTGAATTATTTATGCAACCGGTTGGTAATGTATCTACGTACAATGTGTAATACCATGTTTATTGACTTGAGTTATATCAGATTCATTTGATTATGTTTTCTTATTATTTTCTCTTGTCTAGGGAAGTTCGAAATTTCGGTTAATTGAATTAATCGATCGAACCGACATTTTTTGGTTAATCGGTCGGTTAATTTTAGATTAGATCGGTTAACGGTTAATGTTTTTTTGAAACTTCGGTTATCGGTTAATTCAGTTCAAAATCGGTTAATTAACTGAACTTTTATATATTAGATATTTTTTATATATTTATTTTTAGTCATTAAATTTTTAAAAATTATAAAATGGTCATTAAACTTTATAAAATTAGTATAAAATAATAATTAAATTTATTAAATTAAAAGAATAATCATTAAAATTTTTAATATTTATCAATAATTTATAACGTACGATGAATCAATGTAATAATTCGATAAGTCTAATGTTTTTTTTTAATTTTTAAAAGTTCAGTGTCTAAAAAATTATTTTAACATAGTTTAGTGACTATTTATGTAATTTATCCAAAATTTTTAAAAAGTTCGGTTAACCGAACTTTTTTCAGTTCAGTTAAAAATTTTCGAAAAATTTCAGTTCGGTTAACGGTTAATACGAAAAAAAATTCGGTTAAAGAAATTTTGAAAGTTCGGTTCGGTCGGTTAACCGAACCGACCGATTGAACACCCCTACTCTTGTTCACGAATTGGTTACTAGGCGTTGCCATGTCAAAAAAGTTTAAATATCTATTTTAATAATAAAAAATAATTTATGGATTAAAAAATAAAAGCATATATTATAGGTACTTTACTAGATTAAAAGATAATTTAAAATACTTAAATTAAGGATTAAACCCCCATAATTTAAAGGTTTACTTTTCATTTAAATCCATTTTTTATAGCAATACTTCAAATCTGTAGAAAACTTCAATGGACAAACGATTATTATAAATTATAAACATGAGCTCATTTATACTACTAATATTTAATTACTGTAAACGGTCTTTCTAATCTCAGCCTTTGAGTTTATTGTTAGGGGGATATGATTGTAATCTCAGCCATTGAGATTATTGTTAGGGGGTATCATTGTAATCTCAGTCTTTTAAATATAAAAGAAATATAATGGTAAACTGAATTTTATGAATCTGGCTTCATGTTGTATGTGTCACGGATTATTTTTTTATTTTTATTTTTAATAAAAGTATTTAATTTATTAAACGAGAAAATATTCAATATTATAATAATAATTTATAATTATTATTGTAAATTAAATATATAATTTGAATATTTTTTTAAAATTAATTACTTTAAATCATACAAGAATCATACCTGGAAAAAGTTTAAAAACTCATCTAAAGACTTGATCGAAAAAATGGACACAAATAAATTTGACTACATCAACAAACGAATCACAAAAGGGGATTAATCTATTGAAAGACCACTGAGAATCGTAAATCAGAACTGAGCGTCGCGATAAACGATCCACGAGCGTAAACCGCGTATCCAAATTCAATCTGAGGGTCCAAAGCAAGAAAGATCACCATGATAACAAATAAGCGTCGTCTTATCAGTCGTGGCGTCGTTAGATTCAACCTTAAAAAATAAAACAAAAGAAAAAACTTGTCAAACGACAGAAGAAACGTACCAAAAGGTAAAGTAAATCATGTCATAAAAGCATAATAATTTATTAAAAACTAACAAATAATATAAACGAAACAATATATTCCGGCGGTGGACGACTAATATTAAAATTAGTGATGCCGGCAGTACTCAAAGAAAAAAAAAGTAGCGGTGTTGAACCCCAGGATAGAAAAAGATGGAGACCGACACTAACACAAGATTATTTTTAAAAGAAGATATATCTGATAAAATATATAATATTACTATTTATATTTTAAAAAAATTAACGTAAAATTAATACTCTTTATTTTTTTTCAAGCGTCACCGTGCATGCAGCAAACTAGTATATATAACCACGTGTTTATGACACCAAGCAAAAGCAGCAACAGAAAATGGCTTCTATACAGAGTTCAGCGTACACATTTTGTGAGTTCCGTGTTGACGGCGACTTTCTCAGCGCAGCTTTCGACCAGAATCGCTACTGGCAAGGCTACGAAAATCCTCCGCCACACATCGGAGCCCCAACGCCACAGCCCTCTACCTTCACCCACAAAGCCGATTTCATAGGATCAATTGGCGGCCTCGCGTATCATGTACGACCAAATGATTTCGATCCCCAGCACATTCCTGTAAAGTGGATCATCGCTTGGAGCAATGAAAGAGGAATGCTTAACAAGGTGCTCTTTTCTTTCTACATTCATTTCCAACACAGAAATTTATCGATTAATGTATGAAATCGATTGCAGGTATACACTAAGATCCTTCGTCACGATGAACCCATCATTTGGCATACTATCAAAACCTATCTTGACAGGTCCACAAACGTCAGTACCGACGATCTTTATGGATTCCATGCGGAGGCTGAAATTGCGCGTGACGGCGATACGCCACCAATGTTTGCAAAACTCACGGCTCATAGTCATATGGGTCCTTAGGAGCTGCCTTTCTCTTCTCCTTACTTGGCCAACTAAAGTGCTGTCAAAACTAGTCATAAGTGTCTTATTTGCGTTACTATTGTGTGTTAAAATATGAAAAATTAATAGATGGATTGTCTTAATTATGTTATTCGTGGTATCAAATAATCAGATTCATTTATTTTTTTTTTCAAAAGTGAATCATCATCTCTTTTTTAAGTATTTGAGATGAAAGGACCTGATTAATTAGATCACGGGTGACATGGTGAACAAGGTTCATTTAATAATTTCTCGTTAAAATATAGTTGCATCAGTAAAACGAGATGCTACATATCTCGTTTAATGTTAGAGATATGAATCTCGATATTATGAATGAAGTATATATTGTGTTGTTTAAACGTACCTTACTCTACGTTTTATGTAATCTAATAAATTTGACAGCCGTTTATATATATATATATTTATCTTTTTAATATGGCCTCTTCTATTTATGTGTTATATTTTGATATACAACATGTGTAAAAGAAATTTATACAATTTTTTATATTTAAAATATAAAATCTAAAATTTAAATTCTTAACTCTGACACCTTACAATATAAACCCCTTAACCTAAATCTTAAACTCTAAATTTAAAAGACTTGTATAAATTTTATGTATCAAAATATTTTCTTATATATATATATTATATTTGAAAATATTTTCTATCGTTATGATTTTGAAATTGTCCGACAAAATTTTATAATAATAAAAAATAAAAAATACTCACTAGTAGATTTTTGTTTATGTAACCAATAATGATGAAAAAAGTTTAATCAAAACGGATTCAAAAATTTACATTTGATGGTTTATTAAGTAACGATAAATATAATCATATATAAACCGAAATACCAGCTCGATTTAACCAGATTAGAACTTGAAAGAAGGGCTAGCTCCGGTGGAAGATGTGAAGTACCAACTCAAAAGATGGTGTGTTTTCGATCATAGAGCGACTGATTTGGACGAGTTGCATGAAAGTGTCAGCTATGCTTCTTCATGCAATTACTTGTGTGCCAAGGGAAACGCTTCTTATGCTTTCAACATGTACTGTAAAGTTGAATAACCGGAACATTAGGGAATGATTTCTCCAGTTCGGCGGTTCGGCCACTGTCACCGATGATAATCCTTCACTGCCACATGTACTGTCAAGTTGAATAACCATTCCTGCTGTCCCTGGGAGCAGGCTATACTTGTCGAACCTCGATAATATGTCGGAGCTCGAGTTTTCACTCCAACTGTGTATTTTTAATTTTTTACAGATCGAAAGATGTGGGTTCCGATAGAAAACGGTCGTGAAAACTTTGTGTGATGCACTAGCCAGAGTTTTGGTTCCTTACTATCCTTTATCTGGTCGGCTCAAAGAGGCCTCAAATAGGAAACTCGAAGTGTTTTTGGGACGAGAACAGGGTGCACTTATGGTGGAGGCACACTCTGCTATGGATTTAGCCGAATTATGAGACCTCGCCGTGCCGAACCCGGCATGGGCGCCGTTAAACTACAGGTTCCATACGAAGAGCCGTATAAAGTCCTTGACATGTCACTTTTTGCTTGTTGTGGCTTTAGCCTTGGTCTTAGGCTTTGTCGTTGCATATGTGATGTGATGGTGTTGGTGCCATGCAGTTTCTCGCTGCATGGGTTGCTACTGCAGAAACAGGTATATTGGTAACAAGCCCGGAGCCCTGTTGGGACAGGGAATTTTTCCGACCCCGAAATCCACCGACGATAAAATACCGACATCCCGAGTTCATGAGTATCGTAGAAGGTTCGAGCTTAACGACGACTTTATGGAAATCCAAACCTGTTCAAAAGTGTTACAAGGTTAGCCATCAGTTCCAAGCTCAACCGAACGACATGCTCGTCTGCTCCACATTCAACGCAACGTTGGCTCATGTTAGGAGATCATGGGTGAAAGCACTCGATGTAAAACCGCTAGACTATGAACTTAGGCTCACATTCTCAGTCAATGCTTGTCCGAAACTAAAAAATCCACCATTGAAACAAGGATTTTACGGCAATATAGTCTGCGTGGCATGTGGAATGAGCACGGTTAACAATCTTATCAACGGTAGTCTCCCGGATACTGCTCGATTGGTTCGTGAAGCCAGACTCAGTATATCGGAGGAACACGTAAGATCCACTGTCATGGAAATTGCTAGGCCTAAAAGGCTTGAATTTGGAGGGAAACTGACCATAACACAATGGACTAGATTTTCATTGTATGAATTCTGCTGATTTTGGTTGGGGCAGGCCAATCTTTGCCGGTCCGATTGACCTGACCCCCAACACCACAGGTCTGTGTGTTCTTGCCGGACGGACCCACTAAATCTGGTGGAGCAACGGTGTTTTGCATCTGCTTGCCTGATTCTGCCACCCATAAATTTACTGAGTTTTTATGTTTGAAGGATTTCATTTCATATGATGAAAGTGAATGAAAAATTTTATACTATGTTTATGACATAATTGTCAACATATTAACTCTGTTCTTAGATTATTTGATAACAATTTTAATATTTGCAGCAATCTTTGTGTGTTACCAAATAGTATTTTTAAATAACCACTAAATATATGGTGTAGCCATAATTGATAACGTACATTATGTTCTAAAAGTGAGAATTTAATTTTAAATTTTAGAAAAATTTTTGGAAATAAATATATAATGGCCAGTGATCATTTTATTATAAAATCCAAAGTTTAATACCTATTTTATAATATTTGAAAATTTAGTGACCAATATGAACATTTTCTGAAAGTTTAGTGACTACTATAAAGTAAAGCCGTGAGTCACCGAGCCGTAACGTTATCTCCGGCTGCAATATAGTTGTTACGATAGTGAAGTCGGTCACAAGACCAAAGCAAACAAATTCTCCAAGCTTTCTCTCCTCTCTTTCTCTCTGATTCAATCCATTTTCTCTTCGTTTCTTTTTTAAAAATGTCCCTTTCTAATACCAAATCCATAAAATTAACTTGGAATTAACAGCAAAAGAAAAGAATTTAAGCTCAAATCGCACACACCGAGAGCCGGATCTCGTTTTTTCCGATGCCAATTTAGGGTTAAATTGATCGGAAAAGACAAAACGAACTGGCCGGGGTGGCAGATTTGGTAAATACGGTTAGAAGCTGGGGGCTAATCAGTCTCTGTCTCACCGGACCCAGCCCGCTCCACGTGTGGGACTCTGGTACTTCCTCCGCCTTAACAATGCTCCTCCTCTCCACACTCTCCAGTACCTTGACGCTGTAACGACCAGAACCATGCCCACAACCCGATCCGATCCCCGTACCACTTCGTCGATGGACCAACAGCATCATCAATTAGCAAACCCTCCTCCACAGGAAGAGCCCGAGTACCTTGCCCGTTACATTGTCATCAAGCACTCGTGGCGCGGTCGCTACAAGAGGATCCTTTGTATTTCGAATGTCGCGATTATCACGCTCGATCCGTCAACTTTGTCAGTAACGAATTCGTACGACGTCTCTACTGATTTTGAAGCCGCCACGCCGGTTATTGGCAGGGATGACAATTCTACCGAGTTCAATTTGAACGTGAGGACCGATGGAAAAGGGAAATATAAGGGGATAAAGTTTTCATCACAGTATCGGGCTAGTATTTTGACTGAGTTGCATAGGATTAGGTGGCATCGGTTGGGAGCCGTGGCAGAGTTCCCCGTGTTGCATCTACGGAGACGCCGTGCTGAGTGGACCCCTTTTGTGAGTTTTTGCTAGATTTAAGTTTTGCTCTTGCATTTGTTGATTGGCTTTGTGAAGTGTTAAAATTTGGATTTCTGATGAAGCTAGTTACTAGTTTTGACTGAATTTGGCTCGTGTTTAGATTATTCTTTATCAGCTTTGTTATTCAAACGTAAATTAAACTTCTGTAAACTTTGATTTTGGCTTTGTGAAATTGTCAAACAATCTATCGTCCTCTGGATAATGGAAGACGCAAAGATACATAGATGCTGATCAGAGGATTGAAATTGTTAGGATTTCGTTTTATTAGTTACTTAGTACTTTTGGTTATATAGGGTTTTGGGTTTAGCCTAGAATTGCTTACACTGTTTTTGTTTCTGGTAGCTTTAAAGGATTCCGATTTATCAGCACTTGAGCTATTGACATTTTGAGTGTTCGAATGTTGATGGTTGGAGATATTATATTATTATGTCCCAAGGCTTGACTGTTGACTATTGAGATTTGAGATCAGAGATTTTGGTCATTGAGATAAGACATTCTCTTATAATTCACTGGAAATTGTTTTGTTCATAACTATCGTCTCCATTTACTGCTGGTTACTACAGATGTATGTGTTAAAGTTTTCAGATTCAAGCTTCTAACAACTGATTGTCTGTATAGAAATTGAAGGTCACGTATTGTGGGGTTGAACTTATAGACTTAATAACCGGAGACCCTCGCTGGTGTTTAGATTTTAGAGATATGTCTTCCCCAGCCATTGTTCTGTTGGCAGATGCTTATGGGAAGAAAAACGTTGATCATGGTAGTTTCTTTCTCTGCCCTTTGTATGGGAGGAAATCTAAAGCCTTTAAAGCTGCTACAGGGACCACAAATTCTGCTATCATTTCAAATCTGGTATGATAACATCTCTAATTTACTTCCGTTAATTCTTTTACCTTGGTTTCTTTTGGGAATTTAAAACATGACTTTCTTGATTACATTTAAGTTCACGAATTTGTTAGGATTCTCTTCATAAGTGAATTTGAAATACCTTAATGATTCAAGAAACTTGAAATCCTTCAACTATACTTCTTCCAGATAAATAAGTTTATTGAGATTTCCAAATGCCTATAGTTGTATGTTTAACTAGTTATCAGATATAATGGTTACTCACTGCTATCCAGCACTCCTTATATCAGAAACCTAATCCAGATCCATTCTGCAAAATTCATTTTTCCATTTATCTTGAAATTCTTCCACGTCAACTAAGTTGCTTTTTAATGTTCTCCTTACAATTTACATTGATTATTAATTACTAAATATGTTATGCAGACTAAAACTGCAAAATCGGTGGTTGGAGTGTCACTTTCTGTGGACAGTTCACAATCTCTCACTGTAACAGAGTATATAAAGCAAAGAGGTACCTTACTAAAATTAAAATGATTCTGTTTCTTCCTCTTTAACTCTTTTTTGTATGGTCTCTTTCTTTGATAGAGTTCTTTTAGTGTTCATTTAATTAATATGGAAAAATATGTAATCACAGCCAAAGAGGCTGTTGGAGCAGAAGAAACTCCTTGTGGAGGTTGGGCTGTGACAAGATTGCGTTCTGCTGCTCATGGAACCTTAAACATTCCTGGGTTGAGTTTCAGTGTTGGTCCAAAAGGAGGACTTGGGGAGCATGGTGATGCAGTCTCTCGTCAGCTTATCCTCACAAAAGCTTCCCTTGTTGAAAGGCGACCAGATAACTATGAAGTAAGCTAACAAGCTTCATCTATTGATAAAAAATAGAATTAGTATATTACACTCGTTGCGTAGATGCTATATGTTACGTACATAACTTCCTTATGAGTCTATTTGGGTTACTTACACTTAATTGACTTCAACTATTTCTCTGGTTGATTGTAGTTATAATTAGGAATTGTTTGACTTGGGACTAATTGAATGTTAAACATGACCATCTTTGCCATTATGCTAAGCCTAAGGCCGAGTGAGGTCTCTACCACTGAATCATTTAACAATCATTCAAGTTCTCGAGGTGAAAGTATTGCTGGAAAAGCAAGGCTTTAACGAACTTCAAAATTGAGAAATGCAATTCTCAATTTATGGTTCTAAAGGCATAACAGGATACTTCTTTAGATAATGTAAGCAAAAATTAATTGCTATATTGCATGACCGATAAAAAGTTTCAAACTGATAGTTGAAAATATAGAAGAAAGTGTTAATTGTTGCACAATGCAGATGGCTGTTTTTTCATGCTTGATATTTTATGAAGTATTGTTTTTAGTAGGATTAATCAAATGCTGAGAATATTCCTTAGAGGTTTGCAGGCTGTTATTGTTCGTCCTTTATCTGCAGTGAGCTCACTTGTTCGATTTTCAGAGGAGCCCCAGATGTTTGCAATTGAATTCAATGATGGATGCTCTATCCATGTGAGAATAAAATCTCTATAATTGAAAGCTTAATGTGTTAGATCATGCAGCTTACCTGTATTTTATGGCTCACAGGTCTATGCAAGCACCTCACGAGATAGCTTACTTGCAGCAATTTCTGATGTGTTGCAAACAGAAGTAGGTATACCTGTTCTGTCTAGCACATGAACGGGTTTCTTTTCTCTAATCATCACACTTACTATTTTTGATTTTATAATTTCTAGATAACTTAAATAGTTAATGTGGTCTGCTTAACCGTCTCTTTGTCCAGGGTCAGTGCGCAGTACCTATATTGCCAAGGCTGACAATGCCTGGTCATCGCATTAATCCACCTTGTGGGAGAGTTGCTTTGCAATTTGGACAACAGCTCCCTCTTGCTGATGTTGAAAGTGCATCCATGCATTTGAAACACTTGGCTGCTGCTGCCAAAGACGCCGTTGCTGAAGGTGGTTCAATTCCAGGTTCGAGGGCTAAGCTATGGCGCAGAATTAGGGAGTTCAATGCTTGTGTTCCATATAGTGGGGTGCCTCCTACTGTTGAAGTCCCTGAGGTCACTCTAATGGCCTTGATAACAATGCTTCCGGCAACACCAAATCTCCCTCCGGAATCCCCTCCCTTGCCGTCTCCTTCACCTAAGGCAGCCGCAACAGTGATGGGTTTCATTGCATGTTTACGCAGATTGTTAGCTTCCAAAAATGCTGCTTCTCATGTTGTGTCTTTTCCTGCTGCTGTTGGCAGAATAATGGGCTTACTTAGAAATGGATCTGAGGGTGTAGCTGCTGAAGCAGCAAGGCTTGTTGCCGCACTCATTGGAGGTGGTCCTGGGGATACAAATGTGCTAACAGATTCTAAAGGGGAGCAGCATGCCACAATTATGCATACTAAGTCCATATTGTTCTCTCAGTATGGTTATGTCATTATCCTTGTCAACAGATTGAAACCCATGTCTGTATCCGCGTTATTGTCCATGGCTGTTGTTGAAGTTCTGGAGGCTATGATCTGTGATCCAAATGGTGAAACTACCCAATACACAGTTTTTGTTGAGCTATTGCGCCAGGTAGCTGGTTTGAAGCGTCGTTTATTTGCCTTGTTTGCCCATCCTGCTGAGAGTGTTAGGGAAACAGTTGCTGTGATAATGCGTACTATTGCGGAAGAAGATGCAATTGCAGCGGAGTCAATGCGTGATGCTGCTTTACGTGATGGTGCTCTGTTGAGGCATTTATTGCATGCATTTTTCCTTCCTGCTGGTGAGCGCCGTGAGGTCAGTCGCCAGCTTGTTGCCCTATGGGCAGATTCCTACCAGCCAGCTTTAGACTTGTTGTCTAGAGTTTTGCCACCTGGACTTGTTGCATATCTGCACACGCGACCTGATGGAGTACATGAAGAATCTATGCAAGAAGGATCATTGACCAGTAAAAGACAGAGACGTTTGCTTCAGCAGAGGAGAGGTCGTACAGGGCAGGCTATTACATCACAAGAGCAATCCTTACCCTCTGCTAATAATTTTGAGGCAGGTGATGCAGCAAGGCATACTAATTCTGGTTTTCCTAGGGTGGCAGATAACCATCAAAAATCAATTGCAGACCCCAACTCCAGTCAAGTTTTAAACCAATCTTCTGCTGCTCATACTGTCGAAAGTTTGACCACTGACGCACATTTGATAGGAATTTCTCAAAATGGCCATTCAATTATTTCTTCTTCCACTGATTCTCCATCAACGAATGTGCATGGAGTATCAGAAACAAAAGCTTCAAATTCAGTTGATTATGATGGCAATGTAGTTGGGTCACATAACATTGGTCTTCCCGCACCTGCTCAGGTTGTCGTGGAGAACACACCTGTTGGTTCTGGTCGCCTACTTTGTAATTGGCCTGAATTTTGGCGTGCTTTTAGCCTTGATCATAACCGTGCGGATTTGATCTGGAATGAGCGTACTAGGCAAGAGTTGCGGGAAGCGTTGCAAGCTGAGGTTCATAAATTGGATGTTGAGAAGGAGCGCACTGAAGATATTGTTCCTGAAGATGCTATGGTAGAGAGCATGAGTGGCCAGGATAGTGTTCCCAGGATCTCTTGGAACTATTCTGAATTCTCTGTTAGTTATCCTAGTTTGTCCAAGGAAGTATGTGTTGGTCAATATTATCTGCGTTTGCTGCTTGAGAGTGGTAGTAGTGGCAGGGCACAGGATTTTCCACTTCGTGATCCTGTTGCTTTCTTTAGAGCACTCTATCATCGATTCTTATGTGATGCTGACATAGGCCTTACTGTGGATGGTGCTGTTCCGGATGAATTGGGTTCTTCTGATGATTGGTGTGATATGACAAGATTAGATGGCTTTGGAGGAGGTGGAGGCTCTTCAGTTAGGGAGCTTTGTGCAAGGGCAATGGCAATTGTGTATGAACAACATTGTAATACAATAGGCCCTTTTGAAGGGACTGCACACATTACTGTCCTATTGGACAGAACAAATGACAGAGCTTTGAGGCACCGTCTACTACTACTTTTGAAGGTGCCTTTTAGTCTTTTTACTAAGAAATATTAGGTGCTTTGCGTATTTCAAACTACAAGGGTATCCTAATAAGACCTGCGATGGAGCATGGAGAAGACTTGAGTCGAAATAGATTTTGATTTCTAGTCATGATCATTTTGAAAGTAACAGAAACTCTGTATTTCTGTATGTGCAGGTTTTAATGAAGATTTTAGCAAATGTGGAATCTTGTGTTTTGGTGGGAGGGTGTGTGCTAGCTGTTGATTTACTAACTGTGGTTCATGAAGCTTCTGAGAGGACTGCTATCCCTTTACAATCAAATTTGATTGCGGCTACTGCTTTTATGGAGCCACTCAAGGAGTGGATGTATATCGACAAAGATGGTGCACAAGTTGGGCCTTTAGAGAAGGATGCTGTCAGAAGGTTGTGGTCAAAGAAAGCTATTGATTGGACATCAAGGTGCCGGGCCTCAGGTATGCTGGACTGGAAGAGATTACGAGATATTCGTGAGCTCCGTTGGGCACTATCTGTCCGGGTTCCTGTCCTTACACCACCTCAGGTATTGCCTTTCAGATTTGGTCTTGCACAAATGCATTTGCATTGTGGATGTGGTTTGCAGTGTTTGCTTAAAAAGTGATAACATTGGTCTATTAACTGTTTGGATTCTTATTATTATTCAATTTCTTCCTGTCAAATGCTTGAAAATCTGATTTTTTAACGATTGGGATCATCTGTGAAATTTATTCTTTTCTTTTTGGAACTTTTAAATGGGCATTTCTGATGTGTTTCTTGTACTTTACTTTCTTAAGTGATGTTTCTTTGATCCACTACAATGTTTGGGAACATTGAAATGGCATGATCATACATGTTTTGATACTATGTTTAAGCACAAAGTGGCCGGTGCACTGTTGTTGCTTTTGCTGTTACTTATAGTCATAGACATGTTTTTTACTTTCCTATAACCTAGTATTGTTTCTTGATGCCTTCTAACCGATAATTCTGTTTTCAGGTAGGAGAGGCTGCATTGTCTGTTTTACATAGCATGGTTTCTGCACATTCAGACTTAGATGATGCTGGTGAGATAGTTACCCCAACTCCTAGGGTAAAACGGATTTTGTCAAGTCCACGTTGCCTTCCACATATCGCACAGGTACTTTTTAGTTGATAAGAAAAAATAGGATATATTTCCTTTTGTAAATAGTATAATCTATCTATGAAGTGTTCCACTCATGCAGTTGCATCTATTTCTTTTTTCCTTAAAAGGCTATACTTTCTGGCGAGCCAAGCATTGTAGAAGCTGCTGCATCATTGTTGAAGGCTACTGTTACCAGAAATCCCAAGGCCATGATGCGTCTGTACAGCACAGGTGCTTTTTATTTTGCCCTGGCATACCCTGGATCCAACCTCCTTTCAATTGCACAACTCTTCTCAGTAACTCATGTACATCAAGCTTTCCATGGTGGCGAAGAAGCTGCAGTTTCCTCTTCATTGCCCCTTGCTAAACGTAGTGTACTGGGTGGACTTCTACCTGAGTCTTTGCTGTATGTATTGGAGCGTAGTGGCCCATCTGCATTTGCTGCAGCAATGGTTTCTGAGTCTGATACTCCTGAGATCATTTGGACGCATAAAATGCGAGCTGAAAATCTGATTCGCCAGGTGAATCATATTTTTAATTGTGTAGTTATATATTATCTTGATGTGTTTACTCTGTGCTTTCATATGCAAAAAAGATATTGGCAAGGTAGAAGTAGGATTTTCTGTAGGGGGACCCATATGAAACATAAGTTTACAGTCTTATAGATTATGGCTATATAAAGTAGTTTGGAGTAGTCAATGGTTTATGATGAAGGAATTGACATTCCCAACTATATCATTTATTTATAAATAACAATTGTTCCTTTTGTGTGTTTGAGACAGATATCCTTTTGTTATCTTTTGCTTTTTCCTGAAGCAATTGTTCCCCCTTTCTCCCTTGCAATCTTTTTTTGGGCAGAGTCCTAGTTATGTTTGAAAAATTGCAAATAGATGAGTGGAAACTACTTATTCAAAGTATGGCTAGAAGATATATCTTTGAAGGCCAATTGTAAAGTTTAAAGGTTACAATTCTACTTACTACCACCAACTGATACATTGTTTATTCCTTTCCAAAGGTTTTGCAGCATCTTGGTGATTTCCCCCAGAAATTATCACAGCACTGTCATTCTTTATATGACTATGCTCCTATGCCACCAGTGACCTATCCAGAACTTAGAGATGAAATGTGGTGTCACCGTTATTATCTTCGGAATCTATGTGACGAGATCCAGTTTCCAAATTGGCCGATTGTTGAACATGTGGAATTTCTACAGTCCTTGCTAGTAATGTGGCGTGAAGAGTTGACACGAAAGCCGATGGATCTTTCTGAGGAAGAAGCTTGCAAAATCTTAGAGATTACCTTGGAAGATGTATCCAGTGATGGTGTTGATCAGAAGGCGACCGGAGATATATCGATCATATCCAAGCAAATTGAGAACATTGATGAAGAAAAGCTTAAGCGGCAATATAGGAAACTTGCGATGAAATATCATCCTGACAAAAATCCTGAAGGGAGGGAGAAATTTCTTGCTGTACAAAAGGCTTATGAACGGCTTCAGGTAGTTGCTTGCTCCTCAGTGTATTGCATACTGACTTGCTTGGAATATAATTAATAATTTTTCATTCTGTAGGCTACAATGCAAGGTTTGCAAGGTCCTCAGCCTTGGAGGCTGTTGCTTCTATTGAAAGGACAATGCATCTTGTATAGAAGATATGGAGATGTCTTGGAACCTTTTAAATATGCTGGTTATCCCATGTTGCTCAATGCAATAACTGTTGACAATGAAGATAACAATTTTCTCTCCTCAGATAGAGCACCTCTTCTTGTTGCAGCATCAGAGCTTGTTTGGCTTACGTAATTTCCTCTCCTTCAACATATACTTTTCTAGATTTGATTTCCCTTAAAATTTGGCTTGTAGATTTCATCTCGTCTACTTTCTTTCCTATTTTTTTACTGTTAGGTGTGCATCGTCCTCATTGAATGGTGAAGAACTTGTTAGAGATGGTGGGATACAACTTCTTGCAACACTTCTCTCTCGTTGCATGTGTGTAGTTCAACCAACTACTCCCGCAAATGAACCGCCTGCTATCATTGTTACAAATGTGGCGCGGACCTTTGCTGTTCTGAGTCAATTTGAGACTGCCAGAGTTGAGATCCTTGAGCTTTCTGGACTTGTTGATGACATAGTTCATTGCACTGAACTGGAGATAGTGCCTGCTGCTGTTGATAGTGCCCTCCAGACTATTGCTCATGTTTCTGTGTCCCCTGATTTGCAAGATGCCTTGATAAAGGCTGGAGTGTTATGGTAAGCTAAACTAAGCTTGCTTACCTTTCCATATTTGATCTATGTTTTGAATGCATGTTTGCACCTCTGTCAATCAGTTTATCTATGTCCTTTTAGTCTGGGAAGTTCAGATACTTGATCCCTTCGTAGTCCCTTACAAAGTTACACTATTCACTATATTTTCTTTGCATCTTCTGTCATTTAGTATTTCCATTGCTAAATAAATAATAAATTTATATAGAGACACCTTCTTGGACGATTTTTTTTCTTTTTCTTGGATGCAATTGCTCTTATAAATTCCCAAGGAACATGTTCTTCGATAAAGAATATTATAAAGTAGTTGGCTATTTGTTTCTTGCGGCTACACACTTCATGTTCTAGTCTTTTGGCGTTTTTACTTCTCTATATTTCTCCATTATTATAAATTTATTAGGATTTTTCTGTTCTTATGCTGGATGTAAAAACTATTTCTGCTGGATGTCCATTAGAATGACGTTGCAGACAAGACCGTGTTTGAGATAATTGTTTGTACCATTATCAGTTTTGCTTTCTTGCTGCTGAAGATGTTAATCTTTGGATTTTAGGTTTAATATCTTGATAAGTTGTTTGGCAATCATATAAGTTATCCTTTATTACTTTATAACTTTCATTTGGATAATATGGTTTGTTTAGGTACCTTTTACCATTGTTGCTTCAGTATGACTCAACTGCGGAGGATTCTGATACAGCAGAGTCTCATGGTGTTGGTGCTAGCCTTCAAATTGCAAAAAACATGCATGCTGTACGAGCATCCCAGGCGTTATCTAGGCTTAGTGGCTTGTGCTGTTATGAGAGCTCAACACCTTATAATGAACCTGTAGTCTATGCACTCAGAGCTTTGCTAACTCCAAAACTTGCCAGTATGTTGAGAGATCAAGTACCAAAAGACCTACTGTCCAAGTTGAACACAAACTTGGAGTCACCAGAGGTAAATGGTGTGCTTTTTCTGTTGTTTCATTTCAATTACCTTAATATTGCTTAGTCTTAACTTCTTCTCTGTCATAGATAATCTGGAACTCTTCAACTCGGGCAGAGTTGCTGAAATTTGTGGACCAACAGCGAGCTAGCCAAGGCCCAGATGGTTCATATGACCTGAAAGATTCACATATCTTTTCCTATGAAGCACTGTCCAAGGAACTGTTCGTTGGCAATGTTTATTTGAGGGTTTATAATGATCAACCAGACTTTGAGATCAGTGAACCAGAAAATTTTTGTGTGGCTTTAATTGATTTTACAGCTTCTCTAGTTCACAATCAGGGATCTGTGGAATCTGATGTTCATGAAAAACCTAATACCAGCAACTTTTGTCCTCAATCTGAGCATCAGAGTGACACAACTGGGGCTTCTTTAGATGAACAGGACGTTCCTGATGATTCTTTGGCTGCGTCTGATAATAAATTGAAAGATAAGGAAGAAAATGTGCTTATTAAAAACCTTCAATCTGGACTTACTTCACTAAAGGTAATTCATTTTCTTGTGCCTACTACGTCATAAAGAATCTAGTACATCTGGTTTCTAACACTTCACTTTTGCAGAATTTGCTAACAGCATATCCTAATTTGGCATCCATATTTTCCACAAAAGAGAGGCTATTACCAATTTTTGAATGCTTTTCTGTGCCTGTTGCGTCAGAAAGCAACATTCCTCAGCTATGCCTAAATGTTCTCTCTCTCTTGACTACATATGCTCCATGCTTGGAGGCCATGGTTGCAGATGGATCTAGTCTTCTTCTTTTGTTGCAAATGCTCCACTCTGCCCCAGCTTGCCGTGAAGGGGTTCTTCATGTCCTCTATGCCTTGGCAAGCACGCCTGAACTTGCTTGGGCAGCTGCCAAACATGGTGGTGTTGTGTACATTCTTGAACTTCTCTTGCCTTTACAAGGTAATTTGCCTTCCGCTTCTTTTACCCTTTTCTATTTCAAAGACAATCTTGTTGATGTTAGAAATGGCTGTGCGCAGAAGAAATTCCCTTGCAGCAAAGAGCGGCAGCAGCCTCTTTATTGGGTAAACTTGTTGCACAGCCAATGCATGGTCCTAGAGTTTCTATAACATTGGCTAGGTTTCTTCCTGATGGCCTGGTATCAGTCATAAGGGACGGGCCTGGTGAAGCTGTTGTGTCTGCCCTTGAACAGAATACAGAAACACCAGAACTTGTATGGACTCCAGCCATGGCGACATCATTGTCTGCACAAATTGCTACTATGGTATCAGACCTGTACCGTGAACAGGTGAAAGGCCGTATTGTTGATTGGGATGTACCTGAGCAACCTTCTGCACCACAAGAAATGAGGGATGAGCCCCAGGTATTACTTGATTTAATTTCATCAAATTTTCTATTTGTTATTTGCCCGGAACTAATGATTTCATAATCATGTAGGTTGGTGGAATTTATGTCAGGCTATTCCTAAAAGATCCAAAATTTCCTCTTAGGAATCCCAAAAGATTCCTGGAAGGGCTACTAGATCAGTACTTGTCATCTATCGCTGCCACTCATTATGAGTCTGAATCTGTAGACCCCGAGCTTCCTTTGCTTCTTTCCGCTGCCTTGGTTTCATTATTGCGAGTGCACCCCGCACTTGCTGACCATGTTGGTTATCTTGGATATGTGCCCAAACTTGTTGCTGCTGTGGCTTATGAGGGGAGGAGAGAAGCAATGTCATCTGGGGATATGAAAGATGGAAATAATACGGCGGACAAGAAGGATGAATCTGATGAAAAGCCTGCACAAACACCTCAAGAACGTGTTCGCCTTAGTTGTTTGCGTGTTCTGCATCAACTTGCTGCCAGTACAATATGTGCTGAAGCCATGGCAGCCACTAGTGTTGGAACAACGCAGGCATGCGTTCTAATAACAGCCTTATTATTTTCTTTCTGTTTTTTTCCCATGCAATGCCTTTTAGTTTTATGCATTCTCGACTGTAATAGGTTCTCATGAATCGTGGTACTTTGTTTAGTCAATGTTCTTTATATCTTCTTCGGAAGTTTCTCCACTAAGGATATTGGGTTGTTTTCGCCTGCGTATGTACTTTTGTACATTTTACACTCTTCCCTTGAATTTGTTGTTCTCTTATTTAACCCAAAAAATATAATTGCAGGTTGTTCCCCTTCTAATGAAAGCTATTGGATGGCAAGGTGGAAGCATTCTAGCTCTAGAGACATTAAAACGTGTGGTGGGTGCTGGGAATCGAGCTAGGGATGCACTTGTTGCCCAAGGACTTAAGTGAGTAACGTTTTGTAAGCATTAACAAATGTGACTAAAAGCTAAATGTGCATGCACAGGGGTGGATAATCTCTCTAAGTTGAATTCTTTTCCAAAGAAATCTGGCTTTTCAAGTGGAAACGTTGTTAATGAGTTCTATATTTGGTTCATTTGTTAATATTATCATGCATGCAATGTAAATAGATTTGCTCAGTTGTATGAGTTACATATTGTGCTTTTATTCAAACTCTGTTGTATAGTTTCTGATGTTGAAGCAAAATTGGTAAATAATGCAGGGTTGGTCTTCTCGAAGTACTTCTCGGACTTCTTGACTGGAGAGCCGGGGGAAGGAATGGACTTTGCTCTCAGATGAAATGGAATGAGTCAGAAGCATCCATTGGCAGGGTGCTTGCTATTGAGGTTAATTTCAATCATTTTCAGTGAACTTTCACCTTTGTCTAACCGAGTATCTGCATTCGGATTCATTTTTTTCAAGTGCTCGAGTTATCAGGAATTACATAATATATATTTTTTTATTATTTTGAACCAGGTTTTACATGCATTTGCAGCAGAAGGAGCTCACTGCATTAAAGTGCGTGAAATATTGAATGCATCTGATGTAAGTCCTCATACATGGTTTCTGTAAATTCAATGATTCTGAACATCTAAATCCGGCATTTATGACAGCTTCATCGTGTTCCTCGTATTGTTTCTCCAACTCAATTTTCATGCACTCGTACTTGGTGGTTATCGCCTGTGTTTGCAGGTTTGGAGTGCTTATAAAGACCAGAAACACGACCTTTTCCTCCCTTCAAATGCTCAATCCGCTGCTGCCGGGGTTGCTGGTCTAATCGAGAGTTCCTCTTCCAGACTCGTATACGCACTCACAGCTCCGCCACAAACCGCTCAGACAAGAGCACCTAGTTCAGCAGCATCCGAGTCAAATGGAAACCAGGATCAGCTCTCATAAGGCAAGAATCATACATGAACAGCGACACATTTGTATATCTCAGTGTACAGTCGACTTTTAATTTTTTTTAAACCCTTCCTTTACCTGTTCCGTCAGCAGCAAAAGTTTGATTAAAAGCCAAGGGAGTAGTTTGCAATTTTCCCAGTGCAGAATTATCTTAATATTCTACATACATGTTAAAGAGAAGAAAGTATTTGGGTTGACCCTTTTGTCCTGGATCTGATTGTAAATTGAAAATGTTGTCACTTGTTGTCCAATACAATTAAATAGTCGTGATAATTTTGACGTTTCCCAAATACATTTAGGTTTTTGCAGCGCCGCTCTCCTCTTTCTCCCTCTCCCTGAAGCTTTTCCTCTTTATTTTGTTTATCACCGGCGGCGACACCGGTTTTAATATTAGTTGTCGATTGTTGGATCTATTATTTCATTTGTTTTATTTTTAATTTTTAATAAATTAATCTGCTTTTGTCGCATGATTATATTCTATCTTTTGGTATGTTTTTTTTCTATTTTTGGGCATGATTTTCTTTTTCTTTTGATTTTATTAGGGTTGATCCGACCACGACTAATTAAGATGATGTTTTTTTTTTATATTGTTCATCTCTCTATTTCAGACCCTCGAACAAGATTTAGATATGCAATTACATCTATTGTTCTTTTTTCGCGATTGAACAACGGTAGTATTTTTGTTGTCAATGCACTTTCATTGTAATATTATATACTTTTATGTTGTTTGTTTATGATTTTACCTATCACCGTGAATTTTGGTGATGTTCGTATTCTTCTTTTCTTTCGAGTCTTTGTATTAGGTTTTTTACCTTTTCCTTATTTGGTCTTCCTATGATCTCGTTTTACTAGTTTTATTTTCTAGGTATATATTTGGATCTAGATGTTTGGTTTATTAAGTTGAGAACTTTTATTATATTTTCGGATATATCCTTGATTAATAAAATTAGTAGATTTATGTTCGAAAAAAAATAGTCAGTGATAATTTTGTGCGAGTTAAGTATAGTATTATCTTGAATACCCAAATTAACCTTGTCATTTCATGGAAAGGAAGATATTATGATCTTACTATTATAGTCGTATTATAATCAATATGATTAATAATGGTGTATAATTCATATTTTTTGAAATAAAATGAAGTGGATTTAATTTTAAAAATATTCTGAAAATTTTTCCCTAGCTTCATCTAAAATTAAATAATTAAAATTTTAGCTTTTTAAGGGAAAGTAAATATATAAATAAGGATATGTAAATTATCTGATTTTATTTAAAAGTGTTTTTTATTTTTTAAAAGTGATAATTTTTTAATAACTAAATGTTAGTATAAGTTACCTATTTTAATCATTTAACGATTCAAAAATATTTAAAATTTAGAGAGTTTTTAGATCATAAAACTTGATCTTGTCTTTTTCTATACTTTATATCTGATATACATATATAATATAGAGTTAGTGATTTTATTTGAATTTTAAGATTTATCTATTGATTATTAAAAAAACTCTAATTATTCAAATTTTAATTTAAATTTTATTTAATTTTTTAAAATCAATTCGAAAATAAAATTATGATACGAGTTTTGCAGCCCTAATTGAGTCTTATGAGTCTATTGAGTTTTGCAGCCGTTATTTACGGTGGCAATAGAGTAAATAATAGAAAATCATGTTGATAAAATTGGAAAACAAATACGAGGCGGGAGGGACATGTAGGCAGTATAAAAAGGAGGGACAGGTGTAGTCCTACAAATTGAAGAACCCTGCTGGCCCTATAGTAAATTCACTCCCTTTGCGCCAAGTAGAGTAGAAAAAGAATTCCATTGTTTCCCTTATTAGCCTTTGGAAACTCCAAAACAGGTTTCAAAAAAGCAGAAGAAAACAACGTTAAGAGAGGAATGTGCTAGACCGTCAGCGCTAGAAGTTACCTCAAGAGTAATGCAATAGATTCTACTCTCTCTCTCTCTTCTTTTTCTCGAGAAAATTTTCATTACAATTTTTTTAGGTTGAGCCTTGAGGTATGGTTTTGAATGTTGAGTTATATATGTATATGTATTGTAATTTTCTCCCATTTTCTGCTTGATCTGCTGTTTATCGTTGAAATACAATGTTCTGTTTGGTTACCGAGAAAAGAAAGGAAAGTACATTTGGTTTTGCATTTTGTTTTTATGTTTTTATTGTTTTCATTCAAGGTTTTTCAGTGATAGGCGGCGGAAATCGGAAATCGGAGATCTAAATCTAATAAATATTTTTTTTCTCATTTCTCATCAACCAATTGTAGCACATTTGATTTACTTTTTCATTTAGATTATCTGTTTTCTCATTTCCGTTTCCGTTCTGCGCGTTGTTGATCATAAATTGCTTATGAACTGAAGAATCTGAAAAGGAAATATGGTTGAGAATGAGATGATGTTCCGTGCTGTGCATTATAACGGATAGGAAAGCTGACATGTGTTTATGGATTGTCTGCTACTTTCTCTGTCGCTTCTTCTTATTTTTTGGCCTTTTGTTATTTAAGTCTTTTACATCTCAGATCTGCACAGCTGTTTTTGTTTTGTAGCGATTCCGCTTCCATTTTGTAACATATTTTCTTCGTCGCTTGGCTGGTTAGGAGTTTTTGCGGCATATTTACTGTGACGTGCACTGTTAAATTGCAGATTTATTATTAAGATATTATTTTTTTCAGAAAATAGAAGATAATAGTTCCTTAGAGTATCTGGTAAATCCTTTATTTCCTCTCTTTTTCCTCACCAGAATTTCAGAAATGAAGATTTTCTTTGATTTTTAATATTAATTTTCTATTCTTCGGCTAAACTATGTAAAAATCTAAATGCTGAATCATCTTTCTAGAATTTTCTTTCTTTTCATGGAGAGAAAAAAACTGGAACCTGTTTGGAAGTTTTGAATGTTCTAATTCTTACTGTTTGTGATATATTGCAATTTCAGAAAGAAGGAATTTCAGTGGACAATAGAAGTTCACTTTGAGTTATAAAATCATGGTTGCGACTGCTGCTACATCGGCATTCTTTCCTATCACTTCTTCCCCGGACTCCTCTGGCTCCAAAGGCAAGAAGCTTGGAAATGGGTCTACTAACCTTGGAGGTATCTTGAAACCGTCGGCTTCTTCTGGAGGTTTGCAAGTCAGGGCAAATGCACAAGCCCATCCGAAGATAAATGGTACACCGGTTGCGATGACTCCAGTGGAAGGTTTCAAGGATGAAGATGCTGTGAGTCCTCCTCCTCCTAGGACGTTTATCAATCAGTTACCTGATTGGAGCATGCTTCTTGCTGCTATCACAACCATTTTCTTGGCTGCTGAGAAGCAGTGGATGATGCTTGATTGGAAGCCTAGGCGGTCCGACATGCTCATTGACCCGTTTGGTATAGGGAGGATTGTTCAGGATGGTCTTGTTTTCCGTCAGAATTTCTCAATTAGGTCTTATGAGATAGGTGCAGATCGTACAGCATCCGTAGAGACACTAATGAATCATTTACAGGTTCGATTTTTGGCTATTGGCTAGAATCTTTGAACAAAGAATTTTATGAACTAAAATTTGTATGTATTGGTTTTCATGTAGATATATTACATAAGCTTGATTTTTAACTAATGCTTCTTCCTTTGTGGCAGGAAACTGCAATTAATCATTGTAAAAGTGCTGGACTTCTAGGAGATGGTTTTGGTGCAACCCCTGGGATGTGCAAGAAGAACCTAATATGGGTGGTCACTCGGATGCAAGTTGTGGTTGATTGCTATCCTACTTGGTAAGAAATGTTTGTTTGCTCATGTTTGCTCCTATAGATACAACACAATTCATAACAAGCCATCCATGCTTAATCAACATGGTCGTGGTTTTATGTGTATCATCATAGTAGGATTCTGATACAGTGCACAATTTGATGCGTCTTAGGCACGCATTTTAGCTTGAATTCCACGATTTAATATTAATGAACTTTGGATTTGTATGTGTCTTGCAGGGGTGATGTTGTTCAAGTAGACACTTGGGTCAGTGCATCTGGAAAGAATGGCATGCGAAGGGATTGGCTTGTCAGCAATAGTAAAACTGGTGAAATTTTAACAAGAGCCACAAGGTAGGGCATTGTTTATGATCTTCCAACACCGTATGAAAGGATCTCTTTCAATCAAACTATTTTTTTGCTATAGTATAATGTTTTGTGACAAAATCCCCCTTAAATGAGTTGATAACTTATGACTAAAAGAACTTTTCATTTTAAAACAACTGTTTTAAATCAATTGATAATTTGGCTGTCCAATCAATGCAGCGGAATTATGGCTCTTGTTCTGTGTACTTGTGCATAACTGAATTGCGTTTCTGGAGTGACTTATCTGGTTCCCTCTGTTTTGATTTTGGTTTTTGTGATTTTCAGTGTGTGGGTGATGATGAACAAACTGACTAGAAGGTTATCTAAAATCCCAGAAGAGGTCCGAGGAGAAATACAACCACATTTTATGGACTGTGATCCAATCGTGGCTGAGGATAGCCGGAAATTAGTGAAACTTGACGACAGCACAGCCAAATATGTGCGCAAGGGTTTAACTGTAAGCACCCACTGCCCCATCTCTTTCTTCAGTAAGGTTGTGGTTGTGTCCACTAGTAAATTGCTTTCCTAATTTATATTCAGTTACACTTGTTTGAAATTTGTTCTTAATTTGCAGCCCCGATGGAGCGACTTGGATGTGAACCAGCATGTCAACAATGTGAAGTACATTGGTTGGATCCTTGAGGTATATCTCTGCTCGGGTATCCGGTGATTGGAACAGACATTTTATTATGATTTTCACCGATTAACTCATTTAAATGTTTGCAGAGTACCCCGTTGCCGATTGTGGAGAATCACATGCTTTGCTCCATGACCCTGGAGTATAGGAGGGAGTGTGGAAGGGACAGTGTGCTGCAGTCTCTAACAGCAGTCTCGGATGCTGGTGACAGTGACATGGTAAACTCTGCTGAAATCGAGTGTCAGCACTTGCTCCGACTTGAGGAAGGGTCCGAGATTGTGAGAGGGAGGACCCAGTGGAGGCCAAAAAATGCTGAAAGATTTGGTAAAATGGGTCGAATTCCAGCACAAAGTGCATAGAAACAAAATAAAACCCAAGCTCTGAGTTAGGTCATTGCCATGCATTGGTGAGTCAATCCTCTGATCTTTGCATCCCTATAATCTCTTCTGCATGTTATTTTAGGTTTTTAAGTTTACTGTAATTAGCTCCTATTTTTATTCGTTCTTTGTCGCCCCTTTATCAAGGCTACTTCAGGTAGATCAATCTTTACTTTGGGAGAGTATGTATATTTTTCTTTTGGATATTTGCTCTTATTTTGATATTTTGGTAGTGAATATTTTTATGGTTTGATGGTCATAGCTATTTGATGAATATATAAAATGTATTAGTATAAAAAAATAAATTATTATTATTTTTAACTATATATAATTTATCGATTAATTTAATTGTAAAAACCTATTTGGAGAAATTTTAACTTAATTTGTACTAGATTAATTTGTTATCGATAAAATATAATAAATTTTATCAACGATCAAAGAGACTTTGGACATGGTGGCACATAGATTTTGTTTCAATGTATCCAATTTATTTTTATAGAACATCATTAGTAAAATAATTATAAAAGTAAAATACGTGATAATGTTTTAATAAAATTAATTTATAAAATTATGAACACATAGCACATCATCTTAAAATATCACGAGACCTCAAATTAAGAAAAGCTCTTCAAATTATTTGCTTACAAACCTAACAAATATTCTTAATAAAATAAATAAATAAAATTTATTTTAAAAGATTTAAATTTAATTTTTTATAAAATATATACATTATACATGATTAAATAATTAAATATATGAATAAATATTCTTTATAACCACTTTAAATGAATGTTAATCAAAATGATTAAAACTTAAAATTCAAAGATTAACGTAAAAAATTACGGATTAAATCGAAAAATATTACCGAGTTTAAAGACTATTGTTTTTTTATGAATGTTAAGCACTAAACAGATACAAATTCTAATTATTGTACTAATAATTATTAAAAAAAATAGAACCATATGTCCTTTGTGGTGTTATTACTAGTGGCTGCAATTTTCTCAGGAAAATGACACACCTATCATTCTCTTCAATTGAGGAACCCAAATTGTTCATCTTTCATCTTGTAGATCCAACTCCAGAAAACTCCTCCATTTTAAACTCAAATCTCCAACCCAAAATTTCCCCTAACCCATAAATTAAAAGAACAACTGAAAATGCTGCAACTTTAGCCCAATTTTGTTTGTTTGTCTTCCATATTTGACAGCTCAACGAGTGCAGGTTTCTCCCCCCCCCCCCCCTCTTTTTCTTTTAATGTTATTATTCTTTGGCTTAACTGCAAGATTCGTTGATTTATTGGTCCCTTTGGGTCAAAATATTTAGCTAAATTTATATGCTTGATGATGACATTTGTGTTGTTATTTGTTGGTTCATAATTGTTCTGTTAGTTAAAATGTTGCTATATTATTGTTTTTAAATAAGATCTGGATATCTTTCAATTTGTCCTAACATGGTGATTTGATGATAGATCTTTGGTGCTTTGCTCTCTCTCTTTTGCTTTATTTTATCAGATCTGAAGGTTTATATGGTTGTCCTGTATTTGAAACAAAATTCCATTATTTTATGTTACTGTAATTCATCATAATATGCTGCTGTTATCATTTTCTTTCTGGGAAACTTGTTTTTTTTTTTCAAGTTTTATAGTATCAAAGTGAGTGCTTTTCTCTGTTGGGACACTTTGATTTGGGGTAATTGCAATTTTGCCTTACTGAATTTTCTTCATGTTTTTATTCCCTGGTTTCTATGGAATAATGCTAAAGTCTAATATGTGATGATTGCTAATAGCTTAGCTTCCTGTAGTGGATCGAATATTTCGAAGCTTACACTTAAACTGGTAGTTTTTGAGAATTCTGGACTCCTACTAGCAAAATGTATCTGATTCTCCCATTAAGCATTTTTATTGGCTCAATTTCTCGACATTTTCTTGAATTTGTTATTTGCTCCATTGAATATTGTGCTTGTTGGTATTTCAATTTGATCCTATGAAGATATACTTGTTAATCAGAATTATAGATTGTTAAGAGAACCTTAGCATGATTTCTGTTTCTCCCTACTGAATGAATGTCATCGGAATATCACAAGTGAATCCATTCCTTGCTAAACTATTATTGCGACACTACAAATTCTTCTTGTTCTTATCCCCTCTTTTTTTTTTCTTTAGCTTATCGATGGCATCCCAATTTAGCTTGCAGTTTGAAATCTTATAAGTTCATGGAATCACTGTAAGTTTGATTCAGGTAATTGTTGCCGGAAGTTGCTTTGTTATGATGCTTAAACAGATTTTAAGCAAGCTCCCACTGAAGTTGCAAAAGTCTGACTCATTAGATTCATCTGGAATTGAGTCCGAAAACGATACCTCTAACCCAGGCAATGGGGCTCAGTGTACAAGTATCAGGGACAGTATATCAAGTCGGCTAAGTGTTGTTAAACGGGTGTCCTCAGCTGTTTTTCCTGCTAGCATCATGGTTGGTGTGGAGGTGGTGGAGGCCAACCTATCTTTCTCGGATGTTTCAAATCCACAGAAACAGAACCTTTTTATCAGTAAATTGAATATGTGCTGTGAGCTTTCGGATTTCAGTGATCCTGATAAAACTAGAGCTGAGCAAGATCTTAAACGTCAAACGTTGCTAGAACTTGTCGATTTTATTTCTTCAGGGTCTGCAAAGTTCAACGAAACAGCAATTGCCGCATTCTGTAAAATGTGTGCCATTAACCTCTTCAGAGTTTTTCCACCAAAATATCGATCTAGTAGCAGTAGTGGTGAAGTGGAAGATGAAGAGCCGGTGTTTGATCCTTCCTGGTCCAATTTGCAACTCGTATATGACCTACTTCTTCGGTTTATTAGTTGTAGTTCTCTTGATGCAAAGGTGGCAAAGAAGTATGTAGATCATTCTTTTATTTCGAGGTTACTTGACCTCTTTGATTCCGAGGACCCCCGAGAAAGAGACTGTTTGAAAACTATTCTGCACAGAATTTACGGGAAGCTCATGGTGCACAGGCCCTTTGTGCGAAAAGCTGTTAGCAATATCATCTATCGTTTTGTTTTCGAAACAGAAAGGCATAATGGTATTGCTGAACTCCTCGAGATTTTTGGAAGTATTATTAGTGGTTTTGCCGTACCACTGAAAGAGGAACGCAAGATGTTTTTGTGGAGAGCCCTTATTCCTCTACACAAACCGAAACCTGTGGGTGTTTATCATCAGCAATTAACATTCTGTGTTGTACAGTTTCTAGATAAGGATCCGAAGTTAGCCAATAGTGTGATTACAGGACTGCTAAAGTACTGGCCAGTTACGAATAGCCAGAAGGAGTTAATGTTTATTAGTGAGTTAGAGGAAATTTTGGAGATGACTAGCATGGCCGAGTTCCTAACGATCAGGGTTCCACTGTTTCGTCGTATTGCATTCTGCTTAAACAGCTCCCATTACCAGGTATGTTTTCCTCTTCTAATCACCATGACAAAAATGTTTAAGTTGGACGACGATGCAATATGAGACCGATCTTGACTCTGATTCTCACCATTTTCAGGTTTCTGAACGAGCGCACTTGCTATGGAACAACGAGCACATCTTTAATCTTATAATGCATAACCGCCAGGTTATATTTCCTCTAATCTTCCCCGCTCTTGAGCAAAATTCCGGGAACCATTGGAACCAAGCAGTGCTTAACCTGACAGAAAACATAAAAAAGACGTTTTGCGAGGTGGATGAAGAGCTTGTGCTTGCATGCCAGCATAAGTTGGAGGAGGAAAACTCCCGATCAAGTGAGGCTGCGGAGAAGAGGAAAATCACATGGGAACGCCTGGAAACTGCAGCAGCTAGTTTCAAACCTGTGGCGGCCAACATGATTCTTCCCGTTAAACCAGCTGCATGCCCGGTTGCCTGTTAATCGCTCCGAGTCACGAAAAGCAAAATCTGCATAAATATATTTCTAGTTGCTCTCATTGTTTCACGTTGTACTCTTGAACTTAGCCAAAGTCTGGTGATTCAGTAGGATCTGTAATTCATCACCATCAAAGTATTTAGAGGCACCGAGGGTTCTGATTTTCAAGTATATGTATCTATACACCTTGTATTGCTTATATCTTGGGTATACATTTTTGAGCCATGTTCGAAGCTTCCATACAAGAACTACAGGAACTTCATTTGAACAAAAATGCTTTCCTTTGCTAAACTGGGATTTTTTTTAAGGCCTTCAGAATCATAGCACAAAAAAAAAAGCTGCAAAAGATAAAGAACAACTCATGTATCTCTAGTATTGTAATCTAATCAGTCCAGAAATTTGGTAAGTAATCCTTTTTTAAACAGCACGGATGACCAAACTGTTTATGATGTGGATGGGATATACATTTGCTCAGCTTTTTCAACATTCTTACAAGATCAGACTGTCTCACCTGCTTTCATGGAATCAAGGATTCAGAAAATGTACACGCAGGCAAATGAGGTGATCAGTGTGGTCAGTAGTATCGAAACGAGGTTCACAGCATCATTGTCGAGATAGTTACGGCCCGAGATCTTCCTCACTGTTGGTCCAGGTTTTTCATCAATCTGCAAAAGAGATGGAAACAAAATGACTTGTCTTGGCATGCTGGAAGATTGTTTTCCATTTATAAGGCCTATGTTATATTGTACCTTCTTTCGGACAACGCAGAACCCGATGAATTGAAGGGTTGCTCCCAGCAGAGACCGTATGATACTTCCTAAAAGTCCGGTCACCGTAGATAGGGGTATAACCGATAGCTCCTTCATGGCCTTTCTACTGAAACAGCTTGTAGTGTAAAGTCCAACAAGAACAAACACTAAACCGATGACAGTCCCTGCTGCCAAAGCTGATAGATGTCCTATTTTTGTCACGCCTCCGTTTGTGCCCCTTGGAACACGCTGCAACAAAAGAAGCAAAGTGATCAAGATATGCAAATCTGATTTCATCAATACTATATGAGACTATAGGATGCAAACATCAGAACTATCGATTATGTATTCTGCATAGCAAACTATACATGTTGGATCCTAGAATGTCAGCTGCATAGTTGCTTTAACCAAAAAGGGAAGATTAGATAAGCATATTCGATTTTCCGGAATAGATATAGAAACAATCTTTGGGGAAAAAAAGGTACAGAAGGAATGCTGTCGACGACTCAAACCGGAATCAATCAGGATGTGATGTCGAATTCTTAAACCAAATTTGGGAAACAGAATATCTACCTTAGAAGTTGTGATCAACCATGGCCGTTCATTGCTAAGAACCCAGATCTCCGAGGACCAATAATCGCCATTGCAGCAAGCATAATGACCGATTATACCACCGATCAATCTAGTGACAAGAACCGACTCGTTCGAGTCGAGGCACTTGTCCTCCCATCCAGTCAGGCACCCAACAGCCACAGACAAAACGGCCGCAACACCACTATTGAGCAAAACTCGTATCCTGAAATGAAGAAATTGGGGAATTACACGGTCAAAAGAAAGAATCCTGAATCCAATATACACCTACCACAAGTTCTTGGTTGGATTCATCGTCTTATTGAAGTTCAAATCATTGTTCCTGAAATCAACTCGTTAAATTTCTGGCAAATTCTTTGATGAACATTCGTTTATTTAAAAGATTTGACGAACTTATAAATATACCAGTTTCTTCGTCTAAGGTCCTTTAAACCAGCGTCGATTAGTGGTTTCTTTACTTCTCCATCTTCGATAAGCTTCAACGAAGTAGAGAAGAAGATCAGCAACATTGCACCAAACCTGAAATTCCCATTTCTTGATGATTTTCTTGGCAGCCAAAGAAAGAAAGAAAGAAAGAAAGAAAGGACCTGTATCCGACAGCAAAATGGATAGTCAAGACGAGAAATGCGACGATAGCTCCATGCAAATCCAGAGACTTTCTTCTGTAGGATCTAATCGCGATTAATGAAGAGATTAAAACAGAGATTAATGGCTGGATTATAGTTCTCTCCATCTTCTTTCTTGCTGAGAATTGCTGGGAAAATTTCTCGTCTCAGTTCATTCTTCACTTGAAACAACAGTTTTTATAGGCGGTGTCAGTTGGGAAAAGGTTATAACGGTATTTTTACAACAGTTTTTATAACGGTATTTTTATATTTCCATGTGTAATTATTGAATTCCGGAATCAAAATTATTAAAATCACTGCGTTTTGGAAAAATAAATTAATATTAAAAATACTCTTATTCCTTCGATTGTGCAAATTAATTAAAAAATGTCATCTCGAATAAAAATTAATATATTTATAAAAATATATCTACATCAAATTTGTTTATAAATTCTGGTTGTATTTTTAGAATTTTTCTAAATTAATAAAATTTGTTCATATTAAAAAAATCTAGTAAATATATAAAAAGAAGCTGCACAAGATTACTCCAAGATAAGAACAACTCCTATTTCAATATTTGTTCATCTTTATTCCAAAGCACAACTGGAAAACCGTTTTCCGGTATGTTCGATTACATCGAATATGAAGTTCATGATGCATATGGGATACATATTTTTTTCAACATTCTTACAAGAGTGCTTAACCAGAATCAAGGATTCAGAAAATGTACATACAAGCAATTGAAGTCAGCAGTGTGGTCAGTAGTATCGAGACGAGGTTCACCGTGTTGTTGTCAAGAAAGTTAAGACCTGAAATCTTCCTCACCGTTGGTCCAGGTTTTCCAACAACCTGCAAAAGGATTAAAAAGAAATCATGATGGTAGAAGCTTAAATGGTTTTACTTATCATGGCAAGCTGGGGGAGATTGTTTTACATTTTGAAGGTCTATGTTCAATATATACCTTGTTCCGGACCGAGCAGAACCCACTGAATTGCAGGGTTGCTCCCAGCAGAGAATCTATGAGACTTCCTAAAAGTCCAGCCACTGCAGAAAGGGGTATAACCAATAGCTGTTTCATGGCCATTCCATCCGAACATCTTGTAGTGAAAAAACCGACAAGAACAAATGTTAAACCAATGACAGTCCCCGCTGCCAAAGCTGCAAGAAGTCCTGTTTTCGTCACACCTCCGTTTGTGCCCCTTCGAACAGGCTGGTAACCATGGACCATGATGTTAGTAAACATACACACAACAAAAGAAGCAAAATCTTTTCCCACTGTATCAGGTTGGCTATATGGATAAGATTATGCAATTAAGACCATATCTAAAACAAGTCCCTTCTAAAAGTTCCTTGTAAAAAACCAAACTGACTTCTTCAATAACATGACAATAAAAGTAGCAAACATCATAAACATCAATTATGTGTTTCGAACAACAACTATACATGTCCGGAGTAGAAGAATATAAGCTTTAACTTGAAAAGAATCAGCAGATTCATTTGTCCAGAACAGAAGCTGAATGATCATCTTCAGGAGAACAATATATCAGCGGGAAAGTCGTTGGTAACTTCGAGCAGGACATGATAGATAACCATCTAAAACAATAAGTTCTTGTACCAACTTTGGGGAAAGAAATAGTGAAATAATACCTTAAAAGTTGTGATCAACCGCGGCTGGTCGTCGCTAAGAACTCCAAGCTCCGAGACCAAGTATCACCATTGCAGCAACAGTAATGACCAATAATGCCGCCAATCAACGATGTGATAAGAACCGAGTCTTTCGAATCCAGGCATTTGTCCTCCCATCCAGTCAGGTTCCCAATAGCCACAGACAAAACAGCTGCAATACCGCTATTGAAAAAAACTTGTATCCTGAAATGAAGACATTAGGGAATGAATTAACCAACCAAAGCAGGAAATTACAAGTTCTAACTTGGATTCAAATTCAAATCATTTTAAAAAATTTCAACCTTGGCATACCAATATTAGCTCATTTAATTTCTGGAAAATTTCTTTAATCAACCATGTATTCACTACCTCTAAATTAACCTTTTAGCTCTCTTTTTCCTTAATCTTTTTTCCCACTTGTCATTTCACAACCAATCAAAATGCTCTAAATAATTAAAAAAAAAAGGAAAACTAAATTAATTTCTCAATCTAGAAATAAACATTCTTTGATTTGAAGAGAGTAATGAACAACATACCAGTTTCTTTGTCCACCTTCCTTGAAATCGGCATCAACCCGTCGCTTCTTATCTTCTCCAACTTTGGTAAGCTTCGATGAAGAAAAGAAGAAGGCCAGCAACATTGCACCGAACCTGTATCCGACAGTGAAGTGAATAGTCAAGACGAGAAATCCGGCGAGAGCTCCGGATAAATCGAGAGATTTTCTTCTGTAGGATCGAATCGCGATTAAGGAAGATATTAAAACAGCGATTAAGGGTTGGATTAGAGCGTTCTCCATCTTCTTTCGTGGTCGTCTGAGGTTGGGGAGAAGAGATTTTAGCGGAGAAGTTGAAGTTTGTTTGGGAAGTTGAAGTCTGCTACTAAATCAGTGTATATTATACCAAACTATAAGTAGAAGGGACAAGTTTGGTTTAGTTGATAGTTTACTTGTATATTTTCTTTAAAAAATTATTATACTTTCAAATATTTATAGATTTTTTTATTGCTCTTCTAGTTTCAGTATTTAACTTGACTATTCCAGACCGACCCGAGTTATACACCTAATTTTAGTGGGTGAGTCTTCCAACAGGAATTTTTGACGTACACAATGTTTTGAATCTGAGACTTACTTAAACGGAACCAAACTGCTTACCATTTGAACCAACCCTTGTCTGTTTATAGATTTATTTTTAACTCTTTATATTAAAATATTTTTTAATAAATAAAATTTATTTATAAAAAAGTTGAAAAAAAATGATCTTAATAAAAAAAATATTATTTTCTTAAATTACAGAGGTTTAAGTAATTATGTCTGTAGACTGTAGAGTAGATAAGTTATTCAATATTAACCTACTCCGTATTTTAAAAGAATGTTAATAATTATTTGTTCTTTTGAAACATGAAAATATTTAATATAAAAAGTGATATTATTTCGATATTATCTTTAAAAAATATTTTAAAAATATATACTATATTTAAAATTTTAAAAAAAATATAATTAAAAATTATAATTTTAAATTCATTAATATTATACTATTAATATCTTTATAACAATTAATATTTCAGATCAATTAATTCGGATTAAGTACAACAATAATTTAAATTTCTTTATAATTACAATATTCAATATTGGTTTAAAAAATTTAACATTTCATCTTAGTATTAAATAAATTATTTTAGATTTATGAATATTTTAAATATTTTTATATAATATAAAAATATATTTACATGTAAATATAAAATTTAAGCACAAGTCATCTAGTCTTAGCGGTTAAAGAAACAGTTGTTGTTCTTAGAGATTATGGGTTCGAACACCAGTAATATTATCATAGTAATTGAGCGATTAATGTCTAATGATTGAATATATACACTAGAACATGAGAGATTATATTATAGGCTCGGTTCACCATGTTAGCCGTGGTTCCTAACCAATGAAAATCACTCATTCCACAACTAATCAGTCATGTCATTAATATAATTTTTAAAAATTATATTTTTAAAATGACATGAAAAAGATAATGGTGAAGTGTAGGGGTGATAACAAGCCGAGCTGAGATCGAGTCAGGTCAGGCTCGGTTCGGAAACAGGCATATCTGGACTCGGTTTGGTTTGAAATGGACAATTTTTTATATTATTGTGTTTTATTATTTATTTATTTATAGTTTATTTATTATTTATTATTTATTATTTGTAAATTTGTAAATTTGTTTTAATTGATAATATTTAATTTATTTTATTTAATTTATTTTTAGTGGATTTATTCTCAATTATTTTATTATTATTTTATTAAATAAATTATTTTTAATGTATATATAAATATATGTATATTTATATATAATTATTTCGAGCCTGTTCACGAGCTTTTCGGGCCAAACTTGAGTAAGTCGAACTCACTCGAACCGAGCCCGAGTAGCTCACGAGCCGAACAGGCTCATTATCACCCCTAATGAAGTGGTTCTTTACACCGCCTTCTGCCTCTACCTCCACGTTCCTCTAGATCTCTAACGTCTTCTCCTCCATAGTTAAACATACTTGTTTTAATGTTCTCTGCCTCGGTATCATGCATCTGTAACTGTGGCTGAACAAGAAAATAAATTTGTTATACATTGCAAGCTGAGAAATGCAAACGCAAATGGCAACTGGAACAACTTAGTTGCAAGAAAAACACTCACAAGAAAATCGATGTCAACAATACTTATCTTTGCTCACAACGCCCGCACAATATTCCAGTCTTCTATATGTAATTCCAAACTATATAATATATATACACATACATACACACAGTAACTATCTCCCTTGTTATTCAATCTCATCGAGTTGTCTACTTTTGAAATGAAGCTTCAAACTAAAACCCATGCCTTAAATTGTATCGTGCTCTTATCGTCGATCTTCCGGTGCTCGGGAGCCATTTCCGAAGAGTTCATATTCAACCTACAATCAGGTGACAGGCTTGCAAAACATTAGTACAACTGGTTTTTTTTTGTCGCTCTAAATATTACAACAACATTCATGTTTTTTTTTCTCCTTTTATGGTTGCAGTTGACGTTTGTGACACTGTAAACTGCGGAAAAGGGACTTGCCGAGAGACGGATAGTTCATTTTTCGGATTCGACTGCGATTGTAATTCCGGGTGGACGAAGTTTCAGATCGGTTCCCTCACCTTACCACCCTGCGTCATTCCCACATGTGAGTCCCCTGCATGACTCTTTTTCGGCATTGAACTTTTTTCCATCTCGGGTTACATTTGTGTATCTTTTTCTTTTTCAGGCACGCTTAGCTCCGATTGCGGCACGGGGAGTCCTTTTCCGCCAACGCTGCCACGACCGGATTTTAATTTGACCGATCGTATGCTCTTAGGACATTTTTTTTTCTTTCTAATTTAACTTTGTTACAACTATTTATTGTGATATTTGGTCGTTATTTTATGTAGCTTGTAGCTATACTTGGTGTGGTGATGGAAGCTGTAAGACGAATGGGAATAACTACGAATGCGATTGCAATGCAGACTCAGATAATTTTCTCAATGCCACAGCCTTACCCTGCTTCAAAGAATGTAATATTCATTAATTATACATATTTGAATTCGAATCTTAAGCTTGTTAAATATGATTAAATAGTGTCACTGCTACAAAACCCGAATTAAAATAGTTTGTTAACACGTTATCCAGATTCAAGCATGTTATAAAATAATAAATTGATATTACCATATAATTGTATCAAAATGTTTAAAAGGAAAAACTCGTTTTATGACGGTCGTACTCATAGTTTTCTGCTTTGGTTCAGGTTCTCTAGTAGCAGATTGCCGCCATCCTGGTGTTGGCACGCCGCCGCCCAACCAGTCATCTTCTGTAGGACTGAGAGGAGCGAAGGTTTCCCCTTTCAAAGATGTTTGGACATTGTTAATTTTAGGTGCTCTATTACTTCCATTGTTAATAATATTATTGTGAAGTGAGAAAATAATTATTATTTTAATCCCAAACTTTATTTTTATTTTTAATTTCAATAAATTGACATTTGTATATGGGGTATTGGATATCTATAATTGTACTATTTTAATAATCGATAAATTTTATATATTATAAATAAAATTATTTGAATTAAGGTAGCATAGAAAAATAATTATCCCTTGTTCAGTATAATTATCCCTTTTGTTTCTTCACCGATATTTGAATATGCATTACCTATTTTGTTCACCAATATTTGAAAAGAAAGTATAATTTTATTCTACCAAAAAATCAAATTATCCAATTAAGTTCAAATTCAATACGCTCAACAATACCACTTAATAATAATAGTGGTGGAGTAGATAATAGACACAAGTATAACATAGATAAAAACACTATCAATAGAGAATTATGATCAGCATAGACGGAATCATATAGGATGTAAGAGAGGTAGGACTCGTTCAGCAACGTTGTCTAAATGTGTGTTGAAGTCGAATGGGTACAAGAAACAAGCGTTTTTCCTGGTTCTCCGTTGTATTTGTGGCTCAAACGGACGTTTTTTCACAACTGAAAATTCCAACTTCTTTGCTCAAACGTGCGTTTGACAAAAACAAACGTTCATTAAGCATTGTTGATCGGGCCGTAGTTGTCCTCCTAAATTTTTCAGTATGATTGTATTTTAAGTCCTTTTAGGTTAAATGTTAATTAAGACTATTGTTCTTATCAATTTTTAAATTTAAAGGTTTAATAAATTTTTGTCCCTTCTAACATTAAATCTTAGTTTCGTTTATGAAGCTCAAGAGATATTCAAATATGAGTAGCGGAGATAAAACATTTGACCCTTAACCACTTAATCCGATCCGCATCGGCAACAACGGTCCCCATGTGTGTTAGTGTGAAGACTAGAATGCGGGATCTGCAAGATTTTGTTGGGTATAAAGTAAACATGGATGTCCACCAGCATCTGAAGAGAAGACTAGGGAACCTTTGGGTCACACTCACATTGATGCCAGCAAATCAATTATCCGTATGCTCTCGACCTTTGCTCCAACATCATGTATAGTGTCGAATTCGAGACTCTAATTATGTTGCCAACTCAAGGTTACATTGCATAGCTTCAATATATATGGTAAAGGCCAAAAGGAAGGATGAGATGACACTATCGCAGCTTACAAAGCATGTATAAATACCCAAGTAAGGCACATTAGCCTAAACCAAGCAGTACCCCTGGTACCCAGTTAAACCGAGCAGCCCCATGCCTCTTCAACCTTAACTGAAGTACCGGCCCTAACACCGAGCCTCATGTGCATCCTTTGCAACAGCACACCCACACCACGGCTCCTTCCAGCTCCCTCCTCACTAGAACCAACCAAATGGTCCCCTACCCCTCTCATCTTCAAAGGAAACCTACACAAGATGACAAAGACAAAAATTTTCTTTATCAACCAATAGGGAATTTTTATTTATTTTTGTAAATTTGACTATAAAAACAAATCAAATCAATTATAAAAAGAGAATTTTTTTTTATTCTAAAATACAAGAGAGATTAAAATTTTATAGGTATATTTCCTTTTTTTTTTTATTAGAGTGATCTGCAATAAGTTATGACTCGTATTATCTATAACACATTTAATTTGATGAATTAATTTATCTCTAACTTTTAATTTTCGATTTTATTTATTTCACATATTATAAATTATCTATATTTTATATGTTATATATTATATACGCTATATATATTTAATATATTAGTCTTGTGTTACTTTATATATATTCTCTATTCATGTTTTAACTCTATACCCAGAATTCTATCAGCGACGTACCTCTAATTTCAAGACAACTATATTTAAACTCTAAAATCTTAAACCCTAAATAGATTCCTTAAAATTCTAAAACTAATACATTCGTATATACTTTAAACACTGATATACGATTAAATTATATATATCACTTTCCATTATTTTATTTCTTATTCCATTAATGTCAAACTAGGTTTAAATTCTGTTTCCTAGTAGTTCATAAAATTCAAAATTTGCACTAGTTTATAGCTCTACTTTGTCTTCATATATAGTACTAGATTTCAAACAAATTTAAAATGAATTGTACGACCGTAGCAGTTTTTCTTCCTCTATGTTCTCATTGATATTTTGACTTCCCGCACTATCCTTTTCTGTAAATTTCTAAACATTAATAACCTAAACAATTCTAATAATATGGGTGAACAAAATTTAATTCGATTTGAGATTAAAAATTAATTTATTTTAACTCGATTAAAAAATAAATAAATAAATAAAATTTGAGTTATAAAATAAAATTTTAAATATCTTAAAAATTTTAGTAATTAATTGATATTTTTCATATTCGATTTGAGTTTATAAATTTTGCATAGTATATGTATATCATATGTCAAAAATATGAAAAAAATATATATATAAAATCATTAAATCGGAATCTATATATACACCGTTCAACCTTAAGTATATACATATAGAAATATATATATGCATTGTTACGTATATGTATATAGAAAAATATAATTAAATTTATACATAAACTCGAAAACTCAACTTGACTCAGATTTTATAAACTTGATTTGATTAAAAAATTTTAAATAAAATTTAAATCATAAAATATGATTTATAAACTCAAATAACTCAAAAATTAACTTATTCGACTAGATAAATCCTCAATCTTTTCAAAAAGATTATTAAATAAAAATTTAAAATTTACCCAAAATTTAAATACCAACTTAAAAATAATAGTATTAATTTTGAATATCGCTTTTATAACGAGATTCAAATTCAAAAATGAACATTTTATCAAGTACAAATTTATTAAATTAAAATAAATATCAATATTTAAATTTATATAAAAATAAATATAAATAATCTTAAATAACTCATTAATTAAGTTGACGTATCCAATTCGATCAAAGTCTTCTCATCCCATGGAGAAATTATATCATGGGTTAGTCCCACCACGTCATCCATGAGACCAACCAATAGAAACTGTCCACCTCATTATTTTTTAATTTTTCAAGTGAAGATTCACTTGGAAAAAAATTATGACATGGAAAAATTGATGAAGTGGGAAGTTTTTATTGGTTGGTCCCATGAACAGGTGGTGGAAGTGACTTATGATATAATTTTCCCATCCGATAAATTATATTATGGGTTAGTCCCACCACGTCATCCATGGGACCAACCAATAGAAACTATCCACCTCATTATTTTTTAATTTTTCAAGTGAAGATTCACTTGAAAAAAAATTATGACATGGAAAAATTGATAAAGTGAAAAGTTTTTATTGGTTGGTCCATGAACAGGTGGTGGGAGTGACCTATGATATAATTTTCCCATCCCATGGGAACAAGGTCGTTGCTAAGTGAAAAGTCGACGTATTCCCCGCCACGCTCTTTATCTGCGTGGAGTCCACTCCCTATAATTTATACTTTAAGACAAAGGTGGATACAGCCAGGACCCACATACCCCTTCATCACTATAACCATTCACTTCAAATACTCCCGCTCTCGCATGGAGCAATCCAAAGCGAGCGGAAAGGCTGTAATCCAATTGCACATTTTCAACGCGCAGGCACCCGCGCGTTCAAAACAGCAGCACCGGAAAGAGAAACGTTCTAGTCACCCAATTTTTAGTTCTTTACATTTTTAACCTTTTTTAAATATATTATTTATTTTTCATCATATGATGAGTGACAATCGGATTATTTTATAATTTAAATATTATTTAATTTTTTAAAACCAAACTTATGAAAAATGAATAAATATATAAAATTTAAGCTAAATATATATTTTTTAATTTTCTGGATAAAATTATTTTTTCGCTTAATTACGAGGAAGGGGCCCAAATAAAAAAGTAAAAGGTTGTCCGTCTATTTCAACTCACTTTATTTTTAACCTTTTGTAAAGCCACGATACATTATAGAGTCGGTTTAATATTGTTTTTAAAAAATATAAGTATTTAATTTAAAATTTAAATATTTAATAATATTATAAAAATATTTTTATAAAGATAAATAATTATTTTAAATATAATTTTGTAAACTAAAAATACCTATGTAAGTGATATTTATTTTTTAATATTATCATATATAAATATATCAACTTAAATTATAATAAAATATTTTTATTAATAAAATTTAAAATAATCTCAGTTAAAAATATAATTGATAAAAAAAATATAGGGTTTTTAAAATATTTATATATTGATAAAAAAAATAATTATAAATTTATAAATTATAAAACAAACGCATCATAAAATACTAAACAAATATTAAAATTATAATTTCATTAAAACACATCTATTTAATACAAAAATAAATTATTTTAACATTTATGTTTGAATTAAAAATAGTTTTAAATCATATTTTTATTTAAAAAAATATTTTTTAGCGTTTCTAATAGCTCTAAAAGTATTTTTGGAACCCAAAAGTATCTAGCAACGGTTAACGCGTTCCTAAGAAAGCCTCCCCCGCTTTCACTCTCTCATTTCTCTTTCTTTTATGCTTTCTTACCGGAACATCATTTTCAGTTCTGTCCAAACCGGTCCTTGCAAACCGCCGGCCGAATCAACAGCCAAATAGTATCCCATTTTTCAACTCAAAACCCAAAATGGTAGTGAATTTTGCCTGTGTTTTTCTAGTTTCAATTCTGATACTAAGTTTTGGAGTAAACTCCGAACCAGTTCAAGACAAGCAAGCTCTCCTTGCTTTCCTTTCTCAAACCAAACACGAGAACCGGGTTCAGTGGAACTCATCGACCTCAGCCTGCGACTGGGTCGGCGTCAAATGCGACGCCAACCGCTCTTCCGTCTTCACTCTTCGTCTCCCGGGTGTGGGACTCGTCGGTTCTATTCCACCAAACACAATCGGTCGGTTGAGCCAACTCCGGGTTCTGAGCCTACGGGCGAATCGTTTGTCCGGTGAGATTCCTGCCGATTTCTCCAACTTGACTCTCCTCCGTAGCCTTTACTTGCAAGGTAATGAATTCACCGGCTTGTTCCCACCTAGTGTGACTCATTTAACTCGCTTGATACGGCTCGATCTTTCTTCCAACAATTTCACCGGTTCAATCCCTTTCGCCGTCAACAACTTAAGCCAGCTGACTCGACTCTTCTTGCAAAACAACTCGTTCTCCGGTTCTCTCCCGAGCATCAACTCCGACGGTTTGGATGATTTCAATGTTGCTAATAACAATCTTAACGGATCAATTCCTGGTTCGTTATCTAAATTCCCGGAATCTTCATTTGCCGGAAACCTTGCTCTTTGTGGTGCTCCACTACCTCCGTGTAATCCATTCTTCTCTCCTCCGGCGCCTTCTCCATCCGAACCCACTCCGCCAACTTCCGGTAGAAATGGCAGGAGGCTTTCCACCGGCGCCATTATTGGCATTGCCGTAGGATCTGCTTTTGCAGTGCTATTGTTATTATTATTCCTCATTCTCTGCCTTCGTAAACGGAAAACGCGTCCGGCGAAGCAACCGAATCCGTCAATGCCGGCGACGACACGTGATATTCCATCGACGGAGGGGGGAACTTCGTCTTCAAAAGATGAAATAACGGGAGCGTTGAGGGAAGGGGAAAGGAACAAGCTAGTGTTCTTCGAAGGTGGGGTTTACAGCTTCGATTTGGAGGATTTGTTAAGAGCATCAGCCGAAGTGTTGGGGAAAGGCAGCGTAGGAACGTCGTACAAGGCGGTGCTGGAAGAAGGGATGACGGTGGTTGTTAAACGGCTGAAAGACGTGGCGATCAGCAAAAAAGAGTTCGAAATGCAGATGGAAACGGTGGGGAAAATCAAGCACGAAAATCTGGTTCCTTTGAGAGCGTTTTATTTCTCCAAAGACGAGAAATTGCTCGTTTACGATTTCATGTGCGATGGAAGCTTGTCAGCTCTGCTTCACGGTAAATTTATCCGATCTAAATTAATTATTTAATAAATTAAATATTAATAAATATAATATTTTTATAATTATTATATCGTATTTAATATAATTAACCTAATTCCGGCCATAAAATTAAGAACAGTAATTATATTATTACATTGTGTTTATGTTTCTGGTTAGCCATTAATTACATTTTGGTTTGTAATAAAATTATACGGCAGGTAACGGCTAACGAATTAATCTCCTTTATTATGTGATAAATATTTCAGGTAGCCGTGGCTCAGGCCGGACTCCGTTAGACTGGGAGAACCGGCTGAAGATAGCGTTAACCGCGGCTAGAGGCTTAGCACACCTCCATGTTTCGGCCAAACTGGTCCACGGCAACATTAAATCCTCCAACATCCTTCTCCGACCAGATCACGAAGCTTGCTTCTCCGACTATGGTCTCAACTCGCTCTTCGGCAATGCCACACCGCCTAGTCGTGTCACAGGCTATCGAGCACCGGAAGTAATGGAAATCCGCAAAGTTACGTTCCAGTCTGATGTTTACAGCTTTGGAGTTTTATTACTCGAGTTATTAACGGGCAAAGCACCTAATCAGGCTTCGTTGGGGGAAGACGGGATCGATCTTCCCCGTTGGGTTCAATCCGTGGTCCGAGAGGAATGGACTGCGGAGGTTTTTGATATGGAATTAATGAGATACCATAACATTGAAGAGGAGATGGTGCAACTGTTACAAATTGCAATGGCTTGTGTATCGATGGTACCCGATCGAAGACCCGACATGCAAGAAGTGTTACGAATGATTGAAGATATGAATCGAGGCGAAACTGATGACGGAGTAAGACAATCGTCCGACGATCCTTCGAAAGAATCCGGTGGTCATACTCCACCCACTGAATCAAGAACCCCCAACTTAGCGTAGTGTGCACAAAGTGTAATTCGCTACAAAATTTGTGATTTTTTCTTCTCATTTTTAAAACTTGGGTTGTACCTTTTTTTTATTTTCTTAAATGAATTTTAGTGTTTTATCTCATTTTTACCACATTCAATTTAAATAGCAGTTAAAGTTTGATTTAGTCGAATAAAATAATTAAACTGTTGAATTAATATTTCAGATTATTTTCTGTCCCTGAATCATTTGTTTTGGATTATAAAACATCTAAATTCAATTTATCGACCAGAATTTTTTCAAATGAAAACATCCAATCATAATTGACTTTGTATCCAAATTGCATAAATTTTAATTTAAATAAATTAATTCAAATGATTTGAATTCCATAATTGTTGCATTTTTTGACTACGACATAATTTCATTGAATACAACTTTTCTGCACCATAATTTAGTATATTTAACGTTAAGTGTATAATCAAATTTGATTATTCGATTCTTTTAATAAAATATTTAACGTTATTTTAATGTCTTGTGTTTCGATAACAACTAATGATATTTATCACATTTTGTGGTCTTGGAGACTGCATGCCTGAAAAAAAATCCCAATAAAGTTCCATTACATAATCAAAATAATACTGTCCATGAAGGAATGCTTGTTTGTTTTTATGTTCGAATTTGGATGCTTCTTTGTTGATGAAGAACGATCACAAACATAGCACAATTGGTCCCAAACACTTTTTTTGCGCATGCAGGGGAGAAAATTACATATAAAAAAGTTTATAGGTAATTAGATATCGATCTGTATTCGATACAAAAAATATTTGATATTCAAATATTCAAATATATAATCAACTCACGTTGTACATTATTGCTGAACATTTGTCCAACGGTTAATTTAGTTGATTGTAATTTCATTTATATAATAATGATGTGTTTAATATTATTTTTAGAAATAAAATAAATTTATATACGAATTTTTTTTAATGGGATGCTCTAATCCACGACAAGTATTCCGACAACAATCCCGTTGTTTCCGCCTCCGCTGGTCTTCATCTGCTTACGTCCAACCATGACCATTTATTCTCTGAAAGAGACACAATTGGGCAATGGCGTCTTATATGGTGGTCTAGTTATTTGTTTCCTTTTTTCCTTATCAATCAACAATGTGGACACTCTCGATGCTCTCAACTCCCATTGAAAAAAATTATTATTATAAAAAATTAAACAAAATAAATAAATTATATCATAACATCGTATTAAATATTCGAATATTAAACTCTAATTCTAAATTAAGATTATCTCTAAAAGTGAACCATAAGAATAATGTCTTAAAATCTACCCCTAGTCAGGGGCCTGACTATAAATTAAGATTGTTCGTTTTGTGTGGGTTCCAACTTTGATATTTATCTGCTCAACATGGCCGGCCATGCCCGACCCCGACCCCGACGAGGGCTCCTTCAAACTGTTTATCTTACTCGAGAAACGCTAAGTTTTGTCCCGACCAAGAAAATAAATTTTGATTTTACAGAACTATCATCACCAAACATAAACTATCCAGTGCAGCATGAAATGATAATCTACTGAGAGAGTAGAAACCAGTAAGAACAAAAAAAGAATGAAGATCATCAGTGCATAAGTGCAAATATGATCTACTTAGTCTAAGGCTTTGGAATCTCAGGAGAGTACTTGTGTCCGTCTGAGACCAAGCACCCACTGATCAACGGTGTTTGTTGTGAGATGATGATCAGAACATCAGTTAATATAATCAAGACTCACTGCATATATTATAAAGTCAGAGTTCAAGCTATGGAGTAAGTTGGTAGCGGATAACTGATACTACGTCTTTAAAACTAAACTGGGATTCTATAGCCTATAGCAGCATCGATATCTAAATGAAGATCTCCAGTGTATTTATGAACAAGCAACAGTAAAGAAGAAACAACAAGATACAAATTCCTCAATTCCGAACATAAAGCAACAAAAGAATGTCACAATATCGTCAATACTGAATTCGAAACGTAATAATTCATAAATCACCGAGTTCTAAAGGGCTAAGGGATAAGCATGTTTAAATTCTAAAAGTATGGCATTATGAATCTTATACAGAAAAGGTACTTCCCAAAATTGGGAGACTAAAGATTCATTCATCTCAAGAGTTTTCTTAGTGACCCAAAACCATGAAGCATAAGAAACAATACATCTCTCATACAGAAAAATGTTTACCAGACACATTCTTACCTTGATTATCTTCGACATCATCATTCTCATCCTCATCACAACTCTGCTTAGATGCTGTTGATTCACGTGGCGGTCCAGTAACCGACTGTTGATAAAGAATCCCTCCTGCCAGTGTGAAGAGGAGGCAAACCAAACCAAAAGGAGTGGCATGCTTATCCCAAATCAACACATTGATCACAACCGTAAGGAACTTATTAACCACACCAGTCACAGTAAACGCCGTGGCAGAGATCGCCCTCCTAGCAGCAAATCCAAAGAAACTAATGAGCAAACCAAACAAGCATGATAAAGATACCGCGGTGAAAGACACAGGTTCAAACCAATCCCCAGCATTGGCTCTCCAAGCAGCAAACACGTCTCTGTATTCTCCGGTCAGAACCCAAAATATGGGTGCCATCATCAAAGATAACAAGTTATTATACAAGACAAAACCCCAAGTGTTCAACCCAAGATTCATCACCATATGCTTAATATAAACCATCTCAGTAGTAATATTAACCAAATAGGCAAACGCCCACGAATAAGCTGTCAACGTAAACCCCGAATCAGTAGCCACATACCCAACAGCACCACCCAAAATGATCAACAAAGACATAAACGTTAGCTTCGACGGGCAGGGCTGTCTCCTAAAGGCCGTATCGGCTACAGCAACCAAAAGGGGTGTCAAGGATCTAAACACTATGAAAGTATCTACATTGGCATGAAGCAAAAGATTGGTATTTGTGAATATTGCAAGGTAAAAGACAATAGCAGCGGGCAAAAACTTCTTAGCAACATCCAAATTGAAAGGATCACGGTGTAAAAACCCAAACTTGCCTAAAACCCAGACCCCTAAAGCAGAAGTCAAGTACTGTAATGCAGTTAATAAGCCTGGGTAGTTGAATTTGGTTATTGCAAATTTGTTGATAACAGCAAGTAAACTTGAACATAACGCATAGCCAAGAACCAAACTGCTTGTAGCATAGTACTGTTTAGTGGAATCAAATCTAATTGTCGACATTTTCCCTTACAAATAACAAACACCCAGAAGCCAAAATCAGTAGATCTTAAGCAAAATTGAAATAAGATAGATGCATAAGTTGAAATTACGAGAAACTAAAGAAGAAATGGGATATGGGTATTGATCTAAGTAATTAAAAAAAAAAAAAGATGAATAAATTTGGAAACAGAGTAGTCACCGACAAGAGGAAACGGGGAGATCTTGAGGGAAACAGAGATCGAAATCGATGATTGTGAAAGAGCTTAAGTCAAAGGTTTCAAAGCAAAAACCGCGTGTTTGATTTGGTAATACTGGCGAGAAGTACAGCTATGGAGCCAGTAATTTCCCATGGCAATAAAGAACGAAAGAAACTAAAAATTCAATCTTTTAATTTAGATTGTTTTGATATTTTATTATTACTTAGAAATATAGAAAAATATTAAAATTAATTTTATATACTATTAAGAACACAATTCAATGATTAGAATGTATTTTCAGTATATTTTTTTTAAAAATAGTGACTAAAACAATAAAAAATCATATTTTAAGTACTACTATTGAACTTCCTTTTCTGTTTTTTAGGAAACGTATTTTAATTTTCCTAAACCAAGCAGAGCTTAGAATCCATAATTTATAGTCCTCTTTTTTAGCATCTGGCTCTCGCTCGCTCTCCGAGGCCGCTCTTGAATCGATAAGCGACCTTCGTTGGCTTTTTGGGGATTAAGGTTAGTGTTCGTCAGTGAGCTTCTTTTAATAGTTGTTTGGACGAGAACTATGATCTGGATTTTCGATGTGAATGCTGATCGCATGTTCTTTCTTGTTTCTCACACATTGTCAGTTCTACAAACTAGGCACAAATTTATGAATTCCATGTGAAATTCTGATCTGGTAGAATTTGAAATTTTTAGGGGTGCAGCTACACCTATAAGTGGTTAGTCCTTGATTTGAGGTGTAAATTGTTGGGTTAGGATGCAGCATTCATGAGTATGATTTTCTTGCATAAGCAAGTCTTAAATTTGCGAATTATTTTTATGAGAATTATACTGGTAATTCCCCAGTTCATCTCTTACAAGGGTTAGAAATCGTTGGCCAAGATAAGTGATAAGGTACATTTATTTAGAACAAGGAAAAGAAAAGACCCTGTGGAAATTACTTTACCTTCCATTTGTTTTTCCTACTCTTCTCCTTGTTGGTTTTGAATTGTCTTTCATTTTGATTGATACAATGATTTCAGTCTTTAGCAGGTGAAATATGAGTGATTCAAAACCAGAGCAGCAGTTGATTCCACCGTCGTCTCGGAAGCTACCTGATTTTAAAAAATCGATTAAGCTAAAGTATGTGAAGCTTGGGTACCATTACTTGATCACTCATGGGATGTATCTATTCCTTTTCCCTCTTGTAGTTGTAATTGTCGTGCAGCTCTCGACATTTTCTAAACAGGATCTTTATGATATTTGGGAGCATCTTCAATACAATCTCATTTCTGTCATAATCTGTTCGGCTCTACTCGTTTTCTTGTCAACCCTTTACTTTCTAACCCGCCCTCGTCCTGTTTACCTTGTCAACTTTGCTTGCTACAAACCGGATGAATCTCGGAAATGCCCCAAAAGGATCTTCATGGATCGGTCTCAATTGGCCAATACATTCACAGAGGAAAATCTTCAGTTTCAGCGTAGGATCCTTGAAAGGTCCGGGCTTGGGGAGTTGACATATCTTCCAGAGGCTGTCATCAATGTTCCACCTAATCCATCAATGAAAGAAGCTAGAAAAGAAGCAGAGATTGTTATGTTTGGTGCTATCGATGAGCTTTTGGCCAAGACCTCTATAAATCCCAAAGACATTGGAATTTTGGTTGTGAACTGCAGCTTGTTTAATCCGACACCATCTTTGTCTGCCATGGTTATCAACCATTACAAGCTTCGAGGGAATATTCAAAGCTACAATTTGGGAGGAATGGGTTGTAGTGCAGGTCTGATCTCAATAGATCTGGCTAAAAATTTTCTTCAAGCCTTTCCGAACTCATATGCACTGGTTATCAGCATGGAGAATATCACCTTGAACTGGTACTTTGGAAATGATCGTTCAAAACTTGTTTCAAACTGCTTATTCAGGATGGGAGGGGCTGCAATACTGCTCTCTAACAAGCGTTATGACAGAAGAAGATCCAAATACCAATTGGTTCACACTGTTCGCACGCACAAGGGCGCGGATGATAAGTGCTTTGGCTGTGTTACTCAGGAAGAAGATTCCGTAGGAAAGATTGGTGTTACATTGTCAAAAGATCTCATGGCAGTTGCCGGTGATGCTTTAAAGACCAACATCACCACTCTGGGTCCTCTGGTTCTTCCAATGTCCGAGCAGCTGCTTTTTTTTGCTACATTAATTGGAAAGAAGCTATTCAAGATGAAGATCAAGCCATACATTCCGGATTTCAAGCTAGCTTTTGACCATTTCTGCATTCATGCTGGAGGAAGAGCTGTTTTGGATGAACTGGAGAAGAATCTACAGCTATCCGAATGGCACATGGAACCATCAAGAATGACTCTGTACCGGTTTGGCAACACCTCGAGCAGTTCACTTTGGTATGAATTGGCATATACAGAAGCTAAGGGTCGGATCAAAAAAGGGGACAGAACATGGCAAATAGCATTTGGTTCCGGATTCAAATGTAACAGCACGGTGTGGAAAGCTTTGAGGACTATAAATCCAGAAAAGGAGAAAAACCCTTGGATGGATGAGATCCATAATTTCCCAGTTGATGTTCCAAGGGTCTCTACCATCTAATTCACAGATTGTCTTGCTGCTGCTGTGGGATCATTCATGGTGTAACAAAATTAGGAGATGCATCGATCTCGTTATCGAAACACTAGAGCATTTTTCTATTAACATAAATCACTGCATAGGATTAGGTTATGTTTCAAGACTTAATCATTGATCTAGAGATTGAATTGGAATGAGAAATAACTCAAATTTGTTTGAACTTTAATTCAGTTGATTAAGAAACAATATTCACTATATCTTTCTGTATCTTCTCTGATTAGGAAAAAAATTCCCACAGGTGATCAAACAAGTAGTCTATGAAGCAAATGCTTTGTAACGATAATCGGTCTAAAATTTGATATTCGGACTCATAAGATAAGGCAAGCAACTGCGAGAACAGACTATGGAACAAACAATTCCATGAGAGCATCTAATATTACACTACATCAATAGCCTTAAAGCTAGTCCAATATGTTAACTATGCAAAAGCAACCAGTTCAGTCAATATGTAACACAATGCCAATATTGTCTGCAAAAATAAAATAAAATACCAAAAACAAATAGTCTCAGAAGTAAGACCTAAGTTTCAACATTAACTAAACAAATAAATAAGCAAAGCTAGCTCGAACCTATTGTTTTTAAATTTCAAGCTCACAGCAAGGAAATGCAGATGAGATATTGGCATGTTAAATCTCTGCAAGCAATAAACCATCATAGTCTATTCCTTGGCTGACTTGTTGATGAGTGACTTGTGGATATGAGGGATCACACCGCCACCGGCAATGGTTCCCTTAATCAGCGTATCGAGTTCCTCATCACCACGGATTGCAAGCTGCAAGTGTCTGGGGGTTATACGTTTTACCTTGAGATCCTTGCTCGCGTTTCCGGCCAACTCCAACACCTCTGCAGTCAAATATTCAAGGATAGCAGCAGAATAAACCGCAGCCGTGGCTCCCACTCTCCCATGTGCCGTGGTCCTTTGCTTTAGCAGACGATGGATACGACCCACAGGGAACTGCAGGTTAAAACATTATACAAAAACATCAATATGACATATCAAGCTCCAACCTCGAGTTATATCCAAAGTAGTGATTCACAAACAACAAACAACATAAGTGATGCTAGTCAACCTGAAGACAAAAATCATAACTTTATAGGACCTAGTATTCCAATCGAAACACCCCGATCCCAATTCGATCTACATCCTAAGTAATGAAATCACAACAGATACAACTGTTACTGCTGCCTTTAGGAGCCTGTTCAATTTCAAAAACTACTACAACTTGCTATTGCTAAACATGCTTAAGACCCCCATGTAATTAAAGACCCTTTAAACAACTCAAATTCCGGCACTAATCCAAACCCCATCCCTTGAACACAAGCATCAGACGCTAAAATCGTATCCATGAACAAAAAGGAAAAAAAACAGATTAAAAACAACAAAAAGGGTAATGAAAAGGGAAAAAAAAAAAACAGTACCTGGAGACCAGCTCGAGAAGAACGGGAGATGGGTTTTTTCTTGTCTTTGTCCTTGTTGGAAGAGAGGGTTTTGCCTGTGGTCAGACCTTTGGCGCCTTTTCCAGACATATTTCCCGGCCAAAAAAGGAAGAATCACCGGAGATAATTAGAGATAAACGGAGAAAGAAAACGGAGAGAATTTGTTCTGAACGGAAACAAAAGAACGCTAAAAGGTTAATGCTTGCGGTCTCGGACTCGCCGACTCGGAGATAAGAAACAGAAATTACTTTATATATTCGAATGAAGCTGAACTCGCAAGTAAAGAACATATCTTTACGGAAGTAGCCCTGGTGTTTCTTTAAAATTACAACCTTATCAATCTTATTTGGTATATTAATAACTGTAACCCTTAAATTTTACATTTTTATCAATTAAATCCTTATTTTTTTTAGATAAATTTGCCTTTCATTTGTTTATAAAAGAAGTTACATTATTTTTCTTAAATTATAATACTAACTAAAACATTAAGTTTTTAAAGTTGTTGACACTTGATATGACATAATAAAAGTATGTATACTTCATATTATAAAAATATAATATTATTTAGAAAATTCTATCACGGGCGGCGAATATTGTTGAACACTATTAATGTTGAACATTATTGAACACCATTAAATTAATTAATAAAATTTAAAATCTCAAGGATTCAGTATGTAATTAATAAAAGAGTGATAAATTCAACATACAATTAATAATTGTATGATTAGTCCTTTAGATTTTTTATTCTTTATAAATTAACTTAACAATGTTTAGCGATATTCGACGTCTGTTATAGACTCATCCATATTATTTATCTTATATGGCATAGTAAAAAATAATTTATTTGTCTCATTTAAAAATATTGAATGAAGACCTAGTATGGTATGACTTATGAGCCATAATTTATTTTGTATAACAAGTATCTCCGCATTTTTTTAATAAATAGATGATATTTAATTTATTAGTTAATTAGTTAAATTTGAATATTATAAAAGTTTATAATTTAATATTTTTATTGATTGTATTAAAATTTTAAATTAAAATTTTAAAATAAATTAATGTCTCGTCTCACTGAATAAATTAATTATTAAATTAAACAAAGACTACACAGTCAGTAATTAGGTCTTTAAATTAATTGAACGAACGAGGATATATTTATGTTCTTTCTTTTAAATTTTAACCGAACAAATAAATGAAAAACAAACAATTATCAAGCATAATTTTTTGTTTGTGTTTGTTTGTTAAAGAATGTAGTTTGTTTGTGTTTATTCATTTAAATGGTAAACGAGCACAAATAAACGAACATAATTTTTTTTATATTTATTCGTTTATTTAATAAAATAATAAAAAAAATATTTAATTTACTCATTTAATAAATATATAAATTTTTACCGAATAATTTATAAACAATTTACTGAACGTTTGATTCGTTGAGGACAGTATTAACGAGGAAGACTCTCTCTTCAAGCGAAAAAGAGTATTTTTTATAATCATAATAGGCCCAAAAATGATTGCTGAGGCCCAACCATCGACCCATCAACTGCCGCCAAACCCCTGAGTATATTCATCGAACAGGGAGATTAGAGTACTAAACTCTGTAACTGCAAACTGCATATATGATATATAAACCCAATCAGAAACTCCATTTATACATTAATTCAGATTCCAAATCACGGAAGTTGTAGTCAAAGTAAAATCCCTTCTACAAAGTACCCGATTATAGTTTTGGAAGCAAGGATTAATGGCGACGGTGGGTGTTGACCGGAAGCAACAGGCATCGGCGGAAGAGATGTGCAACGCCAAGGGTGGTGCCAAGCAAGGGGAAGGCCTCCGTCAATACTATCTCCAACATATACACGAGCTCCAGCTTAATCTACGACAGAAAACCCACAATCTCAACCGTCTCGAAGCTCAACGAAACGAGCTCAATTCTCGAGGTTCTTTAACCTAATCTTTCTTGATTTACTTTACCTCCAATATCTTCTTTATTTATTTCTTTTTTTTTAATTTCTAAATTGGTTTGATTGAGATTGTCCATTTTGGATTAGGGTTTTTAGTGATTTTTAAAGAAGTTGTTATCTTGGTGTTGTGGTCTGTCGGCAAATAGTGATCGGATTATCTTAGTTATGAAAAGTAGTGAAACGAAGGATTATATTGGGCTTGAAAGTTTTTTTTTTTTTTACTTTGTTCTAGATATGAGTGATTTTTGGTAGGACTGTAAATGAATTGAGCTTGAAAGAACAAACCTTTCTTCATGTTCCTTTTTTTTTCTCGTGTTTTGTTCTTATTCCTTTAAAATTTTAAGCTTGCATTTGTATTTATTTATATAAAATCATATGTGCTGGTGTTCATTTGTAGTGTTCACGAATATGTTAAACGAGCATGTTTGTGAACCCTAAACGAATATGTTTGCAAATATGTTCATCAATGAACATGTCCATGAACAATTACAAATTTGTTTATGAATAATAAACGTACTGTATGTAAATAAACATGTTTCTTAAAAGTAATAAATATAATAGAATGAACAATCTTATTCGTTAGCATAGACAAACTAAACAAATCTATGTTCAAACTCTTTCCTTGAATTTTTTTGTTCTTTTAGTCTATTTATTACTATAAGTACTTAAAATGTTTGCATATTGGACAGTCAGAATGCTTAGAGAGGAGCTGCAGCTACTTCAGGAGCCTGGATCCTATGTTGGTGAGGTTGTGAAAGTTATGGGTAAAAATAAGGTTTTAGTCAAGGTGTGGCATCCTTTTATCCCTACCTAGTTGTTAGCTCTCTCTTTGACTATAAATGTGAATAATATGATATAGACTGAAATTTTGATGTTTAGCTGTTTAATACTGGAACTAATTATTTTCCCAATCAGCAATCCATGGGTTCATTCATGGTCAACGAGTGTGTCATCTATCTTACTGTGCTACAATTTGCTATTTCTTCTGTAGGTCCATCCAGAAGGAAAATATGTTGTTGATATTGACAAGAATATTGATATCACAAAAATCATACCATCGACTAGAGTTGCTCTGCGTAATGACAGCTATGTTCTCCATCTAATCCTACCTAGCAAAGTAGATCCTTTGGTTAACCTTATGAAAGTTGAAAAAGTTCCAGATTCTACATATGATATGATTGGTGGTCTTGATCAACAAATTAAAGAGATAAAAGAGGTTTGCATTCTTACTTGTTTGATGTGTTCATTTATGGATTATACTTTCTGTTTTTCTTCTTTTAAGTGTTATGATTCATTAGTAATCCTATTTTTCATTGTGAATTGGTGTAATTTTTTATTCCTACTTTTTGGTTTGTAGGTTATCGAACTTCCAATTAAACATCCTGAATTGTTTGAGAGTCTCGGTATAGCCCAGCCAAAGGTAATAATGTTTTGCCAAGTCATAGCATCATGTTCATTTGTTTCTCATAAGATTTCACTGTAAAACTAAATCTTGTTCCCTGACATAAATTATAGGGTGTACTGCTGTATGGACCTCCTGGTACAGGAAAAACACTGTTGGCTAGGGCTGTGGCCCATCATACTGATTGTACCTTTATCAGGGTTTCTGGTTCTGAATTAGTTCAGAAATATATTGGAGAGGGTTCTCGAATGGTTAGAGAACTATTTGTTATGGCCAGGTATGTTCTTCCTTGTTTGGTATCCTTATTTTTAAACAAATGCAAAACATGTTATAGATTGTAGCAAAGCAGAACTCATTATCTGGAATTAGTCATTAGCAAATAACCAGATATTTTATAGAATGAAACAATAAGTAGAGTTGCTTCTATCTGATTATCTATCATGCTGTCATAGACTCATAGTTTTTCTTTTGTATTTATTTACGTGATCCATTATCACTCTTTCCCAGGGAGCATGCTCCATCAATCATATTTATGGATGAGATAGACAGTATTGGATCTGCTCGAATGGAATCTGGAAGTGGCAATGGTGATAGTGAGGTGCAGCGTACCATGTTGGAGCTTCTCAATCAGCTTGATGGATTTGAAGCATCTAACAAGATCAAGGTAATTACTTCATTGAAATACTAATCTAGTGAATTAGGGAGACCATCTTGTAGCTTGTTTACTGACATATTCTTATTACTTCCGAACTTACTCTGATGAGCAGGTTTTGATGGCCACTAATCGTATAGATATCTTGGATCAAGCTCTTCTCAGGCCAGGACGAATTGACAGGAAGATTGAGTTTCCAAATCCCAATGAGGATGTATGTACCATTACATTTAATCTTCATTTTTATGTCCCTGCAAGCATTTTAGTGCTGTTCCTCTTTTTTAGGCTAGGGCCATTGCTATTTTGTTCTTACATATGTTCAATGAAAAGAAGTCATGCATGGTTGTATTTGAACTGAAATTATTTATCACTGATGATTCATTTCTTGACTATGCATTATAGGTTTGTGTTGAATCAAGGTTTGTGTTGGTTCTTACTAAATTTTTTGTCTAGCGACTTTCTCTTATTGTGTTTACAGGCTGAATTTTAAGTGAGTTAGTGTTCTGGTTCTTTTGTCAGTGTAATCAATCTTTTATTGGTATTCTGAAGAATCTCTGGGGAATAACAGCAATCACATATCATGGCTGTGTTCTGCTGCCTCTAGTTGTACTTGAATTTCTCTGTTTTCTAGAAAGCTTGCAGTGGTATAGTACTTATGTTCTGTTTTCAATCATATGCAGTCTCGACAGGACATCTTAAAAATTCATTCTAGAAGAATGAATTTGATGCGGGGGATTGATCTAAAGAAGATAGCAGAGAAGATGAATGGTGCTTCTGGTGCTGAGCTCAAGGTATGTTTGCAGATGCTCGATTACTTGTGTTTGGTTTCATTTGATAAACAGAGATTACTAAGCAAAGAGAGGGAGATGACTCGATGATTTCAAACTTCAGTTAGATTTTTATGTTTCAAGCTCTTTCAAGTTTAGGAAATCTGTTTTTATTTGTTTCGATGTTGTATAATGCTAAGCTGAAAGCCTTGGACGACCCTTGTTTTTTTTTTTTTTTTTTTATGATGAATTCGGCTTTAATTCTTGTCTGCAGGCGGTATGCACAGAAGCAGGTATGTTTGCTTTGAGGGAAAGGAGGGTCCATGTAACACAAGAAGATTTCGAGATGGCAGTGGCGAAGGTGATGAAGAAGGAGTCCGAGAAGAACATGTCCTTACGGAAGCTGTGGAAGTGATCACCGTTGGTTTCTGGAATGATGGAACTCTTTATCCACAATGTATCGTCTATTAGTAAACTGCCTTTCTACTTGTCTGGTTGCCTTCCACCACCGTACTTCTGCTTTCACATTTGCATTTTTAAAATGAAGAACTTTGTTCGTCTTGAAAGAGTTATGGATATACATACATACAGCATCTGGTTTACCATGTTGCAGGCAGTTGACTCCATTAAAACCCTGAAAAGTAGAAAACTCTTGAAGTCATAAATTTTCTTAATTTATGAGTTTCAGGTGAAAACAGATGAGATCTTGTATGATTTGGATCAGATCTGCTGAACCTACTCAAAAAAAAAGTTAACAACAATGATAGGGTCAATGGTCAAAACCCACCTTTTAAAGTGTATTAAATTATATAAAGTAAGATAATAAAAAAAAAATATAAAGTATGAAAAGATATGCCAAGCAAGGCAACTACCTAGAAGGTGGCTCGTAAAGTCCAAATTCCCAACCAAATTTGTATTAAGTCTAAGTTGACCCCAATGCAGTACCTTTTTCTTTTCATTATCCTATTGCTTCTTTCAAAGTTCTTGCTTTACAAATATGCAGATTAGGAAACAACTGCTCGCTCAACTTCTACCATATTTTCTTCTGGTTTCCAAGCTTTTCCATCTCTCCCATGGCGATGTCGGCACAGCTGCCCATTACAGCCCGCCATATTTACGTCAGTACCGAACCCTGAAAAAGTCTATTTCAAACTCTTAATGTTCTTCATTTGTGGATTAATAGGTTGTCGTTTGTTTGTAAACATCATGCGTGTGCAGCGACGGCGTGCTTTGGTGATGACCAAACCGAGTTCCCATCGAGCAATCTGTTCGCGGCGGCCGGAGATGGGATCTGGGACAACGGAGCATCATGCGGCAGACAGTATCTAGTGAGATGTATAAGTGCTTCTCAACCCGGGATTTGTGTCCCTGACCAAACCATACAGGTCAAGATCGTCGATTACGCTCCGACAGCTCTCTCTCCATCATCGGCTCAATCCACCATTGTCCTTTCCGAGACTGCTTTTGGCGGAATCACCAATATTGCTGTTGACTCCATCAACATTGAATTCCAACAGTAATTCCATGTCCATCAACTCCATTTCTTTATATAATTTCCTCCTACTGAAAGTTGTTAACTTTGATTCTGCTTCTTCAATCTTCATGCAGGGTTTGATCTGCAAAGATATCTGTCAAGTTGGATCATGTTTTTTTGTTGTTAATACCAAAATGATGATGGTTTAATTATTATTATCCTACATCAATGGAGTTTTGGTTTCTTATAGTTTGCTCTTTCGTGTGTGCTTCTTGGCATTTGGAAGCTTCTATACGACAGTATTCCTTGCCTTGGTGATCTGATCCTCAACGTCATCATCACTTCGCGGATGATCAAAATCATATGGCTCATTCTTATTGACTTTGCCCATGATTTTTAGGATTATTATTTTATATATTCACAAAAAAAAATTTATAAATATATTAATTTTATATTTAGGTTTAGTGTTTTAGTATGGAGCTTTAGAATTTAGGGTTTAAGTTAGGGTTTAGGGACAAGTTTTAACTTGAATCGAGTTTATAGGTCATTTAAAAAAAATTGTCGAATTTAATGTAATTTTTTATTTAATTTGAACCTGAATAATAATATAAAATTATCTTTATATATTTAGAGATAATTGTTTTGATATCCTTCTCTTTATTTTAGTTATTATTTTATTTTGTGCTGGGTCAAGTCGAGATTAAGTTTTTATCTTAAAATTCAAGTCGGGTGAAACATCTCAAAAATCAAGTTGGATTCAAATAGAGACTTCCGATTTTTTGATCTAGTGCGAGTGAACTAAAACTTCTTTCCGACCCGACTTATAATCATCCATAGTCAAATATAAAAAAAATAATAAAATAAATGATTATATCCATTCATGGATTATTATCACATACACCGATAGTAAAACCTTTAATTTTTATAAACATGTTAGTTTAGGGGTTAGTATTAAGGTTTAAACTATTTTATGGTATAAAAATAAAAAACTTATAATTGAAATTTAAGTTTATTTAATATTTGAGAATTAAACTTCAAAATTTTAATATTAAATTCAATTAGACATACTTATATAAAATAAAAACCTTTTATGCCGCCTATGAGATAATTTTTCATTTATTCACTTCGGTTTTATTTACACATTGTTATTTTATTTCCATAGATAACTTATAAGTTCGTTTATAACTGAAAACTTCCAAGGAAGTTGAGTTAGGTAGAACAAATAATTGGAAAAACAGGATTAACCGTTTGTTCTGCTTCAAAACCAACAATTAATCCTAAAACTGAAAAAACCTCAAACATGAAGTTGTTACATGAAGAACATCATGTTCTACATAATCTTCAAAATCCCAACAAATAAAACACAATCCTTCACCATAACCAGGAATATATCCTTGTAGCCTTTAGCCTGCAAGAAGCCATGGCAATCGGAATTCCAAGCTCCTACACGACCGGAATGGATGGGACGAAAGCAGCCGAAGAAATCTGTCTTAATTTCCCTCCCAAAGTCACCTCTCCCGGTTTCGCGTCAACGCTCTTCACAAAAGATAATCATGACAAGCTAATGGACTATTCCGGGATAAGGCTGCATCTGCAGATGGTTGTTATCTTTGTTCTCACCCAAACATTTCATAGTCTGCTCAAAATATTAGGACTACCTGAGTTCATCTCCCAGGTTCTTGTAAGTACATGTTTTCGGATCGTACATTCGGTTTGTTGTTCTAATCTTGTGGAAATTCTGATGAAATAAGAACATGTTTTTGTATTGCAGGCAGGGATCATGCTCACTCCTATTATTTTCAGAGATCAGGATTCTTTGATTAATATATCGGAGGATAGTGTGGCGGTTCTGGGGACGGTTGGAGCCTTTGGATTCGTGTTCTTCATGTTTTTAAGTGGTGTGAAGATGGAACTCAGATTGTCGAACAGGTCCCGGAAGAAGGCAGTCTTTATCGGTTTCCTTACAGTGGTGGTGCCAATGACGTTTTGTTTGGCCACGGTTAAGTTTCTTCACCCGGGAGGCAATGTGTTTAAAAACAGGAGTTGCTTTCTCGCGGTATCATATGCCGGGACTTCGTTCCCGGTCATACATTGCCTTCTCGATGAGCTGAAGATACTGAATTCAGAACTCGGTAGGATGGGATTATCGGCGGCACTTATAGGCAACCTTGTGACGGTAAGCCTTACGATGTTTAGCATACTGGTGAAGACAGGACTTGAACATGGAAGGGTAAAGGTCCTTATCCATATCGGACAGATTGTGCTCTTTATATTAATAGTGATGTTCGTGTTGCGACCGGGGATGAAATGGATGGTGAAACGCACGCCCGAGGCTGGTCGGGTAAAAGAAGCATGCTTTTATCTCGTCATTTTAGCATTCATGGTGTCACCTAGGTTCACCAAACTATTTCACCTGCATATTCTGTATGGTCCATTTATTCTAGGCTTGGCCGTCCCGGATGGACCGCCTTTGGGGTCAGCCCTGATCGAGAAGTTGGAACCGTTTGTTTTGGGATTGTTTCTGCCTGTATTCGCTGCAACATCTGGTATGAGATTCAATCTGTTGTACTTGGAAAACTCGAATGAGTTTGCAGATCACCAAGCAATTGGAGCTGTGGTAGCAGTTGTCACCAAATTTGGGGTCTCTTTTGTGTTGCCCTGGCTATTCAAGATGCCAACAAGGGATTGTTTGGCACTTGCGTTTATAATGGTAACGAAAGGCATCGTCGAGATGGGTTCCTACAGCATTATGCACGACAACAGAGTACGTATTCCTCGTAAATCTTTCCGATAGTCGGCACTCGGCATACGAGCACGGTCACACACATGTATTGGACAATAATGCAACATAACATGAGATGTCTAATGTTTTTCATTGTTTGATTCACTTCAACAAATGCAGACTATATCAGAGGACATATTTTCTTACATGACGATCCTCATCCTTTTGATTGCAAGCATCGTGCCGGTGGCCGTTAAACGGCTTTACGATCCGTCTAGGAAGTATCTATGCTTTCAGAAACGGACCGTCGCTAGTTCGAAGCTCAACCAGGAGCTCCGAATGATCAGTTGCATTCATGTACCGGCTAATGTCAATTCCATTATCAACCTACTGAAGGTCTCTTGTCCGTCCAAAGTGTGCCCCATTCAAATGGATGTCCTTCACCTTATCAAGCTCAGGGCACAAGCCACACCGCTTTTCATCGCTCATGGAAACCATAAAAAGACCAAATCGAACCGATCCTACTCCGAAAGCATCGTCGTCGCATTCAAGCAATTCGAACGGGAAAATTCAGAAGCCGTATCGGTGAACGTTTTCACCGCCGTCTCCCCACCATATTCGATGCACGAGGACATATGCAACCTGGCCATGAACAGCTACACGTCCTTTATAATCCTCCCGTTCCACCGTAGGTGGTACACCGACGGCAGCATCGAATCGGAAGATGAAACCGTAAGAATCCTAAACTTCGACATGCTCGAAAAAGCACCATGTTCGGTCGGGATCCTTGTCGAAGGACGCCGTAATCTAAGAAGCTCCAATCTCAGAGACAAATTATCATCGTCGAGCAACGCCCAAACCTTCAATATCGCCGTGATCTTCCTAGGCGGCCGAGACGACTGGGAAGCCATAGCGATAGGAAAACGCTTTTCGCAAGACGAAAGCGTCACGCTCACCGTAATCCACCTCAAAGCTGCGAACAACTTGGGCATGATCCTGGATGACAGCGACGACCGAGCGCTAGACAACGAGATGTTGAGCTATATCAAAGGAACTGTAGACTCGTTCATGGAAGAACAGGTGAATGATGGACCGGAAACTTCGAATTTTCTCCGATCCGTCGTGGGAAACTTCCAGCTTATCATCGTTGGGCGGCGGTACAACAGTGATGATCCTCAGACGTTAGGACTGCAAGAATGGTGTGAATTTCCAGAGATTGGAGTTATCGGAGACTTGCTTTCGTCTCCTGACTTTATTGGGAATTATACTTTGTTGATTGTGCAGCAACAGCAGCAAAGGATAGCTTGAACCACCAATGCAGATGATCGGTTGCCACTAATGACATTGGATGCAATGCATGCATGATTAGGGTTCTTAACTTCCTATCAAACAAGTCTGTAATAGTGTTTGACTTAACTCGAAAATTATTAATTTGATTTGATACTCAAAAAACATAATAAAATTTTATTTAACTCTGTTTGTTAAAAACTTTCATTAGTCAAGATTCATTACTTGTTAAATTCAGTATAATTTTTAATTTGTTAATATATGCTATATGCGAAATTCAGTATTATCATGTAAAATTTAATACTATAAATATAAATTAAGAAAACAATTATTAAAATAGTATGTAAAATAATTCTAGAATTTAATTAAACTCTAATGTAATAATAAAAATATGCAACTTCACTCTACCTAAATTTTTTTAAAATGAAGTTTAATTAATTTAAGTAATTATTTTTTATTTAACTCTGAATACTCAAATAAAAAAATACATATTTAAGTGAATCAAGAGAGGTGAAATCTTCCTTAAACGACTATAATTAACTAGAGGCTTTAAGATTTAGCTAATTTAGCCCTAATAGCTTTGGTAGTGAGTTTTTTTAATTGTACGTGAGTCTTGTTATTGTTGATATATATCACATGACATGAATAAATATGAAAAAATATATATGTATATCATATGTGATTATAGAAATTTGTTTAAATCACAATCAATTAAAATATTATAAATATTAAAAATATTAACAATTAAATTTGTTTAGAAACTCGAACTTTACAACTTGTTGCGACTTAATTTCACAAAATCTATTTGACTCAAAGATATTCAAATAAAATTTAATTTATTATATAAAATTTATCATCTTAATAGTTATTATATAAAATTTATCATCCTAATAGTTTTTTACTCGATTAAACTCGATTGATACTTATTTCTAGTACACGGGTCTTGAACACAATCAACCTGGGGTTTAACCCTGGGCCAATCGGCCAACTAATTGGGTTTAATTAGGCCTAAACAGTACTAGTTACGAATACTTAGAGAAAGGAAGAGGGCTAAAATAGTCAAATGGCATAGACATCAACGTCACATCCATTCCGGGACCCACAAAATCAGACCAAATGATTGACCGGACCATCCGGTAAGAGAAAGGAGAACCTAACCTAACCACTCACCTCCACCTGTTACCGATTTATCCGTTAACCCCATCTTTTATACTCGGGCGGGGTGATTTCAAAACTCAGTCCTCCATTTTCAATTTCCAGCTTTTCTTGAAATTTCTCTCCCAATTCAATAATCCCTAATTTTTCATCTCTATAATTCCTGATGGCTAATCATCTTATCAGTTTTCGACCCACCGGAATCAACGCATGTGTTATGCCGGTTCGTCTTAAACCTGACTCTGACCGCCGGAAGAATACTGTATCGTCTTCCTCGACCAGCTGGTTTGCGCCGCTGTTTGGAGTTTCGTCCGATCCCTGCTATGTTGATTCCGATAACGAACCCGAGCTGAAGAAAACAAGACAGGTCGAATTGGAAACGGGCGCGGTACAAAATTCGGCGAGAGCAAGGTTCCCTCCAGGTCGCTTCACGGAAGATAAGGCGAGGCAACTCCGTATGATGACTTCCAATACTTCGTCGTTTCACGACGTTATGTACCATTCAGCTATTGCTTCCCGACTCGCTTCTGATTTCAAGGATCACTCTGCTCCATGACTGGCATTTCAGTGCTATATTTTGAACCTCCTTTTTATGGTTGAAATATAAATTGTACGTCTCTCTCTCTCTCTGTCTTGTTAGATAATGAATCCCAAGATGACGATGGCAAATTACTGAATATCCATTGTAGAAATCGTTGTTTGTATAATAATGCCTGATGGCGTAATTTGCATATTAGAATTGCTCTTAAACTGTAAGGAAATAGAACCGCAGCAACCGCTGAAGGATTCGATGCGAAGTTGTTGAATGTTTTGTTGTTTTCTGTTGTTTGGGATCTCAGACTCACCATCGTTGTTGATCATTGGCCGTCATAAGAATCTCCAAATATGTTAAACAAGGTATCAACAATAGGAATATGCTATTGCTAAGTCCAGTTTTTTATTGATTATTTTAAAAAATATATATGATTTGGTCAAATTTGGCCGGTTCATCATGTTCCAATGTATTTTCATGTGGCAATTGTGCATCTCTTTCTTTGTCCACTCGAAGTTCTTATGGCCATGGGTAAGGATTTGCTCACGAAAAGGGAAAAACTAAAAAACAAAGAGTTGCCAAAAGCATGCCCCTTTGACATCTTCAAGGGTTTCCCTTTAAAACAAAACAAAATTCAAGTAGTCGAGAGAAAAAAACAGCTGAAAAAGAAAGCAAGAATCATGCCAGGTGCATTTTAACGCTACAGTCCAATGTACAACTAATGCAGCCACTTGTTTTCCGTTTCCCTCCAAATCGACATGCCTGCAAGTTTTGTGTATAGATGCGAAATAAATACTCGACAATGATGCAGATAGGTAATGCATAATGATGTATGGATGGCAATTACAAGTTTAACATGAAGCAGCTCACCCTATCTTATTTCTCTTTAAAATTGAGTTCGTCTCCCTAAATGAAATATAATCGAAAGATACAATTATCATTCCTCGATGAAGGGTATGAGAAGAATACAATATTCAACTTGTTCAGTGCCATATAAGAAGATGAATTATTGAAAGGATAAAAATCAGTTCCTCAAGCCAAACCATGTTTACTTGCTCTCAGCATCATATAGATCCGACCTAGAAACTTATTAAGGAAAATGAAGCAGAGAACAAGGAATAATAACAAGAAGACGATACCTACAATAACTGATCTTGAAACTTAGGACAAACATATATATAGATAAGCATGAATACCACAACAACATGATTGGCATTTGAAATCCGTAATATTAAGGAGAGGAACAAATAATAGGAATAATACTTACTCGATGTCTCCTCCAACCAATCACCCACGATGTTATAAACTTTACATCTCACATAGCATGTGAACAGCATAAATACAATGTATGAATCCTATCATTCAAATTGCTTGTGGTTATTTTCATTAGTGAAATAATATAATCGTTTAATACCTCTTCATACACATCTAACCCTATAGACTCGGCCAAAAAACATGACTCCCTAATATAACCAGAAGAAATGGCAAGCAACCATTTTTCAATTTAGAGCATTTCAGAAAACAATGCAATGTGGTTTTAATTCAAATGTAAAAAAGGAATCCAAATAAAACTCAATCTTGCTTATATGCATTCATCAATTCCTTAATCAAATGAAACTATCTCTCAGGGAACACCAGCATCATGCATCGTGCAGACAGAACTCACAAGTGTATTGTTCAAAGCAATGGGCCTCCTATCGCTAATAAGTTGCACATAGAAATCATTGAATGATATGTCGAAGCCGACCATTTAAAACTAGATGATACAAACACAAATTGTTGAGCCAGACATTCAGGTGCAACATTTAACGTCTACGAATTACATTATGTTATATGACTCGCATCAATTACCGATTAAACCAATACACATGCCATCATAGAACTCAATACTTGGTAAACAATCAAAACCAGATAAGCACACAAAAGAATATGCACTAACAAAGATCAATAACTTAAGCACAAATGATTCAGAGAAGCAACAATCAGGTATCGTAAGTAAAACAAAACAAGATCTACAGAATAAAGGATACACTAAATAAGAACCATGAACAAAAGCCCCAGCCAACACAATAGTAAACAGCCGGTCCCTTAAAACCGGGTTCTTCCTCAAAGAAAGTCGAACTGAGAAACGAAAAAAAAAAAGAACCCATATAAGATTAACATCTGAAAAACAAGACCCAGAGATCAAAACCACTCAAAAAGGGGGAAATAAGAAATATTCTAAACTTACTTAACGGGAGAACAGGGGCATAGACTAAAGGGACTAGGAACTTGAAAGGAGGTCCTTTGTTTTGCCTCCTATAAACTTCCCTGCGAATACGTATTGAAATAGGAATACTAAGGATCTATTGCGAGAATTTTTATAAAAACGAAAGATTGTCGATAAATAGCCAACAAAATGTAAGGAAAATTGTAGAATTATGGGAAAAAAACTTACGAATTAGAGAGATCGGAAGGGGTGGCCATGGCGGAGTTTGAATAAATGGAGTATTTAGAGAGTTTTGGGAGGAGATATACGCTCAGCGGGAAGCGAAGATGGTGGGTTTAGCCCTAGCCGTGATCTAGATGGAATGGTCGAGTAGCATGAACTATTTATTGTCTGACATTTTCTACTTTGGTGTCGCCCACCGTTTGATAGGAAAGATTATTGATGAAAGTTGTTTATTGCATCATTTATTATTCAAACAATCAGCACCGTTAATTTTTAAATAATTATTCGTCTATTAAGTATGTAAAAAAAATGATAATTTACTTGAAAAAATTTAAGATAAATAATCCTGATTAATTGAAACTGACGTGATGAACAAGTTTCATCTAATAATATTTCGTTTGATAGACTGTTTTTGGGATAATAATATATTTGTAAAAAAATAGTAGAAAAAATTCTTAAAAATATTATTTCATTTCATTTGATTTTGTTTTAAATGTTTTTATATAAAATTATGTTTTTTAAAATAACAATTAAAATTTTTTGTAAATGTATTAATTATTATAAATAAAAAATATTATTTTTCTTTTGTAATATTTTAAAAAAATCTTTGTGTTTATTTTGAATTAAATAAAACTTAGATAGTATCCATTTTCAAAAAATAATATTTATTAAATATTTATTTATGATATTAATCTAATAATAATAATAATAACAAGGTATAAAGATAATTTTCATCCTCAATGTTTATAATTTTTATCATTTCGGCCCTCATTCTTTTTTTGGTATAAATTTAATCTTTGATTTATGTCTTTTTAACAAATAACTCATTTTTTAACTACATGATAACTGAACCGTTAAAAATTTAATAATAATGACATGTTATATATATAATAATATATTTAATAGGTTAGATTATACGTCATTTAAAATGTATTATCATATATATATGACATGTTATTATTATTAAATTTTTAACGGTTCAATTATAATGATAGTTAGAAAATGAGTTATTTGTTAAAAAAATATAGGTCAAAGGCTAAAATTATCCCAAAAAATAGGGATTAAAATAACAAAAATTATATTCGTTAAGGGTGGAAATTATCTTTATGCCTAATTATAATAATAAAAGTTTGAATTGGCTTTGAAATTAAGTTTAGCTGGCATGGCGTACGTCTTTTTTAAAAATGACCAAAAGCCAAAAGATATTTACCAAAATACCATCCACTCCCTCAAAAATCAAAATCCAAATAAAGGCAGTAGCGCGGCATAATGGGAGAAATGATCGAACGGTGCAGAGGATTTAGATGATATGAGCAAAATGATGGAGATTAATCCAACGGCACAGAGAGTTGCGTCAATTTAAAGCCGGGGCCTAAGAGCAAAGAGCTTTAAGACTCCACAAACCCTCACTCTTATAAATCCCCTTGGCTATCGCCGTCTCTCAATTCACTCGCACTCCGATCTCCCTGATTCCGCCAAACAATCGCAAGATTTGCAGTTTCATTTCTCCTCAGTTCAGCAATCGATGGTGAAATCTTCGATCTCTATTTTAATTTTCATGTTGTTGTTTCAGTATCTTAACTATGATCTACGGTTTTAGTTTCTTGATGGATCTTATTTTTGTTTTCTGTCGTTGATTCATTGTGCAGGCTTTGCCCAACCAACAAACTGTTGATTATCCGAGCTTCAAGCTCGTCATCGTCGGCGATGGAGGAACTGGTAATTTCATTTTCCTTTGCTCGTAGATTTGATTTACGAGTTTCATTCGTTGCGGTTTACTTGTTTTGAATGTCGAACTGGTATTATTCGATGCTAATAGCTTTACAGATTTTGAATTAAAAGATACATTAAGTATTATATTTTTTTCCCACGGGTTTTGATCTGTATACATTTTAACACTGCAATATGAATATATTTGTTTACTCTTGAATATATGCTTTTAGTCTTCAACTTTTGATCTAGTTAAAAATCTATGTTAAGTGGGCGCATTGTTTTGGACATGCTTTAAATTTATGTGATGTGTGCAGGAAAGACCACTTTCGTGAAACGGCATCTAACTGGAGAGTTTGAAAAGAAATACGAGCGTAAGTGTTTCAAGAACATTGTTTTGGTATTGGTTATGTTTGATGTAAAGTGTTTGGGCAAATTGAGTGCCTTGATATGATTGTTTACTTGCGTTTTATCGTTTTGATTGTGTAGCAACCATTGGTGTGGAGGTCCACCCATTGGATTTCTTCACAAACTGTGGGAAAATCCGGTTTTACTGCTGGGATACTGCTGGACAAGAGAAGTTCGGTGGTCTCAGGGATGGTTACTAGTAAGTCATTTTATGGATTTCCCCTTTTCCATTAATTGTTGAGTTATCTGCTATTGTTGATGAGTGATACAGATATGAATGTGCTTTTAGTGTTATAATATAAACTCCATGATGTTCTTGTTTTTAGCTAGGGTTTCGCGGTGAACATTTAATTCTATGTACCGAATTGTCTTATACCACAACCCTTTATAGCTTTTATTGTTTTGATGAGTATGATATACCTATTGCATTGTTGAGAGATTTTCTCATGTGTTGCAGCATCCATGGACAATGTGCCATTATTATGTTTGATGTTACTGCTCGGTTGACATACAAGAATGTTCCTACATGGCATCGTGATCTTTGCAGGTGTGTTAAATTGGACAATCGTTACTTGTTTATGGTTTTTGTGTGTAACAGCTTTTATATGACAATTTTGGTTTGCCAATGCCAGGGTGTGTGAGAATATTCCTATTGTTCTCTGCGGTAACAAGGTTGATGTAAAGAACAGGCAGGTCAAGGCAAAGCAAGTCACATTCCACAGGAAGAAGAACCTTCAATACTATGAAATTTCTGCCAAGAGCAACTACAATTTCGAGAAGCCTTTCTTGTACCTTGCCAGGAAGCTCGCTGGGTAATATAACATTGCCTTTTGTTGCAGAATTATTGTTTTAGTGACTATGCCTTGATTGATGCCCTAATATTGAGTGATGTTTTTGATGGTCCCAGTGATCCTAATCTTCATTTTGTCGAGTCTCCTGCTCTTGCTCCTCCTGAAGTTCACATTGACTTGGCTGCCCAGCAACAGTACGATAATTCTCTCTATACTTGTTTTTGTTTATCTTTTTTGTTACCTGGATTAAGAAGGGTCATTAACATGCCATTTTATTGATTGGTTTGTTTTAGGCATGAGGCTGAGCTTGCAGCAGCAGCCAGTCAGCCTCTTCCTGATGACGATGATGATGCATTTGAATAGAAGAGATCCTATATTTAGTTTTGGGAGAGATCTTCAACATATTCTGCTCTGCTTTTTTTCTTTGTCAGCTCAGTTGGGTTTGTGTTTCCATCTTAAAATTTTCGTTTATTAAATGGGCAGAAATAGAGATTGGTTTTGTGAGCTCGTTTGAGGATATTTGTAGTTTCTAGGAATTTTCGAATATAATTGTGTTCTTTGGTCTTTGTTTCCGACTTTTCTGTTTATTGTTTGTGTTATGGATTTTTCCTTTAGTAAAATCCTCATGTTTTAACAAATTATAATTATAATTCTTTAAAAAATAAATTGAAAGAGATTTAAAATTACAACCTATCATATTATATTTTAATTGATTAATATTTTTAATGATAATTAATATCATCATACTTAAATTATAACTATTTTTTCATCCCTAAATAAACACTATGGGAGTTATTATAAAAGGAATTTTTAAGATTACACCCACCGACCGACCGACCGTTCATAAGTCAAATGTAAATGTCCAGAAATTTCTTTGTTTACCAAGTCAAACGCGCGAAAGAAAATCGCGCGACTGGACGCGTTCTGCACAATATATCGCACGGCCATGTCTAGATTCACCACTCGATCACTTTAAACACGACACTCCGTCTCTATTCTTTTTGTTTTTGCTGAAACGATACGATCCATGGATTCAATCTTGAACCTCTTATTTTCCGACTCAAATCCCGTTGAAGCAAATGTAAGATATTTTTTCTTATCTTGTATGTTTTAGATTGCGTCGTGGACTTAATAATTATAACTTTTCTGATAAAAAATCAAGATTCCTCGCCGATTTTAGGGCCGTGGTTTATTTGTCTAAATATATAGAATACGGAAATGGCAGTGATTTGAGATTCCTGTTGTATTCAAATTTGGGTTGAGTTCGAATTTTATTTTTCAGCTACAAGGATGGAACCGTGGATCTTCAATTTACTCACAAAATCATCCCGGAGAAAGCAGTGGGGTTACCCTAAACCAGACTAGCGGAGGCACAGTCCAGGCATCTCAATCTCCAAACAGCTCTAGTGACAGAGTTTTGAAAAAAAATCAGTCTAATTTATCTGTAACTGATCGGAATGAGAGGAAAAGGCAAATTGATTATGCCTATCGCCAGAAAGTAAAGGTTAGGATACTATATCATGTCTCTCACCTCATTTCCCTTGAAAGAATTTGGATACTGTGGAATATGCCTTGGGAAAAGGATTCAATTTTCATTCTGGGTTTTTTTTTTTTTGATTCTGAAAATAAATGAGTCGGGAATTTTGATTTTTGTTTTCTGAATTTAGAACTAGAACTACTCATCTTTTGAAATAATTTATATTAACTCCGATTTTCCTAATTTATGTGAAAAATTACATAATTGTTTGCGAGTTTTGACGAGTTGTCTAGAATAAGAAAAAGTAATTAGTAATTGAACTAAATAAGGGGGAAATATTTCATGCACCGGCCTTGGAAAACTTGTTTTTCTTAAGCGGATTCAATCTAGGGTCTAGGGGTTTATGACTTTATGTTATGGGGTTAGAATTTAAGGTTTATGTTTAGTGTTTTAGGATTAGGGATTTAGATTTTACTTTTTAGAGTTAAATCTAAGTGTGTTTGAAATATGTGAAGAAGTGTAGTGAAAAACTGTTGCTTCATAAGTTTAAGTGTGTCAACAAGTGCTATGAGAAGTTTAAAATGATCATTTTAGATGTTGGAAGGTAGCAAAAGTAAATGAGATTATTTTAGTTATTTCTTTTCAAAATCATGATTTTTCAAACAGCAAGAGCAACCAAAATATACTCCTTGGTTTGGTTCAAATGCGCTTTATAAAATAGATTTGGCTACCAAAAATCAGTTTGTTTGGCAATCGGCAATCATTTAGCTGTCGAAAAAGTGTTTTTTTTTTATTGCTAGAAGCATCACAAAACAAGCCCCATTTTCCCATCTAAAGTGAGTCAATATGAAGCATTGCAGTTGGAAAATGTTAATTAGAATATAAAAAGGAAGATTTAAATAAAATCAGAATCCCAATAGATATAAAATTTTGTTCCTATTGATGTGAGTAATGAATGATGTGTTTTTTCCTTTGGAAACAGAATGACAAATTGCAAATGCAATTGAATTTGGAGAACCTGATTAGTGAAAACTATGCTTTAAAGGAAGAGAATCGGTCGTTGAAAGAGGATAATGCTTCCATGAATCAGATCTTGACAAAGCAAGCAGAAATGATTGATCAGTTGAGGAATGATCTTTTGCAGCTGAAGCAGGACCATGGCAAACAAAATGTTCTTTTGGAAACCCTTACACAGTATCTAGTATGTCTCTTTTCTTTCTACTACTCTTCATATACATGTAATCTTACCGTTGAATGGATTCAACTTGAACATAAAAGGCTACAATTCAAGATTAACTGGTGTAGAGAAACAACTTTAACCTTTTACTCTTATGGATCCCATACTTGTGTCAATGTTGGCTTGTGCTAACATTGGTGCATGGGAAAAATAGATGAAGGTTTAAGACCTTGTTCAGCATGAGAGAACAAAAATGGAAATATAGAAAGTTGAAGTTTTAAGACATTTTCATATTTTTCTCATCTCTTTTTTATCGCATCACCTCACTGCTGCAATTGTTAGTTCCCAGCAAAAATCACTGCATATTTGTTACTTGGCATTTCATGATGGTTATTCCTATGGTTTTTGGTAGTAGACTTTTGTTTAAATGGTTGTCAGTTTTGTTACTAGATGGTGTCCTAGTAAAAGCTAACATTTATTTCTCATTCTTAGAGCTTACATATGATGGTATAGACTTTTTTACTCTGTTGTTTTAATTGTAGGCCGATCCATTGCGTATTGAAAATGAGACACTAAAGGCTGAAAATGTTTCATTAAAGAATAGTGCCAATCTTAAGGGTAATGTATCACAACTTTTGGAGGAGAACGCCAAGTTAAAACTTGAAAATAAGGTACTCAAGGTTCAGAATGATGCTTTATGTGGGAAGATCATTAGTGACAATAAAAAGAAGCAGCAGCCAGCAAGAATTATAAGCCAAAATGCTGTTTGGGACATCGAAAAAGAAGTCAAAATACTGTTTGAAGAATAGCTGGCAACAGGTTTTCTTTCTTTTGCTCTCTGTCCATGGCTACTTCTGGCATACCTCGTAAACACTGTTTAGCTCGGTTCCATTCACTTGTTTATAGACCATATCTCTTGGTCTTGTATCACTTCTTGTTTCACACTTGAACCTCAACCCTGCCTTCTGCTTTAAATTTCATGTCTATCTATCTGCAAGAAATCGCTTTTCTAGTGTTTTTTTCAACGTGTCATAGCATTGCCGGTGGCTTGGTCTTCGAATCTCGGCATTGTAGCTGTCGGAATCCATTCTATGTCTCCGTTGAGGTGGTCTGGTCATCAAGTTGTTATTCCACTTTGCTGTTGCTGCCTTGTTTACTTGTAAGTTAGCCTTAATCGCCATCTTTGTATCTGGTTTACCTGTAAGTTTTATTATGTGTTATGTATTGTCTCTGGCCAACCCTGTTAACAATTTAGATAAACCATTTGAGGAACATGAGAACTATGAAAAATAGTGTACTCTAGTGTATTTTATTTTATTATTTTGTAAGTTAAATAAATTTTACTTTTTATATTTATTTTTTATCAATATATTTTTTTAAGTGAGTTCATTGGTTCAAAATAATAGTTAAATAAATGATTTATCTATAATATTTAAAAGAAAATTGATATATTTATTAGTAAATGCATAAATAAGTGACTTCGAGTCTAATTTATTAATTAGAATGTATCCAATTAGGTAATGGTACATCATAACGTAATATTAAAATTAAATTTATTCAAATTTTTTTAATAATATATGACCCTTTGATATACTAATAATGTACATAAATTATATCAAATATTCACATTTTCATGAATTAAACTTATTATTTATGTTTTAAAAATTCATTATTCAAAGGATTATATCATTTTTTATCTAAGTATTTAAAAATATCTATTGGTTAAAGTAAATACATAAAATGCATCTTATTTTTTATTTAGATATTTAAATTATTTTTATACAATTAAATATTTATGTATAGTATTTTTACCTAGGTACTTAAAGGTTTTTAATCAATGACATGTACCTGTTTTTAAAAAACTAATGAAAAATAATATAATTTAAATATTTATTTTTAAAAAAAAAAAACATTTCAATATCTAAATAAAAATATTACAATTTTAAATATTTATTTTAATTAAAAATACTTTAAATATTTAAATAAAAAACAATACTTTTTACGTAATTCTTGAGTTAAGCCGTTGTTTGATTTTATAGATAATACACAATAACGTATTATACGTAAAATAAAACTTAAATACACTAAGCATTCTTAAACCATAATAGTCATCTTAGATTAGTTCTTATAATTTTAAACATTTCAAATTTATCTTTAAATTTATCTCAAACTTTCAAGTATTTTAATTTTATCCCCAAAATTATTAATATATGTTAATAAAATCGTTATAAAAATTATTAATTGTCATAAAAAATGATGTATATATGATACAATATAAACAAAGATTAGAGGATAAAATTAAAATAATTAAAAAATTTAGGGACCAATATAAAATAAGGATCATAATTTCAGGATAATAATAAAACATTAAAAAAATTAAAAACTAATTTTAAATAAAAAATATAATTTAAAGATAAAATTAAAATATTTAAAAATTAATCTAAAATAAATATATATTTAAAAATATATAATATAATTAACTCGTAAAATAAATACTCATTTCAATTAATTAAACTTAAAATAGGAAAATGATACGTAAATGATCATGTTGGGAATAAAGAATAAGAATAAAATAAATGGATTCTTCAGGGAAAAATAATCCTAAAACGACAAAAAATACAATCAAAATTATCGGAGATTGGTACCAAAAGGATAGATATTTTTCCCTGGGTGGTGTCTAAAGCCTTTGCTATTGTGAGTCTTCAAATCCAATCGACGTATCTGTGGGAAAGGTAAAATGCCTAAAACGCGAAACCCATTTTCCCTCTTTGATCTCTTCCTTTACCCTGTTTCTGCTTTTTTTTCAAAATTTTCAATCTTTTTACTTCAATTTTGGAGTTATTTTTTTTCTAATTTTTGCAACCAATTAATCCTCAGAAACAGATGACTTTTAAAGTTTCATTCTTTTCCCAGCTTGGGGTTTATTATTATTAACAATCTTAGGTTCCTATGAATTTTCATGTAAGGTTTTTGTTTCTTTTCCATTATGTACAATGGTGTCATCATTCATTTAGAGTCCTAGACCCATTTCCTTCAAGGGTTTTGAAAGATGTGTAATTTGGATCAGATAGAAATCTATGATTTGTTGTAATGTACCTATTTTTATACAAGTTTCTCTGTAGATTCTGGTATTATATATTGATGTAGTGAAAATTAATCACTTTGCTGATCTGACATTTGATGTGAAATAAATATCAATCTGTTCTTCCTTCATTCCAGGATCAGTGCTCCTTCTAGTGCAATAGGTGGTTTTGGCTGCTGCTTTTCGGTGGGATAATATGAGCTTCAGAGGTCCTTCTGTTGGTTCTGGTTAGTTTATTTGCTTTGCTCCACTTTACTCACAGGAGTAATGTCTATAATGATAGCTCACCAGCAAGCTTGTATAAGTATTTAGGTTGCTCGTTAGGCGATTGATTCAATTGGTTCGTCATTGTACTCATGGTAGATTGGTATCTATCATCTATGTTGAGTGAAGTAGATTTTTCTACAAATTCACAAGCCTGTTTTTCCTCCTCTTGTTTAATTTTAGCTGTAATGTTTGAAATGTGCTATGACAAGTTTCAGGTGGTAGAAGGGGGGCATTTGAATTTGGAAAAACCCATGTGGTTAGGCCCAAAGGTAGCCACCAAGCAACCATAGTTTGGCTACATGGCCTTGGTGATAACGGTTCAAGGTATTATAAACTTTGAATTGCTTTCTAAGATTCTGGTTTCTAGCTTTTGGTTAATAAATCTAAGATTAATTTGTCAATACTGTCAGTAATTTAAATTAGTTTTACAAGGAAAAGAAAACAAGTTAACATTCAGATTCCTTGTCTCTCCTTAACTATCAATTTTAGAAGGATAAAATATCATGTGTATTCTGTTTTCTAGATTCTATGTGTTGAATTATCATTTCTAGTACTTATCTTCAAGAATTTTGCTGATATTTTTAGGAAAATTATGATAGCTTTCCTTTTATTTATTTATTAATTGCTGGTTTTGGTAGTTAAAGTTCTTTCACTTCTTCTACCTTGTGTTTTCCTTTCCTGTTTGGGTGATTGCACCCATTGACTATAGTTCCAAGTATTTAAGATGTTCTTAACATCTTTGTGTCTTGCTTTTCCATTCTGTTTTGTGTGAAGCAAGAAATCATTTGGCCCCACCCATGCGTCTGTTATACTATTTCTATGAATTATTTTTTCGAAAGGAATTTCTATGAATTATTATTTGCAGCGAGAAAGCGAATACCTTAGAGATATTATATTTATCTTCCTTTTAGAAATTTTGAGCTGTTCCCTTTATGTTAGTTTAGTAATCTTGCATATCAATGAGGCAGATGTTATTTATTTTAACTGACTACTGGGGGAATTTGCTCGTATATGAATGAAGCAGAAAGCAATTTGTGTTCTTTTAGTTTAGCAATGTTTCAATGACGCTTGAGTAAGTGGTAGGGAAGTAATCATTGCATGCAAAAGAACCTCATTCATATGTCTTGCGCTTTTGTCTTGAATTGCTGCTTTTTGTTGATAAGGCTTATGCAAAACTGAGTTAAGGTGATAATAAATTAATACCTGTTGGTTTTTCAAGTGGTTTAGTCTTCAAATTGCAAGTTACTGAAACTTCATGTTTCAATGTTTCATTTTCATATCGTGTGATGTTAATATTATATCTTCAGCCGATTTTTTCATCTTAAAACTATATCGGTGCTACTCGGAATTTGAGTTATCCTGTCTCCCTATCTTTATAATCTGTAATCTCAAGTATATGAACAGAATTACTTGATGGCTTTTTAAATATCCACTCATCCCCATTTATCTTTTTGTTTTGTTTTTCAGCTGGTCCCAGCTCTTGGAGACCCTCCCTCTTCCGAATGTAAGGACGATTATTGTAGCCAAAGATATTTAGGAGAATATATTCTAACAATGAATTAATAGATTCATTTCTTCTTGATAACATCATAATTTTTTATGCTTGTGATCCTATGATGCAGATTAAATGGATATGCCCAACTGCCCCTACTCAACCAATATCTTTATTCGGTGGCTTTCCATCAACTGCTTGTAAGTATATTCTTAAAATTCTGCACTGATTCAATCTCTTATGAAGGGAACAAGATGAATTAGATTTTGCTCTCTTTGACCTTTGTCTTTGATCCCGGTCCTTTAAAATACGGCATACATCAGGGTTCAATGTGAGAGACCTTTCGGAAGATGCTCCTGATGATGTAGAGGGTTTGGATGCTGCTGCAGCACATGTTGCAAATTTGCTGTCAACGGAACCTGCTGACAGTATGTTTCCTCACACCTATATTATTAGGTGTTATGATGCTATTTCCCCCCTCTTTTTTTTTCCTTTTATTTTGGGGAGGAGTGTTTCCAATTTCTCTTTGATTATTTGGGTATTAGTGCGTTGTAGACATTTATATCTTCTTTCGTAACGAAAAATCAATTAGGAAGGACGTTTTACATCATCAAATTGCCATTTATGACCCTTACATTCTGCTAGATTATTAGTCCCCGTGATTTTGGCCTCCAAATGTGAACAATATTCTTTTTGTTCTACAACAAAAAGTACTGGTTTTGGAAGTCATTAGATTTGTGTATTTCAAGGGTGAGGCCGTGAGTTTAATTTTTTTTTTTGTGTGTGTGTGTTTTAGTTTCATTGTAACACCCTTAACCCGAATGTCACATTTGGGCCTCAAGCCCAACCCGCAACCATAAAGTTTTGACCTAGTTTAGTCCAATCCACAATCAATTTCCTAATGGATTTTCATTCCAATAAAAAATAAATATTTGAAAGCATTTACAAGAGCTTTGAGGATTGTTCTTAGTTTTCGGTTTTATCAATGAAAGTTTTAGTTATTGTAGTTGTTTTCGACATTGTTCTAATCATAGCCTTTTCCAATTACAGTTAAACTTGGTATTGGAGGTTTCAGTATGGGTGCAGCAACCTCTTTATACTCTGCCACCTGTTTTATTCACGGAAAATATGGAAATGGCAATCCTTATCCTGCCAACTTGAGCGCAGTAGTAGGACTTAGCGGATGGCTACCATGTTCAAAGTTGTTTTCCTACATTGCACCTTCTCATATGACCTTAATGCTTCCCTGCAATTTGTCTGGTTTACTTTTATAACTTATTTTCTTTTTTAGGACTCTGAAAAGCAAAATGGGACTGGAAGAAGCTGCAAGACGTGCTGCATCCTTGCCTATTCTGCTATGCCATGGAAAAGGTATTTATATCACCTTCTTTATGCTAATTATCTTGGGATTATGTCCGATATGGTTTCAGATGTTTTGGCTCTATCTTATACCTCTGTTATAGAAGAGGTGCTGCAAAAATTAGCACCATTTATTTTCATCATGACGACTAACGGGATATAACATGTTACCGAGACCAAGCAATATATCACGCTAGGAATTTAACCACCCAAATGTGTAGTGACATAACCTGCAGTTAGTGCTTCATAGGGATCAATGTACGAGTAATAATCACTAGAACTGTATTTCATTGTTACATGATTACTGCTGACTGCTGTTAGCTTAATGTTATGTAAATTCAGTTTATACGATTGGCATCAATCATCATCAAAGGTTATTGCCATTGTTCCTTTGGAAGTATGTTATTAATATTATATATCATGTTTGAGTTGCAGGAGACGAAGTGATTCCATATAAATTTGGTGAGAAGTCTTCTCAGGCACTAAGTTCAAATGGATTTCAGAACTCGACCTTCAAATCCTATGAAGGGTATGGATTCTCTGATTCTAACAAAAAAGTTTTTGTTTTTGTATATATTTCAACAATTTATCAACTTGAGCCGAATATGTTGATAAACAATATAGGCTTGGGCATTATACAATCCCGGAGGAGATGGAAGAGGTCTGCGGTTGGTTAACATCAAAACTGGGACTGGCTGGTCTACCATCTTAAGGATGTAATTTGAAAAGATGTTTTGCTTATGCCTATATTGGGAGGTGGTGTTGGTATAGTCAATAATTTCTATTGCTTAATTATTGGTTGTGGCACGGACCTTGCTTGAATTCTGTGTTGGAACATGAGAACAAAACCTACTTTGCTCATCAACTAGTTTTTTGTAGTTTGGAATCTTATTATTTGGAATGCAATCAATATCATGGTGAAAATTGTATTTGAAATAAAAATATTGATATTTGTAATATGAGGAAATACATATTGATATGATTTAATTTAAATTTAGAGGTTTAGAATTTAAAGTTTATATCTAGTTAGGGACTTGAATTTTAACTTAAAAACTCTAAATGCTCAAACCTAAACATCTAAATTAAATCCCTAACCTGTGAAAAAACACCATCAGTAAGTTCACATATGACTATTGAATCTGCAGAGTTTGAATTTTCATTTCCTTCTCAATCAACTTTTTTCCCCTCTTTTTTCTTTCTTAAAAGAACATTTTTAAGCAAATTGCAATCATGAATATGCATATAGTTCTAAACATCATCAGACTTTGCATGAACCATACGCATTTATATCTCAACAGTTGAAAGGGGAAAAAACTTGTGCAAGACAGAAACACTGGGGGTATAATTACTGAATGATTCAATTTTCAAACACATTAAAATTTGGTTCACTCATTTGAACCCCATCCTGCAACTTGGGCCGATTTCGATTCAGACTGCGCGGAACAGAAAGACAATCGAGCAATGGACTTGAATTTCTCTTCCAGACCTACCTGAGCACACAAAATAGAAAACCAGGGTCAGTTGAGATACATCCTTGGAACTTATCAGCATCATCATGAGGAAAGCCTATAAGAACATGTAGATTAATAAGTGAGACACTTACAGACTGATACTTTCATGTGCAAACAATAAACATATTTTATTAAAGATACGTTCACACTATTGGATTCATTGTTGATTATCAGGAGTTGTCCGTCTCCTTACACGGCGCCTCCGAGAAAATGATCCACCATCCGAAGACACGTTGTCTTCTTCCCTAGTAGATCCACTTTCCTCATCATACCTTTCACCCCAAAGTCTGGTAGATCTCCTCCTAACTCTCAATTGAGCTCTCACTCTTGACGTGCCAGACCAGCTGCTCCTCCTATGACTAGATCCTGGTTGAAACACTCGAATAAGGAGAAAGACAGTGAGCCAACTTCCATCGTCAAGTGGCACAACATTGTCATCACTCCTCTCCTCCCCAAATGAAGATTGCAGCGTGCTCAGCAAGTCCCCAAGGTCTCTCTGACGCTCCAACCTCCTCCAATTTCGCAGTCGCTCAGGGTCAACCTCTGAAGGGCGACCAGAAGGATGCTCAAGTCTTGCATGCTTCCTTAGGTCTTTATAGGCCCCAGTAAAACTACAAGATTCAGATGAACAGCTTCTAGATTTGGCATTCATGAAACAACGAGCAGGCTCTACAACAACCCAATCTTTTACCTCACCACGACACAGAGGACATAATAATTTCGAAAGCACCCGTTTCTCGGACAAGACATTGGAAGGGGTTGAGTGTCCTTCCTCGGTACTTTCTTCCTGAAAATCAGGGGCAATTGATACTGAATTTGCAGTCATGGCTGATGATAAATTAGTGGTCACAAGCTGATGTTCTTCTTGTTGAGGATCTTCTGGTGTTGTTGCTGAGGTGTCCGTAATTGACTTGCGAAACTGATCAAAACAGTTGGAGTGGCGATAGCTTGTATCACACATGTACGGGCGGCAACCCTTCTCATAGGACGAACATATAAGGAGAACTTCATTGTGCGGATGTTCCATGCAGACAGGGCACCTGGCATCTTCCCATTCCTTTACATTTTCCACAGTTCTTGAAGGGGCTTTAGACGAAGATCGGAGACTATAGCTGGAGCTACATGAGAAGGAAGATCTCCTACACCTATCAAAAGACATGGAACGATCTCTTCTTTCCTTCGGCATTCGTATACCTCCAATGTACACACACAACAATGTTAAACAACCAGACCTTGGTAGAAGCTGAAGGAATGAAAGTAAAAGACTCGACATAAATATTATTTTTACATAGATAAGATTCAACAAAAAAATTTAAAGGAACCGACACTTATAACAAAAAATAGAAAGTAAGGAAACAACATATTCGAAAGGGAAAAAAATCCATAGATTTTCAAGGGGTAAAAAGGAAATTTATTGTATATTCAATACCTAATTTGCAAAACACCAGATAAGCTCTAGCAAAAGTAGATAAATGCCACCAAAAAAATGCCTATGGGGTTATCTGGATTTATATTTTCCATACCAACTTTAACTCAAACAAGATAAAATATTTAACGCAAGATGAAGTGGTTTACCGATTTCCAACACAGAAACTCAATTATCAAAATTCTTTTCACATTTCGAAGAATAAGCTACTCGATTCAACTAACTTTCCAGCATAAAAATCTTATGATAAATTCAAGTGAAATGCACAGGAAATAACATAACAAAGTTGGATGCGGCGATAAACTAACAAACAAAATTTCATGAAGTTGTAAAATCCAACAAATTAATAAATCTTAAATAAAGCACCCAGCTCCAACGTAGTCGAATCAGAATCTCTTGAACGATACAAGAAGAACAGGACGGGAATCAAGGGTACCATCGGACCCTTTGAAACTCCAAAATAAATGAAAATTAAGAGATTTTTGGAATCAGGAAAATTACCAGCAACTTCAAATTTAAGTATTGATTTAGAAGCTAGGATCCTTCAAATTCAGTGCTTTCTTTCTCTTCTAATACGAACAAGATCTAATCTGGTAAACTAGGGTTTCGAAAAAGGAGAGAAAAGAAGAGGCAGTCTCTTACGAGCTTCGATTATTTTCGATCTCGAAAAGAGAGAGAAATTGCCGCGATGGCCATATTATATAGAGAGGGAAGGAGCTGACGTGGCCAAGTTCTGTACACTATTTTAATTTAGCGCTGTTTAGACGTGGATCACGTCTAATCACATCAGTTGTTGTCCGTTAGTATATCATTAACACTTCTAAGAGTAAATTACATAAATGATCCTTTAATTATGTATCAATTATCTTTTATATCTTTTGACCATGAACATTAACATACTAACTAGGATTATAGAGATTGAGGATGTCACATGGTTATCCAAATCAATATGTTAACATACACATCAGTTTTTCATCAAATTTTTAACAATACTTGATCACTTTGTATAAAAAAGTTAGCCAATAGACTAATTTATAATATTTGATAATCTGAAGATGTGAAAGATAATTAAAATATAATTAAGGGACCATTTATATAGATTATCCAAATTATTTTTTAAAAGACTAATATCAAAATTCGAACCAAGTAAATAACCGTTTTATTATTTAGTTTAAACATACAATACTAAACTGTTGAAACAGCGGTACATGAATACGGGACGGGATCATCGTCCCGACTAAACCGAAATCAAAGGGATGCTTTGTTCGTGTTTGAAGAAGTTTTGCGGATCCACCTTTGCCTTCACCTGCACCAACCTTTTAAAGTTATTCTTAAAATAACTTAAACCCCAAGCGCTAGCTTCGGCATAACTCGTGTTGCCGGCTCCGTTGTTAACACCAAGTTCCAGATCTCTGTAATTCGCATACGCTGCTCTCGGAGATTTCGAAACATAAGGAGTCATATCACGGTAAAATCTCTTCATCCAGCTGAAATACTTCTCAAAATCAAGATTTGGATCTTGTTTTCGACCAACATAGTAGACGATTTTGTAGAGATTACCAGCTCTGTGTGGAAATGGAGTCTGGGTGTCTGGAATTTCATCCATTATGCCACCATATGGCACCAAAAGAAGGTTAGCATAGGCTCCTTCTGCTTCGTTGAAGTATTTCGGCCAAAGTTTCTGGAATACAGACTCTGGTATTGGTTTCTGGACATAATCTGACTTAACTTTGAATACTTCTTTGTCTGCCCAGGTTCTGTTAAGCAAATATTCTAAAGAATCATTCGGGAATTGGCCTCTGTAAAGACCCTGAATCCAACTTGTTTCGAGACAGACTTGTTTTACCAGTCCGAGCTCGGGGAAACTGGTTTTCATCAACGAGACGAGGTCATCGGCTCCACCGAGAAACATTCCATTAAAGGAAACTTGATAGGTTTGATTCACCATTATTACCTTGACAATGGAGATTAAATCTTTAGGAAGCTTGGGTGCAACGAGCTGCCATTTATGGAGGAGTTTAGCGGATCCTTGTTCAAGGGTTTTCTTGACTGCGAAAAATGTTACGGTGGGTGGAACCGGGACGAGATTTAGTTTCCAGTCGACGACGATCCCGAAGTTACCTCCGGCGCCTCCTCGGATGGCCCAGAACATATCTTCTCCCATGGATTTCCGGTCGAGGATTCTTCCGTTAGCATCGATTACGTGAGCGTCGATAACATTGTCG